>BLBF01000003.1:59331221-59367823 GCA_015471245.1 Laticauda colubrina | reverse complement strand
ATATCTATATCTATATCTATATCTATATCTATATCTATATCTATATCTATGGGTTCCTTAGTTCCATTTTTCTCATTTTAATTTTCAATTTGATTTGATTCAAGCTCCTGCAATGAACCTCAATAATCTCTGGGTTTAAAATCCAACACCCATTTGTTATACTGCTCTGCATTCAAATCAACACGATTACATTTGGATCTAAGTTACTGCAAGAGTCACTGCACTCTTCAAGCTACTAGCATTGCTTCTGGGTTACTCCTTACACGACTTAGCAAAAATAAGTAAATCTAACTGGAGATTAGTGTTTCCCCTTCTAAAGCAAGCTATGTATTTCTTTCTTCATTGCTCCTGTCACTTTGTCCTTCTCCCATTTATCCTCCTAGGATAAGGACCCTAGGATCCTACTGTAACCTGACTTGGCGAGCACAGTCTCACTCTTGCTTTTCCATCTTTCAGCCACCCAAGTCCAGAGAAGAAGAGGCAGCAGCTATTATGATCCAGACATTGGCCTTCCTTCTGCTGCTGGCTGAGAAAGGGAGTACAGTTACCACTACCAGTCCCCGTGTGAAGCTCTCCTTCCATGGTAAGGATGGAGTAAGAGGTGGGAAGGCAGAAGAGTTTCTCTTGAATGAAAATCAAGTTTGGTTTTGTAGAATCTCTTGTATTTTGATAGAGCAATACTCTTGTGTGAATAATGTTAAGGGGAAAGTCTTCTTGAGATGACCTATGAAACAGTAAGTGGAGACAGAGCTGATCTTTATGCAAAATAGGATCTGGGTCAGCTACTAATCTATGTACGGAGATTTTACATCTTGTGAAGATTCATTTGCCATTTTTCCTCTGCTGTTCACCTGGGACACACAAATTGTGTCCCAATTCTTCAGGTTGTAATTAGGATAAAAAAAATGTCTAACCTGTGTTTGGACAAGGAAATCTGTTAACAAGAATCTGGAATAACCTTATTCTTGGATTAGTGAAACTGGGCAGTATTCCTACCTCCATGAAACATACAGCAACTTTCCTTCACTGAATGGCATGATCTGTCCAGGGAACTGAGGTCTCACTCAGCTGTGAAAACTACAAATTGCTGGATGGAAAGAAATGTCCATATGGGAGGTGGAGGAGGACACCACACATGGGCAGATGAGCTGTTTAAAGGTGAAGCACTGATCTGAAGCAGGCACTTGTCCTATTTGAACGGAGTTCGGAGGATATTCCTCATTTTTGTTTTATTCCAGAAACTTTATGGTGTTTTTTTTTTTTTTTAAGTTGACCCAAAGTCAGGTTAGAGTGGCTAATTTGGCATTGCACTTCTCAAAGGGGAGCACTTGTTTCTGCTGGTCCTTTAGTTGGGTCTCAGACAGATCAGAGCTGCTGGATGGCTTTGGCATCCAGTTTAATCTTCAATCCAAACTGAAGTAGATTAAGCCAGAGGCCATAGCCTAATGGAGTAAACTGGATTAATTTCAGTTTAAACTATTTCATTGAGTTACTGGAAGGAAAAACTACACTGCTGGGAGTGTAACGTATGCAGTTTTTTGCTGCTGGGGAAAAAAAAAGGCAGGATATAAATTTAATGAAATAGATAAGTTAGTGCGGCTGATCCGGCTATGATTTCTCATCATCCCTTGCAGTTGAGATCAGCAACAGCTCATCAGCGGGTGGACTGCTCCCCTGCCAGTCACTTTCTTTCACTTCCTCACAATGCCTTATTTGTTCCCACTGCTGAAGGCAGATTAAGCTCTGGGTGTAAAGAAAGAGTCCTTTCTCTGAGCAGATGCCTGTTGTGCTGGGAGATTAATGTCACGCTGGTTGAGACTGGTAGCCTATTAAAGTTGGTGGGACCAATCAAAGAACAGGCTGAAAAGAGGGGTGTTAGGGTGGGATTTGATACAGGCAGAAATTGGATTTGGGATGGGGGGCAATCAGATTATAATAGAAGTTTCCCCCATAGCCAGCTCTCTGCCAATGACTTGAATGGCTCTAGGTTGGAGCAGGTTAATCACAAACTGCTGAGTTGTGTATGCGAGATGAATCTTGGATTCAGACATGCCATTATTTGCATTTTTCAATGCATACACATGCACACACACAGAGAGAGACAGAGAGAGATACCCCTTATGTCCAAGGGCAAAAAAAAAAAAAAGGGAGGGGGGATTTTTTGGCATGTTTGTTGGATTGTTGGGTAAAAAAAATAGGCTGCTTGCTTGTTTTACATGGAAGACATAGCTTCCAGGCTAATAAGCAACAGGCCATTTTAAATGCGCAAAAATCCCTATAAATGGGTGCAATAGGTAAGCCATTTGTGTTTGTCAGAAAGAAGAAAGGTTTAAAGGTTTATCTTCCTAACATCTTTACAGCCCAAGGACCTTTACCAGTTCAGCAAAAGGACTTTCCCATTTAGATGCTTATGATTGCTGGGTTGAATGTAGCAAAGTGACAGGAATGTTCAAGGATTAAATGTTAATCTAAGACATGAGTAGTGTGTGTGAATGTTTATGGGGGAAACCAGAGGAGTGAATAGGGCTCAGAGACCAGATGATGGCATTGACTTGACCAAGGGCATCTAATATTTATATCTAGAGACTTGGATGCAGAAAAACCTTTTGATAAAATATATTGGCAATAGTTATTTGTAATTTTGTTATTTTTTTTGGGTTAGGAACTCTGAAAATGCATTATTTATTTCCAAAAATATTAGTGAACACTAATGGGAATTTTAGCAGAGAACGATATACAACAGACTGTCCTCTCTCAGTTTTACTCTTTGGAAACTTAAATTTGTGCAATTTGTCAGTGGGGAGATTCAGTTTGTCCTTTTCAGGACAGGAGAACATATCGTACTGCACTTTGTACAGTAGAGTACTCAAATGATCAATTAGATTTAGGGATAGATATTTCAAATTAAGTTTACATCTTCACTGACAAACTTCAATCTTCCATATCAATTAATGGATGGTTTTTGAGACTTCTTGATACAATATTAACTTATTTGAAATAGGACTGGAGAACTTCTCTGGACAATTTTGAAGCGGTCAGAGATCAAATTCGACCTTATTAAAATCTATCTGTCTCTTTGTCTCTCTTGCTCTCTCTCTCTCTAATGTGAACATGTGTATATCAACATATTAACACTTCTTATGTGAAGACTGATACTCAGAAAAAATGGATTCATCCTTGTGTTAGCTTCTGGCATACCAAGTCTGATTTGATCCCCATGATCTTGCTAAATTAACATTATGGGAAGAATGCAAAAGTGAAAATAGAAAGCCAATCCTTTTATTGAAATTCTGGGATAATTGTATACGATAGATTAATTAATGGGATCAGATGATAGGGCTTTTTATGTTTGAAGATTTGCAGCAGAAATATAATGTGTCACTTTTAATTATAGCATTCTATAAATGAGCCATCAGCCATGTGTTGGAGTTCTCTAAAGTATTAGAGAATTTAAAGTGTACTTTACAAAAAATAAAATCATAATTGGTAATAATAAACAGCCATTACAATATATTAAATTAGTTATATTAATTATAAGTTATTAAAGCATAGAACTTGAGGTCTAGTACATGAATGTCAATACAGAACCATTTGGGAATATCTTTATCCCAGTTCCATAGATTTAAAATTATAGTTAATTCAATAAAACTCATCAGTGCATATTTAAAAAAAAAATGGTTGGAGATGTGGTTCTCAAAATACATAGATTAGTTTGGTGTAGCTTTTTTTATCATGATTATGAATTATATTCCAATGGTGTAAAAGATAATAGGAAATAGATGCTGCAGGTATTGATGACTTCAAAGAAATAAACAAACCAATGAATCATATATTTTTTTTATAAAGAATTCCAAGGGAAAAGAAATCACTTAGTTCTGTTCAGTCACTGTATTTTTATGCATAGTTTCATTCTGATATAGACACATCACAGTATAACCATCAAGTCATTTTCTTAAGTCTGTTTTTATCTTTGAAGAAATAATTTCTTATTATTCCACATGTACTCAATGGACAAGCAGAAGAATGGCACTCCTACATTTTTCATAGGTCACGTGAACATGATAACCAGAATCATTTATACAGAATTATTCATCAGAAGGACTCTTGGAATGCACATAGGGAGCTAGTCACCCACAACAGTCTGAACAAGTATGACTCTCTGTTCCCTGCATACAACATATATGAATAGCCATAAAGAAAAAGCATTAAATCATCCATATTTTGTTCTTTTCATTTATTTAGCTTGCACCACACTTGGTTGGCTTCCTCTGATTCTCTTCATTCTGGCCTGCAGAACATAAATAAAATTGCATCTTTTTGTAGTTGGGTAACAGACCATCTTCTATATTTTCTCCAGACCTGAAGATGCGACATGGGCTGCGCACCTATGAGTTGGAACGCTCTTGTTGCTACGATGCACTGCTCCTGGATGAAGAGAGGGGTCGGCTTTTTGTGGGAGGCAAAAACTACATGGCATCCTTGAGCCTGGACAACATTAGCAAGCATGACAGGAAGGTAAGAAGCCTATGTACTTCACGAAACCTGTTCCTCAACCTGGCTGCTCCAAGAATATTCAATTATAAGTTCTGCTGCCCCTATCAGTCTAACCAAAGGCTGTGTTACCATGGAAAGACACAATGTAGTGGTTACTCTACCCAGATATTCCTTCCCTTCCCTTTTGTTAAAGAGGAAGGAATGATTATCCCACAAAAGTTAGTGGAGGATATTTGGCCCAATTTATACAGGTCCCACTATCTGTGAGATGGGCAGCAAATAAATGTGATAAATAAAATGTATTTGGAGATTACCAAGGATTGACTACATGCTTGGGTTTGAGAATGTGGTGGAATAACAGCTCTTTTACTAAGAGTAAAGAACAACATTATTCAGACATTTTAAAATGTTTGTTCTCCAATGGCCTGCTCTGGTCTGGAATTTATTGCAGCTTCTCTTCCCTGAGAATGAACTCAGAGAATGAACTTCTCCTCCTCATGAGAACGAACCTCACAAAATATCTCTGGGAAGGTTCCCAGCTTAATGAAATGGGATGGTGGGGGAGTGTGCTGATAGTCTCTATCCTGGACTATTGATGGAAACTGCATACTGGCCCAGCAGGAGAAAAGCTTTGAGGATGCAATACAGCCAAACCATCTTTGACCCCTTTCACCTGAAGCAACAGTTTTCTGTGGCAGCACTTCAGTTTGGGGAAATCTTTGCTTCAAGAGATTAGTTCATTCACTGCTCAGTTTCTGCACATTTGCTGTTTAATTTTTTAAAAATAAGGACTGAGGCTCTCGTTGCTTTTTGTCAGATTCTTTTTGCAGTGGCTTTATACTTATTTTTTGTTTTCACAAAGAGTTATGGTCTGAAGGACAGCCAATGGATTGCTTGCTTGCTTGTTTACTTAACAAATGTGTATAACTGCCCAACTTACACACAGTGACTCTTAAATGTAAAACTCAATAACATTAATTTGGATGAGCTGCACTGGGCAAAGCATTCATGGTGATCTCAGTCTTGCAGTCGATCAGTCCACCATTACTTTTACAGCATTCTGCCTTCTTCCTGATAGCACGAGGACATAAACAGCAGGGAAATTGTGGATCCGGACTAAGGAAAAAACACCAGAATTCCCATGAATGCTTTTAGTACCAGGGCTTTAGTAGCATTTGACAATGCTGTAATGAATGACTGGACTAGAAGATTACCCCTTTTGGAGTGTCATTGGTTGGTTTTGCCATTAATTTTCTCCATTTTTGCTCTCACAGATTTATTGGCCCGCGCCTGTGGAATGGAGGGAGGAATGCAACTGGGCAGGCAAAGATATCAATGTAAGTGATCATTGGGGGAAAATATATTAATTAAGCTATACATGCCACTGGTTTTTATTTTATTGTTGCTTTATTTTACTTTACTGTTTTACTGTTCTTACTTCTTTGTATCATCATCATCTTTTGGGAATTTATATTTTGTCATATCTGGTCTTTGACCATAAATGAAGGCATACAGCCAAACAAACATTCAAGGCATAAAGTGAAAAGGCTAAGAAGCACTAGGAGATGTGACGCAAATCAGATGCTTCCAGAGTGAATGAATAGAGAGCCACAAATACTTTCATTGTATTAATGGGCTCTAAGTTAACTTAAGTTAACCATAACAATACACAAGCACCAAACTTGATTGCAGGAAATACGACTTCAGCAACACAGTGGTCAATGCCTGGAATACACTACCTGACTCTGTAGTTTCTTCCCCAAACCCCCAAAACTTTAACCTTAGACTGTCTACTGTTGACCTCACCCCATTCCTAAGAGGTCTATAAGAGTCATGCATAAGTGCACCAACGTTCCTAGCATCCCTGTCCTAATGTTTCCTTTTATTTGTACCCATTTCATGTAAGCACAATCATGTTTATACTTATATCTGTTATCTAATACATGCTCAACAAAATAAATAAATAAAAATAAAAGTAAATAACGAAAAACTTGAGCTTGGAGGATCCTGATTCACCCAAGACCTTTCATTTTTGTAGAATGCCTTTGAGGATCTTATAGAAGTGGATTTTCTTACCTGTAAATGTTTTCTCTCTTCCCAATCTATCAACTGGTGGCATTCTGCCCTAGCTCCATGAGGCCCCATAAGGGCTGTAAGGGTCACTTTGAAGGACTGGTTTGTGCACTTAGAGATTCTTCTTTTGCTTTGACCCATCCTGACCTTCCAAGAGATAAGAAAAAGGTTCCCACTGTTTTGGCAGGAGTGGAGATGAACCAGGACACCTTCAGATTTATGCCTTGATAAGTGTCAGACTGAGCAAGAAGGGGCTCAACACCCTGGTTATAACTCATAGAGATTATGCAAATAGGAGGAGCATGAAGTCAAGTCTACAAAAAAGAAGCTAAGTGAGATGGAATTTCTTCAAATCAGGTTCATTCCCCCATCCCCAATAAATACATACTTCATCAAAACATATAGTAAATTTGCCCACCCAATAAGATCTTTATTCAGCTCTGAAATAACCTTTAAAAATATTTTATCTCCTGATGGAAGATCAGCAGGGAAGATACCATATTTACCATCATGAGCACTGTGTATCATAAAATGGGAATCTTTATCGAAAAAGATCACCTCTGAGCTTACATGAGCTGGGCTGAATCTACAGGAGCAGACTGTCTCTGAAGCACCCTGTGGTCAAGCCTCAGAGGGGTGTGCAAATCAAAAGCAACATCTGGAACCTGAAAATTCAACTTGAAAGCTTATTGATAACCAGTGCAGCAACCAGAAAATTATTTTTTTAATAGATGTTAGTCACTTAACTATTGCTGCTATGTTGTTACCAACAGAGCTCTTTTGTCATCTTTAAGGCCAGTCTCATGGAAATTATTTCACAATAATCTAAATAATGTAGTTATAAAAGCATGAGTAAGAGAGATGTAGGACCTAAAAGCTTCAAGGCCAGATTGTGGATATGTTCAGTTGGCTTCCCTAATTTCTAAAATGGCTGTTGAAAAAGAGAGACCAATTTTTCCCAAGTGCTCTTTCTTAACTTCCGTTGAAGTGCTGGGACTTTTTCTCTGTTTGAACAGTACAGCATGGCATGCTGCGGTGAACTCTGTTGGCCCTTTGGCCAAAGTGCAGGCAATGGTGATGTGGTCATGATAACTTCATAGGCAACAGATAATTATTTGCGTGTTAAGCAACAGCAAGATCGAGCAAGACTGACTCCAGAGGAATGTATGAAGCATCAATAATACAGTTATTGGCTTCTCTTGATACACATGGCCTATATTAAAAGGACTCGGTAGTTTGTAGTTTAAGATATTATGGCAAATCGGCCATATCTTACCATCCTGTAGGAAGCAAGCCATCCTGTTATGTCATAATGTGGTTTATTTGTTTCGGTATGTCATGTTATGGAACCAGAGTAATTGTATTTTGCTAACAAGTATTTAAGTTTTAGTGTATTGTATAATGGCAGTGGTCTTACTATGTATAAAGCAAAGAAGGAATATGGCCCATTTAGTGGAGTAAAAATATCAGTAACAGATCAGTAGCTTCAAACAGGGCCTTTACAATTGTCCCAGTGGGACTAAATCTAGGACTTTTTGCCTATGATACAAGTGGTGTTCTTCCATTGAGTTACAACTTTTATTCTGAATGAAGGAAAAAGATCTAGAAACAAAATCCCAGCAAGGAGAGATTAGAGTTAAGTCAACTGGGCATAGGGCCAGCACAAGACTTGTCCCAAGTCATATTATTCCTGCTTAAAACTCAAATGAGTAGCCACGGCACCATTCCAAAACAGAACAGAAAAGACATGTGGTGCAGAAACACCTCTTTCTGCTCCTCCTTTTTCCACAGGTTTTATTGCAGATAGGAATCCAACTAATCCTGCTGGAGAGACTGCTCTTCTACTCCACTGAGCCCAGCAGATAGCAAGGAGGCTCGTGGGGAGGGGCAGGTGGCCAGAAAAATGAGGCTGCTATTGATGGAGGAGAGGTGCCTCTTTCTGAGCTGGAATCCCACCCTTTACCCGCAATAACTCTCCACAGTTAATCTGTTTGGTCATCCTGCAAAAGGAGAAGGGGTTATTTGTCTTCTTGGGCTACTCAAAAGTGATGACAGGATGTGACAACCTCAGACCTGTTTACTTAAAATCTCCACAGTAGGTTGTGGAGACAAATGGTTGAGATCCATCTGTGTTTGTGTATAATAAAGAGACACAGAGAAAGAAAGAATGAGAGAGATTCTTAGCATGTCCCCTGTTGTAATTAATTAGGACATTTAAGTTTTGACAGCCATTCCATTTTAGACAAAGCAAACACTTCCCTGCTGTGTCCTGTTCATAGGAACATGCTTCCTAAGCAGTGATGGTTCTGTATAAGAACATCACACATATAAAGGGAAGATCCTACCAAATGGGTTTTCTTCCAATTAAAAACATTAGCCCAGTTTGTCTCTGTTCTATCATGAGAATGGAAGTAACTCACAGAGCTGTTCTATTTTGTGGTGGGATGATTAAGAAGCAGAACATTTATCACTCAATAGAGCAAAACTCCCAATCCCAGTATGATTAACTAAGGAGTATGAGTGCTGTTCCCTGTGTACAGATTTATTCACAGTTTTGAAATGATCTTGAAAGAGATGGAGAAAAGACCTGATCTGTTTAAAATGTAACTTTCTTTATGACTGAAGTTTGCTTAAATTCAGTGCTAACACTTCATTCAGACTAGATGACATATGACTGAAGTATTAGCTACAAGATCTGACTATGGCTCTCATCAATATCAATTAAGAGAGGAAATTAATTTAATTTAAGCAACTAGATTCAAGGTCCAGAAGCATTTGGTGAAAGTAACAGTCCTGACACACTGAGATATATTTTGCAGCGGAAGTGACAATGTGATCCAGAATAGCTATGGTCTTGCTCTTGATTAGATCATGCTTATGGCTGCTGGTTAGTTAATGCTATGTGGTTTCTCTGCGGGAGTATAATTATAATTATTAATTATATATGCGGGTATATAATTGGTATATACCCAATTATGGCCAGCTTCTTTCAGAACACTGGTGGTCCAATTTGCTCAACAAATGGCTAAGACAAACTTTTAAAGAGCTGTACCTGGTTGCTTACATGCAGGGCATGTAGTCTACCATTGATCCATAGTCTGGATTTAACTTGCAAACTGACTCAATTCATTTTTCATGGCATAAAGGAAATATACTTCCCAGCCCTGTTCTACCAGCTGCTTGCCTTGAGGGCCATTTGCCATATTGTCATGTGAGTGATGTACTAGTGGTGTAATATGGCCAGGAGAAAAATTCCTCAGAAATTCACTGGCACATGTCCAGGCTTTGAGAGAGCTGATGAGACAGCAAGACCGGAACATGTGGCCCGTGCCTAATGCAATGATCTGTCACCATGGCATCTGACTCATTTCCCTTTCCTATTACCAGCAGCTAGGCAAGGGAGGCCAACCGTTTTTTGTCCATTGAGCATAGTAATTATTCTTGGATTTTGGTTTCCCTTGGCTGCTGGCTCACAAGTGTAGGTGACTTTAGCCTCAGAGAGAAGGCTGAGAAAGAAGATCCAGGATTTTTCCAGAAGGGGGCATCTTGCCTGCTAAAAAACATAAATGCAAAATGGCACATAGAGACTTTGGATTGAGATTACAATTACGGGTTATGAGGGTTGTACAGAAGGGAAGAAGACGGCATGAAGAACTGAGTGGTCCCAATTAACCATAGGTTTAGATGAAGCTGCTGTCAAATACTTTCATGAAAACTGACAATGTTTTCCCAAGAAACATTCTTTTCCTTTTCTAAAGTTGATACTTTCTCCTTCTCTTTCTTCTTGTCCTAATTGCTGGAACTGTCGATGTAGATACAAGCCAGTTTGGTATTGTGGTAAAGGAACCAGGCTAGAAACCAAGAATCCATGAGTTCTGGTTCTACTAGGCATGAAGCTCAGTTGAGTATCCTTGGGCCAGTCATTCTCTCTCAGCCCTAGAAAACGGGGAGTGATAAACCACTTCCAAAAATATTACCAAAATACTGCAGGAACTTGTCCAGGCAGTTGGTAGGAGGCAATGCTGATTCAAACACACACACACATACACACATGGGGAGGGGGGAGGGGAGAGGGAGAGAGAGATACAGATACAGATATAGATATGTTAGTTTCTCCAGTTCTAATTAGTTTCTCCACTTCTAGCAATAATCATTGCAATGATCCTGGACGTTGCTGAATCTTTCTGTTGTGACTTCCTCTCTATAACTCAGTGCAGATGCCTTCTTTTATTAGTAAAGCCTTGCTAATAGTTTCAAATTATTTCTTTCTTTTATGGCAAGTATTCCTTATAATATTGTAAAGCAGACATCTGGGGATGGAGAGGGAAGGAACATTTTTTAAAATTCAGATTATTGATGGATATTGGGAGGCAATTACGTGTGAAAGAGGAAGGCACATGAAATTAGAAGGAAAACACTAGAAGCCAAAGAAAATGAAATACAGTAATATACATCTTCCGTTTGTATGCATTCTCTCAGTGCATTTTTTCCTGGTTTTAAGGTTTGTCTGTTTCAAAAGTTGAACTACTGAGCCAGTGGTAGGGCTTTAGCATGAACTCGGCCTCAGCTTTGATCCCCTCCTTCCCTGAGCCTTGTGTTGAGTTTATGGGGACTCTTCTTTCTTCTTCCTCCTCCTCCCCCCTTCCCCTTCATCTCTGCTTGCAAGTCCTTGCCATGGCACTTGTTTGCTTTGTAACTGACTAATGGCTGCATGTGAAGTGGCTCCTTTTGGCCTGTTCCATTCAGTTCTCTTCAGCTTTAGTGGCTTGTTTTCTGTTACCTTTCAAGAACTATTGGGAGACAATAGTTTTGAGCCTTTCTCAAGCTTGAAAATTTTTAAGATGTGTGGATTGCAACTCCCAGAATTCTCCAGCCATTATGTCAGCTGGGGAACTCTGGGAATTGAAGTGCACACATCTTGAAGTTGTCAAGGTTAAGCAACACTGCTGGAAGGCAGGTTCTTGAGTGCCTGGTGGTGCTGAATGAGGCCCTGGATATCTTCTCCTTTCCCCACAGTCAGCTTATCATTTCCCCCCCCCCTTCTATTTATGACCCATTTCTTCGGAAGGAAAGGTTGCCCTTCTGCCTGAGTTATTCCAGACGTTTAAATAATCTGACACTTTTTAATGAGTAAATCCTGCTTAACACTAAGTCAGACAGATGTTTACCTCCTGACAGAGCCTTGGGGGGGGGATTAGACCGTGTGGCAGTTCCCTCGGTGTCTGCTCGTGACAGGTACGAAATCCCCCCCTTTCAATCCCCAAATTTCTTTGACTTTCTGTTGCATGAAGTTTGTGCTGCGAAACTGCTGCTCTCTTTACAGTGCCCCCTATTGGGAAAAACAGGCAGCAAGATACGCTGTCATCCCAAGGAGTCATGGGCTTCACAGCATCACTATTCCATCTCATTTGGTGTCTACGAAAGTGAAGGAAGGCCCCCACATGTGCTGGCATTCCAGCAATGTCAGGGGAGGTATCCATAAGTAAAGAACGCACTGAGACAGCAAACGCCAGCAAACTGTGTTTCATATCTTCCTCTGGCCTCTTTTTTCTCCGTTCCCAGTTTTGCAAGCTGCTCCTTTTGGCATCTGAAAAGAAGCATTTGATTGGAAAAACGCTCCCTGCTTTTTGCAAGCTTTCCTGTTATTTGATCACTGCCTTCCAGCTATTCTCCTTCCTTCTCTTTCAGCAGGTTTTTTTTTTCTCTCTAGTTTGAGTCAGTTATTAGGCTTGCTCATTAAAGGGCTCTGCTTTTGCTTTTCAGGCCGAATGTATGAATTTTGTTAAGATCCTGCATCTCTACAATCGTACACACCTATACGCTTGTGGCACTGGGGCTTTTCACCCCATCTGTGGCTTTGTAGAAGTGGGGCAACGTGTGGAGGTGAGTGATGCATAAAGGTTCATAAAGTGTACCTATTTCTGTAACCTTCGTTAAAATCTAAGCAAGAGAATCACAGGAATGCCAAGCTTCTCTTGATGGACATGTTTGCTCCTTTCTCTAGGACTCTGTCTTTAAGCTGGATTTCAAGAGCCTGGAGGATGGCAAAGGCAAAAGTCCCTATGACCCAAATCACACCGCGGCTTCAGTTCTTGCAGGTAAAGGGAGAGGGCCCCAGACAATGACCTACCACCCAAATAAAGGAGAGACACGAAAACAAGATCCATGTAAGATGTCACGTGGGATCCTTTGAAACTCTCATCTTTCCTCCCTCCTTCTGCCCTGGGAACAGATGAGATCAGTTGACACTCTGTGCCAAACATGCAGCTGCTGGGATGGTAGTTCATTCACCTTTAAGCAGTGTCCTCTCCCCAGGCACTGAGATCTTTCTCAGGGGCCACACAAAGAAGATTTGGAACAGTCTCTGAGAGGTCAATGGAGATGAGGAAGACAGAAAGCTTTTGAAACGTCTCTCCTTTTGTGCTGGGCAGGTGAAGAGCTTTTTTCTGGTGTGGCTACTGATCTGATGGGCCGAGACTTCACCATCTTCCGCAGCCTGGGATCGAGGCCTTCTGTCCGCACCGAGCAGCATGATTCTCGATGGCTCAACGGTCAGTGGAGGGTTTGTAAGAAAGGGACCTATCATGTGGGAAGTGAGTCATACTTCCACACTTTCCATACTTCCTCATAGTGTGGAAAGGGAGCAATTAGGTGGGGGGTGGAGGGTGAAAGAAAGAATGCCCTTTAAAGTGCCAGGGAATCCAGAATTCATTATTACAACTCTTGGCAAGTCAAGTTGCTCACTTGTTGTTTCATAATTTATGAGTGGAAGCTGCCACCTAGCGATTGGAGCTTGTCACTATTACAGCCTGAGATTTCAGAAGAGTAAACTTGAAAGAGAAAGTGGAAGGAAAAGACATTAGAATGCTTTGTAGGATGTGTGTTTTCTGTTTTGTTTCATTGAATTCATTAATTGGCAGTTCTACGTTGCTGTTTTCAAATTTAGGGAAGTAGCAATCTGGATGATCACACTGGCTGGGAAACTGGGAATATAAATCCCAATACATCAAGGAAGAATTATTGGGGAAGGCTATCCTGTGATTTTCCTCTCTTCTAAATATCCTGGACCAACTAGTTGGCTTTCTTCTCAGTTTTTTTTCAAGGAAACAGAGAACAACTGAATTTAATGATGAAAACAAGCAGGGAATATCCTAAGAGTTTGGACAAAAAAAGTCAAGGCTGTGACAGTGTAATCAAAATGTAGCCTATTTTTTATGTGCAGCACATAATAAACAGGTGGAACTTCAGCCACACTGCCATAGCCTCAATATTGACTCTTTATTTTTTTAACCACACCTTTGGACTGTCCTAGAATCACAGTCTCGTAAGATTCTCTTACCTGTATGAGGAAGGCCTGTAGCCTTAAAATGAGGTTTGTGTACAAATGCCTCCAGGTTTAGTTCTCCATGTCTCAGGATCTAGCTGACTTTGACTGTTCCTGAAAATAAAGGAAGGTCAGATCTGATTCATACCTGGATGGTGAATGTTAGGGGATCCTAGGCTCTAAAAAAAACCTCAACCAGAAAAAGGCAATTTTTGTATTCTTGCAATAAAAACCACATGGGCATATCCATAAATTTAGCAGAAGTTGAGCTTAACCTGAAGGAGATATCATGTCTTCTGATCTTTGAGAAAGCTGATCTCCCATGTCATGCTTAACTTGTTCCTTAAGAATCTTGGGCATAGGTGGCAGAGGAAAATATCTCACTGCTAAGATTTCATCTTAAATAGAAGGAAAACCAGAATCTAGGAAGCAAGTTGTCCCTGCAACATTGCCTATTTCTTACCTTGCTTTGCTATCCCCTCTCCAAAGCAGCCATTTGCAAATTTAAAAATAATGGCCTATGTTACTTTGTCCTGCATTAACATTCTCTTCCATTTCTTTGACTCAAGAACCCAAGTTCGTTGATGTCTTCTGGATCCCAGAAAGTGAAAACCCTGATGATGATAAGATCTTCTTTTTCTTCCGGGAAACAGCGGTGGAAGGATCCCAAGGCCTGGGCAAACAGAGTTTTGCACGCATTGGGCAAATTTGCCGGGTAAGACTGTGTTCTGACTCAAGCCTCATTCAAATCAAATGAACACAAAATATACATAAAGGCAAACCTTTTTAATGCATCTCTGTGAATTCTGTTCATTCACAGCAAAGAGTCATTAAAACTAATTGTCCCAGATAAGAGGAAGCCCTTTCAAGATTGTGAAAGGCTGCCAAGAGCACAACATTAATTGCAGGGAAATATCCAGAACCAAAAGTCTCTGAAAACAAACCAGAAGAGGACCAGAAGGACTTCCACAAGAACTTGGTGTTGAAAAAACTTCTTTGCTTCCTGCAAAGAACCCAACCCCTGAAAACTGGCTTTTATCCCTTATGGGAGGGGCCATCACCTTGCAGCTTTATTCCGAGTGGCCCGGGCTGCTGCACTGGGCACAGGCTCCTCGGGGTCCTCAGCATCTCTGCTGACAGACTCCACAAGCTCCGAAGGCAGCACTCCACTCTCCGATAGTCCTCACACGCAGGCCCCTCATCTGAGTCCTCACTCTCAGAGACCTCAGCCATCCGCACCTGCTGCCAGAAAACCACAACAGACTGTTGTATCGGCTCCAGTCCCAAGATGAGGATGGTCATGAGGCTTGGGAGTTAGACAAGTCTGATGAAGATAGATGGTTAGGAGTTGGTCTTGGCTTTACAGAAAGGGTGAAAACCCCTGCCCTAGAGTGAATGTTTCGTAGACATTCTACAGCAACAACAGGCTGTTGAAGTATCCAAAAAGGATTCCATCACAGCAATTCTTTGAAAGCAGGAAAAACCAATTTCTCACCCGTGTTCATAGAAATTCTCAATTCTCAACCAGGTCATGGTTGTCCCAAAAGGCAACTCGATTTTCCTGGAGTTTTTTTTTTTTCTTAGAAAACATTTTGCTTCTCATCCAAGAAGCTTCTGAAGAACTGAAGAAGTTTCTTGGATGAAAAGTAAACCATTCTCTAAGAAAAAAAAATAAGGTACAGTTGCCTTTTGGATAAAGACAGGGGTTGGCTGCCCCTAACTAAGATTCTGTGCAGTTCCGAGAACCACCAAATCCCACTCCTGGCTGGCCCCACCCACCTCTCCCCCTCGCCAGAGTCCCCACATGTCCCATTTTGGATGCAGGGTAGTGCAGGGCATGTGGGAGGCTCAGGAAGGGCAAAAAACAAGCCTCCTAGAAGTTGGGGAAGGCTGGAAATGGGCCCATTTTCAGCTTCCAGAGAGCCTCCGGAACCTGGGAAAGCCATTTTCACGCTCCCGGAAGCTTGAGGAAAGCCTCCAGAGCCTGGGAGGACAAAAACACCCCTGACACTGTGGTGCAGGAGGCCAACTAGGCCATGCCCACCCAGCAACTGGGCAGAGAACTCTTTGCTAAATTTTTGAAGCCCAAAAGGCACCTTTGGGACAACAACTCATTCCCATTTTTAGGTATACATTAAGTTCTGTGTCCAACTGAGCCCATTTGCATTTAAAATTCTGAGCTCTTTGATGACCCCTGAATCAGCTGGCTTCTATGTGCATCATTCTCTGTGCTCTCCAACTAGCTTTTTTGATAGGTCTCTTTTTCTCCTTTTAGAATGATATGGGTGGGCAGAGAAGCCTGGTGAACAAATGGACCACATTCCTGAAGGCTCGGCTGGTGTGTGCAGTACCCTGCATTGATGGGAGTGACACCCATTTTGACCATCTTCGTAAGTGATCGTCTGTGGTGGAGGGTTGGAATGGTTTAGGATCTTCCCGGAGCAAGATGAACAAGAATGGAGGCTTGCTTTATCTCTTCCTTGATGAATGTTTTGATGTCTGGGTTGAAAGAAAGTCATTCTCTCCTTTGGATAGAAGTGATTTGTCAGATGCCAAGCTGCAAGCTGATGATTTCTTTCCTTCTTGTTGAACTCAGGTGATGTCTTCTTGTTGCCAACCAGGGATAAGCGTAACCCATTGTTGTATGCAGTTTTCACCACTTCCAGGTAAAAAAGAAAACAGTTTTTGTTACATCAGCAGTGGGCATAGTTCAGGCTTCTTGTATCTACTTTGCTTTTTCACACGACCCTCAATCCATCAACCAAAGACATGATATAATATAATAAATATGACATAATATAACATAACAATCCATGCAGAGAGTAGTCAGGACAGACTTATATTGCTTATAAGCACTATATGCTTTGAGCTCAAAACATTGTTAGAAACCCCACATTATCCACTTTATGGTCTGTTTCTGTTGCTTCCTTCTGGGAGGAGGTGTTGTAATATTTCTAGCAGGACTACCAGGTTCTGTAACAGCTTTGTTTCCTATGCCGTCTGTCTGGGAAACTCATAAGATTCGTGTTTCTCACCATGTACATGTATACTTCCGGGCTAGATTGTGTTGTTTTTCTGTGTCAAAATGGGTATATGCATAATTCTATATTTATTTATTTGTTTGTTTGTTTATTCATTTATTTATTTTGTCATGTTTATGTAGTGTATATTGGAGAGGGCAACCTTTTGAAAGCTGTATGCAATGAAATTTCATTTTAATGTATGCTGATTAGTGTACATTTAAAGTGACAATAAAATTAAAGTTATTCTGATATGACATGACATGGCATAATAATATAATTATAATATAAGATAATATTTATAATCTTCCATTGCTTTTTAAAATTTCTTCTCCACCCACCCACCCCAGCAATATTTTTAAACAGGCAAATATGCTCCCCCAGTGTCTTTTGAGCAAAAATTAGACAGGTTCTACAATCCACATTACCAGATGGCAGTGGGATATGCATTCCTTCCCAGTTTCATTTCTTTACCCTTCCTGTCATGTTTTTTTTTCTTCTGATTACAGCACAGTTTTCAAAGGTTCTGCTGTCTGTGTGTATCATATGAATGACATCCGCAGGGCTTTCCTTGGTCCTTTTGCTCACAAGGAGGGGTCTAATTATCAATGGGTTTCCTATCAAGGCCGTGTCCCTTATCCCCGCCCAGGAACGGTATGTACATTGAGATCTTGAAATATGATAAAAAGAGTTTCTACTCATGAAAACTCTAGAGATTGGGATAATTATTCAGTGATAACTGACTCACATGCAGGGAGGAAAGAGATCTGTACTTGCAGAGTTTTGCTTTTGTTCTCAGTCTAGGAGATTCTTGAGGTTTGGCAGACAATGAAGAAAGATCAGAAGGGAGGGACTGCAACTGAGCTGCATGGAATGGAAAATTATTATGCAATTTTATTGAAATGGAAGGAAAGCAAAAGACAGAATGAAAACCAAGTGGGGGGAATGGAGGGCTGTTGTAGGAGGCATTTATGAGTAGATCATTTTCCAATGTTTGGGATGTTGCCTCTCTTTACTTTCCTTCTCTATGAACTTCTAGTGTCCCAGCAAAACCTTTGGCACCTTTAGTTCCACCAAGGATTACCCTGATGATGTGATCCAATTTGCTCGTAACCACCCATTAATGTATAATCCAGTACTGCCCCATGGCCAAAGGCCTGTCTTCCTGCAAACCAACATGGACCACATCTTCACTCGCATTGCAGTAGACCGAGTGGCAGCTGCCGATGGACATTATGATGTCCTCTTCATTGGCACAGGTATGTCTGCTTCCCTCCTCTTCTGATGAGTAAGCATTGATGTTCAGGCCAAGTTTCTGTTGGCCCCTCCAAAACTGCATGCTAGGGGATGTCCCTTGTTCAAAGGTAAAATGCTTGAGTCCTTCTTCATATTTGGCTCACAGCTTTGAAGAAGCCTATTTATTGTAGCAGAACCAAATATAGAGCAGAGATGCATAGGCAAACACAAGTTGCCTCTAAATTGTAATTTTAATGTAATGTTAGAAGAAAGAAGTCTTTAAATTCATGCAAATAATATCTATTAGTTGTTTTACTGAATTGAAAGTTGTTTAAACAAAAGCATATATTGTGTTGGGTTTTTTTCCTCCTCATCTGCTTCACTTTTTTGGGTCTTCCCATTTTGAAACACAGCTCCTAGCACCCTGCCCAAAGGCCATTTTAAGCATTATTTCACTCTTTCTTCAGCCACTGCCTGCAGTTCCTTTGCTTTTTCCACTGTATTTTTCTTTCAATGCTATATATTTGCATATGTATAATACATTACTTTGAAAACATATATGACCAAAGCAGCCATAAACACAACCAGCACGACCATGACCCCAGGAAACATACTTTTACTTGAGATTCAGACATAGGCAATCATCCCATTATTCTGGTATAAATGAAGCACAAAATGATGTTTGGCCTCCATGGTATATTAAGGATTGGAACCAAATCCTTACTAACTCGGAACTGTAAGAAACTCAAGTTCTAGCCTTGCAGATGGCAAGAAACTGGAAAAGATTCTTGGGGATGAAAACTATAGCATAGGAAAAAAACATATCTCATTCACATTGAAATCCTGATCAAACTGGACCTTTTAATAGTTGCAATAGCAGTTTTATTTGTAAATGCTCCAGGAAATATGTTCCTGACTTCTTGCATTATAATCATTCATGCCCCAGGCTGATGGTCCAACTTCTCACTGGTTCTTTGATGTTGTGATATTAGTAAATCAATAGATATTGATGGAAATAATAGCTAAGTAGTGTATATTAAAGTTGTTTTCCCAATCAGATGCGCTCCATTGATGCTGAACAACTACCCACATACTTGCGTTTTGTATGTAAATTGATTTGCATGGCTTGAAACTTTTAAGTTTTCTTTTTGGCTATGGAGGAAAAACAGTTTAGCCAACTCACCTGTATATAATTTCTTTTTTGTGCAAAATGGTTATGCTTTCTCTTTGCCTGGCAGACATTGGCACAGTCTTGAAGGTTGTCACTGTGCCAAAGGACTCATGGCAAAATATGGAAGAATTGCTGCTGGAGGAACTTCAGGTATTCAAGGTGAGTTTGAACAACTGAAGTCAGCTAGTTTAACCTAAGGCAAGAATAGCTACTTTTTAAAACAATATTGAATTATATTGTAGACTTTATTCAAATAATACAATTACCATCGATGCTTCTCCCATGGTTGATGGAATTAACTCAGCTGCTTATTTTCTCTGATAAGCTAAACTATTATTAGTTAATTTGTAGTTCAGAGAATGATATCAGAAGGATACTTAATTGGACTAATGAAAAATATTAATATGTTTGAGAGAACACCAAAAATGTTGATCCAGTCATTTAATCTCCTAGAGCAGGAGTGTCAAACTCACAGCCCATGGGCTGGATGTGTCTCCTACTAGCCCTGCCCACACCTGGTTTAGTGAAGGGGGAAAAAGTCCCGATACATCATGTGATGCCGCTGTGATGACACAAGTTTGACACCCCTGTCCTAGAGTTTAAATTTAACTTCAATCTCAAACCTAAGTTGACTGAGCCATAGGAATACCATTTACCCTTACTAGGACTTTCCTGATACAAGGCCTCATTGGTTATTGAGCACTTCCTAGAGCAAAGGAGTCAGGACTCTGCATTTCCCAGGATGACTTTGGTTAAAGTAATCTGAATGTGCAGTGCATTGGGTCTGAAGGTTGCTTTAGAATGTGCTGCCTGCCTGCCTATCTGCTAATCTCTGTCTGTAGCAAGAGGAATAACATTCAGACTTATATATAGCTTCAAAGTGCTTTACAGCCCTCTCTAACTGGTTTACAGAGTTAGCATATTACCCCCAACAATCTGGGTCCTCTTTTTATTGACCTCAGAAGATGGAAGGCTGAGTCAACCTTCAGCCTGGTGAGATTCGATCTGCCAAATTGCAGGAAGCTGGCAGTCAACAGAAATAGCCTGCAGTACCTGCACTCTAACCACTGTACCACCGCAGCTGTACCTCTGCCTCTGTTTCCATCTCTCCCTATTTAGCTGCTAGGACACTTGATGGCACAGGGTGCCTGATACAGAGTGCCTGGGAATACTCATATTAGCATCTAGTTGCAATTCCTTAAACCAAAAAGTTATTTTCCCAGGATCAGGCTGCAACAGTAGAGGGCAGCCAAACAATCCTGGCAAAAGTCATGATGAATGTTATTTTCAAATTCTTGTGACTGCAGAATATTTTACCTCTGCAATTCAAAACACTGCACAACCCTCCCAGTTGATGTGACCATGTTTGACCACCAGAATCGCAAATATCGAGATTGGGATGACTGGGTTAAGCCAGGCACTGTTCTAGCCATCTTCGGTGCTTCTACTTTTTCAGCTTCAGGCTGAGATAGTGCAAGGCTCCACCAGAGAAACTAAGGCTGTGTCTCCCTTTCAACATAGACCAGACAAAGAAACCAAAGTCAACATATAGAAGAATACTACTTTTAGGATAGGATTGCAGTAACATATTCTTGCAAGTCTGGATGTGCTTACCTCCTCCCTCCATTGAATTTCCTAAGAAGTAGGAAAAGTCTTGTCTAGACACTTTCTCAATTTTCAATCTGCCCTGGACTCAGATTTCTTTTATCTACTGACTGTTGTCTTGTTTGCTTGTAACTACAACCCTCAACATTATTCCTCCTACCCTTACTAGCAGTTACCTGAAAGGTAGTAGCTTTTTAAATCAGCCGTTCAGCACCCTCATAATTATTTCCATTTCTCCTTGACAGGATTCCTCTCCTATTACCAGCATGCAGATCTCATCCAAGCGGGTATGTAGCACAAAAGGGAAAAAAAAATTGGGAAGCGATCTTATATAAACCAGGAGGCAAACTTCTCATTGAGTGCATTGATTCATAAATAATTAAAATAAATAATTACAGGTGGGGAGAGAAACTAGTAGTGGAAGATGATCAGAATAGGGATGATTATATGTATGCATTTCTCCTTTCCAGGAGATTTTTATTTTTTGATGATGATGATGATGATGATGATTATTAGTATTAGTATTAGTATTAGTATTAGTATTAGTATTAGTATTAGTATTAGTATTAGTATTAGTATTAGTATTAGTATTAGTATTAGTATTAGTATTTCACAACTCTTTCAGAACATCATATTGCATTCACATGTCTTTTCCTTGAGATGCCCATGAACCAAATAAGTAAAATGTTCATGTTTGGAAAGTAGTAGTTTGCTTAATTTCCTGTTTGCTGCCTACTTATATATACAGGTTATGGATCCCTGCTAGATACCTCGTTTGTGATTTAGAAAGTTCCGATCATATCTGTTCTCCATTTTCCTCTCACTTATATGAGATTCCAAAGTCTCAGCTAAATCAACAGACAGAAGACACTGTGAACAAAGCCAGGATTTATTGACACTCAGTCAGTAACTCAGGCACTCAGTCCTTTTCTGGGTAGAGGCACCAAGGCAATTAAACATAGGATTTTACATATTTTTATACACATCAAAACCCACCACCTCCCACTTTGTCTTCTGCCCCATTGGCTAAAATTGTTGAAATTAATACCAGATGATTCTAGGATTATTTTTAAAATTATGCCTGGGTTCACAATCTATCCACAGTGACATGTTTTAGCAATCAATCATTACTTATCATTTGATCAGCAGTTGCTACATCCTGCTCCATTTACACGAACTAGCTTCTCTTCTGGGTCAGCATGACAACTATCCTCAAATGGATTTCTGCTTAATAGAACTTATGCTGAATAGATTTCATCTCATCAGCACTTCTGTCTGTGTTAATGTTTCACCAGGGTTTTTAAAGTTATATAGAAGAGAAACATATGGAAGAGAAATATATTGATCCATTTACATTTTTCTTTTACAGGAATAATTATTTCTTTTTTTTTTTTTTTACTTCTCACACTTATTACAGTACGTTCCTTAGAGTGGTGCCTGGCAGCCTAGCTGAGGCCTCATAAACAGCTTCTAAAAACAGTAACTCATTAGAAGCAGGAGGTTATTTTCCATCCAGCTATTAGTGGCCCCTAAGGAAACTCTGTGACTTTGTCTTCCAACAGCAACAACTGTACCTGGGATCAAGGACTTCCATTTCACAACTGCCCTTGCACCGTTGTGAGATGTATGGCAAAGCTTGCGCAGAATGTTGCCTAGCGAGGGACCCCTATTGTGCCTGGGATGGCACCACCTGCACTCGATACCTGCAGAATACCAAACGGTATGGCCAAGGATCAGCCTATTGATTAGGCCCTTTAACCTTTGGGGGCCAATCCAGTGGTGGGATTCAGCCAGTTCACACCACTTCAGGAGAATCGGTTGTTAACTTTCTGAGCAGTTTGGTGAACTGGTTGTTGGAAGAAATCATTAGGGCAGAGAACTAATTGTTAAATTATTTGAATCCCATCACTGGGCCAATCCTATTTGCATGGTGCCTGGATGTAAGCAGTGAAGGGTGGTTATGCAGACCTGGCAAATCTTTCCATACTTTCTCCCAACAGGCGATTCCGACGGCAGGATGTGAGGAATGGAGATCCCAGTATCCTGTGCTCTAGATGTGAGTGCTCTTAAATCTGCTCACCCAACTGAACAAATCTGGGCTGAAACAAGCTCAGGGCTTTTGTGCTCACTGTTTTGTGGGAAACCTGTTGTCTTTACATGGTATGAGAGCCAAGGGATTGCATTTAACCAAAACATATATGGGCTCTTTGATTCAGCATCGCATGTTACATATCCATGCAGAAATATTTAAATTTCAGCACATGAATCAAGAGTACTAAAGTTCTTGATGTACTTACATTAGAGTTGTGAGCAAGGAGGACATTTAATTTCACTGTTTCCTTTTCCCAGCTATTTCTACATTCATTTCCCACCCAAGAAATGCATATCTAAATTATGTACTATTCTTCCAATGAATATATTTTTGCCAGTGATTAATCCTAGTGCAACACATCAGATTTGCACATTCTTTAATAGAGGTAGCCCTCAACTTATGACCACAGTTAAGCCCAAAATTTATGTTAAGTGAGACATTTGTTTATTGAGTTTTATCTCATGTTATGACCTTTCTTACTGCAGTTGTTAAGTGAATCATCACAGTTGATAATAAGTTGATAACAGGGTGATTAAGTGAATCTGGCTTCCCCATTGACTTTGCTTGTCAGAAGGTCCCAAAGGGTGATCACATGACCCTGGGAAACAGCAATGGTCATAAGCATGAGTCAGTTGCCAAACACCTGAATTTTGATCACATGATCATGGGCATGCTGCATAAGCATGAAAAATGACCATAAGTCACTTTTTTCAGTGCCATTGTATCTTTGAAGGTCATTAAATGAATTGTAAGTTGAGGACTACCTGTACAACATATCAATATTTGTTTACTTTTAAATGTTGCAAACTGCATCAATATTCAGAAAATCGGGCCTACTTATGATAGATGCCAACATCTATCCAATATTCATTCAATGCATGAATTAAAAGAGTGCTAAAGTTCTTGATATATTTATATTGTACAAGAAGCTTGATCTTGACAAGTTAAGGAAGGTGAAATATGATCAGTGGTTGGTTGGATGGAAATTCCAGGGTTGTTGACTAGACTTGGAGCCCCATAATAGTGAGCTCTTGTCTGCCATAAAAAGTTGAATCTGGACAGATTTTGATAGAAAGAGGTGGGACCAAAGGGTGTGATGCCCCACAACCATCTATGTTTTTTTTTTTGTCCATAAATAGCTTCTCTCCCCAATCTCTTACAATTTGTAACTGATGAATTGGGACAGTTCTTAGTTTTATTCTTTTCTGTCTTGCCTCTCTACCCACACACAATCCAACAATCACATGAAAAAAAAAATGAGAGAATCCAACAATTACACATTTACCAGACCCATAAGGTGTAAATCAAGGATAAAAATCCAAAAATTTACTAAAACCATTTTCCAAATACTTGCCTAAATCCAGTATCTTCCCTCTTCTTAGAAAGCCCAATACAAAAGAAAAATATGGCAGAGGATTGATAGGATATCTTATCAGAATCCATCCTTTCCAGTCATTTAAATGTTCACATCCATCAATCCTTCTAGGCAGAAATAACTTCTTTCATTCATAATTTCACATAGATTTTGCATAGGTTGTTGTTTTCTGGACCCAAATATCCTGCCCTCACAGGTGCTTCAAGGAACCATTCTCTTTTCTCATTAGTTTCAACAATGTTTTTATGCTTCTTTCCTGATGGTTGGCTTTGCTATTGGACTGGGCCCATGGGCTCCTCATCATTTAACTGATAGACAATTTGGTTTTTATTCCCTTGTTATTCTGATTTTGTACAGATCCCCAGAAAACCAGTGTACCAGAAAGGAAAATCTATGGAGTAGAAGGCAGCAGCACTTTTCTAGAGTGTCTGCCTAAATCATTGCAGGCCATGATTGTGTGGACTTATCAAAAGACTAGAAGTGACCCCCAGAAGGAGGTAAAACCTAATTGCTGTGTGCACACATTTTTCTGCTAATGACAAAAAGCATCCTGATAGCATCAACCAGCTACAATTGAAGCAATGTAGAGGATGTCCTCGTTAGCTATTTTTGGATAATTGGTTTAGTCTATAAAGTACTACAGGTAGCCCTTGACTTATAACCACAATTGAGCCCAAAATTTCTGTTGTTAAGTGAGATATTTCTTAAATGAGTTTTGCTGCATTTTTATGACCTTTCTTGCCTTTGTTGTTAAGTGAATCACTGCAGTTGACAGGTTGGTAACCTGGTGGTTAATCTGGCTTCCCCATTGACTTTGCTTGTCAGAAGGTCCCAAAGGGTGATCACATGACCTTGGGACACAGCAACGGTCATAAGTATGAACCAGTTGCCAAGGGTCTGAATTTTGATCACATGATCAAGGAAGTGCTGTAAAGGTTATAACTGTGAAAAACAGTGCCATTCAGAGGTGGTATTCACCAGTTCTGGAGAACCAGTAGTGGAAATTTTGAGTAGTTTGGAGAATTGGCAAATACTACCTCTGACTGGCTCTGCCCCTATCTATTCTTTGGCCTCCCGAGTCCCAGCTGATCGGCTGGGTCTTCTTTTGTTGCCCTGAACAGGAAAGCGAAGCTGGAAAGCAGGTTAGTTGGGTTGGGGAGGGAATGGGGTTTTGCAGTATCCTTCCCCTGGAGTGGGGTGGGAATTGAGATTTTATAGTATCCTTTCCCTGCCATGCCTACCAAGCTACACCCACAGAACCAGTAGTAAAAAATTGAATCCCACCACTGGTACCATTGTAACTTTGAACCATCACTAAATGAACTGTTGTGAGTCAAGGACTATCTGTATAAGTTATAGTGTGTTTTATTTATTCAACCTTTCATTCATGTATCCCAACTTGTTATACACTCCATTCGTAACAACTAGCTTACAACAAGGCCATACAGAGAGAAACAGGTGGGAAATCATTACAAAATGAGCCAATAAAAACATGGAACTGAATTGGCTACACCACTTTCAGAGTAATATAGTTTATATTCAAAGCCTTCTCAGCCAGTCATGTTTTATAGAAGTCTTTTTTTAAAAAAGAAAATAACAAGGAGGGAATGGTCTGGATATCCAAAGGAAAGCAGTTTCCATAAAAAGAAGACTATCTCCATGAAGGTTTTGCTGTTGGATCTCTTCAGGTGTCATTCCTTCCATGGGGAGGGGGGAATCCTCAGCAAGCCTTCTCCACCTGATCTTACTCAATAAATAGAATTAACCCAAAGCAGATCAACTGAGAGATATTTAGGGCCTCAGCCATTTAGGGGTTTAAAGGGGACAGTGAAGAACCTTGAATTGCATCTTGAATGCTAGTGATGATCCCACTTTTACTGGAATAAATGTGAAACAAGGCTAAGAAATTCAGATTAAGTTGTTGACATGGCTTCAGCCTTCTAAATACATGTACTGTTTTGGCTAAAAAAAATTATCAAGGCAGAGCAAATCTAAAATTAAACAACATGAGCTGCAGTGATGCAGTGGTTAGAGTGCAGTATTACCAAACTACTTCTGCTGACTGCCAGCTGACTGCAATTTGGCAGTTCAAATCCCACCAGGCTGAAGGTTGACTCAGCCTTTCATTCTTCTAAGGTGGGTAAAGTGAGGACCAGATTGTTGGGGGCAATATGCTGACTCTGTAAACCACTTAAAGAGGGCGGTAAAGCACTGTGAAGCGGTATATAAGTCTAAGTGCTATTGCTAATACAATAATAAAGTCCCCTGAAATCATTCTTTAAGGCATTAAAAATGGAACACCAAAAAATTAAGGGGCCTGTCATCATCTCTTCTAGAAGTAAAATGAGTGGAGGGACTTGCATTATTAGAAGGAATCTATTCCATGATTTTGGAGCAACATTAAAGGAGGTCCTTTCCTGTCTCTCTCTGGCAGGCACTCCAATCATACCAATGTCCTGAAAGGGTCTTTTTGTACAGATTTCAGTCACAAGACAATCTCAGTGAGACGTAAAATTTCTTTGATTTTTGGATCATTCATTCCAGTTTCATTTGTCTGTCTTTCACTAACCTCCAGGTGTTGCTGGATAGTCAGGTCATCAGGATGGAGCGGGGAATCCTATTGCGCAGCGTGCAGCACAAAGATGCTGGCTTCTATTATTGCCATGCATCGGAGCACGGCTTCACCCAGGGCCTGCTACACCTCCATCTTGAAGTGATCCATGCCCAGCAGGCTGACTCTCTCTCCCTCTCTCGGGAAGAAGAATCCACGCAACCTTTCCATCACAAACTTTGGTATCAGGACTTCTTACAATTGGTGGACCACCCCAATCTCAGTACCGTGGACCAGGTGTGCGAGCAACTGTGGAGCCGCAAGAGCCACCAGCCCAAGAAAAAGCCCCCTCCGTTGCCCCCTTTATTAAACATAAAATCTAAAAGTCAGAAATGGAAACACCTGGAGGAAAAGCGGAAAGCCCGCAGCCGAAGAACGCATGAAGTGCCCCGGGCAGAAAGGGCTCCTCGGAGCACAGATATCTGGTGACTTTGCATAAGACCCACTTATACAAACCTCTGTGCTAGGAAGGGCCAGGGAAGCAGGGTGGGAGTATGGGAATAGTGATGGTAGAAGAGAAAGAGCAGGATCTTTTACGGCTTCTGTGGTTGGGTGGAAGGGACATCCTGGCAGACCAGCCCCATACTCCTGATTGCTGCTTCTCCTGTAGTTTGTAGGGGGACTGGTAATGTTGGTGTGATTTTTTTTCACTAACCTGAGACCCTTTCTAGTACCAGAGATGCTACTCTTCAAACTCTTGACAGAGAGCAACAGAACCTGGGGGAAATGGGGGAAGCTCTGCAATCTTGGCCTGTCCATAATACACAACCAAAGACGAAGGTAGCAGCCTCCAAGGGACCAAATGCACTAGAGGCCACATCCTGAACATCCTTGACCAGTGTGAAAAAAAAAACAGGCAGAGTTCACTGGGAAACACAGTTCTTTTCTGCAAGGATCCAATGGCTACCAAACTGTTACCTAAGTGTCCTTTATTTCTGGAGCTTCCACTGATAGTCTGTCGGCTCCTGACAAGGAGAGCACTTGGATGCCTCTCACAATGTATCCTGTCTAAACCCTGGAGGGAGATGTTGGCCCTCTTTCCTCTCCCTTCCTTATCCAAGCATAACTGTGCTTAAGTAGCCATGGTGTGTGCTCTGTCTCCAGAAAAACAAAGTGATCCCTGATGTATTTATTAACAGACTGTTGACTGATGAATGTACTCCATCCCTCCTGGGTGGCCATTAAGATTTATCCTCCGATGGAACAAACAGGGCTGTTCCTGCCCAGAGTTCATTTCTGACTTACATTTTCTGGGCATAAACTTGTATGAGAAGAAGCTTCAAGTTGTTGTGGTGATAGTGATGGTGATGCAAAGGCAGAGGAACCAAACAGCAGAAATTGCCCTCCCCCACCTGTATTTAGTCAAGGCCCCAGAGGATTTTTCACTTGCCTGAGATGAGACCGTTTCTAGAGAAAAAGCAGTCCAAAGGAGATCCTTGCTGTGAGCCAACATTATGGGGATACTCTTGTTCTGGAAAGCATGCAGATATTGGATCTTTGATTAGTAATCGATCATGATTACTCATTTGGTATGTGAAGAAAAGCAGCTGCCCTGTTTTGAATTGTACATTATATCTCCCACTCTTCCTGCTAAACAGATTATCTTCCACCAACATTTGATTCCTATGTCAATCCGGTTGGGGATGGGAGTTGCTCGCCCCAAAGCTCAACTGTAATTCTGGAAAAAAAAGGGTCTGATGCCACCAAGAGTTCACTTGGCTCATTTTCAAGCAATTTGTGTGGCACTCAGAATGTTCATACCATTCTCATCCTATCAGTAAACATGGAATTATCTGCCTTTCAAAAAAAAAATGCCCTGATCATTCTTTTGTTTGTTATTCTGTAGAAAAGCGAACTTAAAGGTGCAGGTACTGATGTGAAAGTAATATAGCAAGCTGGATTGGGCTGAGATGTGAGGACCAAGTCTGGAATATTCCCAAGTGCACTGGAATTGGGTGGGCAATAAATTTTGCTGGTGGGGGGGAGGAGAGAGTGAGAGAAAGAGAGAGGGAGAGGGAGGCATAAGCAGTTTATCTGGTGTGCAGTTTCAAAGCAGTTTCAAAGGTTGTGACTATCCCTACCTAACCTAAATGAGACTGGAATGAACAGTCCCAAGGAAGGTGTGGGGAGTGAGAGTGACATGATGTTTGACTTGGCAGCAGTTTCAATATACTAGTAATTAGGCATTAAAACTGCCTTGTAGACGTGTGACAATGCAACACAAAATTTTAAATCCAGTTTCTCAGTTTTACATTCTTGCGTAAAGCTGCCCCTAAATTGTGCCATAAGCGAGAAAAATTTGAGATGATCACATCTGAAGTTTTGATCCAGAAACAGTAGAAGGGCTTTTTATAATTATTTATTTTGCCTTTTCTTCCTTTCAAGAGACTTCTGCTGCTATGTCTCAAAGTATTTCCACTCACTTATGTAGTCTGAAAAAAATATTGTACATAAAATGTTTGGAAGTTCGAACAAATCTCAGGTATTCTACAAATTGCTGTGCTTGGGTTTTCTTTCTCCCTTACACAAGTTTTTTTTTTTTTTTTAAATGAAGTTGTTTTGCAATGAAGTAAAGCATTATAATAATGCTTTAGAAATGATGGGTCACAAAACAGCAAATAGGACTTAAATGTATTTTGAAAATAGAAATTATTTCAAGAGTTCTTAGTCGTGTTAAATAATAGTACTATGTAACTGCAGTTCTTGATTGCTAAAGCCCATGTCACACTGCACCAACGGATGCAAAGAGGATGTAAAACGTTAAAAAAAGCTTGTCATCCGTTGGAAAACGCTATGCATCCGTTGTGTACTCACTGCATACGTGTTTCATACGCTCTATCCATCGAGCATCCGTCCACTGATATTTCATTCGCTCAAGACGTTTTGAGCTGCACATGTCAAACACAGTTCAGAAACACCATTTTCTTAGTGATTTGGGAAAATATCTCCCTTCGGCCTCATGGTCCTGGATCATCTTAAAAATAAAAATACTACTCTCAGATTCTGAAGATTCTTAACTCTGGAAAAGTTACATTAGTGACTTAGGTGGTTGTGAAGATGGATGAAGAGACAGAAAAATAAAAATAAACCTATTTCAACACTCTTGCTGTCCTTGTGGCCTTACAAGAAAAAAAACTGAGTTTCTGCAGTAGTGTTCCAGAAAAAAAATTAACCACTGTTCTGTGAGTGCTGATTTTTTTTGTATTAGTTTTCATTCAATTTTATTTTAAAAAAAGTTATTTCATTTTTTTAAAAGGAAAAAGAATTCAAAAAAAATTCTCCTGGGTAGAATTTTATATATATACACACATGAATGTGCGCGCACACACACACACACACACACACACACACACACACACACACCAGGCAATGGAAAATAGACCAGGGAGCAGAAAGGAGGTACCAGCCAAGACAGGTGACCCAGAAACTATAGACCAATCAGCCTAACATCAATATTTGGGAAGATACTGGAAAAGATAATAAAAAAACATCTGCCAACATCTAGAAACAAGTAAAGAAGTCAGCATGGGTTTGTGAAGAACAGATCATACCAAACCAGTCTTACTTCATTCTTCAACATTATGACTAAATTAGTAGACCAGTGAAATACTGTGGACATAATATACTTCGACTTCAGCAAGGCATTCGACAAAGTAGACCACAACCTATTTCTTGGCAAGCTAGAAAAAAGTGGGATCGATAGCATCACCATCAGATGGATTCATAACTGACTGACAAACTGTACTCAACGAGTAGTCCTTAATGGGTCTAAATTTACATGGGGGGAAGTAAGTTGTGGGGTACCACAGGGTTCTGTCTTAGGCCCAGTACTCTTCAATATCTTCATTAATGACTTAGACAAGGGAATAGAATGGGAACTTACCAAATTTGCAGATGATACTAAGCTGGCAGGAATAGCTAACACCCAAGAAGATAGGCTCAAGATCCAGATGGATACTAGAACACTGGGCCATATCATATCTAACAAAATGAAATTCAATGTAGAGAAAAGTAAAGTCCTGCACTTAGGCAAGAAAAACCAAAAGTACACACATAGACTGGGTGAAACCAGGTTTAATTGCAGTAACTGTGAGAGAGATCTTGGAGTCTTAGTGGACAACTAGCTAAATATGAGCCAGCAGTGTGCAGCGGCAGCCAAAAAAGCCATTGCAATCCTAAATTGCATTAACAGAGAGATACAATCTAGATCAAGGGAGGTACTAATATCTCTCTATAAAGCCTTAGTAAGATCACACCTAGAGTGCTACATCCAGTTTTGGTCATCACACTATAAAAAAGATGTTGACCCTCTAGAAAAAGTGCAGAGAAGAACAAGTAGGATGATTAAAGGACTGGAGGCTAAAATATGAATGGTTGCAGGAACTGGGCATGACTAGTCTAGCGAAGAGTAGGACCAGGGAGACATGGTAGCAGTCTTCCAATATTTGAGGGGCTGCCCCAGAGAGGAAGGGGCACATAGTTTGCCATGGGTAGAGAAGTTCAGTGACCATCTGGTCAACCTTTATAAATGAAATGGAAGGAAGAATGACACCAGTTTTGTCACAAAAACTACTTTAGGAGGAAGAGTTGTAGGACTTGCATGTTGTCTTGGAATGTTAAGCTCTTCTGTGTCCTGTCACAAGGCAATTAACCTCGCCCACAGGGTTCAGCCTCACATTTATTGCATATGTTTTGTCCAAGAGACACCTCAAAAATAGGTGAAGACATTGCTGGAGCCAGATATAAGGAATTAAGACTTTTCCACAATTTAATTGGGGCTATGAGAATTATTTCACATATATTTCAATTCGTGTTCCTCCCACGAGGAATTGAAATGGAGAGTCTGATGAGATAAATTATATCTCCCATCCCAGGGTATCATATCTGAGAATGGGCCTCTTGTGTTTTGTGCACAGTCTACACGCATTAGTCCAACTGATGCCCTCCACGGGGGCTACGAGAGACCCTGTGAGGCGCTCCGCCCGGCTCGCCTGCCCAGGTATTTGCGAAAGTGGAGCGTTTCCTGGGCACTGAAAATCGCCCCGACTCGTTGGCTTCGCGGGTTTCCTCATTCTAGCCGGGGGTGAGACTCCAAGCCTTTCTTTTCCTCCACGCCTTTAGCGGCGGAACGGATCTCAGGATTGGAAAGTCAGGCGGGGCCCATCGAATTTCTGCAATGAAAGATACACCCCGCGATGATAAGGGAAGGGCGCACCATGCCGCAAATGGGAACCAAGTGGATCTTTCGAGCAGATTCTGGGCTGCCAAAGTTCGCCTGGCGACGAGCCAACTTCAGAGGTGAGGCTGAGCCACCCGGTTCCTTTCCCTGAATTGGGGGTGGAGGCTGCAATCCGCAGGGGTCCCCCAACTGGCCAACTTACCAACCAACCAACGTGCCTACCGTCCCTGTCCTATTGTTTCTTCCTTTTTTCTTATTCGTATCCATTTCATGTGTTCATCACCATGGTTATACTTGTACCTGTTGTCTAATAATCGCTTGACAAAAAGATAAAATAAAATAAAATAAAATAAAATAAAATAAAATAAAATAAAATAAAACGTTAAGGCTTGTGGACTTCAACTCCCAGAATTCTCCAGCCAGCTCTGCGCGAGGAGTTGTCACGATTTCTTAAGTTTCTGTTTCAAGCCCAGGGAGTGACCCTAATCGCGATAACGTTGTTGGTTCCTGAGATTCCCAGCATCATGAACGAGTTTGCTTGGCACTTCTTATCAAGATTTTTTTTTTTTTTCTTTTGAGACCACTGGTCTTGGGTGGGAACCATGGGAGCGGTTAGTCCTAGCAACTTGAATGCGGTATGCATTTGGGAAATCTGACAGCCGTTCTTCAGTGCCCGTTGCTTGAACTTTCTTTGAACTGGACATTCTGGGATCGAAACGGAGAGGTTGCATCTCCAAAGACTCCAATCCTCGCTTGGAGGATTCCCTGCCTTTCACCCTCTAGTAGTTCACCAACACTTTCTTTTCCTGCACTTTAGTTTCACGTAGAGGGAAAATGAAACCGCTTCCTCCTGAAATTGATTCCGACATAGACTTTTAAGGCAGCCTATGAAAATACTTTTAGGACACCCCCCACCCCACCCCATCCCAAAAAGGTTGGTATATATTTAGAGTTAGAGAACTTCGATTAGCAAGAACGGTAAGTAAAAAGTTATTTTGCACATTTTGTTATGTTAAGGAGATTCCAGTATTTTTTTAAATAATAGTTACCATGAAGGGTGGAGGTTTTTCCAACATAGACAAATATTTATTTCGTTTTAGTCAGATACAAAATACTCTATTGCTGCTTTCTGTACATTAATTTGACAATATTGAAATTATTATTTTTTATTTCAATTCAGCTTTTATACACGTTATTTGAAAGTATACGTCTGAGAAATCTGACTGCACTGTGCACCGTCTAGTCCACCTTAAGAGCTTGTGTGGTGACATCAGACAGTGGCAATAAGATAAATAGGGTCAGGCGGCTTCTCCCTGTAGCATAAATGGAATATCCTGCAGAGAGAATGAAGCTGTATTCTGTCTCCTCTAAAAGACTTGATGACTATATTGGTAGGAATCTCCACCCCAGCAGGGAGTTTCAAGACAATGTCCATGATGCTGTCAACAGAATTTGTTCCTTCCTGAAAGAAAACTGTAAACTGGACAAGGATACCAATGTGATCAAGGCAATAAAGGTGAGCTTTGCTTGGTCTAACTAACCTAACTCTTAGTAAGATAATATCTCAGATAGAGCGGCACTGGCTCTTTTAGGCCATTGTGCCAACTTAGTTCAGGGTACCAAATTACCAGCCCTCTTTCCAGACTGTCTTAATAAATGTGGGCACTGAAGTTAGGAAATAAATGCCAGACTTCATGCCAGTGTGGCCATGTCCTTGATAGATGTTCAGGAACTGACACAAATGCTGGTTTATAGGTAGAGATGGATAGGAGAAAGAGCACTACTTGCTGTAAAGACTGTGAAAGAGGCCTCCTCATGGTGTTACATTATATGCAGTTACATTAACATATTCTAATCTCACTTGACATTAACCATTTTCTGATGAAAGGTGTTGGCCAAACTATGGATGCCTAGTCATTTTTATCTGGAGTGAAGGACCCAATTGTAGTCCAGCAGCAGCCTGCGGAGCTGGCAGCAGAGTCGGACAGTGGGGAGGAACATGGGCCAGTCCTGGAGTCTGGGGAGGGCTCAGATGAGGGATCTGTGTCTGACACAGAGATGAGGCCAGGGCTATCTGAGAGTTACGTGCTGACTCCAGAGCCTCCAGAATCAGACATCAGCGAGGCAGAGGAAAAGGGGAAGCCTGTTCCCAGTGCACGCTTGTGCAGAGCTGCCAGAAGGCAAGAACAGTTAAGACAAAAGGGGCAACTGGGAGTAAGGCTTGGAGATGATTGGCCACTCTCATAACACATAAAGGAGGAGCAATGGGACATGAGCCTTTGCAGGAAACAATTTTGTTGGTACTAGTTGGTTTGAAACCTGAAGCTCCATGTTGACTTTGTGCTCCATTGGGCCTTGTACAGCTAATTAGCAATTTAGTCACTGGCAGCATTTCAAGGGAAGTAAAATGGCGGGTGGTTCTCAGCCTTATCCCAAAAGACCGTGGCAGACTTCTGTTGGACTATTCACAAACTGTTTGGGACTCATTATGGGCTGTGAATTCATATAATTCACAGCCGTTGAAATAAAAACAAAGTTTTTGGGAACAGGGTGTGATTGTTACTGTCTCAGGAAGCCTTGGTCAGAACACCAATTATCCCAAGAGGAAGGGAAACTGCAAAACTTGTGTGTTCTGTACAATCAGGGTGCAGGTCAGAGGTGGTATTCAGCAGGTTTTGACCAGTTCTGGAGAACCAGTAGCGGAAATTTTGCAGAGTTCAGAGAACCAGCAAATACCACCTCTGACTGGAGATTTTACAGTATCCTTCCCCTGGCATGTCCACCAGGCCACACCCACAGAATCGGTAGTAAAAAAAATTGAATCCCACCACTGGTGCAGGCGTTTCTCCTTTGTCTTAGAGTTAGTGAGATATTTGCTGTTTTAAGTCACCAAATGGTGAGAGAGTAAACATTTGCTTTTTTTATACATATATAGGCTGGCTCTACAGGAAAAGGAACAACTCTGGATATGAGTTCAGATGTTGATCTGGTTATCTTCCTCAGCTGCTTCTCCAGCTTCCAGGATCAAGTAGAGAAGCGTGAACAGGTGATCAAGAAAATTGAAAAGAATTTTAATAGGTGTATCCAGATGATTGCTTTCAAAGTTGACATCCTCCCACCGAGGAAGAAGGGAACACGCTCACTCCAATTCCACATCCAGGCGAAAAAGAAGACAGAGCTGGTAGAAGTGGACCTCCTCCCAGCATATGATGCTTTAGGTGAGGAATCTGGTCACACACTTACTTATTAATTCGAATAGAGGGTGAGCATAGGAAGCTTCACCATGACTATAGAGAACCAATCATGGGTCCTTATATTCCATATGCACCAGGAGGCCCTCTCAATGGAGATTTGTACTTAGTACTCATAGTCAGACAACAACAATGGTGTTTGCATGGGACTGTCCCAGGAAACTCAAAATTTTAACTAGCCCAAAATGTAGTGAATTTATTACTAATAATGAGAAATAGTTTTGCAGTGTTTGAGATATGCTAAGATGACTCCCTTGGAGACCAATATGCTTCCAAACCTAATTCAAGGACCTGCTTGTAAAGCTATACAGGGTTTGGCCTTATGTTCCTGCTGGATCATCTGTCCCAGGTAGAATCAACCTGCCCTAACTAGGTGATATATATGGGGTGCTTCTTGCTGCCTTTCATGCCTTCTTGGTAGCAGTCCATACATTATGAAGTACCTTCCCCTCCCCAAGAAAGAGGAAGCCCCACTTTGCTGGCATTTCACTGTGCATATTCACATTGCACTGAAGACCTGGTTTTGCCAATGGGCCTGGGGAACCCAGAGAGAGATGGAACCCATCAAATGGCTAGTTTGACCCGCTGTCGTCGGGGTGAGGGGTGGGAGTTGGTTTTTGTTTTGTTTTGTTTTCCCAAATTTTGTTCTATTGTACTTTACCACTTTATTTGATTCTTTTTGTTAGTTCTGTTTTGTTCGGAAAACACACGAGGTAGACCAGGTTCCAACAACAAATACTTTATTCTTTAACTAGTCAGTAAATAGGAACACTTGGCTGAAGCCGAGGCCAAGCCTTTTATACAGGCTGGCTTGCCTGCTTGCAGCCAATGGCAGTTGCTTAAATTTGCCGCCTTTCAGCAGCTCTTTGGATTGGTTCCTAGTGAACCAATCCAATGCTTATTTTATTTGACCAATCAGGTTTGCAGATTTGGAGTCACCCACTTTACATATAGAACACCCCTCCCTCCTTAGTTCAGTCCTACGTGGTGACGTAGTCTCGCAGGTAGGTGGGGCTTTTCCGGACTCGACTTGACTTGCGCGGTTCATTCTTAGTGAAGACTTAGACAGGTTCGGATGGGGCTGCTGTGTCGTCTGTTCTTCTCCCTGGAACCATCTGGAAGGGTGAGTCATCCATTTTACCGCCACCTGAGTCTGTTGCCGCTCCCTCCC
>BLBF01000003.1:59276655-59331211 GCA_015471245.1 Laticauda colubrina | reverse complement strand
TGCTTAAATTTGCCGCCTTTCAGCAGCTCTTTGGATTGGTTCCTAGTAAACCAATCCAATCCTTAGTTTATTTGACCAATCAGGTTTGCAGATTTGGAGTCACCCACTTTACATATAGAACAAGTTCTTCTTGTTTTTATTTTTATTTTTTGTTTTAAATATGATTTTATATTGTCTAAGCCGCCTTGAGTCGCCATGGGCAAATAGGCGGCAATATAAATCAAATAAGTAAATAAATTTCACAGAACAGTTCTAATAGAACATCTCATTCTGATAGTGTAGAAAGCAGGGAAACCACCTTGAATATTCAGAAAATATTATATAAACAAAGATTCCTTAAGTTCTTTAAAGAGAGACAATATTAAGAAGTGGCTCTGGATCCCTAGGGTGTAAGAGAGAGGCATAAGAAGCTTTGGGCTTGCACAATGTTGTTATGATAGTCTATCTCAAATAAGTGTAATGTTGGTTTCCATGTAGAATCTGTTTTGTGAACTGGCCGTTTTTGAAGGGTTGATATCAGCCTTGCAAATCTCATTGTGCTTCAGGGAGGAGTCACCCAGAGGGAAGAGATGGGAATGGACATGACAGTTGTTGAGGACCTAAAGAATGCACAGTAGAGCATGATATCACACAAAAAATATTGTAATGGTTTGCTTTGGTTCCTCCCTCTTCCTAGGCCAAATAACTTTTACATATGTGCCACCTACAAAGATTTATATTGAACTGATTGAAGCCAACGGACAGCCAGGGGAGTTCAATACTTCCTTCACGGAGCTGCAGAGGAATTTTGTGAAACGTTGTCCAGCAAAGCTCAAAGATCTGCTACGGCTGGTCAAGCATTGGTACAAAGAAATCAAGGTGAGCTATTATGAGGTGGGAGGTTGGGAAGGCTGGAAAAGTAACAGAAGGAAACAACCAACCAATGTTCTTTCGCATGTTAAATTACTTAATAGTTTTAAATGATTTTTTTTTTTTATAATACACTTTGATGGTAGGTTTTATTTTTCATCCCCCAGAGTCACCTGGTGTGAAGTAGATGGCATATAAATTTGATAGATAAATAAATTTGATAGATTTGTTGTTTATTTCATAAACAACTACTCAGTCCAGGCTGGAAAAAAAATCTGGGCAGAAAAGACGTAAAACATTCAAATAATCTCACTAACAAATGAGGGCTGGGAGTTCCAATTGCCTTTTCCAAGATTCCATACTTCTAGTGCTTGCATTGAAACTCCCTGTTCTATTCTAAAGTCCCTGTGACCTTTGCTTCTTGGATCATGCCTGGCCTTGACATTGTCCAACTTCTGTTCAAACAGGAGTGTGGTGTGGTTGTCCAGTCATTTCTTTGACATCCTATCCCTTTGCTCAACTTTTCTGGCCTGCCACCAATTAAGCCTTAAGCCCACAATAATGGTAAGGATCAGGTCTTATTGTGGTCCTCCATTTGTCTTCCCCAAAAGGAAAATCAAGAATTTTCCCTCTTCCACCTTGGGTCTGGATGTCCTGGGAAAATATCCATAGAGATAGTTATAAAGCCAATGTTACATCTGCCTTTGGATTCTACTGGCTAGAGCCAGCATGGGCCAGCTTGCTGCAGTATTCAAAATATTGGGAGAGGACCAGATAGATTCAGATCCAATGCTCTTTTTAGGAAGACACATTGAAAAGCATCCAGGGGAGGGGGAAAGCTGATGCAGAAAGAAATAATCCATCTACTAAAATTGGCTGATAGAAAAGCAACAGCTACAACAAGAATGTGCAAGCTGTGTAGTATATGAGGTCCTAAAACTTTTGTGTAGGGAACAGAGTTCTCCCAAGTTTATTGAAATTTAGTGTCAAACAACCAGCAGCAATGCTGTTTTATGCCAAAGCTCAGGACAAGATAACTGAGTGTAGTAAGTCTCCAATGGGCTTAATGCAGTGATTATTTTTTTAAAAAGACCATTTAGAAACATAAATGGTATTTTTCCCCCAGCAATCCAGCATGTCCTTCAAATTGCCTCCAAAATTTGCTCTAGAATTACTTACCATTTATGCTTGGGAAGAAGGAAAAAGGGAAGAACAATTCAACACAGCAGAAGGATTTTGCACAGTGATGAAATTGATCACTCAGTACCAGGATCTCTGCCTCTATTGGACTAAGTACTACAATCTTGATAATTCCAAAGTAGGGCTCCATGTGAAAGAAAAATTGAAGGAGTCACGGTAAGGATACTTCTTCTTTCTTGTTGCCTTTTCCGACATAAGCTTTCATTCAATTGGGTGCAGTGATAATCAGACTGTATTTGAATTACCTGTTAAATCTTAATTGAACAAATTTAGCCTATAGTGTTCTGGCAATCCTCCATTTTGCTTGAATATTTTGGGGCAAGAAAAATATACTTATTACTCTTGGAGAGAACTGCTTTCCTGCTATCTCAAAGTAGGAGTGAATGAAGGAGGCAAAAGAGTGAAATTTCTTCTCTTCCTACTGCCAGAGACTATGGAGTTTTTGACGTAGGACTCTATAGCTGATATCCAGTAAACAAAAGACAAACATAAAAATCACTCATATTCTCCATGCCATATTTAAGTTGCCCTGTAGTTACTATATATAATAGTACTTAGTACTATTTGATTGGTATAAATTAGGGAAGGAAAACACATTAAAACAACATTGAAAAGTGAAGTCTATTTGGCACATACTGCACTGGAGTAACAAATTTTTCAAGTTCTTGTTTCTTTCTCATTTCTCCTGTGAGCATATGTTACATTTTGTGATTTTTTAAAAAAAGTATGTGTTTGTATTGCAGTCCTGTGATTATCGATCCAGCAGATCCGACAGCAAATGTTGCCAAAGCCAACATGAGAGCTTGGGATCTATTGGCCCAGAAAGCTTCTGATTGCCTGACACAGTCTTGTTGCATGAAGGATGGCCAACCTATCAAACCCTGGAACGTGCAGGTAGTATGCATTTGTCATTTTCTTTCTAACAGGCAATTAGAAAAAATCCATAACTTCTAAGTCTTGGGATTTTTTTCAGGTCTTTATAATGTTTATAGGTGCTTTGTGCAAAGATTTTGAAATCTTATAGGATTCAATGTCTTTAAAATGAAATGAGTTTCTTTTTGGCTTTCTCTAATTGAACCACTGAACATAGTTTTAAACTAGATAACTACATCATATTAGAGTTCTGTGTTTAACTGTGGTTTGTTGAATTCTGGGAGTTGAAGTCCACAAGTCTTAAAGCTGCCAGGTTTGGATATCCAAACTTGCTAGGCCACAATGGCTGAGAGCCTTGGACAAATCCAGCCTAAACAGTAGTTTCCTTAAGCAGCTTTCTCATCAGTCAGCTCCAAGAGAAGCACTTCAGGGTTATTCTTGCTTGCTTCCAGGTGGGGGAATCAGGTGTGAAGCAAAGCTATGGATTTGACAAGCACCTGCAACTTCACAACCTAAGTTTAAGTGTTCTGTTCAGTCTTTGAGGGTGCAAATAATCCATTCTTGTGTAAGAAACGAAACATATCACATTTAGTTTCATTTGTACATTGACAAGATGAGCCTTGTTTTTAGGTAAAACCACTACCTGTGTTTCTCAACCTTAGCACCTTTAAGGTATCTGAACTTCAATTCCCTAGGAATTCTGGGAATTGAAGTCCAGACTTCTTAATGTTGACAAAGATTGAAAAACACTGGTCTAAACATATACATTAAACATTACAAATGTCCATTTAAAGAAGTTAAAAGAATTGGAGGGAGAAAAAGAAGGGGAGAGCAGAAGAAATATTTTAAAGATATCTAAGGAGTGCTGTTTTATTGGACAATATTTGTTGCCTCGCTCTTGAAGCAGTGAGGCAAAATTTACCTACATTATTGATAATAGTGGTCTTATGGTCTCCTAAAAGATAGGAAATGTTGTGTTGGTTGTCTCTCCCTGGGAATTCCTTTATGAGGGGCCAAATTAATATATCATACCGGTTCAAGTAGAAATTGCAATACAACAGGATCCGCTAACCATCCTTCATGGTGTGGGAGTCATAGGGGCAAAATCGTTCCCATGGGAGATTTGCTTCCATTTCCATTTCATATTCAGATCAGAATTTATTTATTTTATGAATGAAGGAACTGAACCAGTTATATGAATACCTCATTGAACAGAGCCAGCCCTGCCCTACATAAACTTTGCATTACAGTGAACGTGTTACTACATAGCATGAAACTCAAGAATTTCGATGTTTTGGAATGGACAAATCTAAATAAAGGCCTAAACTGCATTTGGAGTAGGAGAAGGCATCCTAACCTCTTCAGGCAGCAAAAATGGCTGGGACAATCTTATGGATTGCATATCATTACACTAGGATAAACTTGCAGAATGTTACTTTACTATGTATCAATAACACACATTATGATTATGGTTGATTGTACAATCAACCAAAGATGTAGACTGGATGTGGCACTTTAATCCACCTGTTGAGTCCTTTGACCTGGGTTCAGCAGATATTGTTGTTTGATAGTGTTAAAGTTATGGTCGCAGGATATAAGCTCTTCCACATCAAGTTGCCTTTTGCAAATGACTGATGGTGATTTTTGTCAATGCCGATGGAGTTTAAATGATGCTCCATATGTTTTGAGATTGCACCTACTATTAGTACTATTTTAAATTTCTTTTGGCACTATTGTTTTACTTCTATTTGCAGGTCTTTTTTGTGATTTTCTCCAGTTCTTTCTCTTCTCTTTTGCTGCTCTTCTTACTGCAATGTACACTATCTAGAATTTTTTGTCTTACCAACAAAACTTAAGTCTGGGTTCTTATGTGGCAGGTGCCTTTCTGTTTGAATTCTACTTTATGATCCCATCATTCTCCTGCTTTCATGCAGGAATTATTACTATTTTATATCATAATATATGATTATTATTTTATCCCACCTTTTTAATAATATATAACTCAAGGAGGGAGGCAAACATACCTAGTACTTCTGCCATCCTGCAAATTGGTTGTGCTGAGAAAGTGACTGGCACAAAGTCCTCAGCCAGTTTTCATGCGTAAGGGAAGTTCAGAATTGACAGTTGTATCTAATGCTAGACAACCTATGACCTGCTGGACTATCCTTTGAGTGAAAGGTAGTGCAGTGTGATGTAAGAAGAATAATAGTAAATAAAAAATTACCTACCAGGAGAGATAAATAGAATGACCACAAGTAGCCAAAGCAGCAATGGCAGCAGGAGCAATTCCCAACCTCCTGCCGGATTCCCCGTTTGGAAGCTGGGAGGAGTGTTGGAAATCATGAATGTGTGACCATGGCTGACTGGGATGGAGCTGCAGCAGCCAGAATTTTGCCAATGCAACTGGTCTGAAGATCTGGGAACTTTCAATTCCATGGGAGTAGTGGGTCCTGGTTTTCAAATGTATTCTGTGGATTTTAGGTACTGAGATTGAAAAATCAGTATGCTATGATTGTTAATTGAAGGTCACCAACAAAGAAACACTGAGAGTTATGTATCTGTACATAATATGTAGATATTATATGTTATTGATTTATTATATGTTACTGGCAGAACAGTTATATTCATAAATGATGTTTAATGTTTTGGTCACTTGTTTCACCTTTTTCTTTTAGCCAACCCGAGACATTAAGGTGACAGTGAAACAACCTACAGGAGCACCTGAAGATATATTATGCAACCCTTTTGCCCCTATCAGTTGGATCAAGGAAAGGTTTGAGAAAGATGGCTGTATCTGCAAGCTATATTGGGAGGAAACTCTGCAAGAAAATACAGCCTTGCAGAATGATAAAAGATTGGCAGATTATGGTATATTCTTTCCTACTACCTTCCTACTTTATATTACATCTCAAACATTGAACATTTTTGTGAAAGACCTCCAAAGCAGAAGCACAAACTACACAGTGAGCTCCAATGAAACTGTCCTGGGCCTGAAAAAGATGATTGAAGCCGACATGGGTGTAGTGGTGAATCAACAATGCCTGACCTACCAAGATAAAGAGTTGGAAGATGGAAAAACACTCGCCTATTACAAAATTAGAAGCAATGAAACTGTCCACCTGCTTTTGAGGCTTAGAGGTGGGCATTGGAATGGAATGGACTAAGAATAGAATAGAATAGAATAGAATAGAATAGAATAGAATAGAATAGAATAGAATAGAATAGAATAGAATAGAATTCTTTATTGATTTAGTACCTTCACCATAGTAAAAATATAAAACCAATACAAGTAGATACAAAAACAACAACAGGATGTGTTCATAGTAAATTGTCATCCCTACAGTTAATCCTAATCTGATCTCAATATTCTATCCTCTTCAAAATGGGTTTTTGCATTTTAAGAACAGGAAGAATGCCTAATGCTCTAGGCAAACATTTATGAGTTATTTGTCAACTCATAAAGCATTCCTAGTGTTGGTGTATCTCCTCCTTAAACTGTAAAGAAATTATCATATTATTTTTCATATTTTAAATCATATGATTTCCCAGTGTGGCTGGAAATTTTTAGATGCAGGAGACCCAATACATTAGAAGGCACCAGACTGTAGAAGACTGTTTTAAGATCTTGGAACTGTATCCATGACAAGATTAATCAGATCAATTAGGGCGGGGGTATCAAACTCACGGCCCATGAGCTGGGTATGTCATGTGCTGGCCACGCCCATCCCCAATTTAGTGAAAGCTTTAAAAGTCACAATACGTCACGTGGTGACAACGTGATACCACAAGTTTGACACTCCTGAATTAGGGATTTAAATACATCACAAGAACGCTTAGAAAAAAGGTTTAATTGATGCAGTCAGCTAATTCACAGGAAGTTAAAATTACAGGTAATCCTTGTTTAATGACCAAATTTGAGACCAGCAATTTGGTTGTTAAGTGAAGAGGTCACTAAGTGAATGTGAGGGTGCTTATGATCTTACTTTAGCTTTCCATTCCTTTCCAGCATGAATGGTCTTAAATGTGAGGATTGGTAGCAAAGTTACTTTGTTATCACTGTGCTAACATTGAATGGTCACTGTATGAGACGGTTGTTAAACAAGGCTATCTCTATCTCTACATACACCTAGAACATACAGAGTTAAAGTATCTGCCCAACCATCTTGTGGATATTATGGGCCGTGGGTTTGAGATAAAATCTGGAGAAGCCCTGTAAGGATTGGAAGAAGGGCAAAATATTTGTCTTGGGAGATATGAATGGAGTTTTAGATTTAAGCTTAGACAAATTGATACAAGAGGGGAAAAGGTGGAAAGCTTACAAAAATATTTCAATATATGGATGAACTGGCATGGGCACTTATATGGAAATTACAAAATCCAGCAAAGAGAGATCACATGTTTTTCTCAGCAATAAATCCATTATATTCAAGAAGAGATGTATATTTGGTTTCTAAGACCTTAATACCATGCATTAAAGAAGTACATATTATTTCAATGACTTATGCAGATCGTAATCAGGTTTTAGTGACATGGAGTGCTGAAGAAAAAAATACTTTTCAGGGAGAAGATGAATAATACTAACCTACAAAAAGAGAAAATAAAACTTCTTTTAAAATACATAGGACATCAGAAAACTCTTGTTCTACCATTCGGGAAACAAATAAAGCACATAAACTAAATTTGTCAAAAAAGAAAAATTCAACGAAGAACAATTAGATGCTAAAATAAGAGAATTGGAACAAAAGCATAAAAGTAACCCAGAAGTAAGTGCATTTATTAGAAATGGAAGAATTGCAGAACAAAGTAAATGTTAATTCAAAGAATTTTAGTTAGCTAAATTGAACATGCAAATAAAGCAAGAAAAATTTTAGCCTATAAACTCAGAAAATTAAATATCTAACTACTTTTTCAAGCAGCTCCTTTCTCTTTTTTTCTCTTTACATTCACAGATAACTTCAGTAGTTCAGTGGAGATCTGGTATTAAATTTAAAGATTAAACACTTGTTTCATGTAAAATGATTCAGTGCATTTTGCAACTAATTATTAATGTTATATTTAGATTTACAATTTAAGCAACTATGCTCATGTATAGCTTAGATATCATATCTCATGTTAATTAAATTTGCTATTATGAAAGGTTTACTTTGTTGCAATTAACGATTACAGCTTCCTGTTTCTGTTGTATAAAAAAGCATTTTTTTGTGTTTTCTATATTATTTATACTCTATAATAAGATAATTAATTTGTGGTGCGGGGGGGAAATAGCTGTGATTTCAAACTATTGTTTCCTGAGCTAGATATATTCCAAACAAGATTTCAGCTTTACTTTTTTACAAACGAGAAGCTAATCTCTTCTTATAAAAAACATCATTATATGTTCCCAACTTTAAGATTTACTAAAGTCTATCATAAATGTTTTCTATAATTATATAATTTAAAAAAAAATGTTTGGCCTTGTCCATTTCCATTCCTCTGTGAATCTGGCAAATAATTTTATGCTAATAATTGCAATTGACCTACTGTGAAATACAGAGAAATTTGTTAAGTTTTAAAGTGTCGAGTTACCTAACAAAATGATAGCTGTGGTACAATTCTCTCATGAAAATATAGATCATTCCATTTTATATAAGTAAATTTGAAATAACTATAAATAGCCACAAGATGGTGTAAGAACATCACTAAAATATTTTAGATGACGAAGCAATTTTATTTTCATAATAAATAACTGATACACAATAAATCACTTGAAGACTAAAAAAATGATAAAACTACAGTTTGAAATCGAATTAGCAGTATATTTGCAGTTTTAAAATTTAATCTGCATGGTCAAGTCATAACATTGTTTAGCCAAATTAAAATTGCCATTCATACCACTCAAATAAGAATGCATTCAATTTTTAAAAAAGGACAAAAGGCAGGGTTTTTCAAAAGTCTTCAAATAGTTTTTTTCTCAGGAAAATGAATCATTACAAAACTTAAGTTAGAGATGCTGGCTTTAAGAATGAAAAAATAATAATTTTATTTTCATATAAACAAGGAAGATTTATTACTTCATATAGGGCTGCAGCATGAATAGTCGCCTCTTCAGAATTTAAGTCACTTGAGCAATCCATACTCCTTCCATACTGCATGTCAGCACAAACTCATTCAGCAGCCATTTAGCATGCCCTGTCCTCATTTTGTTTTCTGGGGAGCTTATATCTATACCAACTACATTTAATAGCTGTAGCACTTTGACTTATATACCCCTTAATAATGCTTTACAGCTCTCTCTAAGCAGTTTACATTATCAACATATTGCCCCCAACAATCTGGGTCCTTGTTTTACTGACCTCGGGAGGGTGGAAGGCTGAGTCAATCTCAGTTGGTGGGACTCAAACTGCCAAACTGCTGGCAGATGGCAGAAATAGCCTGCAGTACTGAAATCTAACCAGTGTGCCACCTCAGTTCTCATCCTGCAATTCTTGGGATCCTTCAAACCTGCTGATACCTACCTTTGAATGAATATATTTGATGGAAGAGCTGTGTAATGAAGTTGATCTTGCTCCTCTTAGAAATTATTTACTTTCTCTAAGAAAAATATGTGACCTTGATTTACCAGAAAAATGAGAGAAACAAAGTAGATTGATGGATAGAGGGCTGGAGTGTGTTAAGAACTCTTAGAATGAATTGGAATGGCCCTTGATGAAATGCTACTCCAAACCAAAGGATGCTGCAAAAATGGCTCCTTTTCCTAGCAACTGGGGACTAACAGAACTGCTGTTGCTAAACAGCACAGCCAAGCAACATTGGGCTTTATGACCCCATCACTTAGTGCTGAAAATTCTAGTCCCAATGACTGTCATCGAGGAAAGACTACATCTAGAGAAATAAGGATCTCCACTTGCTTGTTCAGTCTTTGCCCTTCTTAGATGTGGAGTGGGACAACTTGTTGCAGTCAACTCATCACAGCCAACTTACCATGGCCAACTCTTGGCAGGACAATTCACTGCAGAACAATTCAACAGTTCAATTTAAGCATTTTAAATGATTAAAAAATATATTTAAATTTTTGTCATTCACATTTCATTTTGTCCCTCCTTTTGCATTCTTCCTTTAATGATTCTATTTCACAATTTCTTCAATATTAGTGTAACTTTTATCCTGCGATGAGTTGTCCTGCAGCGAGTTAGCCGCAGAAAGTGGGCCATGGCAAGCTGGTTGTGGTGGGTTGGCTGTGATGAGTTGACTGTGCTAAGTTATCCTAAACCCTCCTAGATGATTAATCATTGGGACTGCACCCATGATTTAAGGAGAGGATTAATGACTCCTTGAGTGTGAGATGTGTTCCCACCTGCTTATATAGTAGAAGGAAGTTATGTATTTACTAAAGTCCTCCTTCAACCCAGAGCATCCTTCTAATCATAGGATAATCTCAAACTTTATGCTCAGGGGCTGCAGTAAATCTCTTTACAATTAATCTCCAAGATTCGGGAACTTATTTGCAACAGAAATTACATAACATGACTAGGTAGGTTGCTGTCCTGCAGGCAAAATGGAAGAGAGAAGGATCTGCTGTTGGAAAATACAGAAAGTAGACCTCACATTTTTTATATTATTATTTTTATGTCAATGAAACTTTGCCAATCCTCTTCCCAGCCTGGAGATTGGGTGATACCTTGACAAAGTTCATCGAACAATTCAGTTCTCTGCTGACCAACTAGCTCTCTGTATAACTGAAATTTCCATGCCTTTCTGCTGCTGCTTCCTCATACCGCAGTGTGCTTGAGGGCCAGATGGAGGACATTTCTGCTCTAAGTCAGAGACTGTCAGATCCTGGGGTTGGTATAGTGGAATCAGCTGCTGTCTAAATTTTCTTGCTGGCTCCTGGAAGTACCAGGTCTGCTTCTGGTGATGTTTAGTCCAGGATGCTTTTCCTCATCTGAGGAGAGCCCTGTAGACCAGATCACTCATGACAAGAGTAACCATATTGAAACTAGCTGTCAAAAAGCTGGTGTTGATATCTAAAGTCTGAAATGGCTTGGAGTGTGATGATCTGAAGAACTGCTTTTCCTGCTATGAATTTGTCCATTTACTTACATTAGCAGCAAAGGCTTTTCTGAAGATACTGCAGAAGAACAAAATTTATTGCATAACTCCAGGGAAGACGTTAAGAGACAAGTACATTATGTAAGCAAAGAAATGAATATTGTTTTGAACTGTTTCATTTTAACTTTTGTAAACTCTCTAGAAAGGATCATCTTTGCTGATTGTCCTTTGTTTTTCCTTCAGATTGCTGATCAGTTATTAGATTGCATGTGTCCTTGGTACTCTCTGAACTTGGTTGTTGGTTGGTGTTCATGGATGTGGTCTACTAGTCAACTAGCAGTCAGAAGGCATGATGAAAACACAACATGTGGACAGACTTAACCACAGTTTCGACTGGGAAACCATGACTATTCTAGACCAAGCCAAGTCCAAAACTGCTAGAGAATTTCTGGAAACCTGGCACTCTGACAAATTAACTATATAGACAATAGTATATAGATAATAACTATATACCACTCAAAAGAGACAACCAACAAGCCAAAAAGGGAGCATAGATTAACTCCAAGATTAACATCACACCAATAATCAAGAAATAAACCATGTTCCAATCAAGAAACTGTCAAACAAGCTACCAAACCAACCAAAGCACCACCAACACTACCCCCACCAACCCTGACAGGGCAAGCCACCAGAACAGTGGTTCCCAAAGTGGGTGGTACTGCCCCCTGGGGGGGGATGCCTTAGGGGGGTGCTGAGAGGCAAGGGGGGCAGCAGGGAGGCACTAAGAAGCAGCAGGGGGCGCTGGAGGTGAGCGGCAGGGCACAATTTAGGGGTGAGAAAAAATCCCGCCGCCACCGTGTTCAAGGCAAGGCTCTGCAAGATCATCCCATTGACTTGCATGCTCTGGCGCAAGGAGCTCCACCCTGAATGCAGCATTGGAAATAAGAGAGCAAAGCCAGAGTGGCTTTGCTCTCCTTTTCAAACATCTTACCACCATATTTGTGGTGACAGGGCATCACCCCAAACGCAGCACTGGGAATAGGAGAGCTCTCCTTTTCAAATATCCCGCCGCTGCCACGTTCCACCCCATTGAACTCCTTGCACTGGAGGCACCTGACTAAGCAAGTCTGAACGGAGCAGTGCACAAAGTCAATGGGGTAAGCCTGAGAGAGAGAAAGAGAGAGGAAAGAGAAAGAGAGAAGGAATAAGAGAAAGAGAAAAGGGAAAGAAAGAAAAAGGGACAAAGAAAGGGGGGATGGAAGGGACAGAAAGAAAAAGAAATAAAGGAGGGGGGGAGGAGAAAGATAATGAGATATCTATTCTAGTCCAATCATCTCTCCAGCAGGTTAGAAGGGAGTATGTGTGTGTTTGTGTGTGTGTGTTCTCGTAATTTACCAATACATTTTGGTTTTGCCTTCTTCAGAATTGGCAGTGTAATACATTGGGGAAAAGTAATTTTTAGGTTGGAGATCTGGTCCAATAGATCCTGTTTAAAGCCTCAGCAAAATGTGAGAGCTTCCTGATAGCCTTGGCCATGTTTCATCCATAAAACCTTTAATTAATAGAAGCCAAAGATGTTTCAATGTACTGGCAAAGATGCCGGCAAAGATGTTTCAATGTGGAAAGGGCCTCTAAACTAGGCCTTATTTCAATCTGATGCATCAGCTCTCTCTCTCTGTCTCCCCTTCTCTCCATCTTTCCCCCTCCCCCCTCCATCCCTCCATGCCCCCCTTCTTTGTACCTTTTTCTTTCTTTCCCTTTTCTCTTTCTTTTCTTCCTTCTCTCTTTCTCTCTTTTCTTTCTCTCTCTTTCCCTCTCCCAGGCTCACCCCATTGATTTGGTGCACCGCTCCACTCGGACTTGCTTGGGCAGGTCCATCTAGTGCAGCGGGCTCAATGGGGTGGATCTGCGGGGCTGACACCTAGAACACGGCAGTGACGGCACATTTGAAAAGTAGAGTAAAGCCAGAGGTCGGTAATTTTTGCTGCAAAGAATCACAAAAGCTTCTGGGTTGTGCACAAGAAGGGACATACATGTCAATGTAATTCAGCAACATAAAATAAAGAAATACAAATAGAACAAATCAACAAGAATCAGCAAAGCATCTCTGATTAGATTTTATTCACAACTAGAATCTAATCAGAGATGCTTTGGCAATTCTAGTCCAATGACCTGCTCCAGCAGGGTTGGAAAGAAGCATGTGTGTATGTGTGTGTATGGCTGTCAAAACTCCAAAAACAGGTCAAATAGTTCTGGGGAGGCCAGGCATAAATTAGAACACTTGCTAAGCAATTGGCCATTAAGTGAGGACCATTTGTATTTGCCAGTCACCAAGCCATGCTCACCAGTCAAGTGCCCAGCAAGCCACGCCCACCCAGTCATGTGACCAGCAAGGCACACCCACCCAATCACGTTACCAGCAAACCATGCCCACCCAATCACATTACCAGCAAACCACACCCTCAAATTGGCCCACGCCCACAGAAATTTGAATCCCACCCCTGGGTGGGGGGCATTGAGGATGAGTTTGTAGCACCAAGGAGGTGGTGGATTGAAAAAGTTTGGGAACCACTGCACTAGAATATAAATTGAGAGCAAACCCCACTCCTTACTAGCACTGATAATGTTACCTAGTTTGTGTAATGAACTGTCTGCAAGAAAACAATTAAGTTCAGAGTGTACCAAGGAACTCTTGCTTCAATGCTGACTTAAAGTATTCTCCTTTATCAGTATTGGATCTGGGCTGAAAATCTCAGAAAAATCCCATATGGTCACAGTTCTGGATAACTTGCTAATGGTAGCCTAGGATTTTGCAGCTCAAATCTGATAACCCTAATGCTGATCAACTCCAAAGAAATGACAAAAGCAATGATTTATGTTTCTCAAGGTAGGTCATGATACTGAAAATAAAACCTAGTGAGAAAAGTGACATGAAATTTTTCTGGGATTATGTCTGAAGTTTTCTTGAACATATGGAATTGAACTCAGGCCTGTATACCCCTATATTTAAGGATGAAAAAGATGGGCCATCATAAAGGGAAAGCAATTTTTGAATTATAATTCCTTACTCAAGCAAGGAGGCTTTCCTGCACAGAACCATGTAGAAATTAATTCAGTGGCAATTCAATTAAAATGTAAATGCAAAATGAATTAAAATAGCAGCAATAAAACATCATCTAAAATAATTATTGCAGGCAATTAAGCATGTGCTTTTTTAAAGCCTACTGTGGGAGTGAAAAAAGAGGGCTCAAATAGATCTCATATGTCTCATCTCATATATCTCTTTTAAGTTCAAAGGAATGCTCACAAATGTAGGCCTTGTCTTGCACAACACACTTAACTCAGCTGCGAACTCAGTTAAGTCTCCCTTCTGGCTATCCAGGCAGTACCCACTCTCCCAATCTAGGTTAAAAATGACTTATTCAAGAAGTACAAAGAGTTACCAGTAGCTTATAAGCTCTTACACAGGAAGAGAATTGGCAAGATTTGATTGCTCTGGTACACCTTTTCCCAATAGCCAGGCAACCATTAGCTCTGTGTAGCTTAGGGGCTAAATCCAGTTAATGTTTGGAAGAAGGATTCTGTTTTTCCAGACCTTGACAGTGACTTCTTTAATTGATGATACTTTTTTTAAAAAGCCATTCTATATCACTGGCTCTTTTTCTTGGAGCTCTTTTTCTTCACGACAGTGAGACGTACTTTATGGGCCATAAGGCATCCTTTCCAAGTTCGTCATAACTCCAAATGGTCATTAAATGACCAGTGATAACTTGAGAACTGCAAAGATATATGAAGTTGTTCCAGTGGGATGAGTGAAAGAATAATGTACAGTATAATAGATGTTGTGTATTATTTCTTTCATATATACTGTATCTAATAAAAGCATATACATTAGTAGAGTTGCCTCTACTTACTATTATCTTATTAAGACATAAACTTTACCAAGTTATAGTAGTCTTACAACTATACATTTATCATGTTCCTTAATATAATGAGACTTGACCTCATGGTGGGCAAAACACATGGGAAAAGCACAAAGTATTCACAAATGTTATCAAAAAAAAAAAGCTTATAAAAAAACATTTTGGACTGTGTAGAAATAGAGACTAGAGCATTAAATGCCAAAGACATAGATGATAATAACATTGCATCCATGGATATTGTGGGGAATCATACTTAGTATTAGAAAAAAACCAAATTCTTCAAAAAGCTTCATCAAAGTGTGCATGTTGCAGGGGAATATTTTAATCTGACTATATATATTTAGCTATATTTTCCAGCAAGCTTTAAGCAATGTAATTATTATGGGGCAGTGTACCATAATAGTAGTATAGTATGGCAGAAAGGTGAAAGCAGCCAATCAACCCTTAATCATGCAATTTCTGACAGCAGTTACTAAAGAGACAGAACAAATTGTCTGCCTATGTCTTCCATTTCCAATAACATCCAGTCAGAATGATACAGATCACTGAAGATTTACTACTCATCATTGGTGGGATTACCTTTTCAAGCTAGAGTCCAATTGTGGAAAACGTGTTTAATTTAGCAATACATGAAGTAATCATTTTCTATGAATTGTTGCACTTTTAACTCTGAGGTGCGAATGGGATAACTTGCCATGGGACAATGTAACAATTCTATTTAATTATTTAAAAGAAATTAAAAAATATTTTAATTTTTGCCATTCACATTTTATTCTGTCCCTCCTTTTGCATCCTTTCTTTAATGATTCTATTCCACCATTTGTTTAATATTAGTGTAACTCTTATCCCACTGCAAGTTGTCCTGCAGCAAGTTGGCCGTGGCAAGTTGGCCATGGCAAGTTGGTCATGGCGAGTTGGCTGAGGTTGTTTCTTTTCTTTTCAAATTAAGCAACTGTATATTAAAATCTGTGTCAAGTGATGGGGTCTACTTTTTTCTCTTTGCACGTCAGATGAATTTTCCCATGCACATGTTTGGAAAGGGTTCTTTAACAAATTATACAAATTGTTTATAACTAAGAAGCAATCGCATTAGCCTTTGAGCTGTTCTGTAAAATTACTACTTGTACAGTTAAAATAAAGAGTACTACAGCCACTCTCTAGTTCAATATCTGAACAGTAGGGGAAAATGTGCAATGGCACATTAAAATCAAACTTTTGGTCACACAGAGGTATGAGTCTGGTGGTGATAGAACAGACCACTGATAAGATGTGCCATGAGGCCATTTCCAGGTAATCATTTCCACTGTTTAGCACCACTACCACCATATTTGAACAAGTATAAAAAGATAACAATACAACACCCCCCAAAAAAAAATTTTTGAACTTCAGCACTGAGCTGAAGAGACAGGAATTATGCATGTTATGCAGCAGCCAGCTGGCTCTAGAAATCAGTCTTCTGTCGTTTCTGGGGTCCTGGCACGCTGAAGGCAAGAGGTCTGGCATATTTTTTTTTCCTTCTGCAACTCTCTTAAATTATATGCAACAAAAGTATCTTTGGTATTTATTTATAATTTACCACATTTGTATGCTGCCATCCAAGTTAAACAATGCAACTCTTGTTTGTTGTGTACAATAAAAAAACCCAAACATAAAACACACACATAACTTTAAAACATTTGCAAGATGGAAGATACAAAACATGAAACTGTGACCAAGCACTATAAACATACACATACACACACACAAGAAAAAGGATATCTACTCTACTGGATCAAAACTTTTATGGAAAGGTCAGGTCTTAATGGCTTTTCCAAAGATGAACAGAGTTGGGGCCTGTTTTACGGCATATTGGGAGGGTGGAGATTTTTTCAATGAACAGGGCAATCATAGAAAATGCTTCCTTCCCAGGTCCCAAAAGATGACAAGATTTAAAAGAAGGAAAATGGAGCACGCTCTCCCTCCAGGACTGGGTAGAAGAGGCAGATGTTTTTTGAGAGAAGGTGGTTCCAGGAGAAGGCCTTCACCCTGGTGTATGACTCTCTTGTCTTGAAATCCCAGGGAAACAGCTTCCCGGTGGCCACTGGTGACAATACAGTGAGAAGAGAATTGTTATTCTCCTGATTGCTTCTTCAGACTTGATTATTCTAAGTTCTTCTGGTCTTGACTGAACACTTTAGGTTTGACTGAGATATCAAATATAAGTTTTCTGTTCTATATTAGCATACTTGAAATACCCCAATCCGATTGGTCCAGAAATACTACGAACTGATTGGCTGAAGGAAACGCTGTGATTTGCTTACTCTGAATCAACTGCGATTGGCCAGGCCGATCGCGGGAAATCCAGAGAGCCGACATTGGCCAGCAAGCCACGAGCAATCCCTATTTAAAGGGCTGCCGCAGCTCCGGGTTCCAGCACAGATCAGAACAACTAATAAAGAGCTGAAAAGTCACACTGGTCTCGAGTCTCTTTCCCACGATCTAACACTGGTGACAAAGGTGGGATCCTGAGACAAAGAGACCAGTCGAGCACATGGCAACCAGAGCTGAACAACCAACGAGATGGCCGGCGGCAACTTGCCACCCGCACTATTCGATCAGGCGGCTGAGGACTGGGAATCATACATCAATCGATTACTCTTGTTCCTCAAGAGCAACAACCTGAAGGACGCCTACGATCATAGGAAGAGAGCCATGTTCCTGACACACTGCGGGCCCGCAGTGTTCAAGATGGCCAAGGCGCTGGCCAGACCCAAAGACGTGAAGGAGATGTAAAAGTGTAAGATGTAAAAGTGTAAGACGTGAAGGAGATGTAGAAGTGTAAAACTCTCTTTGGTATGTCACATTCTGCTTGGAAGCAAATTAAGTGGTACCAAATACCAGCTTTGTGCAAATTGGAATTAGATGCCATTAGCATTAGCTTCTTTCAAGTGTCGCAACTACATGAGGCAGATCTGTGCCCCCTTTGCAACTAAAAGATAAAAGATAAAACTCTTGTCTTTTTTTGTTCTGATCCCAGTAAAAAAAAAAAAAACAATTTCTTTTCATTGACTAGAGATTGCCAGATTCAGCTGTAGAGCACAATCCATTAGTTTAATATATCGTCTGGCATTTTATTTCTGAAGGAGTAGGGGAAAAATCTGAAATAGTAGAGTAATGATATATATAGGCATTGGTTTTATTATTCCATAAACCATCAACATACCTTTTATTGGCTTTGACAAAAAGAATCTCTTAGTTATCACAAACCAGGAGTTTTGAGAGAAGCGTGTTTCAAAAACCTGCAATACTGGTGGCTAATTAGAAGTGCTTATATTTAAATAATGGCCCTTAACAGAATGTGCTAAGATAATCAGTGAAGTGAAAAATTGTTTTTCCATAGAATTATGAAGCATGTCACTCAATAATTAGCTGAAAGTTTTATTACAAAAGGTCAAATACCAATTTGATGTTCTAAGCAATGAATAAAATGTGTTGTATTGTTCTTGGCAAGCAAATTCAGTGTTTAATAAAAGACATTTTAGGCATGTAAGAAATTAGCAGTTTAGCAAATTATGTTATGCCATTTAGATTTAAGCATCAGTTCAAATTTACAGACCTGCCAAATATATCAATATATATTCAGTGGAGCTAATTTACCAAGTTTAAATACCTTAAGGTAATAAATTGAAACACATTTATTTAGAAGTAAAAGTTTTATAGAATTAGTAAGACTTCTTCCTAAATAAAGTTAGGCTGAGATTGTGATCTCCTTTAATATTTCATCTTTACATGGTTTCCTTGATGTTTGACCATTCCATAGAACACCAACCAATATCAATTCATTTACATAATTTGAATGGACTCTATAGTTCATTCAATCATAATTTGAATAGAATCAGTTTTGTAATCCCTGGCCAGATATCTATCCCCTAATTTTTTTGAATGATGTGAGACAATGTGTGGAGATTTAGAGAGGTGTAGTTGCATACACCCAGAAGGCACTAATTTGGTGGGAATAATTAATATCAATTGATCCATAGGAGGCTGTCTTTGTCAACTCATAAAACATTTATATGGCCGTTTTAGAGTTGTCAACAGAAAGGGAGGGGAGAAAGGGGTTTGAAAAAACAGTGCGGCAGCTTGGAAATCAAAAGTGCATTCCATACATAGTTTTTCAGAGATTGTAATTAGGTGACTGACGTTTCTGCCGGCAAAAATCTAACCGGAGAATATGAATTATGATACACCCAGAGGGATGGGGGAAAACCAGGGTCAAGGATGGCAGTGAATTATGTGTCTCAGAGTCAGCTACACCCAGCCAGTGCCGACATATTAACTCCCAAATAAATCCTGTTTAGTTTTGGAAGTTTGGCTCGAGACTCATGATTTAATTGGGGTAACTGCTGGAATCCTGACAGCCTTATTATTGCAAGTCATCCTTTCACACCACAATCAATGAGTGGCCAATGTGTGTTATGAATGATTCCATTGGCTTTCATAGGCAGAGCAATATATTTCTGAATTTTGTTTTGTTCATTTAGTTTTTTAGTGAGGGGAAGATGTTTTCCTCAGGTCTTTAAGCTGTCATTGCTATAGGGCTGTCATCATTTATGGCAGCATCTGGATAAAATTATACAAACCAAGTCTCTGCATTTTGTTACAAGGTTCCTCATCATATGAGCCATTTGGCATCTGATTATATAGAGAGGTTACATATTGAGCATACATGCTCAATATTCTTTTCAGGTAATTAACCAGACAGATGGTATCTCCCATGTGATCATTCTTAAGGTTGCCACATTTGGTCCTTGCTATGCTCCTGTGACTTTGAGACACTATCGTGTCAGACGTTCCACAGATGCAGCCATTTCTGGCATGGAAATGCAATGATGTGAAAACTTAATCTGGAAAATTTCTACAGCTGGAAATACCCAGGGGCAGTATCTGAAACGGAGATCGCACAATGTTAAGCTGCTTAAATTTTTATACTCTTTTAGTCCAACCACTTTTTCAAAATAGTTACTAAGAATGGAAAGAAAGCTAGCATGACCTATTTCCACACTGGTGCTGGATCAATATTCTAAGTCCAGATGGCTCAGCTGAAAATCTGGAGCCATAAATTTATATAGCTAAGACTTTTCTAGACCCAAATACATATTGTCTTTGAGTTAAATGCTGGACAGCATTGTAATGGTTGAAATCACTATGAAGAATACATTTTGTATAGTTTTAATTTAATTAAAATTACATGAGATATATATTTACTATGATTTATTCCCTCTATATTTACCAGTTTCTCTTTTATACCATATTAACATTTGTAGATCAGTGTCAAATTCATGGAACATTGTACTGTGTATTCCCTATTGAAACCAAGCTGATCTAACAATAACGACATCCTATTTCCTTGGGTATTAATTTACTGGGTTGCCACTGCACAGATTTTCCTTTAACAAAGTACACAGGAGATTTATTCTTTTGGCTTTTCTCAAAGGTACTTTTTCAGGAGGCAATTGGACTTTCTTGTTTTTTCTTTGAAGACATTTCGGTTCTCATCCAAGAAGCTTCATCTCTAACTGGAAGGTGGGCAATGGAAGGATTTATATTCCTTGCAGAAAATTGTTCATTTGCATCCTTTTAGAGGATCATTGAAGCACTTGGAGGTTTATCTGTGTCCTCAGGGTCACCTGAGTAGTTCTCCTGGTTCCTGTAGTCTGCATTTTTTTTCTCTGGAAATCCATTCCTACTCCCACATCATTCAAAGGGTGTTCATCCCAAACTGTACAGCTAAAAGTTTATAGAGACTCTCAGTCCTCCAGGTCATGGTTGTCCCAAAGGTGCTTTTTCAGGAGGCAACTGGACTTTCTGGTTTTTTCATTGAAGACATTTTGCTTTTCATCCAAGAAGCTTCTTCAGCTCTGCCTGATGGTGAAGATTTTGGATGAATCATCCAAGAAGTTTCTTCAGCTCTGACTGGATGGTGGGGATTCAGTTCTTTTGGCTTCTTTATGCTGTTTGCCTTAGTTGCAAATAAACAAGAAAATCTAAAAGGACAAAGAGCATGCAGTCTGAAAGGCAGCTTATCTCCTGCTGTTTCATATCAGATCCTCCTAGAAAGACCCTGCACACTGCTGGAAAGTTCAGGTCCAGCCCAAAGGTTTGGCTAAACTGGTTCATTAAAAGTGCTGTCTGTCTAATGGGCCTCACCAATTGTGTCTGTTGAGAGGGGGCAAAGGGATCAACAGTTTGATGAAAGCAACACAGCAGTGTTGTTTCATAAGCCTTGTGAAGAAAGCTGAAGAAGTCTTGAGAAGAAGAACCGTGGGGTGCAGTGGCTCTGTTTTTGGCTACAACAGCTTCCTGGAGCCCTCAGTCAGCGAAAACGGAGTCTGGCAGTTTTTATTTATTTATAGTTCTAGGTTTTCTAGGTCTAGAATTTCAAATCTGGTGGCATAAGGTATTCTGCAACGAGTAGAGGAGTGGAGAACTCTTCTTGTGAAATATTTCTGGACTTTCTCAACTGTGTTAATATAGATACGTAATGTGGGTTCCAGACTGATGAGCTATATTCAAGTATTGGTCTAGCAAATGTTTTGTATGCTCTAGTTAGTGGTGTGATATTACCAGAGAAAAAGCTACGTAACATAAGGTTAACAACTCTTAATGCCTTTTTGGCTATTTAGTTATCGTGGGCTCTCGCACTTAGATCATTAAGCCCCTGTCACACAGCACCAACGGATGGAAAGAGGATGTAAAATGGAGAGAAACACTTGCCATCCATTGGTTAACGCGATGCTTCCGTTCTGTACTCACTGCGTCCGTTTTTCATCCTCTCTATCCGTCCAGCATCCGTCTACTGACATTTCATCCGCTCAAAAAGTTTTGAGCTGCACAAAACTTTAGGAGCGGAAAATGTATCCAACACGTCCGTTCTACATCCACTACGCATACGGGGAACATCCATTAGATGTCCATCGTCATCCGTTACACGTCCGCTATATCCACTAGGCATCTGCTGCGCATCTGCGCAATTCGCATCCGGAAAAAACGTTCGCATAGGGGACGTATATCGGATATTTAGGATGTCTGCAGGATGCCTAGAGGATGCAAAAGGACACCGAGCGGAAAACCTATATTTCCGATAAAAAGGGGGGGGAAACTCACCTGGATCTCACTTTCAGTCCAGCAGCCCTGCTGTGCAGACCTCTTCAGCCTTCATCTTGCTCTTGCTCTTCCACAGCATCCAGTCATCTCCACCATGGATCGTCACACACTCCTTTTGGTAGCCACCATCGTTCTACAACAGTGTGAATCCATCTACAGGCTTTTTCACCTGTTCTACACAAGGAAAAGGAGGCATCCAAGAAGTGTGTGGGTCCGAAAATGGATCACCAGAAGAGCCGAGTACAGACTGTATAACAAGCTGATGGTGAACCCTCGTGCATTCCAGAACTTAATGAGGATGCCCCCAGCCATGTTTGACAAAGTTGTGGAGCGGCTGAGATCCAGGTTGACCAAGCAGAGCACCAACTTCCAGCCCAGCCTGGACCCTGGACTCAACGTGGCACTGACTCTGTGCCACCTGGCCTCCGGGACCACATACAGGAGCATGCAGTACGCCTGGAGGGTGTCACACAACACCATCAGTATTGTGGTCAGAGAAGTGGTGCAGGCCATCATCGAAGAATACCTGGAGGAGCTCCTCCAGTGCCCCTCCACTGAAGAAGGCTGGAAGAAAGTTACAGAGCAGTGGAATCAGAAGTGGAACTTACCACACACCGTTGGAGCCATAGATGGCAAGATCGTGGCCTGCAAAGCTCCAGCCAACTCAGGGTCCACTTATCACAACTACAAGGGCTTCTTCAGCATCATCCTCTTCGCCATGGTCGATGCTGACAACAAGTTCATGTACATTGATGCTTCAGGCAACGGCTCATCTTCAGATGCCCAGGTGTACAACGCCAGTCACCTCAAGGAGGGGCTGGAACGCAACCTCATCATGGGCTTCCCAGATCCAGGCCCCCTGCCCAATGACACCCAAGATGTGCCCTACTTCATCATGGGGGATGATGCCTTCTCCTTCAGAACCTACCTCATGAAGCCCTACACTTCCAGATGCCTCACCCATGAAGAGAGGATCTTCAACTACAGGCTGTCCAGGGCAAGGCGGGTGGTGGAGAACGCCTTTGGCATCCTGGCCAACAGCTTCCAGGTACTTCTCACCACCATGCAGCATCACCCACAGACCATGAGGAGGATCTTGTAAGCTTGCTGCATCCTGCACAATCTCATGCGCACCCGCTACCCAGTGTTGCAGAACAGGCTCGTGGACCTCCAACAAGGCAATGGGGACATGGAGCCTGGGGAATGGAGGCAAGGGCGAAACCTGATTGACACTCAGGATGTGCAAGGCCCCAACAGAGCCTCATGTGAAGGGAAGAAGCAGCGCAACCTCCTGAAACACTGGTGCAACTCCCCAGCTGGACCAGTGGAGTGGCAAGACAGGATGATAGATGCTTAATGGATGCTTCCTTGAGCCTGTCTCATCACACGGATAAGATTGTGCCATGTATGTTGAATGGCCCTACAATGAACAGGGCATTTAATAAAGAGTTTTGTTTATGTTGAAATGTGTGGATCAATGATTACATTGTTATTGATTATAAAGAGCCAAAGGTGTGGCACCTGGGAGGGGGGACCATACAGTCCCACTATGCTTGCACTGGAGGTTTATCTATACCACAGCTATTACCCATCCCACAGGTATCCTCACCCATCCCACAGCTATTACCCATCCAACAGGTATCCCTGCCCATCCCACAGCTATTACCCATCCGACAGGTATCCTTACCCATCCCACAGCTATTACCCATCCCACAGCTATCCTTACCCATCCCACAGCTATTACCCATCCCAAAGGTATCCCTGCCCATCCCACAGCTATCCTTACCCATCCCACAAGCATGCAAAGGCTTAAACCATTTCCAAAAGTTTCCACCAAGACTTTATTTAATAAAATAAATGAAGCAAGTGTGTGAAGCAAAGATAATCTTTATTAATAACAAGATGTAAAAGAAAAATGACCCAAGTGTCCCAAGCAAAGATAAAGTCAACAGGTAGCCACCCAGTCTCTGGCACTCTTCTCAGTCACTCTGAGGCGTGCCCATAGTCTCAGGAGTGAAGGGTCCAGTTGCTGTGGAGGTGGCTGCTGCTGGAATGCTGGTCTGAGGCACCATTGGGGTGCCTGGCCCCGAGAGGACAACAGGGGATGGTGTGTGGAGGAAGCTCTCAAGAGAGCTGGCTCATTCCTGTGATGTTGAGAGCCCCTTCCTCCAGGACATGGGGTGTCAGTCCCAAGACCGATGACAGATGTTCTGAGGCTGGGCTTGGCTGTGGGGTGGAGGAAGGAGGAGTGTAGTGGGGTTGTCTGGTCTGCAGCTGAGTGAGGTGAGGCGTGGGTGGCATCTGTGGCATGGGTTGGTATCTGTGGCATGGGTGGCATCGGTGGCATCAGTGGCATCGGTGGCATGGGTGGCACCGGTGGTGTACGATGAACCTGTGTCTGGACTGGGAAGGGCTGCTGCTTGTGCTGCTGGAGCTCTTGGTAGCCATAGCCTTGGTAGGTGAGGGCCTGTGGAAAGCCTTGGAAGGGCAGTGACATCAGCTGGGGTGGAGGAGCAGACCTGGACTGGGTGGGAGCAGGTTCAGCTGGGTTTGGAGGGTTGTGAAGACCGGTGATCCTGTCCTTTATCACCTGGTACTGTGATTCAGACATGTCCATGAGGGTCTGGTTGACGTAGGTGAGGAAGGGCTTGCAGTTGGAGGATGGTATGTCAGTATGTACCAGCTGAGAGAGGAGATCTACGCTGCTTCTGATGGTGTCCCTGATCTCCAGCAGGACAGTGTGGCTCTGCCCCTCCAGTCTGCCTCTCTGCCTGCTTTCTGTGGAGGTGGAGCTGGGGGTGGATGTGGGTTGTTCTCTGGTGGAAGTGCCCTCTCCTTGCTCCCACTGCATCAGGGGGTCCTCCACATGCTCCGCCATGGGGAGTGCAGCTGTCGGGGGGGTCTCCGTCATGGCACGCTCCACAGATACCTGCCTGGGCACAGGAGCTGACTCTTGGCCAGAAGAGGACTGGCTCTCTGCGGGCTGCCTGAGAGAGAGGGTTGTCAGAGGGGCTGCTCCTCGGTGGCAGATCTCACCCTCCAAAAAGTTGCACTTGGCCATCAGGTAGGTCTCTCTGTCCGTCAGCTTGACCGTGGCCTGGCCAGATTTCTTGAGGTGCAGCTTCCCGTACCAGGTGTGCATGTGCTTCCACCAGCTGAGGAGCACCTCCGAAGTATAGCCCAGGCTCTCCACCTTCTCTCTCCAAGCAGCCTGCTTCCTTTTGGTGTCTCGATAGAGCCTGTGTCCCTTCCGCCAAAGATACTCGTTCTCCCTCAGCCATTCCAGCACCTCATCCTCATGTTCCTCTTCGATGGAGTATTGCCTCCTCTCCCATTCTCATTCTCGCGTAAGCCTCTTCCTCCCTCTGGCAGGGCCATCTGGGCCCTCATCAGAGGGGCTTCGAGGTTGTAGGGGCTGCTCCACCACACCACCACTACCAGCAGCAGCAACAACAGTAGCAGCAAAAGCAGGACCAGCAGCACCAGCAGCACCAGCAGCACCAGCAGCACCAGGATCATCAGTAGCAGAGTAAGCACCAGCAGGACCAGCAGCACCAGCAGCACCAGGATCAGCAGCAGCAGAGTCAGCACCAGCAGGACCAGCAGCACCAGGACCACCAGCAGGACCAGCAGCACCAGGAGCAGCGTCAGCAGAGTAAGCACCAGCAGAAGCCCGAGCATCAGGAGCAGCACCAGCAGAGTAAGCCCCAGCAGAAGCCCCAGCACCAGGAGCAGTGCCAGCAGAGTAAGCACCAGCAGAAGCACCAGCACCAGGAGCAGCGCCAGCAGAGTAAGCCCAGAAGAAGCCCCAGCACCAGGAGCAGCACCAGCAGAAGCTCCAGCACCAGAAGAGTCAGCCCGAGAAGCAGAAGCCCCACCAGAAGCAGAGTCAGGGCCAGGGGGTGGGATGGTGGCCCTGTCCTTCTTGCCAGGGCTGGCAGCAGATGCCACAGGCTTTCTCTTCTTCCCCATGGTTGTTGGCTGGCTGGCTGGCTGGAGCTTTGTCTGGCAGCAGGTCTTTCCTCTGAATGGTGACCTGCTTGCGAGCTGCTTCCCTTTATATCCGTGGGGCTGACACAATGCATCCTCCCCACATGCGCAGTGAACGCTTTGCATCCGCTAGGCATCCGCTAGGCATCCGCTAGGCTTCTGCTCTGCATCCGCTTCATCTGCTCGGCATCCGCTCTGCATCCATTCCTTCTGCTGCGCATCCACTTTGCTGTGCTCCCCCGGAAGCCCTGAGGATGTGCCATCCGCTTCCATCTGCTTCCATCCGCTCAGCTTCCGTGGAGCATCCGCTTTACATCCTGGGTACATCCTCCCCCCATTCTTTCCTTTCCGTTGTTGTCTGCTCTGTTTATGCAAATTCGGGGCACTTTTGAGAGCGGATAACAACGGATGGAACATTTTCTCATCTGCTGTGTCCTTTTTACATATGTTTTGCATCCGTCGGCCTATGTGACAGGCCCTTTAGAGATGAGTACTCCAAGATCCTTGACAGAGTTTGGATCATCAACAAGATGTTGACTATTCAGCCTGTACTTTATTTCTGATTTTTTTTTGCCAGTATGTAAGACAGAGCATTTATTTGTTGAGATTTTAAGCTGCCATTTGTTTGACCATTCTGATACATAGTCGAGGTCTTTTTGAAGCGTAGCAGTATTGTCTGTGGTGTTGAATAGCTTTACACTGTCAGCCAAGAGAATGCAGTTGCTCTTAATATGATCACAGAGGTCATTTATATAGAGTATGAAGATCTGGCAGAGGGCTCCAGGAGGCCATTGCAGCCAAAAATGGAACCCTGGGTGGGCCACACATGGTCTCCCTGAGCTCTGTTTTTGGTACAGGGTTGCAGGAGGGCATCGCGGCTGAAAACAAAACCCAGGAGGGCCATAAACAGCTCTCTTGAGCTTTGTTTTTGTTGGCACAGGCACCGCAGGCCAATTCTTCACAGTTTCCAGGGTGGACTGGCAGGCCAGATCTAAGCAGATCTGGCCTGCTGGCCTTGAGTTTGATACCCCTGTTCTAAAACATGCCTGAATTATCACTCCAGACTACCTTAAAACTCACTTTTTATTTTGGATAAAGAATATTACTTGGTAGCAGCACAAAACTAAACAGAAATTAACTGAACATCTGGTTAGGAAAATTACCTGAACATATCAGGTTTTCTGAACAAGTTTCCTCTGCTTCCCTTCCTGGAAATTCCAAATTTTAATGTAAAGCTGCAGGGGCATCTTATTCCAATATTTTTCTTAATCTTGGTTCCCCATTTCTTCCTTTGTCCCTTGCCCAAGCATCTATTTCTGTCTTTGTTCTTGAAAATCACCCATTTTTTGGTCTCCAGAAAAAGAGGTGCTAGAATAACCTATATGACAAACAGCATCTTTTTCTCGTGAATATATGGATTTTAATCTTGCAGTATGATGAACATGAACAGAGAATAGATACAAATAGTCCTCAACTTACGACCATTCAAAATTACGACAACACTGAATGAAGGGATTCATAATCCCTCTATGAAGTTATAGTTGCTACAGCATCCACACAGTCACGTGAACAAAATTCAGATGCCTGGCAATCTGCTCATCCTTACAACCAACTACAGGGACGCTGCAGAGGTCCCTTGGTCTATCTTTCCCCCTCCTGCCCCTCTGGATCCCTGCAGGTCTTGGGCCTGCTTCCCACCCAATGGGTTCCACACCTTCCTCCCCATCCCCTGTCATAGCTCAATCACTTATTCAGGGGTGGGATTCAAAGTTTTTAACAACCGGTTCTGTGAGCATGGCTTAGTTGGTGGGCGTGGCTTGGTGGTCATGTTATTGGCTGGGCATGGCCAACTCAATATCACTCACATCGAGGCACGCATCTCCTCGCCTGGCCTTTCATGACTGTGGGGATGCTACAATAGTCATAAGTGTGAAAAAGGGTCATGTCACTTTTTTCAGTGCCATTGTAATTTTGAATGGTCACTCCACACAAGCAAAGTACCAGCAAAGGAAGGGAAAAAAACTCCAGAGACATTCCTGAGACAGGAAGTCTAATCCTGCCAAGAATGTAATAAGGGTTAACGGAGAGGCAGTTTCTGTAAGCAACACCAGAATGTTTCCTTTCTGCCCTCCTTACAGGATTAGGCCAGTAATTTCTTCTAACAACCGGTTCTCCAAACTGCTTAGAATATTAACAACCGTTTCCAGCGAATAGATGTGAACCTGTAGAATCCCACCCCTGCACTTATCTCCTTGAGAAAGCAGCCAATCCACCACACAGCTCTTCTATGTATGGTGAGAAGCTGGCCCAAAGCCTGTGGGGACCCCCCAGGATGGGAAGTGGAGCACAAGGTGCTTCAGGATGCCAACATTCTTACGAATATCATAAGTACTAGAACAGTACTAAAAGAGAACTATTGCTCTTAAGGGTTGCTTGATGTGATTGGAAACAAGACTCAAGCATATTTAGGTCAAATAAATCTTTGTGCAGCAAGACTTTCTTACTGCTTCTTTTAGAAAAAGCAAGGCAGGAGGGAGGAGAGAGGGACAAAAACAGGGAAGAGAGAGGAGAGAGAGAGAGGGTTAGGTAGAGTGGTTAAGGCACCTGGTTAGAAAACAAAAGACCATGAGTTCTAGGCACGAAGTCTGCTGGTTGGCCTTGAGCCAATAACTGATACCAGAATGACTCTGGGTGGCCCACAACATAATACATGAATTAAATACAATATGAGTGGGGGACGGCTGGGAGGGGATTAACACAAAAAGAGAACAGGATGGCAAAACTTGCCAACAAAGCAGAAAATAGTAGCTCAAGACTGGGTAAAAAGTCAAGTCTTTAAGGCCATTGAGGATGCCACCTGGATCAGGGTAGAACCTAATTCTGGGTCCTTTCTGCATGGGTTGTGACCCCAAGAAGACCCCCAATACACATGCAGGTGCCCAGAGGGAGAAATCATCTCATACTTTCGAAAAGACATCACATGTGATTGATGCAAACAAGCTTTGGAGAGAGACATGGGACGTAGATCTTCATTTATAATAAATACTCTTGCTCCATCTGAGGAACTCCTCTAAACCAGGGGTCCCTTTACAATCTGTGGACTTCACTTCCCAGCAATCCCAAGCCAGTGTAGTTGCCCTTCCCTGCTTTAAAATATTCTGAGATCTAAGCCTGTAGGAACATTTATTATATTCATTTCTTCAGATGACATCTTCTTTAAGATGCAAATTATTATTTTAAAAAAATGATAATATCTCTGATCAAAGACTTGATTTCTTGCTATGCAGTGGAAATGTAATGAGGCCATTTAACGGATATGGCAGAAAAACTCCAGTTTTGTACTTTAATTATAAGAAACAGCTTGTGGGCTTCATATCCTGGGCTAGCTGACGTTTTCTTCTTGTGTTGTGTACCTCTTTTGAAGCAATGCTGAGTCTTTTTGCACTTCTTTGTGCTCATTCACGTTCTCTATCATTTTTATAAGGAAGCTGAAGTGGGTTTACGGCCACAGGCTGCAACTCACTGAAGCATATATAATACGCCTTAGAAAGCGACACTTGGTTTATTTCTTGTCATAAAGGGATAAGAAATCCCAATGGAATCTCTCCAAGGAGTTTCATTATGAGAGAAGGATGCTTTCTTGATATTGGACCGGAATAAAGGAAATATCAGCAGCTCTGCCACACTCTTTCCTCCAATGGTCCATAATTATGTGAGGTTCTGGTGTGCAGTGGGGTAGCTGGATTGAGCCCGGAAGATCTTTCACTTCTTCAATTTTCATTTCTCTTCAGAACAGTCTCCATCTGGGCCTTGGATCATGAAGCACACCATCCCAAAGTGTATCACAAATACACTGAGGTGGATCTTCACCCAGAGGGTGGTTTCTGAGTCCCTGGGCATTGTGTTATTCTCATCCTGGCTGTTCTTTCAGTTCTGGGAGAAAAAAAACCAAAATAAAAGACTCACATTACTGACAGCCTACTTCTTAGGATTTTTGAATCTAGTGGAAATTGAATTCTCATTTACATGAATTCTAGCAAAGATTGTTCTGCCAACCTCAAATGATGTTGGCAGTCTATCAATACTGAATGTATATTCTTCTTTAATCTGTGAGAGAGTCAACATTTCACTGATTGTGGGGGAAAAGTTATTGTTCATATATAAATACATATATGCACACTTACATTATACACACACACACACACACACACACACACTGTATACATTATACACACACACTGTATATAAACACACACAATACATAAATGCTTCAAGAAAAACAGACATTTATTTTTACTTCGTTATAAACATCAGTGATAAGCCTAATTCTCTGGATAGAGATTCTCTGTTAAGTTCTGGGATCTGCCTCAACATATGCCTTCTTTTAAAGTGCCTCAATCTAAACTGCTTTGAATTTCCCAAGTATTTACAGCTAGAAAAGAAATCTATCAGAATTACAGATGGAGTCTTTGCCACAATCATTAGAGAACATTATTTCTATCATAGCAAATCCAAATGGCCAAGGGATTTTGGTAGTTTTTCTTACTTACAAAATAGTCGTAACATTAATAGCCTGAAAGCCAAGTTTATGTTCCTTGGGTGCTGCTACTGTATGAATTTGAATCATATATAGTGCAACATTTTGGAATCTATTCTCTTCAATGTTTCTTTTTAATTAATTCTTTTCTATTTGTAGCTAAAATGTTTTCTAAAAAAACATCTGTTACTCACAAATCTTCCTGATTCCATTTTGCATACAGATAGTCCTTGACTTAAAACTGTTCATTTATTTTATTTATTTATTTTATTTGTCAAGTATGTATTAGAAAACAGACATAATTAGAACATGGTTATGATTGCATGAAATGGGTATGAATAAAAGAGGACATTAGGACAGGGATGGTAGGCATGTTGATGTGCTGATTCATGGGGTGAGGTCAACAGTAGACAGTCTAAGATTAAAGTTTTGAGGGTTTGGGGAAGAAACCACAATGTCAGGTAGTGTATTCCAGGCATTGATAATTCTGTTGTTGAAGTCGTATTTTCTGCAATCGAGTTTGGAGTGGTTTCCCTTATGTTTCTATCTATTGTGTGCTTGTGTATTGTTGTGTTTAAAACTGAAATAGTCATTGACAGGTAAGACATGTTAGCAGATAATTTTATCTACTACACTTAGGTCAGACCGAAAGTGGTGTAGTTCTAAGTTGTCTAAGCCTAAAATTTGAAGTCTGATGGTACAAGGTATTCCGTTGTGAGCAGAAGAGTGGAAGACTCTTCTCATGAAATATCTCTGGACTCTCTCAATTGTATTAATGTCCAGATGAACTATATTTGAGAATTGGTCTAGAAAATGTTTTGTATGCTCTAGTTAGCAATTCAGTATTACTAGAGAAGAAGCTATGCAAGATTATGTAAACAATTGTTAATACCTTTTTGGCAATGTTGTTACAGTGGGCTCTGGCTCTTAGCTCATTCGAGATGAGTACTCCAAGGTCCTTGACTGGATGAGGGTTTTTTTTAGTGACCATTCAAAATTACAACAGCACTGAAAAAAGAGACTTGTGACTGTTTTTACGACTGTAGTAGCAACCCCACTGTCACATTGTCAAAAATTGGGTGTTTGGTAACTGGTTCATACTTATATTTATGATGGTCATGGTGTCCCTTTTTCAACCTTCTGACAAGCAAAGTCAATGAGGAAGCCAGATGCACTAGACAAACTTGTTACTAATTTAACAACTGCAGCAATTCACTTTACAAGTTTGGCAAGGAAGGTCATAAAATGGAGCAAAACTCACTTTACAAATATCTTGCTTAACAACATACATTTTGGGCTCAATTGTGATCATAAGTCGGGGGCTTTCTGTGTGTATGCTAGATATCCATACCTAGAGGAGGATTCTGAGATTCATTTGGCTCTGCTAATTAATGCTCTAGTCTAGTTGATTTAATTCCAGAATAATCAAAGTATTCAGAGAAAGCGGCAGCCCATTATTGCTGGCATGAACCACCAGGGATAGCGATCAAAGAGATTGATGGAATGCTTAATTATATCCCAGAGGCGTAACTGCTACAGGTACCTCTCACTTAACTATATTAATTGTGACCAACAATTCTATTGTGAAGTGACCCAGTTGTAAAGCACAAAGTCACATGTCACAACCAAATTATGAAAGCAGCTGTGGGAGTCCTGCGTGGTCACAGAATTCCACAGACACATGATGGTCTCAAGTTGTGACCTTCTGCTGGCTTGCCCACTGATTTTGCTTATCAGAAGATGGTAGTAGTGGATTGGAAGAATAGTTTATGTGATTGAAAGGATTGAACTTTACATTATACTGGAATCTTACAGAGAATTTTGATAAAATTGTGTATTATTAGTTTAGGAATGAGAGCTGCCCCCTTAAGGGAATGCTTCATGGGAAATGTAGTTAATATCTCATGGGAGATGTAGTTCATATCACGTGGTCACATCTGTAATCCTGATTGGTCACTGACTTGATCTCTGGTTGGGCTGGGGGAGGTTTTGGGCATTCTCACCTGGACCCCAGCATCGTGCTAGAGTTTTCCTTTGCTATAACGATATGGGATGAAGAGCACCATCTTTTCACACTGTTGAGGTGACTACTGAGGCAAAGATTGGATGTTAGATGAATCTCAACGTAACTGTGAGTTATACTTTGAGGATGTCTAATAAAATCCAATAAACTAACTTTGCTTATCTCATATGATAATAAAGAACATTTTAAAGATTCATATATAGTTTAAAACAGAGACTTTGGGGGAGACTGAAGAATAAGCAGCTGGAAATAAAGCAGAGAACTTTATTTCTGTATGTAACAATTGCAGAAAGACTATTACACACACCACGGTGGAAAGATACAACACTACCCAGGATGTAGGAATGGATGGTGAAGATGATGGAACTTGCTGAGATGGCCAAATTGACTGCTTTAATTAGATGGAAATCTCTTATTGTCTATGTGCAGGAAACAGAAAAAATGAAGTTATATGCTTTTGATGATTGTAACAAAAATAATAGATGATAGAAAAATGTAAAGAATGCTTCAATCATAGAATAAGAGGTCAGTTTACATTCATACTTTTAATGCTGTAAAAAAGTTGGAAGTCAATTCTTTATATATTTTTTTGCTTTTCTTTGCTCTGCTTTTGTTCTTTGCACTGTCTTTGCTCTGTTCTTCATTGTTCCTCTTTTTTGCATTCTAAATATTAGTTCTTGTTAAATTGTATTCTATTTTCAAAATTCTAATATAGTGAGAAATGGTGGGAAATATTTGTATCTAGGGTGGTAGGTGTTGGTGGTAGTTTATTCTCCAAGCTTGTTGTTGTCAACTCATAAAATATTTTCTATGGTCTTTTTATAGTTGCCTACAGAAATGGAGGGGGAAGCAGTGCAACAGCTTGCAAACCAAAACTGCATTCCATAAATGTTTTCAAAGATAATAACTAGGTGACCAAAGTTTTTGTTGTGCAAAATTCTAATTGGAGAGCATGATTGATAACTCTTGACTATGGATGTGTCCCATTGGAGAATATGAATTACGATACACCCAGGGAGTGGGGAAAAACCAGGGTCAAGGGTGACAATGAATGATGTGTCTCAGAGTTGGCTACACCCAGGCAGTGCCAGACATTTTAACTCCCAATAAATCCTTTTGAAGTTTTGGAAGTTTGGCTTGAGACTCATAATTTAAATGGGGGTAACAGCCGGAATCTTGACAGTTGCTTAGTTTCTGAATATTTCATTACCAGGCTACAAAATGTCCATCATGTGGTGATGCAACCAGTCATTCACATGACTAACTAACCACATAAGACCTATAAAAACAGAAGAGAACTTGAAATATGACACTTGTACCACAGTTCCCCTGATGATGTTACCTAGCCTAGGGACGAAACGTTCCAAAACTCAGCAAGAAGCTCGGAGAACAAACCACCACTGACATTCTGATATAGTTTATATATTTATAAATTTAAAAGCTGGCAGTGAAGGTTGCAAATGATGATCATGTGACCACAGATTATTTCAACATCATAATTGAAACCTGGTTGCCATTGTCTAAATTGCAATCATGTGCCTATGGGGACACAGTGATGGTCCCAATTATGAGGACCCATTGTAAACCCTCATTCAGTGCTGTCATAAGTTTGAACAGTGGCTGGATGAATTCAGTGATGATTATGTGTATTAGGGGCAAATATTCTATTTTTAGACAGTTTGAAACTGTACACATTTAGATCTTCTTGTTCTGTATTTGGCACTCCTAAATGTGTTTCTAATACAGCCTTTAGTATAGATTCTGGCCTGATTAGAGTAGAAACAAGAGCCTGGATGATAATAATATTTAATTATTGGCTCAAACTCATCTATCAACCCATTGGATTGCTCCACTGTTTTTAGTGAAACCTTAGGCAAAAAAAAAAAAAAAAGGATTGAATGTGATCCCTAGAAATGGAGTTATTGTACAACACAACCAGAATTAATTATCCAGCTTTTTCAAAATGCTATTAATATTTAATGGGAGAGTTAATAATTTCCTATTTTCATACACATATACATCAAAAATATCAGTTGACCTTCACAAGGGCATGTTGCAGTGTCCTTCATTCTATGATATCATAGGGTGAATACCATAATATTCGTATAGCCCTTTTTCTTTGTAATGTGCCACAGAATAAGTTGAATTGATCATACATGTTCCTTTATATACTGTTGATTTAATCTAATCATGCCTCAAAACCTTATTGTCCCTCATCCAGTTTCAACATTTGCGGTAATTTGATTTCCCAGTTGATTTCCTACTTTCCTTCTTAATTTTCATACTTAATGCTATTCCTCAAGCATTAAACAGAAGCCATGGTTTTATATTAGACTAAGTATGTTTATTGTGACACCAATGCAAAAATGCATCCATCTCTAAGACCACTGCATTGACCTCTTACATTTCATTTCTCCCTAATCATCCCATTAATATTTTCTACCACCACCAATATGAATACAGGAACATTCTCCCCTCATATCCCATAAATCCAATATCCACAATATTTTAGACTGTAAGGGACCAAAAGGTTCTTGTTTTTATTGCAATGGATTATGCTGGCTTCCCCACTGGGGGAATAATTAATGAACAAAATATTACAGTCCTATCCATAATTAAATACTTCTTTTTGCCATATCACCACATATGGTAAAGGGTATATTCACAGACATTGTTTATTAGATTATTTGTTCCTATTATAATTTAGACAGCAGTCTATATCAATACTATCTATATCAATACTATCAAGTTGGTTATAACTAAATATTGACTCCATATTCAATGTATTTTATAGTATAGGTACTATACTATAGTACGGGACTATAGTATGGGTATATAAACAGTCCCCCAAACCAAAGAATTTGCCTGGTATTACAGGTAGTCCTTGAATTATGACAATTGAGCCCAAAATTTCTGTTGCTAAGCAAAATAGTTAAATGAATTTTGTTCCATTTTACCTTTCTTGCCAGTTGTTGTGATATGGGTCTATTCAGTGAAGTGAATCACTGCAGTTGTTAAATTAGCAACACGTTCTTTAAATGAATCTGGCTTCCCCATTGAGTTTGCTTCTCAGGTCAGAAAAGGTGATGACATGATCCTGGGACACTGCAACAATCATAAATATGAATCAGTTGCCAAGCATCTGAATTTTAATCAAGAGTTCATGGGGAATGTTGCAATGGTTGTAAATGTGAAAAATGGTCATAAGTCACTTTTTGCAGTTGTAACTTTGAACGGTCACTAAATAAACTGCTGTAAATCGAGGATTACCTGTAATTAATCCTAGTATTAATATTTTCTCAAGCCAAAATAAAATATTCAAGGTTTTTTTTAAAGTAATATAATGGATAGAACAGAATACTTAAATGTGGCACACACCAAATTGTAAGAGTTATTAGAATTTATTAGAAATTTATTAGAAACAGGGAAAAAATCTGAAAGGTATTGAAATTAAGGGAAAACAAACAAGTGCTTATTAGTAATATAGAGTCCACTCCTGAGAACACAATATCCAGGATACAGACTAATCAAGAATCCAGTTCAATTTCATAAAGTTAAGGGGAAGAGCATCTGTAATTTGTGTGTGTGTGTGTTTTTTTTTTTAGAAATAAGCATTTGGTACCTAACAGAAACATATCAATTGCACTTCTCCCTTTTTAGGTGTGAATTTGCTCTTCCCATCTAGTACTGTGCAGTATGTCTGCAGAAACTTTGTATCAGACTTCCAGCCCTCAAGAAACGTGGGATCTAATTCCGTCAGAAGCTCTCCAGCAATTGCCGGCTGGGAATGATGCGAGCTGACATCCAACACTTCTGGAAGGTAATCCCAATGGAAAGAGAATATAAAGAGCACTAGTAGTAAACTATATTGTTGAGTCCATAAAGTCACAAAGAGGGGGATTATACACCGCCACGATTGGTGAACATCAGGGCCCATTTGTCAATCGTTAACATGTCCTGTTGAAAAGTCTTGACTGGGCACATGATCTGCCATACATGGAATGAATGAGCTGGAAGGGACCTTGGGAGTCCAACCTGTGCCAATGTCAGATCAATGGCTGTCTCGTCCTTTCTGAAAAACCCCCAGTGACGGAGCGCCCACGATTTCTGGAGGCAAGCTGTTCCGCTGGTTAATTGGGAAGTTTCTCCTGAAATTCCAGGTTGCTCCTCTCTTTGATATGGCTGAGGAGCTGCTTTGAGGGAGAGGACTCCCAAGAGCGCGTGCCAAAAACAAACAAACGACCAAAACAAACAAAGAAAGGCAAAAGGACAGCGAGACAATCCTTTCCGGGCTTGGCTGCTTCTGCCCGGCTGGCTCCGTTCCGGCTGCCCGGCGATGGGGCTCCGCTTGCGTTTTGCAATCCGGATCTTCTGCACGGCGGAGGCGCCGGCGGGAGAAACGAAGAGGGGGAATCTCGGCAACCATCGGCGAGGCCGCGCACGTGCTGGCGAGGGGCCGGCTCCACCGCTGCGCCGGCCTCCATTGGTCCGGGCTCGCGCGCCTCCCGCGCGCCCCCAGTGAAGCGCGGGTCCTCTCGGAGGGCTGGGTGCTGGGACCGCGCTCAAGCTTCGGCGCATGCTCAGTGCGGACGGGGCAGGCGGAGATGGTGGTGGTAGGCTGATGGCGGCGCAGACGGCACTGCCCTGAAGACGCTCGGGGAGCCTTGTCTCCATCCGGACCTCTGCTGCCCGGCCATGGGCAATGAGGCCAGCCTCGAGGGCGGCGGAGCCGAGGGGCAGCTGCCTTCCGGCTTGGCCACGGGTCCTTCCCCCTCGCCTGGAGCCGCCAAGCCACCTTCAGCACCAAGCAGTGGAGGACAGCTCCCACCGGGCAGGGCGCCTGTCGTTGCACCGGGCCCCGCGCAGCCTCACGGACCCTCCGCCAGGTGGGAGCCACAGACCAGCCCGGCTGGTCCAAGTAGCGCAGGAGAAGTGGCGCGGGGGCAACTTCGGTTGGCTGAGCCCAGGAGGATGGAGGCTACGGACTAGCTTGGGCTGGAAGGAGCGGGGATTAAGGGCGAAGTGCAGCTGGGAGCCCACGCTGCGGAGCGTGTCGCCTGCTGAGTGTAAACTGGAGCCGGGAGGAAGAAAGCTGTGTGTAGCAGAAGGGAAGGCGCGATCCAGGGAGCCCATGAGACAAGAGGGGAGGAATTTGGGGTGCACTGGAGTGATTTATAACTGTGCTGCAGGAGAAGGCTGCAGATAGCGGGGTGTCTTCGTGAGACCAGTGTATCTGGGCGGGTGGGGGAGGAAGAAAGGTGGTTTGGCCTGAGTTTGCCATGTGCTCTTAATGTTACGGAAATACATGTTTTCGAGGTTCTGGGAGATGCAACTCCTTAGAGCACATTGGGTGCCCCCTTTATCCGCAACCAGACGTCTTATTTTGAGAATGTTGCTAATAGGTTCAGTTTATGCTATGGCTTTGATGTTGTGTCAAGCAGAACTCTGATAAGATCTAATGGCGAGGTCGAAGAAAGACTGAGTTGGGAGCCATTCAAGCTTAAAATTGTTTTTTTTTTTTTTTAAAGATAGGGGATGGAGAAATCTGCCCATGTATGTAAATTTGAGCTAGTGTGTAGGAAGATGAATATGGCAAGAAGATGGAGGTGAAGAAAGAAGCATGTGCATATCAACTGGATGAGGACCTGGTTTCACAGAGGGTGCCATAGTGCAGGCTAGTATCAGAGAGAGGAGAGCCAGGAAACATGAATGGGATGCTGATTACCCAGCAAAAGATGAGATGAGTGGTATGCAAAAAAAAAAAAAAAAAAAGGCAAGGACATGGTTTGTGGGTAAAGGAGCCACAAGTAGTTTCCCCCAAGCTACTGATTGTCAGGAATGTATCTGGCTTGAGTTATGAAAAAGAAAAACCCAAAAATTTCTACATGCTTCCATTTGATATACATTTGTCATATTGATGTGAGGTTTGCCTACAAAGACACAATCGTTCTCGCTTAAGCACAAAGTGTACCTATTCTAATTGCATCCAGTTAGACTATAAATTAAAACAGTTATGTAATCGATGCCTTATACACCATGTTTACTACAATATAAATGTCTGTTATTTTTTCCCTAATAAAAGCAAACATCATGGCATTCTGTACATTTAAAGCATTATTAATTCTCATAAAGTAATCAATCTTTGGTGCTGGAAAGCACTGCAGATGGGAAAACATTAGTAGCAGTTTAAAAATAGTTTAAAACATCAGGAGAGTAATACTTTTCCAGGATTCAAAGCTTGTGCTAAAATGTCAAGAATACCTATACAGAGCTCTTTTAATGTTGAAAAAGTGGACAAAAATATGTTAAATACATGTTTTAAATGTAATGTCCACATGTTTATTGATTACTCCATGGGAAATATAATGAAGAATCCTGCAAGATAGCTTGCTATATTGTAAGATTCTGTTTGGATCCAAATTGGAGACTTATTTATTTTTCAGTGATTAAAACATTCTGTTCTGTCTGAGCTGAGTTTTTCACAGCATCTGATTTTCTCACCGAAATTTATAAGAAGGAACAAACATACAGTGCAGTTTGATAGTCTGTGAGAATACCCCTCTTTTTCTCAAGCAAGCATTATCCATTTTACACTTCGGATATGTGTTCTGGTGATGCATTTCATTGTTAAATTCACTTGTGAAAAACCAGTTTGTTTTTTTTAACAGAATTGCCATCTGTATAATGTTAAATCGTGACAGTGATTTCATTCCACAGGGTCCAAGTTTGCACAATTCTCCCCAGCTGAGCCTAGGGAAATGTAGGCCAAGCATCAGTGATCATGCAAAGGAAGTTCATGCAGACATGAAAATAAATGGATGTTGAAATGTTTGGACAAATTTGCATAAAGGCATGGTGAGGTGTATAAAGGAGTCTGAGTAATATCGCACATGTACAGATAACACTGAAAAAGAAAAGAAGAGATCTCATGTGGAGACCTGCAGCAGGATGATCTGGTTCCTCTGAGCTGGGTCTATTTGCCTGTGGAAGGTTTCTTTAATTCTGCAGTCTGGATTCATATATGCACTATAAAGTGGCATTGAGTGTCTTATTCTGAGACATCTGTGCATTGAAGCTTTTCTGTGACACTTCTGCCATGGTGGTTGAAGAGAGAGCTGGGAAGCCATCCAAACGCTAATACATCAGTGCAGAAGTACTATATTGTTTTCCCCAAGACCCAGACAATCATCAAAACCCTGTTCTTTCAAAATAGGCATTCTATCGTGTCCTGACCTGATTAATGCATGTCTGTTTGGTCAGCCTTTTATTCTTCTGCTTAAGAAAAGTGCTGGAAAAGTCATGAATATTGGCAATTGTGGCTGTGTGTGGCTGTGTGTATGCACATGTAGATAGGTAGTAACCATGTTATTGTTGCAGTAAAATTATAAAAAAGAATTGTAGAAGGGTTAAGAGAACATCCATATGGGATTAGGTTGAAAATGTTAATTAAAGGTATTTTCTCAAGCAATATAATTTACCAGATTTCATTTTAAGAAAATTTGTTTTGCTTATTGAAAAATATATTTCTAAAGTGAATTTACTACAGCGTACCTTATAGGCAACAGTTAAAGAGATAGTAAATCACATGTTTACATACAGAATTTTCAGGTTTAATTCCTGGTTTTTTTTTCTAAGAGAAGTTGGAAATATTTTTGCCTGAACTTTCATTTCAAGTGTGTCTATAGAGTTCCATACCAATGCTCTAGACTGATATAAGGCAGTTTCTTACTTTAATGGCTGTATGGTGAATAGAAAAGATACTATTGCTATTGTTGTTTGTTTAGGCTGATGTTATAATCTCTTTTGTTTTAATATTTTCTTCTGTTAGTCTTATGCCAGGGGAGTCATATGCAGCTGAAATGGCCTATAAAGCTAAATAAAAAATAATTACCTGTGACTAATTCTTTAAAACTTTTGTATTAATTATAAAGTTAGACTGCTACTGTAGACATACACAGAAAACCCCATGGGGTATTCAAAATGAGTTTGAAAAAATCTTGTTAATTTTTTAGATAGACAGCTTGTAGCCCGTAGTTATATTACTTCCATTCCTCCAAACATGACTGCAGTACAACAATGTAAATTATTCTTTTATTGTTATTTTTTGCATTGTTATAGTCTATTTCTTACAAAGTATATTAACCTTGGCCAAAATCTTAAATCTGAAACACAAGTTACTTTCTTTTTATAATATACATAAATGTCTTTTTCTAACTTGTTGCCAGTGAAAATTCTCTCGGCTATTGATAGAATCACTTGTTTTGTGAGATGGGCAGTTATATAAACTGCACAAATAAACAAATTATGTTCTGATAATGTTGATTTAAAACCAGACAACCAAAGGAAGAGAAGATTTGGGACTTTATAGAAGGTTTATGATTATGGGAAACTACATTAATTTGCTATATGAATCAATGAACTTAAAGCAAGACTTGAAGTCCAGAGCTCTTAAAAGGACTATAATTGCTCACCCAGGCAACATACTGAAATTTAATCTATGTGAGATGGAAACACTACCAATGAATGGTTTTGGTGTTCTGCTGAGTGCTGTTCAACTTGTTCTAAAGGCAGGTCATGAAGCAACTTCTTCTAGTTCATGCTAATAGGCCAACAATGATTCTGCCTTGATAAAGAAGGATAGTGTTAATGGACTATGCTGTAGTAATCTCCCATTTAGGTTGCAGGCTGCAATGCCTTGTACATTAAGTGGATTTTAATAACATTCTAAACAATTCCGTTAATATAAAGTAAAGTTTTATAAATAGCAAAGTAGAATTCTGCCTAGGAATTATGAATCAAGTTGTTGCTGCTAGTATGTAATTTATCATTTTCTCTGGTTTTCATATCAAGGCCTGATTCAAAGGGTTGGTTTTAAATCCTGTAAAATCCTGTGATGCTTGAGAAGTTGTTATGAGAAGGATCAGTTTATTTCAAGCATAACTTAAAACTGTATGCTGAAGTCTGTTTCCGAATGTCCCTGTTCAGGAAGGAAAGAGGCTGGGTGGCAATGAAAAAGTAGCTTTTTAGGCCAAATCATTGCTATGTTAAGACCTTCCCCAGAGAAAACTTGTTGATTCCTATCCTGATATAACTTGACATAACAAAACAAATACATTTTATTTCCTTCAGACTTTTGTGTTATGGGTTTTATATGAAGCGTCATGAATCTTATTCCTCCCTGCTCGTGCTTAGATGGATTCACTGATATAGGATGTGTTTAAATATTATTTGGGATATCTTTAGTTTTATTTTATGGTTAGATTAAGACTGTGATTGCTTTGGTGATCAATACTTTGATTTCCAGGAGGGAATCCTTCCTAGCATTACTTGAAGGGGTGCCAACCTCACAGGTAGACAATCCCACCTTCAAACCTCTCACTGTGGCTTTCCCAACAATGAAAATCTCCAACATGGGAAAGAAGGGAAAGTGGTATAGAGAGAATGGGCCAGAAGTTGATTTCCAATTGCTGCTATTGAATTTTTTATTATTATTATTTTTAATTTTTATATAGAATAAATCCATTCCATTTCAATCGTGTGTCAGTTTGGTACACATTTCAAATGCTTAACAAGTACTAATAGTATTCTTCTTATCAGTATAACAATATAGCAATAATCACATTCCCATACATATATATAAGTAGTATCCAATATATCTATTACACTTATGGTTTCTCTTATTGCTTTATAATTTAATCTAGTCCCTTTTAGTTTATTTACTTTCTACCCATTGGTAAAATAAGTCCCATACCATGTAATATTCAGATTCTTCTTTTTCTTCGATTTCTAATGTTAGTCTATTCATTTCTGTACATTAAAATATTTTTTCAATTACTTTTTCCTCAATCGGTATCTTATCACTTTTCCAGTTTTGAGCAAATACAATTCTAGCTGCTGTTAATACATTAATACATGTATAATTAAATTATAAGCTGCTGCTACTGATTCTAATGGTCTTGCTGCCCTTCCAGCCTGTTTGTATGACATGGGTAGTCCTCAGTTTATGACTGTAATGGAAACCTGCCAATTAGGGTTGTAAGCTGGGATGGTCATAAAAGGGAGTCATCCTATGATCGACCCTCAAAATTTTATGATTTTGAGGGTGGTTGTTAAGTGAACACTATGATCATTAAGTGGATCCAATATTCACTATGGGGCGCTTGGGCAAAAATCAAAAGTAAATGCGAGGATTTAGGAAAAATGTTGTAAATTAGGGTCATGAGACCATGGGACACTACAAATGGCTGTAAATGCAGGCTGATTGCCAAGTGTCCAAAAATGCAGTAATGTTACCACAGGGGGGCAGTGAGAACTTCAGAACCAAGTTGCATGTACTTTTGGATGTGGGGTCTGTCAGAACTTTGAATGGTTGATAAGCAACCGGTCCCAAATCAAGGACTACATGTAATTTCAGATATCCTTGGAAAAGATTTCATAAGCTGGCCAGAAAGCTTTGCATACACTGCATCTATAAAATAAATAATTAGCAAGTTTTATGATATGAGCTGAGCTAAGAAATCACATGCTAAGATAATGGAATCCTGAGTATTATGAGCTTCTTGGGAAATTTAGAAATATGTTTAACAGATTGGGATGTGATAGTTTCAAATCAGATATATAAAATCAATAATATACAAGTCTGTGATTATGAGAGTTAATATAACTATATGCATTTTATAATATTTCTCAGTTAGAACAGGTAGAACAACCTAGATATGTAGGTTGATCTATGTATATGTAAACTGATGAAAATAATCAACCTGCAAATATATTTATAAATCATAGTATAGGATCTGAACAGGAAAATGATGACAGAGATAATAAATGGGCACTGGCATGGGACATTTTGTGTTTTCTTTTAAAATTTAGTTTATTTTAATATAGACAAAATGTGTGTTTTGAAAAAGACTGAGGAAATTCATCTGTAAAGCAATATTTGCAGGTAATCAGTCAAAAATATGCATGTTTCCTCACAAGATCTGAATGTTTAGGGAAACCTGTACCTTGATCTATTTGTGGTAGAGATACTAACAGGGTATTAATAAGTCTCCTAAGAGCATCTTGCTAATCCTTACAGCTAAATCAAAACTTCCACAGCTCATGTAAGTACCTGGATCTGGCTGTTGTAAAATTTGAGAATATGAACAGTTTTCACTGTTCTTTGCATAGACCCTAACTTCATAAATTCATTCTCTGCTTTTCCATAAAGTAATCTCCTTATAATCTTCAACATTCTACCACTATGCAAAAAGAGGATTGTGATTTTATCTTACCTCTGTTAGAAAACCTGTTTTATAAATATAACTACTCATCTCATGTGAGAAAGGAATGAAGGAAATTCTGTGAACCAATTAGCTTGAAAAGACTGTGCAGCAACCGTTGGTGGTTAAATCTTGGTCTAGGATTAGTGAGACCCTCAGCCATTGAAATTCACTGGGGATCTTTGGATTAATTACACTCTCTCAGTTCATGTTCTGTCCCAGGGCTGCTATTGCATGGAAAAACTGAAAGAGGAAACATTATGTATGTTTCCTCAATGCCCTGGAGGAAAAGCCAAATATAATTCTAACAATTAAATGGTAAATAAATTTAGTCTGACTTGTTCACATATATGATAATTTTAGAGCCATCTTCTCTTATACATATCAATGTTTTCTGTCTATATTGAAACCTAGGGTCAATTAAGTTGATAGAGTAAAGGTTTTATAACTTCATATCACTCCTTCATTGTTTATTATCAAAAGATACCCATTTAAATCATTAAATCATACCCATGCATTTTTACATGATTTTGAACTGCTAGGTTGGCAGAAGCTGGGACAAGTAACAGGAGCTGACTCTGTTATGTGGTGCTAAGGATTTTACTAAGTTGATCCTCTGGCTCTCCATCTTTAGCAGTTCCTAGGAGTAAGAAAACAATTACTTGTTGCTGAATGTAGCTGGTCTGTATCTTTGCAAGGCTTGGGGACCGTAAGGCTCTGCTATTCCTTTCACACCATAGGAGCTTCCGAGGCTCATTGCTCACTCCACCAACTATGGTCTCACTTTCCCCTTGCATAACAGGCTGCTGTAAGTATTCAGTGTACTCCCCTTTTTCTCTTCCATCAACACCCACATCTGTGCCTTTTTTCATCTCACTGCTGTACAGGTGTGGTTCCTTGTTGTCTTAAAGTCTCAGGGAAACAATCCAGAAGGAAGGAATGTAATTCATAAGGGAAAAAAATTAGGTCAGCAACCTTGAGTTTTTTCTTCCACATTTCCTCACTGTGGAGTAGTCTGCCACTTGAAATAAGGTTAGCACTATCCTATTGTTGCCCTAGAGAAACATTAAACAGTGTCTCTTCATTTTTCTGGAGGATGTTGTTAAGGATTGAGAGACTGTTTACGTTTCTTTGACTATTTTTAATTTTATTTTCCTTTCTTCATTGAAACCTGTGAAAACATGGAATGCATCGGGCAATATACAAACATAATAAGTAAACATCCATTGTAAAGGCCTCCATAGTGTACTTCCATTGCCATTTTACAAAAACGCTTTGCTATTTAATGTTGTTTGATATCTTAACTTCTAGTGAATATATAGTTGGGAGCATGGATGAAGATTCTACCAAAATCCATATTGTGAAGTGGAGCAAGATAATTCTGAACAGATTTTCATTTCTTGGCATAATACAAAACAGTTTAATTCTAATCTTTTCTCATTTTGATCTTCTATGAAACTCTAAGTTCTGGAGTTCTGGTATTGTATGATAGTTAGCATTATAGTACTATTCCAAACAGAATTTAAGATTCATTTTTGTCATTTATATTAAATGGCATGGTGAAAGTGGGAAAAAGAGAAGAATATTACATTCAGTTTAAGTAATAAACTGTCCTGCAGTCAGAGTGACTGTAATAGTCCATGATGGCTCATTCCATTCACATATATATTGATATATTGATTATTTTGATAATTTGATGGACTTCATTGTTGCTCAGACTCTTCTCCTGACTGTGTCTAGTATATTGCTTAGGAGTTGCATTAACTACTTAACCAAGCTTAGTCATCAATAAAGGGGGAAAAGATAAATTATTTCTTTGTATTTCTGCTTCTCACTTGCATTCTTAAAAGTTTATTTAATATAGCAAATTAAATAAGAAGTTGCATGTTACAAAGGAAAGCAAAACTATTCCTCACCCTTTAACATCATATTTATTTAGAAGTTTGGACCTACAAAAATCCCACTAGAATGTTAAAGAGGATCAAGGGTGACTTTCTATACTTCTTAGTAAATAGCCAGCATGCCTACTATGACAATCATGTTGTAGGCAGAACTCCTATAACAACAATTTGTGAGTGTGCTACCACATGCTCTCAAAATTCCAAATGTCTTTCTGGCTCAAAAGATGCCTTGTTCATGGACCACCTCCAAAATGGGATGAACTGCCTTGGATAATTTCCTGAACTTCAGACTAGGCTGCCAAATTACATCAGGCAGGCAGTTTCTACAGCCTTAATATATAGAAACATCTATGCTGGGTAAATTATCAAATCTTTCCTAAAAATCTATTTTAATTTGTTTTTCTGAACTGTTGGCTCTATTCTTTTTAACACCGTAGTTGTATCTTAGAATGCAAATCTTCTGGACAAGGGCCACACGACTGCTGTGTTTTGTGTGGTGACACTGAGCAAATGTAAAATGGTAACAGTGATAGCATGCTTCAGCAGAAAGGAAGCTTTCTGAACAGCTGTTGCAAAATCTAAGTGATGGCAATAGAAGAAACAGTCAAGTCCAAGGGAAATAGCCCAGATGGCTGACTGAGATTAAAAACAGAGCTTCAATTAATCAATGATCAAGTCATTAATTGCACAGATTAGTCGATTAATGTTGTTAAGCCTCCATCTTATTCCAAGAAACATGGAATAATTGCTTCTCACTTACCAGTTGTTTTGTTATTTCCATTTCTCCCTCAAACTTTGTGCCTGGTATTATTTTGTCTTTAGAAATGTATTGGCTCTTGTCATATTATTTGTTTCAGCTATCAGTTTTAATGGCTTTATTTTCCACATGTTTCCATTGCATCTAGTGCATCTAGGTAGATTTGTTGCAGTAGTTTGTTAGTAGTTGTTATTTGCTCGTCCCAGTGTTAGTTGGTATACTGTTATTGTCCCAGTGTTAGTCAACATCTTTACTAACAGCTTTGGTGAAGGAAATTTATCAAATTTGTAGGGAACTCAAATTTAGGTGAAGCAACCAATATTTTAGAAGACAAAAAAGGATTCACGATGATCTTGATGGGTTGAAGAACTGGATTAAACAGTTAAAATAAATCTGCCAGATGATGTGATATGAAATTGTGCATTTAAGTGGAAGAATCAGTTACAGAATTTAACTAGAGAACCTGTGACTTGTTGAGTCAGAGATATTTCCTTACCAGATTCCTCAATGTGTTCAACAGTCACAGAGCTTTTAATATATTTGAAAAGTTCTTAAAAATTCAGAACATGTTCATAGATGTATCCTCCTTGAAAGTAGCCCATCTTGAACTGTAAACAGTGGTACCTCGGTGCTAATCATTAATTGGTTCTGGGAGGTATGATGAGTATCAAAAACAATGAGTACCAAACATATTTTTTGCATAAGAAACAATGTAGTGAGTCACAAGGCAGCCAACACTGAAAAGTTCTAGCTCATGCATTGAATACTAAACAAACAATGAATATTCATGTCAAAATGCATTGAATACCAAATCTGATGAGTTTCAAAGCAGTTGGGCACTGAGGTACTTCTGTAGTATAGTCAAACATTAGGAGTTGACCACAGGGAACATATTATGACATTTCATATTATGTCATAAAATGTTTTATAAAATTTGCCAAATTTTAATTCCATGGCGGTCATAAGTCCTGGATTTTGGATGCATTCGGTAAATTATCCCATTTGATTTACCTTGGTTGAAAAAGTTTTGCCTACGATGCACCATTTTGCCCACTTGTGGGTTGTAAACATAATAATTTTAATAGCATACTGGACAACCTTTGATGTATTGGGTCACTAGAATGATCAAGAGCAAAAAAGCAGCGGGAATGATAATGACTTCTGACTTCCTGCCTGTGTCCTGTCCCAGATCAAGCACACACAAATACATAAAAGGGTACGTTCGTGCTCTTTACTGAATGAGTCTTGCAAATAACATACCCTTAACAGTGTGTAGACAGGTTCCCCCCCTTCTCAAAATTCACCTGGTTTATCCTGGTCCAGGTTCAAAGTCAGGGTTGAGAGGTTCACAAGTCAAGGCACAACAGAGTGGGAGTTAATGGGTAGTTGTTGCCAATGAAGAGCTTGTGCTTGCCGCTCCATTTTAATAGAAGTGGCTTTCATGTAGCTCATTTAGCAGGATGGGACTCCATCTTCATGAGAAGTCTGAGAGGGCCTTTGCACTATTCTTTTTGTAGCCCACCAAGCTCTTGCATTGGGAGGGAGTGGTAATTTCACACCCCCATCTTCATTGAGCAATGACAGCCATGTCTGCTGTTTGCTGTTTTGCCCTTCCTCCTTTGCCTCAGACAGCAGGCCATCTGGTGGTGCTGGACCTGGCTGCTCATCATCTGTCAGCACTTCTGAAGCTGGCTCTAGTGCTGACTGCTTATTGTTAACCCTGACCATCCCCTGACTCCAAATCTCAACTCACAATGACAGTTGGCTGGACTGTGGCTGACAGTGGTTGATTGTGAGGCTGGCCTACCTGGCCACCAGAGGGCTAGAATGGGACTGTGACTAGCATTTCAAAACTGAAATGACCACAGATTTTCCAAATTTCAATCCCAGAGGAAGTCATGGGTCCTGGATTTCGGACACAATTTATAAGTTAGCCGATTAGAGATATGTTGGTTCAGAAAAGGTTGTCCTTTGATATGCTATTAAATGTTAAAGACGTGAGCATTTTAGGGGGGGGAGAGAGAGAGAGAGAGAGAGAGATAGTTGTAGATGTTGTAGATGTAGTTCTTTTTCAAGATCCTTTACTGTGCCAACTTTCTCTAGCATGTTACTCTCCCATATTGGCTGGGATTATAAACCACATGCATCTGGATGGCTCTGGTGGTATGTGGTCTCCATTTTCCAGGGACAAGCCAATAGACCTCAATAGTGTCAGAGATGAAATTTTGTTTAACTATTCAGCCTTTTCTAGGAGGGGTGTTTTTCATACTACAGTTTTCTCTTGTACAGTTGCTGGAAGTATTGCAAGTGATAACAGTTTGGTTAAAATGATTTGACTTTAGTTATCTATTCATTTTTTATGCTATTATGGATGTACAGGAAGGAAACATTCCAATATCTTACAAGAAATCCCATAACTCTTTCAGGTTGCTTCTGCTCAAAGATCCTTCTATATCAGGGGTTCCCAACCTGGGGTGCTCGCACCCCCTAGGGCTGCGAGACGATATTCCAGGGGGTGCGAGAAAAGTCCAGGTAAATAATAGGATATTGGCATTTTTATTTTCTTTTGCAATGGACTAACTTTGTTTTCATTTTAAAGTTAAGTATCGTTATTTAGTGGCCGTCACATACATAGCTGAAAAGATTCAATCCTACCATATATTTAATAATTAAATAATTCAATCCTACCATATATTTACCATATATTTCAGGGACTGCGAAGTTCAAGTGAAATTTCTTTAGGGGTGCGGGGCAAAAAAAAGGTTGGGAACCACTGTTCTATATAATTGTAGAAGTGATGAAGGGAAGAATCTCCATAGATGGAGTGGAACACTAAAAACTCATCCTTGGATGGTACTACCAGTCCCCAAACAGTATTGTTTATTACTTTATGTAATAATAAGCTTGGAAGAACATTGTGGGGTAGAAAGGGAAAAGATATTTCCCTTTTCTTGAAACCTCCCCTTGAGAATATGCCAGATTTAAATGTATGAATTATTTAAAACTTTATTTTAACACTAATACCACAATTAGAGTACAAAGATTTCTCACACTATAAAACATTTGAATAATTGCTTTCGTCTTCAGTTCACGAACACTGGAGGACAGTGACATTGCTAGAATCTGTTTGTGTTACTAGTAGAGAACTTAAATTGTCTGCATCGGTATTGGCTTGCCTGCTCTCTCTTTTATTGACTATGCTAAAGCAGAGGCATGAACGAGATAATGGCTTTTTTCAATCACTGAAGTGCTCTGAACATAGCCAAGGTTTTCTCATTTTCTGCTTGCATTGAAAACCTTGTCCTCCACATCCTTCACATACAGGCAGGCATGCACATAAACACACATATATGCTTTGTTTCTTAGTTTTTAACAATATTGTTCCATCAGGCTCTTTTTGCAAATATTTGAACAGCCTGTAACATAAATGCACATATATGTTAGAGGCAAAAAAAGGATGTGATAAATGTCATCTTTACCTTAGGGAAAAATTTGTTAATGGGGCTGGGAATTTCTGTTTTTAAAATATTGCTACTGATTGTGTTCTGAGTCCTTTGGGAATGCCGATGTTAAAAACTGAAAGAACCAGAACAAGACTCTAAAACATAGCTTGTATATAAATAATAATTATGGATCAGATAGGGAATATCACTGAGAATGAGCCTTGTCCTACTCACGTCCACCAAAATCTATGCCTGTTCTGTAATTTCCTGGAATACAACTGCTACCTATTGGTTTCCTATATTGCACTAAGCCACAATATAGTATATTAGGTTTCTTGGCACAATGAGTGAATCCAGTATTGCAAATTTGAAACCACTGTCGTTCATGTTCTTCAGGTGCTTTTTTAAGAGGAAACTGGACTTTCTGGTTTTTGTTTGAAGACATTTTGCTTCTCATCCAAGAAGCTTCCTCAGCTTTGACTGGATGGTAGGGAACAGAAGGATTTATATTCCTTGCAGACAGCTGGTCATTTGCATTCTTTTAGGGAGTCGATGAGGCCACCTGGAGGTTTATCTGTGTCATCAGGGTCACCTGAGCAGTGCATATAGATGTGGAGCCTTCTTGGAACTGTTGAAAGGACTGTGTTGTAGACTGAAGATATAGATGATGTCAAATCCCTGCTCCTCTGTTGAGAGAGGGCTGTTCAATTTTGACATAGATGGCCTCTTGTCCTGATGGGTTTGTTCTCCTATGGACAAGATTCTACATGTAAAAGACAAAAGCCATTTTTTTGAAGACAGCAAAGTCCACATTTTGGACAGAGAGGATCACTGGTTTGAAAGAAGGGTCAAAGAGTCAATCAATGTCAAAATTGCTCTCTCAACAGAGGGGAAGGGATATGACATCATTCATATCTCCAGTGTACAACTCAGTCCTTTCAGTAGTTCCAAGAAGGCTCCACACCCATTTGCACTACTCAGATGACCTGAGGATACAGATAAACCTCCAGGGGGCCTCAATGTCTCTCTAAAAGGATGCAGATGACCAGCTGTCTGCAAGGAGTACAAATCCTTCCATTCCCCACCATCCAGTAAGAGCTGAAGAAACTTCTTGGATGAGAAGCGAAACATCTTCAAAGGAAAATCAGAAAATCCAGTTGCCTCTTGAAAAAGCACCTTTGGGACAACTATGACCTGGATGACTGAGAATCTCCATAGACACTATAGTTGATGGCTCTTTATCATATATGAATGTAGTTGTTATGCTTTTACCAACTGCCTATAGCTCAAACAAAACATGGTTTAGTTCACAGTGTCTGAATCTAGCCACTGAAACATAACAGGTATCACCTTTCTTGTTACGACATTAGGGCTAGTTCTGTTGAGAGCAGCTGAAGAATGATATTGTTGGATTGGGGAGGGGGGGAGCAGACATTAATTTTGTTCCAGTAAGCCCTGCACTTTTGCCTTGCTCTCTAGCTGAACAGTAATTCATGGGTTTTTTTTGGCAGAAATGCACATCTGATATTTTTCTGTCCTTTTTCTACTTTTCCCCCCTGTTCTCCCCTCTGTTTTCACAATCTGGCTGCTTTAATTCTTATGGAAAGCTGCCAGAGGGCACTGATAATTAATCTATGAGGGAGTATAAAAATTCCTCAGAAAATAGACTCAAGGCTTCAAAGTAAGTTCCAGTAAAACTATATTTAGAGGAGAAATGAAATACAGCAGATCACCAAGAGTAAGGGAGCGTTCACCTGGTAACTTACATGAAGAACAACAAATGGGCCCAGTGATCACTTTTACATGTAGGGAGCCAGTTGGAAAAGGACTTCACAATGAAGCTGATGCAATGAGAGCATTTTCAAAACACTTGGGCTTCTACATTTGGGACGACACACCATGTGCAATGTACACTCACTTCACCTTCAGGACACACAGAGTTTAGAATCAACTCTTCCAATATTTGAGGGGCTACCACAGAAAGGAAGGAGTCAAGCTATTTTCTAAAGTGCCTGTAGGGCAGACAAGGAATAATGGATGGAAACTGGGAGAGTTTCAACCTGGAAATAAGAAGAAACTTTCTGACAGTGAGAACAATCAACCAATAGAACAGCTTGCCCTTGGAAGTTGTGGGAGCACCATCACTTGAGACTTTCAAGAAGAAATTGGACTGCCATTTGTCAGAAATGGTGTATGGTCTCCCACTTGGGCGGGGAGTTGGACAAGATGACCTATAAGGTCCCTTCCAATTCTGATTATCTTTTATCTGTTAATTCTATCTCCATTTTATAGATAAGCTGATAAGGGTCAGAAGGAGGAAGATGAAACATGTCTCCCAGATTACAAATTCCTGCCGCATAATTGTGTAATTGACCATGAAAGTGTGACTATTTTGTCTCTGGTGATTACAATACACATTTTTATAACTAATTGTGAAGAAGAAGGCTCACATTCAAAACTGTAAATATTATTACCTATATTCTTTTTTAGTGATTTATCTGTTTGTATATATCTACGTTCTTCCTTTCCCCCAGGAGCTCAAGGTAGCTTGTTCAGGAACCATTCATTTAATTTCTCCAGCAAACCTTTGAGATAGGTTGGGCCAAGAATAAGTGAACCAGGTCACCCAGTGAGATTTTTCAAGGCTGAGCATGGATTTGAACCTTGGTCTCCCCAATCTAACCACGAAATCACACTACATGGCTCTCAGTGTATCTGTTGAGTGCTGAGTTCGTGTATGTATGTATGTATATATATATGCTGTTTAGCTTCCTTCGGGTATTATCCCACGTCATTGTAGTTCTGTTAAAGTTCTAGCAACATTTCAGCAGAATCTCATCTGCCATCTTCAGGCTTCTGTGTAGAGTTAGTTCCTGGTTTCAAATTTGAGGCTGGTCCATTCTGATTGGCTAGGAGCCTGGGTCTGTGTTCATTGGACTTGGAGTTTGATTGCTTGGTGTTTCTGGTTTCTTCTGTCTGTTTTGTGGCTTTGATTGGCTGGCAACACTCTGTTCTTGTGTTGGAGGCTTTCAGTGCAGCTTGGCTTCATGTGAAAGGACGGCTGCTCTTCATTAGCAAGCTGGGTTTCACCTGGGTGCCTGGTGGGGGGGGTGTTTGAGTTGGAGCTATCAGAGGGAGTCTGTTTTTGCCCAGGTGTTTGCCTGGCTTGTGGTGTGGGGATCTTTCTATTTGAGAGTGCAGGCTTCCAAATGATTGACAGTCTGGTGGAATCATCTCTTCTATTCATGCTGTCAGGTCTTTTTTCAATCTCTATGGCTTCTCTGATGATTCTGTGCTTGGGGTTTTCTATAGTGGCTAGGGTTTTAGTGCCATTGAAGTTGATGTTGTGACCTGTGGTTTTCATGTGTTGGACTAGTGAGGAGGTGTGTTCCAGCTTTTTTGCTGCATTTTTGTGTTCATCTAGGTGGGTACTTATTCTTCTATTGGTCTGTCCAATGTATGTGGCCGGGCATGATGTACAGGGAATTTCGTATATGCCTTGGTTTTCCAGGTCAATTTTGTCTTTGGGGTTCCTCAGGATGGCTGCTATTTTTTTGTCTGTTTTGAAGGCAGTCTTGATGTGATGCCTGTGTAGTATCTTACTGATTTTATCTGTAGTACCTCTTATGTAGGGCAAGACAGCTGTTCCATAGGTCTGTTGGTCTTCTAGGTCTCTGTTATGTCTTGGTGTGTTTTTGTGGATCAGGTTGGTGATTTTGTTTTTTTGGAAGCCATTGGCTGTCAATACTTCAGTCAGGATGCATAGTTCAGTCTTTATATGTGTCTCAGCCATCCTGAGGAACCCCAAAGACAAAATTGACCTGGAAAACCAAGGCATATACGAAATTCCCTGTACATCATGCCCGGCCACATACATTGGACAGACCAATAGAAGAATAAGTACCCGCCTAGAGGAACACAAAAATGCAGTAAAAAAGCTGGAACACACCTCCTCACTAGTCCAACACATGAAAACCACAGGTCACAACATCAACTTCAATGGCACTAAAACCCTGGCCACTATAGAAAACCCCAGCCACAGAATCATCAGAGAAGCCATAGAGATTGAAAAAAGACCTGACAGCATGAATAGAAGAGATGATTCCACCAGACTGTCAATCATTTGGAAGCCTGCACTCTCAAATAGAAAGATCTCCATGCCACAAGCCAGGCAAACACCTGGGCAAAAACAGACTCCCTCTGATAGCTCCAACCTAACCCCCCCCACCAGGCACCCAGGTGAAACCCAGCTTGCTAATGAATAGCAGCTTGCTAATGAAGAGCAGCCGTCCCTTCACACGGAGCCAAGCTGCACTAAAAGCCTCCAACACAAGAACAGACTGTTGCCAGCCAATCAAAGCCACAAAACAGACAGAAGAAACCAGGAACACCAATCAATCAAACTCCAAGTCCAATGAACACAGGTCCAGGCTCCCAACCAATCAGAATGGACCAGCCTCAAATTTAAAACCAGGAGCTGTAAGACCCATATCCATACAGAAGCCTGATGATGGCAGATGAGATTCTGCTGAAACGTTGCTACAACTTCAACAGAACTACAATGACGTGGGATAATACCCAAAGGAAGCTAAACAGCACACATGTAAGTACCCGCGAAAACCTAAGAA
>BLBF01000003.1:59192061-59276555 GCA_015471245.1 Laticauda colubrina | reverse complement strand
ATATATATATATATATATATATATATATATATATATATATATATATTCCTGCTTGTGAATGTATTATCGGAATAGACATATCAGAAACCATATAATTCTGCAAGCAAATCAAAGAATAAAATAGCTGGTTCTATTTACTGCTTTGCTTAGCATAGCAGCCATAAACACCGGCTACTGCAAGCTGATACAATTTCACTTATTTATTGCTACTTTTCATACTCTGATCAATGCAACATAGCTGTCAGCTGTTATTCGTCATTACAAGACATTCTGCAAAAAGGAGAATGCTTAACTGAATCACAAAGTTGTTGACATTTAATGTAATCAGCAATATGGGATAGAAAAGCGTAATAATAACTCACCAGTTAAATTCCTGCAGTATAACTTTCTTGTGAATCATTTTGCTTCCTTGAGAATGGATTCTTTATGTTCTAATGATGTGCAAATATTTTCCTGTCTGACTCAAACCGATTAATGAAATTCAGCTGTAACAGCCCAACCTAAGGGCACCATCTTCCAATAGCATTAGCAACTTCATATCTTTTATATCTTTCATCTTTAGAGTTTTGTTTTGTTTTTTAAAACATCAGACTTTTCCATTTAGTTTTTCACCTCCTTACCTCACTTCAGCCTCCATTCCTTCATCATACAATTACATCTTTTAACTACAGAACTCCTATGTTCCTGTTTTCCAGGCCATTGGCTATGTCTCAGTTTTTCAGATACATTGATTCTCGGCATTCAGCTTTTCATGCCTTCATTTCCTTTCTTGCTGAAATAATATAAGAATAGGGAAAGAAATATAGGAATATTCTTTATTGGCCAAGTCTGGTGCATAGTCTCTCGGTGTTCACACAAACAGTGATAACTCATAGATCATAAATCATAATATACAATCATAAATCAACAGTGATATATTACTCTTGTCTTATTTTCTACATTTAATTTCTATGGAACAGTGGAAGATTTTTTCTTCCCTGCTTTTTCATTGGGCCATCCTTTCCTTTTCTTCTTGTCCTGTTTTAAACTGTTCTAAAACAATACAAGAGGATCCATGAAAGATATAACTCATCTAGCATTCTATTTTCTATGTTGCCTTTGGGAAGTATTGTAAAGAAACATGTATGCTTGGGGCACTGCAGTATAGAGCTAACCATAGCAAATTATTCATGGATCAATAGCCCTGAACCTTATTTTTCTGGGTGATCTTTCCTAGCAAGATCAGCCAAGATGGGGCCTCTTAGATGTAGTAATGTATCTGATGAAAATGCCCAGTGGTGCTGTTTTGGAAAAAAAAAAAAAAAAAGGTTTGCTTCTCTTTCTGCCAGAATACCGTTAAGGTGAAAAACATGTTTTGGAATGAGATCCTTCACCATTTCTGAAAAGAATGGAGACATAGTTGAAACAGTTATGAGTTCTACTGAACAGCCTTGAATTATAATATTTTCATTCGGGACTTTCATACCTTTGAAAACTGCATGACAGACTGAAGGATCTTTATGTATCACATCCTACTCTTGCTGCAACTGACTGCAAAATGCTTCTGCTGTGTTGTCATGCATGTTGAAAAGCAGGTATGTTCCCAGTTGTCCCAGTTGCTGCAGAGTAATGGAGCAGGAAAACATACTGCATTTGCTTCTGAGCTAGTTAAACAACTTACAAAAGGGGAAAGAGGTTATTAGCAACAAATTAGTGTTGACTAGGTTCTCATGAAGGCCTGAAGCATCAGGCCTTCATGAGAACCTAGTCATGATGCTTTCCTTTCTGTCACTCTGCTGTTTTTCATGGCTTTGTGTCACCCTTTCCAGAATTTTCCACTCAGCAGTGGCATTGCAGAAAATCCAGGAAGCTGAGGTACAGACATTTAGAAACCATAAAGTTTGGGGAAGACAGCTCTGCATTTAAGAGAAAATAATGTAGTGAGTGCAACAGTATTGTCAGCAGTTAAAAGGGACATTTTATGTTCCTTCTTTTTACCCCCTTGTCTGCTATCTCAGTATATTATCAGTTCTGAGGCAGGGATTTTTTTTTAGAGGTTTTTGTTTTCTTTTCATTTCATACCTGCAATGGTGTCCTAGGAGTTACCTGAAAGGATCTTGGGCATCTGTCAACAACTCAGTTAACATTTTGCCTGAGTTTTTGTTTGCTTGTAATGTATCTTGATACTGTATTAATAATTGATAGCAAACTTCATTCTTAATTGACTGTTATATTAATAATTCCTTTGTTTTGATTTTTTAATCTAATTTAAAGAAACCCTAGTTATTCCTTTACTCTCCATTTTGCACATGACAGCATATTTTAAATATGATACTGAATTAAAAGAATATTAACCATCCTTATTTTCTTTTATTTGGCTTATCCATATACAACATCTCATGGCTTTCATTTCATTTTCATACTTTCATTAGTACTTCAGATGAAGAAAAGGAGACATTATCATATTTGAGTCAGTGAATTCTGAGGAAGTGGTTAAGGTTCTTTGTACTGTTAATTGAGCCATCTGCTTACTGAATCCAGGTTTTCATGGGCTATAAAGGAGGCCAAAGAAATGACCCGGGGTTTCCTCCTTGGTATTGGCCTGCTTGTCAGAGGGAATAGTACCTCCTGCCTTAAAAGAGGCTGGCATTGGACCCAATGGTTTTTGACAACCATCAAGCTGCCTCCAGCTTTCCTTTTCTGGAGATGGCTATTATATGCAGTTGATGAGAACCTTGAAGGAAGGATTATCTGGACCTGTTTCAATCAGGTTTCAGGTGGGCTTTAGTTCTGAGACTGTTTTGGTCATGCTTGAAGATGACATATGGCAGAACCAAGATTTTCCAGGGCTGAGTCCAATTGGTGTTGGCCAAGGTGTAAAAATTGGCCGTCTGTAGCATGCTGGAGCCTTCCATTCTCTCCCCCTTCTTTTCATTTCTATACAAAACCACTGCATGAGGCCATCCACCAGTTTGTGGTTTGGTATCATCAATGCAATGATGATACACAATTATTTGTATCTTTTGACCCCAGATCAGTCAATTGAGACTGTCAAGGTTCTGTTCCAGAGACTGGAGAATATTTGTGTTTTGATGGGGAGGAACCACCAACCCAGGCTTTTGTCTAGGATGGTATAGCTCCTTCTGAGGAATATGACTTTTGTTATTGCCCAGCTTGGGCATCTTTGTTTCTTGGGGTTTGTTCTGTAATTGTTGGTTAGTTTTTATTATTTTATCATTTTCATATTTTCTTATGAACTGCTCCGAATTGCTAGAGTCAGGCAGAGTACAAATTGAATTCAATAAATGAATAATGAAATATTAGTGAATTTGACATAGTTCATACATTATTATTGCACTACTTAGTTCTATATTACTCTGCTCTAGATGCTTTTAAGTCCTCTCTGTTTCTGGTAGTTTAATGAAAGCACCACTAATTCTGGTGTGCTTTAATGACTTTCAATAAAATAGCATTCAACAAACCAAAATTAAACCCTGCTCATATCTTTGTGCCTATAGGGTGGGAATCCAATTCCGTCAGTATATAGTAGCATGAAAATGAACCAGAGATGTGGAGAATTGTGAATGTTTCATCTATTCATTTGACTCTTCCTCTTTTCTGAATTACTTATTTTACTGGAGTGCTGGTGGTAGCTGAATACAAGGTATTTTTCTTTCATTTCATTGAGATACTAATGAGGTAACAGCTTTTGACAGGTGGAAAAATAGAGCTAAAAGATAATATTCTTTAGCTTTTTAAAAAAGTTATATTTGGATTATTAAATTTTCAAATTTATAATAAGCATCTTAATACAATCTGTTTCAATGGTTAAGCCAAAAACTTGCACATACCAGATAGTCCTTGATTTACAACCAGAATTTAACCCAGAAAAGGATGGTCATAAGTCATGCTGATCATTTAGCATGTCGTCACATGACTGCACCCAATTTTATAACTCTTTTTTTTTTGCGGTGGACATTAAGCAAATGCCACAGTTGTTAAGTGAATATCATGGCCATTAATAGAACACCATAGTTGTTAAACAAAGTCATTGTTTGCAATGGGTGATTTTTGCCAGAAACCAGAAATATAATAACTATTTTACAGCACATGACCCTGGGATCTTGCAAACAGCTCTAAATGTGGGCTGATTGTCCAGTGCGCAAAATGTGATCATGTGACCACAGGGGGCAAGCTTCAGAACTTTGAATTCAGGTTGTAAGTACCTTTTGGATGGGCATCCATTTTAACTTCAGATGGTCATTTAGTGACCAGTTGTAAATCATGGATTACCTGTTGTCAATATTAAATTTAAGGACTTACAATTAATCATATGACTGAGTAGCAAATACATTGAGTTAACTTAAATTGCAGATATCAGAGTTGGAAGTGACCTTGTAGGTCATCTAGTCCAACCTCCCGCCCAAGCAGGAGACCCTACACCATTTCTGACAAATGGCAGTCCAATATTATTTTTGCTAATAGTTTTGTACATTGTATATTTATGTATAAAACTGAATCTTGGTTAAAATATCTGCTTCTGAGAAGAAAAACATTAGAGTTCAAATGCAATAGAAAATCATTATTATGCGAAGAATTAGAAGCGGACAATGAAACGACTTTGCAATGTCGAGTCTACTTCAAATAGATACCAGAACAGTCTGGTTAAGACTTGTTAAGTGAATTGGTTTCACAAACCAGCTAGACTTTTCAATTTATCTTAATCTTGGTTAATCTCTTAGCTTTTGAGTTAGAAAATAATGAAACTCTATATAGGATTCTAGTTATAGTTTAATTAATTTGTTTACCTATTAATTGGTAGTCATCATTTAGTTTTCAGTCACAAACATTTGCATGGATATATTAATAAACTTTTAATAATTTTATCTCATGAATATTTGGGGAATATCATGTGTTGTCACATTATGTTAGTATAGAAGTTGGTAAAGCCTATCCTTAACATTTATTTTATTTTGTAGTCAGCCTTGAAATCAAACAATTGGTAATTAACTAATATATTCTCTGTTTTTTCTTCTTCAATATTTTTTACATGTTTATGCCTAAAACCAGATACATATAATTAGGACTGGAAGATGTCCCAGATATCTAATCATCCAGGCATCTAGATAATTCATATTTGTACTTAAGAGTTTAAATTATTTTCTGATTAAATGGTAACTCAATGGCAATATATCACTGTGAATTTATATTTTAAATTAGTATGAGCACATTTGAAATCTGTGATGCTGCTGCCTAAAAATGTGAGCCAGCATCTGAAGTTGGCAGACTGGTATGTGGAAAATGTCACATTAATGTTTAACAGAACTGAAAAAGCCCAGATCTGCCTTGTTAGCGTCTGCTAACAATGGGCAAATCTTAAAAATGTTTTCTAAACTCCATTTCGTTTGGAAATTATTTGAGATTATCTAAAAACTGAGAAGAAGGTTTATATTTCTCCCTTGGCTTTCTAAGGGCTTGGACTACTGCTTCTACTCCAAGTCCCTCTCCATTAATGGAGGTTAACCTTTCCCCCTCTGTTGCTTATCTTTTGCACAACTGTTGCAGCTGGAGCAGTAGAAAGGATGTGCATGAAGAAAGAGCAGTTTTACCTCTTCTCAATTTCCCCCTTCATTGATCAGTCATGATGGAGAGCAGTACTCCAAGAAAAGGTTCTAGATGAGTAACTGGGAGGCTCAGTCTAGATTCTAGAATCTAGACTGTTAATATTTTCTTGTAGTCCTCAGAATCCCACAGATTAGATGAGGCCAAAATATTGAGCCTATTTTTTAAATTACTTTGGGGTTTGGAAGATTTCACTCTTTGAAATTCATGAAATGTTATCCCCAGAATGACTCCTTGATATTCCCAGACAAAGTTTCTGGTTTAGGGTATATGAACCAATATGAGAGATGAAGTTCTGAGAATGCTTGCAATTGCAGAAGAGCAGCTGAGAAGGAGGAACTGTTGTTCTTGTGATCGCTTGAACAAAGTCAGAAGAATGCTGAGGAAGAGTTGAAAGTAGGAATGCCTTGGAAGAAGCTCCAGCAGTAGGTGGATGGGTGGGAGATGAGCTGAAATATCTTCATCTTGGATTTTAAACCCAGGCAAATTAAAGTTTGATTCTTCTCTATGGATGACTTTTACAAGATATAGAAGTATTTCCTTCCTTCCTGCCTTTCTTCCATCAGAAGTTTAATAACTTTGTTGTCTTGTCTAGGCTGTACACATTGATGCTTCAAAAACTGCTTATAGAAGAACGAAGATCCTCTGCAAACTTCCTCTGTCCAACTGTACTCATGTAAAACCACTTATTCAGAACCACAAAGTTAATTATAGCATTCCCAGAGCACCCCAAATTTTACAAGGCTGTATTTCAGCTACAGCTTTTACCCACTTCAGATAAATCTATAAAGAATCTCTTCTCATAATGATTGTTCAATTTGCTTCCTGGCAAATTTCTATTAAACCTAGATTTTTGGGCAGCCTGGTTTATTCAAAGCTTCTCAATTTGTACATAATGTATATTTTAAAAAATAAAGATAATGCATATAGAATTATGCCAAAGGAAATATTCCTGTAGTAAAGCAGTTTTGCTGTACCCCTGTTATGATGTGTAGAATTAGAGTGGTGATGTGATACCATTAAATCTGAACAACACCCTTGTGGAGAAAAAGTATTACATTATATTTTAATGTGATTTGGCAAGCTGGAGGAAAGCAATTAAACTTTTAAAATGATTTTTATGCAGTTTATTAGGGGTAATTCAGTAGTTTGAAGAGTTACTGGAATAAATAAGCATAAAATAATCCAAACTAGTTAACTGTAAATATTCTAGCTCATATTCAAGGTGGACTGTAAAAAGTCTGTTACAGACTAATTGCTAATTACACCACTAGGAATAATATTAATCAGGAATAAGTACAGTTTATGCATATTTCTGGAAGGACCTAGCTTCTCTTGAATTTAACAATAGTTTCCACCCTGCAGGTATATGTCTAGGTCCCATCTCTTTAATTATTGTTATGTTTTTGGCAAACCTATTTTGAGTCAGTATCATACAAGTAATGATGTTATGTATATTTGATAAGAAAAATAAATAAATTGGTCTGAACTGACAGCAGTTAACATCTGAAAACATACTTATAAGCTTTTAATATTTTTTTGTATATATAAATTTGGACATACAATTTGCATAAGAATATTCTTTTATATAAATTTATCATTGCAAGTTTTATAAGTATTTTGTCATTTCAGAACTTATTTTTGATATACAGCTTTCAAATTTAAATACAACTTGAACATATACATGTATATATTCCGATTCTAGGAGTATGAAAAACACATACCATTGAATATAACCAAGCAATTTGAAAACTCAGGATCAGTGTGAATAAGGAACAGCAGCTCTCCCTGGAGAAAAAAGTGAGAACAAAATATTTTTTCCTCTAGTAGCTTGTGTGTTTTGCTGCTATACTGAGGAAAAGGAAGATAGCCATACTGCCTCTTTCTACAGAGGAAGTCTTAAAAGCTCCAGTGACCAGCAGATGCAAAATGGCTCTCTTGTCATTGATGTGGCTGATTCAGGGGCAGCAGAATAGCCCTCCTTTTTTGAGAAAATGGTAGAAAAGCAATGCTGTTTGTCTATACATTTTGATTTGAACAAGGGTAGCTGTAAGAATGTTTGAAGAAAGACAATTAAAAATGAAATAGTAATAGCAATAAATAAAGCCACTTGGTTTACAAACCATGTGCCTATTGCTTTCAAGGAGAACAGATTTCTTTCCATGAGAAAGTTAGTAATTTTTATTTGTGTGTGTGTGTGTGTGAATGTATGAATGAATGAAATGGTTTTGTCTTATTTATTGTTTAACTGTATAGCTCATGTTTTCTCCAAGAGTTCAACTGGGTTTACATGTATACCCTTTTCATTTTATCCCATCAACAGCACCCTTATGAAGTAGGTCAGCTTTTAAAGAGATTGATTTGATGGAAGTCATCATACTTTTCATTTCATGGGCAAATGTGGACCCCAAATCCCAGAATTATCTTCATTTTCAGCAATGAAAATCATATTCAGCAGAATTTTGTACTTTCCTGCCCTTCTTTATGGTTTCCTGACTTAGGAAGAGTTCCTATTTTATTGCAAATTGCTGTCAAGATAATGCTTTGTGCCACTGAATTAGATGATGGCTGGAAGTCAATAAAAAGGAACTAAGAAGGTCTGGAGTTTTCACGAACTATGGTATGATAATTGTGTTGCTATAGCTTTGATAGAACAGATGACAACTATCTTGCATAAATCAATTCTAGGTCTACAATTGATTAACTCTCTTCTGTTTATGAATTTCTTAGTTGGTACGACTTAATGTACATGATCAAAGGTATATGGTTGTAGAATCTCCTGATATTGTAATCTCTTATCCAAATCTGCTAGTTTCTCTGCTGTAGGTTCATTCAACTGTGAATCTGATTTAGCAACTCTATTTTGATTGCATAGTGTATGATTAAATACACTGAAGTGTACATTTTTAGCTGTTAAGAAAAAAGTTAATTTTAAAAATTATGTAACATACTATCTCTAGGAGAATATAATAATGTAAACTATTTCCAGCCTCTTGGCATTAATGTTTTAGCTGGGAACAGTTTTACTGAATGAGGATGGCTCATTATGCCTTTTATGTAGTTATCACTTCATGTGAGATTCAAGGGAGAGATGTTTCAAAATATATTTTTCCCCATTAAAAACTGTTGCTAACAACCACATAAAATTAATGTCTTATGTTTTGTGCAAAAGATGTTACATATGATGTATAATAGACAACTGTTTACTGCAATGTAAAATTGTTTCTCATGAAGGAAAACAGTTTCATTGTGCTTGCAATTACTCAAGTAAATAGAAACAAAATAATGGAGTGCAAGAGCCATTAGATGTAACTTTGGTATAAATTTTTAGTTATTTGAAGTCAGCTCAATGCTTTATTTAAAAAAGGCACATAGAAGGTAATAAAATGAAATAAGTTGATGAACTTAAACCTAATGCATTATTTTGATTAATAAAAATGTTGTAATTGATATTCTAGGTATCTCAGGACTTGAAACAAACATTGGGAATTCTTGTACCATGTAGGTTTATGATATAATACTTTAGGTTTGTCCTGTCATTAATTGCTTTGAAAAATGATGGGGCGATGCGCAGGTTATAGTTCTTAACTTCTTCTTGGATAAGTAATCTTCCATATTACTAAAGAGAGGATAGAATTTAGCATGGAGGTATTGTTTTCCTTTTCATTCTGAATATATTTCAGTTAAGCCTGATAACTATCTGAAATTATGTGAACAAAACAGCAGGAAATCTATTGAGGAAATATTGAGGAAATCTAATTGAACCGTGTGAAGCTGTGTTATTGATGTAGTCTAAAGAGTTATTGTCCTTTAATTTATTGGGCTTTGGCCTTGTTTGTTTCAAATCTATGCCTAAAAGTTCAGAATATTTTGATACCTAGCCATTTAATGTCATGCTTGCTCAGAAAAGATGCTTGCTTAGAAATTGGAAGACTATGATTTCTGGTTCCACCTTAGCAATGAATCTGGGTGACTTTGGACCAGTCACTCTCAGCCCAATTCACTTCACAGGGTTATTGTTGTGAGGAAGGAATATTAGGTACTTGACTTACTTATAAAGTAATACAAATAGAATAAAAGTAAATAACTAGATAAAAATATTCATTATCCTATGCATATGGATACATAACTGCTAAATAAATTGATTTTTCTACCTGGGCGTAATTTACTGAGGGAAACTACCTATATTTGGAACATGTAATACATATTTGCCTGTTTTATCACCCAAACATCTGGCAGAAACTACAAGCCACTGGCCAATTCCTGCTATTTTGTGTGTGACAGAGTGCAACTTTGTGTGTCATACACAAGTGTGTGACAGAGATGTGTTTATCACAGCTGAGGCAATAACTGGAAATAATGATGAAATACATTTTGCAAAATAGCTTTATCAGTTTCATGCCTTACAGCAGCAGAGATGGGGGGGGGGGGGAGAGGTGGAATGGTTCTTCTGAGTATATGCCTACACATCCTGACATATATTTTGGGACTTATCATATTTGAGGCATTTAAACAAAAATAAAACAGAAATGCAAACTATTTTGTATTGCTTACAGTTATAATTTGTCAATATTATTAGGGCTAACACATCAGGCTGAATATCAGATATCAGACCTAATTCAAACATTACTATTAAAGTACGGTTAATATAAATTTATAGATCACATAATGTGTTTAAGTGGTAAAAAGTTTTAATCAGAGTTGTTCCATTCACATGAATTCAACTCACTTTCTGTCCTGCCTCCTTCAGTCAAAGGCAGTAAATGGGAAATACTCACATGATTTAGTCAAGTCATGTTAAGGTGCCATCAGGGTAATTGGCTAATTGAATACTAGCATTGCCACAATTGCAATTAAGAGGAATCTAGTTCCCTTGCATAATGGGATTGTGGAAGGTATGTTCAAAGCTAATTGTGGTAAAATATTCATAACATATTCTTGATTTATTCTATTATTTTTAATGTAGCTCTACTTACACAGGAATTCAGAAAATCATGTGTATATAGAGACTGAGAACTGAACAAGCAAGATAGAATTTTCTGCTTCTGATTAATATGTTTATTAAGATACCCATAGCAGATCATGAAGCAGCAGTCTAATAGTATAACGTTCTAGTGAACATCACAGAGGTTGAATTTCAAAAAGGACAATATTTGATCTTTTCAAATTTAGATATTTAGATTTTTGGGGATATTATTCAAGTGGGAAAGCAAGAATTAATAACAAAATGTATGTATATTCCAGTATATCCATGCTTTTATTCCTCAAGGTTGAATTCCTGTGTTTATGGCACCAACTCGAAACCAGAAAACCATGAGTTCTAGTCCTGCCTGAGGCACAAAGCTAGCTCAGAGACTTTGGATCAATCATTTCCCCCCAGTGTAGGTCTACCAAGGAACGCCAGCTGGTTTGGAATGTGGTAGCCTATGTGCTGGGAATTTCTCAGAGTACATTCATTGCAAAGTGTATTTCATTATTACTTCCAGTTATATCATAAACCATGATAAACATATCTCTGTCACACACTTTCAAATATTGAAGGCTGATATTAAAAACAGTATATTAATAAAAAAAATATTTTAAAAAAAGCATTGAAGGCAACAAGTGCAAATTTTAAGTGTGGGTTTTGACCTGTAAGCTTAAGTCTATATTATGTACCAGATTTCTTCTCCAAACAAAATTTGCATGCTCTGTGCAATCGACCTGGAAAATAATGTTTCAAACCACCACCACCCCAATGTTTGAGGAGGGGGGACTAAAAAAGTTGTCCCTTTTCTTCCCCTCTGAAATATTTTATTCCTGAGGTTTGAAGGTCTGTAAAATATCTAGATTTTTTAGCCCTGGGCAGTGGGAATGTGAGGTACCTATCCTCCGGTCACTTTTAATTATGCTTGTTGCTTTTAAATGGATTTTTTTTGTGTGATTTGATTTTTTTTTTTTTTTTTTTGTGATTTGCTAATGATATGTAGGCATTTTTAATGTAAGCTGCCTGAAATTTGTGGAACTGAGCAAGAAATAAATGATATAAATAAATAATAAAAAAAACAAGAGATGTCCCCACCGTGTTGTTAATTTATTTTTAAATTGATCTTAAATTTTTAAAGTTTTAAATTTTTAAAAACAAACAAACTTGAGAAGCTGATTTTTTAAATGTAATGTCGTTGTTGGATTGTTCCCCCCCCCTCCGCCTTGCTTCAGTTATTTTGTAGCCTAGAATCAGCAGAGTTAGATCGAGACTGGCTGTGCTGTGACATGAAATGGTCCTGCAAATGATTAGATAACCTTTTCCAGTAATGGGAACTTGCTTAAGTTAATAGAGGATGCCTGATTTCTGCTGGGTCTCAGTTTACATATAATCTCCCCCTTTTCGAGGCTGTAGGCTGCAGAAAAAGGAACCGGTTTGAGCCAGTCTGACATTAAACATGCTCTAGGTGTGGTGAGCTATAACTGCTTTTTTAGAAGAACACCTATTATTGGACGTATTAAAAATAAATAAGACAATGCAATCCTTGTGTTTGAACATCTGTTGGCAGTAATTAACTGCAACTCTTCAAACTACTTAGATAGTTGTTGTTTTTATCCCCCAGTCTCTTCTGTGGGAGTTTGTGTTGTTATCACCATTTTATTCAAGATGCCTTTTAATGTGTTTCAGTACACCAAGAAGACCAGAACAATCAAACTCCACCTTTGGACAGAGGACACCTTCCCCGTCCCTGACAAAAGCTGCTCTAGGCAGTGAAACCCCAAGAGAGAAACGGAGCCAGGGACAGGCTCCCCAACACACCGATGGGCCCAGGAGGACTCTCCAAGTGGGTGGAGGACGCTCACCATCTGTTTCCCCGGAGCGAGGCAGCACGCCTACCTCACCTTATTCGGTCCCACAAATTGCCCCCCTTCCCAGTAGCACGCTCTGCCCTATATGCAAGACAACAGATCTCACCTCCTCCCCTAACCAGCCAAATTTCAATACCTGCACACAGTGTCACAACAAGGTCTGCAACCAATGTGGATTCAACCCCAACCCTCATCTGACTGAGGTAATGGTTCCTTATGGTTTCTGTGGTTTGCAGTAATGCTGTAGACAAGCTTATTCGGTGTTCTAGCTCTGTTAAATTGCTTGCCTAGTTTATTAAGAATCTTGTATGCCAGGCCAGAGCATGTTGAGGCACCAAGTAACAGAACACTTTCTATCTACTTTATTAGAAAATATTGTATTTAGTGTGTGTACTAAACACACACACACACACACTCACACATCACAAGTGCACACAATATATGTCTATCAAAAGGTGAGAATAAAAGGACAAGAAAAAGAAGCATTTTATCTGCTGGCTGGGTAGATCAAGGAGAATAGGAAATTCCTAAGGATTGTTTATAAGGAGGTGAATCTCAGTGTCTTTCCAATACAATATTCCCATCTGTTATACTGTATATATCATAGAATCGGTGCTGATTCTCACAATAAGTGTTTAGTCTTATATTTTGTTCAAACTTCATATGTTTTATTCTTAGTAGATGTTTTCAATGACCTTTCTCAAGAAATCAAAGCAGCAATTGTCCTGATTTATTAGTACCATCAGCGCAATTGTGATGGCTGTTTTCTATAGATTCTACAGCTCTACCTGATTTGCATGCTTCGGTATTTTTAAGTAACTTTTCCTTTTGTCCTTTTGGTTTGATAATATGCATCAAAACATGAAATAAAAGGATGCATACATAATGAACAGAAATAAATAGAATAAAGAATAAAGATATTCTATATGTAATACAGGTAGTCCTTGACTTAGGACCACAATTGAACCCAAAATTTCCATTGCTAAGCAAGGCAGTCATTAAGTGAGTTTTGCCCCATTTTACAACTTTACTTGCCACAGCCACAGTTGTTAAGTGAACCACTGCAGTTATTAAGTTAGTAACACAGTTGCAAAGTGATTCTGGCCTCCCCATTGACTTTGCTTGCTAGAAGGTCCCAAAAGATGATCTCATGACACTCCAACTATCATAAATACATGACAGTTGCCAAGCAGCCAAATGTTGATCATGTGATTGTGGGGATGCTGCAGCGGTCATAAGTGTGAAAAACAGCCATAAGTTACCTTTTTTCAGTGCTGTTGTAACTTTGAATGGTCATTTAATGAATGGTCCATGATTGTGTTATCTTTATCCCATTTATTTGGAACATTTTATAACTGCTCAGATGATGAGAAATAAAACCTTAAAACCAGCAGTGTAGTTTCTGAAATTATGTAATCTCCCCAGTACAGTTTGTTGTTGCTGAAATCAGAATGAAATTAAGATCTGAATACAATAAGATATAGTTTATGGTAACATGGATGAATAAAGGTAGACATCATGGTTCATGGTGTAGTTGCATGGCTGTTGATCTGAGTGAGAGCTCAAATTTCATAATGAGGTTAGAAATATATTTTTAGTGGGCTAATGCAAATGGCCTTTCACCAGAAAATAAATCATTGTTATTTATTAACACCAAATGATGTGCAGATATTTTTATAGGTAGCCCTTTTGCTCCAAGAACACCACACTTTCCTAGTGTTCAGTCTGCAATCTATAACACTTAAAAACACTAAGATTTTTTTTCTTAATCTCTTAAAATATTTATGTGCCTCCTATTCTGAGGCACACTGATATCTATTAACCTATTAATATCTTCAGTGAAAAAAACATTACTTTCTGTTGGATGTCAATTGGCAAAGGGGTTGAACTCCTATAGCAACTACCCATTCTAAATGAAAAATAAATGCAGGTTATATAATCATAATCAAATTCAGCAATATGTGAAAATGTTTGATTATCTTCAATGCATCTGTTGTTAATAGCAACCACTGAGATAGGAACTGTAGAATAAAGGAATGGGCAGTAGCACATTTGGGCCTTTCTTGATCATGTCCCCAGGAAATATCACTGCTCCAATTTAATGCCAATATCTTTTTCTTGTGATAAAGAGCAAATTTTATCAGAAATGTAGCATTCAACTAAGGATTAAAATCTTTTTTTGCATGTTACAGTCTCAGCCCTGATTGCCCGAAGATTATTATTAAACAGTAACAATAAATGTGTGAACTGCTGTCATGCAAAACTCAGATTCTATATAGTTTTGGAATGATGGAAAGTCTACACATCCATCTATTAAGCAACTCTGGATCTCCCAAGAAGTATGAGAATGAATGCAGTGGGATGAACATGGATGTCATTTGAAAGATACTGGTTGGAGCAGTATATTGTGCCACCATGTTATGTTCTTCACTTTGAATACATAGCAGTGGTGGGATTCAAATTTTTTTACAACCAGTTTTGTGGGCGTGGCAGGGGAAGGAGACTGTAAATTCTCAGTCAGAGGTGGTATTTGCCTACCAGATGTGGTAGGTTCCTCGAACTACTCAAAATTTCCACTACCGGTTCTTCAGAGCTGGTCACAACCTTCTGAATATCACCTCTGACACATAGTGTATCTATGTATCAGGGCAGGGGTGGGATTCAACTGGTGTTATTACTGGTTCAGTGACTACATTTTACTCATTTGTGCGCACGTGTAAAAAACCTTCAGCAATGCCGCCTGGACAGCTGAAAAGCTCTGCGCACAGTTGCGCAGCATTTGAAAAGCTGCTTTTTTCCTACTTTTTCAACCTCAGCTGTTCTACGCAAAGCAGCTGAGGTTGAAAAAGCAGGAAATAAAGTACAGGTAAGAGCCCAGGTGGGTGGGTGGGCCAAACAGCAGCAAACACAGAACCGGTTCAGTGTCTGCTGCTCTTCAGAGCTATAGAACCAGGAAGAACTGGTAGCATCGCACCCCTGTATCAGGGGTGATCTCGGATCTCATGACAGAATATTTTGGCAAGGGGAATTGCAATTGTATATCTGAAGCATCCCAGACTGGGAAGGGCTGCCTTAGTTCTACAAAACTGTACATAATAGTAGGTCAATTGAACCTCCCTGAAACAATGAAACATGTTGGAATACATCATCTTTCATCTAGCAGTCTTTAATTTGTAATTAAAATGGGATGAATTATTTTATGCAACATTTATTTTATGTTCTTGCTCAGGTCAAAATTATTTATATGCAAATAAAGATGCAACCCCCACAATTACAATTCAACTTCCATTTATTTCAATGCTGTAATACCCAGGGGTGGGATTCTACCAGTTCGCACCTATTTGCTAGAACCAGTTGTTAACTTTCTAAGCAATTCAGAGAACCAGTTGTTAAAAGAAATTACTGGCCTAATCCTGTAAGGAAGGCAGGAAGGAAACATTCTGGTGTTGCTTAAAGAAACTGCCTCTCCATTAATCCTTACTACATTCTTGGCAGGACTAGACTTCCTGTCTCAGGAACTTCTCTGAAGTTTTTTTCCCCTCCTTTGTTGGTACTTTGCTTGTGTGGAGTGACCATTCAAAGTTACAATGGCACTGAAAAAAGTGACTTATGAACATTTTTTACACTTACGACTGTTGCAGCATTCCCACAGTCATGACAGGCCAGGCGAGGAGATGTGTGCCTCAATGTGAGTGACATTGAGTTGGTCACACCAAGCCAATAACATGATCACCAAGCCATGCCCACCACCTAAGCCTCGCCCACAGAACCGGTTGTTAAAAAATTTGAATCCCACTCCTGGTAATATCTATAGCAGCCCTGCTTGAATGATGTCCTGTTGTGTTAAATGCATATTTGCCTTAATGTTTGGCAAAATATATTTTCCAATGAATTTCATTTAGGAGAATGAAAACAGAATTTCTTGAATATTATTAAAGAGCATTAAAAGGTTGAGAATAAAAAGTTCTAAGTTCAAAGTATCATCAATATATTTTGAATTATTATTTTAATTCAATATATATTTTGAATTAAAGTAAACCATAACAGTTGCTTAATATCTACATCCTATCTTCAATCTTTGTGAAGATATAAATAGTGATATAAATAATACAAAATAAGTAACAATACGATGACTCATTATCATGTTATTATAAAGAATAGTAATCAATCACCCTGTGAATTTGTTTACTTTTAATGTAATACCTTATTTGTAATTTCTTGGAAAATGGCCATACAGATGGGGGCCATGAGAAACAAATATGAAAAGTGCCAGAAATAGTTTCCCTAAATAAGAAAACTGTTATCTAGGAGAATAAGGAGCCTAAATTTTTGTAAGACAATTTTTTATGACATATTCTGAATTGGGAACTGGATTCTACTTCCTGATAGACTAAAAAATTCTTTCCAAACTTGATTCATTATGCTTTTAATTGGCTTATGTCCAAAATTTAAGTTGGCAAACATTTATTCATTTAAGAAAGTAAAAAAAGTTTATTTAAAGAGTTCCACCAATGCCAGTTTTAAGTACTCTTTTTGCCAAATAATACTTAGATGCATGAAAATCATGATGTTTGAGAACATCATGCAAGACTTTTGATTATCTGCAATGCTGGAAATATTTATTCAGAATGTAATGTACATATAGACAGTTTGGTCTAGTAGCTAAGGCACCAGGTTAGAAATCAGGACAGTGAATTCTACTCCTGCCTTATATATGAAAATTGTCTGGATGTCTTTGGGCCAGTCACTCTGAGCCCAATTTACCTCACAGAATTGTTGTTGGGGAAATGGGAGGAGGAAAAAAATATTGTGCATGTTCACTGCCTTAAGTTATTTATAACAAAAATAATAAATCCAGGGGAAAATCTATATAAATTTAAATAAGTAAAATTCAAAGCAAGCTTCAAGGTCTTTATTCCACCCAAATTAATTTATATTCCATGAAAGAAAACATTTGTTCAATTGCTCTGTGTTTGAATAGTAATGAATTAGATTCCCACTCATTCTGAACCTATGTAGAATATACTTTTGAAAGTTATATGGTATCGATTTTTAACCATGCCACCTTTATTCTTTCTGATTTAAAAAGTAAACTGATGACTTTCTCTACATAAAGGGAATGATTGCCATTATCGAGTGACAGCTCAATCTGAGATATAATCACAGGACAGAACAAAAAGGAAAGACCCTTGGTTCAGTATATAATACCAAATTTGAAAGAGAACATTATTTCATTTATTTAAACATTGTATATAATAAAACTAAAGACACATGGCAGAAAACTAAAGGAATGAAAGTATAATGAGAATAGAATGATTAAAATAGTAACAGTACAGGTTCTATATGGAAAACTATTTGAAGATAGAAAATGGGTAAAGAGGGCTAAACATGGAGTCCTTAGTAAAATGTATGGGATTAAAAATAAAAGTGATCAAACTGAAATGAGGGAGTGCCGGAAGGAAAGTTCGAGGTAATGTGCATAGAAACAGAAGAGTGGAATAGAAACAAATATTGTAAATGTTAAGTGTTAAAGAAGAAGAATGATGAAAAAGAAATCATGTGTCGAATATTGGAAAATGATAAGGTTTCAAGTGTAGATGGTGTAATCCAAATGGATTACTGTAATATGCTCTGCAAGGGGCTGCCCTTGAAGAGCATCTGGAAGCTTCAACTGGTGCAAAATGCAGCAGTGTGAGCAATTATGTAGGCTTCTAGACCAGCATATATCAGTATTATATTTCTGCTCTGTGATCTGTATCTGTTGCCACTCTGCTTCCAGCTCCAATTCAAGGTGCTGATTTTGAACTTTAAAGCCCTTCATCCCTCATCCCAAATCAGACCTGGCACAAAAGCCTTTCCTATCATGGCAACCCACCTTATGGAATATTTCCCCACCACCTGAGGTGAGCTCCTTATTTTCCAGAAGTCTCTCAAGGCCCTTTGTCATCAGATCTGGGGATCTCAGGGGACTGGTGAAATCTTGAGATGGTTCCATTGCTGAGTGAATCTCTTGTTAAAAAAAGAATTGAATATGACTGTGTTTGACTTTTAAGCCTTTTATTTTATACTTTTATGCTTTTTGCTGCATGTTGCCCAGAGTCAGTCCTTGTGAGAATATGAATTTGATAAATAAAGGAGGATATATACAAATGTGAATATACTGTACATTGGCTGTATGACCTATTTAATTTGTGTAAGAATAGTGTATCTGACTATGAACATTGGAAGAATGCCACGATTGCTCCCTATACAAAGGAGAAAATAGCAAGAATATAAAAACTACAAGGAAATTAGAGTATTAAATATGCTGAGAAGGACTTTTGCAGAATTCTTATGGGAAGCCCATAAGGTAGCACAGACCAGATTTTTTAGCTCTTCAGCAAGTTATTGAGAAATTTATCACTGTGAGAAAAAAATAAAATTCAGCATACATTTATTTAGAGCAGGGGTGTCAAACTCAAGGCCCATGGGCAGGGCTCTCTTAACAGCATTATGGACCCCAGGCAAATCAGTGTATTGGGGCCTCTGCAATAACTACTCACAGGAACAAAAATGCAAATGGTCAAGAAAATTAAACATATATTTATTTTATTGGCACTTCCAACAAATAAATATGTAATAAATATGTTGCTGTATTAATATAACACAAGGTGCAATGAAAGGTTAACATACACAGGTTAGTATGGGGCCCCTATGCTTGTTGGGCCCATGGGCAAGCACCCATCAGGCTCATGGGTTAAGACAGCCCTTCCCACGAGCCAAATCTGGTCTGCAAAGTGCTTAGATCTGACCCGCGGGGCCACCCTGGAAATAGTGAAGGATTGGCCCGCAGTGCATCTGTCAGCAAAAATGGAGCTTGGGAAGGCTGTGCAAGGCCCTCCCAGACTCCATTTTTGGCTGTAATAGCCTTCTGCAACCCTCTGCCAATGAAAACAGAGCTTGGGAGGACCATAGTCGAACTCTGTTTTTTCTGGCAGAGGGCTACAGGAGGATCCACCCAGGGGTGGGATTCAAATTTTTAACAACCGGTTCTGTGGGCGTGGCTAAGGTGGTGGGTGTGGCTTGATGGTCATGTGACTGGGTGGACATGGCTTGGTGGTCATGTTATTGGCTGGGTGTGGCCAACTCAATATCACTCACATCGAGGCATGCATCTCCTCGCCTGGCCTGTCATGACTGTGGGAATGCTGCAACAGTCGTATGTATGAAAAATGGTCATAAATCACTTTTTTCAGTGCCATTGTAACTTTGAATGGTCACTCTACACAAGCAAAGTACCAGCAAAGGAGGGAAAAAAAACTCCAGAGAAGTTCCTGAGACAGGAAGTCTGGTCCTGCCAAGAATGTAATAAGGATTAATGGAGAGGCAGTTTCTGTAAGCAACACCAGAATGTTTCCTTCCTGCCTTCCTTACAGGATTAGGCCAGTAAATTCTTCCAACAACTGATTCTCCAAACTGTTTAAAATGTTAACAACCAGTTCTAGCGAACAGATGCAAACTGGTAGAATCTTACCTCTGGATCCCCCCCAGCCAGATCACCACAGGTGTCCCCAACACGTGATGCCGAGCTGTCCATGCCCACTCTGGCCATGTACACCCAGCCCCTGATGTCAAACATTGATGCGGTCCTCAATGAAATTGAGTTTGACACCCCTGATTTAGAGAAATCATATGATACAGGGATCACCTTGAATTTTTACATAAATATGGAGTTGAAAGTGAACACAGGAAGAATAGTTTATGACAGAAATAAAGCATGCATGAGAATAAATAAAATGCTTAACAAACGGTTCACTACTGGGAAGGAGTAATATGAACATGTGTGATGTACTTTAGGCTGTTTAATTTATTTATGAATTAATATATAAGAAATGCTCTGGGTGATGTTAACAGTCAGTGGATTAGGGACATGAACATTTTTTTATACAGATAATGCCATGCTTGTTAGCTGAGAATATGAATGATTTACAATGCAATTGCAACTACAGAATTGAGTTAGTGTATCGGAGACAAGGATAGTTGTGTTTAAATTCAAAAGACTAGTAGAAGTAGATGAATTATGTTCCTTGGTAGAAAATTGAATAAAGATCGGAAATGAGTGGGGAAGAATTATGATGTGGTAGTACTGGTAATACATAATCTGGTGTGAGGAATGAATGTTTGTCAAAAGAATTAAAATGGCTATGTGTAAAAATGTGACACTGCCTCAGGGGTGGGATTCTACCTGGTTGGACCAGTTCTATAGAACCGGTTGTTACGATTCTGTGCAGTTCGGAGAACTGGCAAATCGTGCCACTGGCTGGCCCTTCTCCTCCCCTCCCTGCCCACTCACTCCTTACCTGGCATGCATGCCAGCCAACTTGCCTGCGTTGTGCCTTCGCCTAATTTTTGGTAAATTGTTATTTTTTTCTATTCCCATGCAAACTTTCATTAGCTGTTCTTTTCTGCTTTTCTCTTCTTTTCTTTCCTTTCTCAGGAGTTTTAGCAAGACTCAAGAAAGTGTGGTAATAAAGCACCAATTTTTGCTTCTCTTCATAGTGCAGAAAGGCACATGGAGGTGTTCTGCATTTTAGGCAGATTATATCAATGTTTGTTAACATCTTTGAAACTCTTTCTAATCCTTTTGCTTTATCTCTTGAATTCCAGAGACCAATATTAACTAGTTGACAGTTCTGATTTCCGACTATCTTCAATATGAGAAATAAATCTGTATCTGGCTTTCTTTTTATGGCAGATCCATTTTTTGCTATTCTGCTGTTTTACCTAGCTTTTGTCTGAACTAAACACACCACTTTTACAGTTCTTTCTCATTTGGGATTTATTTATTTTTTGGATGACATTTAAATTTTGGCATCTTTAAAAAAGAGCTGCAAGCAAATCATACTTTATATGATATTGTAGTTCTCAGCCTTATTTCTATGATCCATTATAATTATGCATTATACTATTTAAGACTTTAAAACTGAAGTTACAAGCTATCATCATTATATAATGAGCATTGTCTCCAAAATTATCCATAATCTCCAATGTTCCTTTTGTACAAACAGATCAAATCATTTTCCCACTCTCCCCTCACCCCACCCTTTTTTTTTTTTTGCTGGTATGTGGATTTGGGAAAAATGACAAAAATACTGTTACAGCAAAGCAGAAAGATGAGATAAGTGCTAATGAAAAAGTGTGGGTTACATTATTACCAAAGAATGAAGCAATTAGCTTTACTGACAGTCTTTTTAAGATTGTGCCATCCACATATTTTTGCCTGTGATACAGGAAATGAATAAGACTAAGTTGAAGTTCTGAGACATTTTAAGAAACATGACAAATAATATAGTTTGTTCAGATTGAAACATTTCCATTTTCTTCACACACAAAAAGGAGGCATGTGGATTTTATTGTGAGAGAGTAAACACGGGGGTGAAAAGTTATTAAAGCAGCAGGTAGCAAAGGGAACAACTTTGGAGGTATTAAAAACAGCATGTTTTCAACTCTGCAATTGCTGTTTTGCCAAGGACAGCATAGAGAGCATTGAACAAGAATATACAAATGCTCCAAGGTCTCAAGCTTGTGATTTTAGTTGGTCATTGAAGCATGCACTTGTGATATTGGCCTTTAAAATTATCTCAGTTGTTTCTAATTAAATAGGGGAATTTAATACTTGCATCCACAAAGCTCTAATGTCAGCTACAAGGACCTGAGAACTGAAATCCATAGATGGATTCAGGTGACACGCAGCCACAGGTAGCTCCTTTAATGATGATTGTATGGAATCCAGTGGCTCCATTTACTGAAACTCTACTTCCCAATAAATGCCTGCTAAGAGATTGCTAAAAATGCTGGGTCCGTATGCATTACTAGTAGATTTCCAAATAAACGCTGAAGTTTTATTCAGTCCTACATTGCTTCAGAAAATAACTTTACACACTTAATACTTTTTAAATTAAAAGTTTAATCTTACTTTTATTTGCTCAGAAATAATATGGTTTAAGTGTGTTCATGTAATCACCACTATTCCTGAATCCTCATAAAGTCCTTGAGGTGTTTTTTTTTCTCCATCATGAAAGGGTTTTGATTTTTTTTAATTTTTCCAAACACTTTATCATTTGAATAAATAAGTATTTATTCAAAACTTTTCTTTTCTGGGGATGGGGGAGGGAAACAACATCAGATCTGAATTTCAAATTGGATAAAAATGTCCAAGGGTGTAGTAAAAACCAAAGAAGTAATATTCCTCTCAGTTACTCAATTACATTTACATTTTGACTGTCATTTCTGCCTTACAGTCCAAAATTTCTTTATATTCCGGTCAGGCAATATTTGTTTAGCCCCTTTATCTTGCTGGTCTTCTGAAGTTTTGCATATCATCCCCAGAGAAAAATCAAAAAGATGCCCTAAACTCTATGGCTTCCCCAAGATACACAAAGAAGGAACACCACTCAGACCCATAGTCAGCTCCTATAGACTCAACTCTTCAGAATCTTGCCAAATTTCTCCCCAAACAACTCCAGCCCTACACAGAATCCATCACCTCACACGTACAAACTCTTTCCACTTCATAGGAACAATAAAGAAACAAAACCTACAACCCGGCGACCTACTCATGAGCTTCAATGTCATATTCCTTTTCACCCAAGTACCTATTAAAGAAGCCTTGACAGCCATCCAAAACAAATACATCCCCCCTAAGCACATCCTAGATCTGACCAACCACTGCCTAACCAACACATACTTCATCCACAATGGATAAAGATACAAACAGATAGAATGAGCACCTCTGGGATCATCCCTCTCACTTGTCATCACTAACTTATGCATGGAACACTTTGAAACCAATGCTCTAGACAAATCCGAACCCAAACCTAAACTCTGGCTTAGATATGTAGATGACACCTTCGTAGTTTGGCCACACAGGAAAGAAAAACTGGAAAACTTCCTTACACACCTCAACAGCCTACACCCCAAAATACAATTCACCATGGAAACAGAAGACAACAACCAACTTCCCTTCCTGGACATCCTAATTTACAAAAAACCCAATGGCTTCCTAGGACACACCATCCACCAGAAGAAAACACACATCAACTGATACTTAAACACACAATCCCATCACCACCCTGCATAGATCTGTAGCCAAGACCCTCATCTCCAGAACCAAATGCCTAGCCAACAAAGACCACCTGAGAACAGAATTACACACCCTCACTTACGTATTAATTTCCAATGGATTCCAAAGAAGCACAATTACCAACCTAATCCTGAGGGAGACACCCCCCAGAAATGGAGACACAGAACAGGACAACGGTATCGCCTTCCTCCCCTACATCAAAGGCACCACAGATAAAATCAGCAAAATTCTCCGCAAACACAATAGCAGGACAGCCTTTGGCACTGACCAAAAAATAGCCAACATCCTAAGAAATCCCAAAGAAAAGATCCAGCTAGAAAACCAAGGAGTTTATGCAACAATTGCCCAGCCACATATATTGGACAAACCAACAGGAGAATAAATGCACGCATTGCAGAACACAAGAACACAGTCAGAAAAGAAGAAAATACTTCCTCCCTTTTCCAGCACCTTAAAGCCACAGGACATGAAATTAATTTTTAGGGGACCAAATTAATCTCCAATACTGAACACTTCAACAAGAGAATAATCAGGGAAGCCATCGAAATAGAGAAACACCCCCATAACATGAATAAACAGGAGAATACCTCCTGTCTACCAGACATCTGGAAACTAGCCCTTATCAACAAACAAGCCCCAGCCATGAAAACCAACATCGGACCCAAAACAACACATGACACCACCACCAATCTCCCTCACCAGACTCAAACCCAAATCCACCCCATAGATGAAAGGTAACCTCTGTCCAGAAACCAGACCATGGCTGCATCACCAGCTGCCACACATGCCAACCCCCAAACTAAGCAAACTGACACACGCCATGAACACAGAGCCAGGCCTCAAACTAGGAGCTGAACCAAAACCCAGAACATAACATCACAGCCACCTGCTCAGGATATCACATCACAGAACTCAGGAGGTTACACCACAAAATCTCAGGTTGTTACAACACAGCCAATGACCCAGGAGATTACAGCACAAGACCCAGGATATCACAGCAGTAGAACTCAGAAGGTCATCACACAGCCCATTACCCAGGTCACTACAACACAGGAGGCTGACAGACACACAGCCGATACCTCAGCCACACATGTTCTTACAAAAAAGCCAGCCAATCTGCAAACATCAACTCCATCAACCAATCAAGAAATGACAACACAGCCAACCTACCCACCGGTATTTATAGAAAGATAGCAGCTCCGATCACGCTTTGATCGCACAAGCACAAAGCCGAAACCACCAGCCTGAAGATCATGGATTAAGAAAATATTATTCTTTTCTAGGAAGCTTTCCTTAGACTATGTTGGGCTGCAATTCTCACCATTCCCAATCAATTTATAAATAACTTTATTTTGGTCTCAGAGCAGCAACCCAATTCCCAGTGTATAAATGCATAAAGTGCTGACAGAGAATATACTATATAATTTACTTTCAGATAACAGGAAAATCCGTAATAATCTTTTGTGAGGATTTATTTCAGGCACAGAGAATCTAGCTACCTTACTACTAATACAAAGCTACTTATTGGATAAAAGGTAAGAAACATACAAATTATTTAAACATCCAGAGAAGGGCAGAAAAAAAGATAAAATGAAGTCTATGCACATATAAGTTATAACTATAAACACATAGGATAAGGTACATATAAGTTATAACTATAAACACATAGGATAAGGTGTAAAACTATTTCAGTGGTTGTACAGTCACAAGGGCAGAATTGTTCATGAATTATTGTACAGCCAGGCAAACCAGTACATTAAAAGAGATATTGTACAGGGGCAAACCAGTTCATTAAAAGAGATATTATAATTGGGCAAATATGATTTAAATTTTAGAAACTCAGAGCAAGACCATGAAATGCAGTTTTATTGGTAAGTTATTATAAAGCAAAGAATAGAACCCTTGTAACAATGGGGTAGATATTGAATTATTTTGTAAATAACTTGGAATCTAAGATAATCGGGAAACAGATTATAATTATAAAGGATTTTTAAATATATTTTTATTCTGTCTTTTTTCATATATAACTCAAGGTTGCAAACTTATCAATAGTCCTTCCTCTTTCTATTTTGCCCACAACACCCCTGTGAGGTAAGGAAGTAAGGCTGAGCGAGAGTGACTGACTCACAGCTAGTTTTTCATTCCTAATGTGAGACTAGAATTCCCAGCCACTGGTTTCTAGGCCAACACTTTAACCACTACACTAAACTAGCTCTCAAGACTGCAGATTATATGTAATTATTCTGTTTAGTGAAAATTCAAATTGACTCTAAAGCTGTCTAAGAAGATCTCATTCTAATCTCAGTGACCAGACAGCAAAATGACACATTAGAGGCAATTAAAGTATGAGCAACATCTGGCACCTATTGGGACAACTATCCAGGGATTATGGCATATTGCTCATTGACAATGTCAGTTCTGGGTGGATAATTCATAGGAAAGGAATTTAAACTGAAAGTGTAACCATAGCATCATACCAGAGGTGGCATTCAATTTTTTTGACTACCGGTTCTATGGGCGTGGCTTGATGGGCATGGCATGGCTTGGTGGGTGTGGCAGGAGAAGGATACTCTAAAATCTCCATTCCCACCTCATTCCTGGGGAAAGGATACTGCAAAATCTCCATTCCCTCCCCACCCCCCTAACCTGCTTTCCAGCTCCATTCTCCTGGTCAGGGCAACAAAAGAAGACCCAGCCAATCAGCTGGGACTCAGGAGGCAGAGAATGGATAGGGCATGGCCAGTCAGAGGTTGTATTTGCTGGTTCTCCGAACTACCAAAATTTCCGCTACCAGTTCTGCAGAACTGGTCAGAACCTGCTGGATACCACCTCTCCCACATACCCATATGAAATCACCAGTTGGAGCATCTATTTGCACATGTTACTGGTTTGGTCTTTAAAATAATAATCAGGTAACCTTCTCTGTGTTCTCTCATGGCAGCTCTCTAGCTTTAAAATGGTCTCCCTGATTAACTTTAATTGGGGCCAATATTAATACTGTATCGGGTTTTTTAGAACTGCTGTTGATTTTAAAAGTTTGCATGTATTGTTTATTTTGAACTATGTTAAATATTCTATTTTATTTTAATATATATTGCTCTAAGTCATAAAAGAGGAAGTTTTTTTCAAATCTATGCCATTCTGATTTTTCTGTGTTTCAAGGGAGCATGGATTTTATGCCCTAAGCAGGTAGAGTGAAGAAAGAAACCTTTCCTGTTACCCAATTATTGCATTGGAAGGCTAATTAAAAGAAGAGAAATCATGAGGCCACCGTACTGATACTTAACCAAAAAATAAACCAAAAAATGTTTCTCATTTCTAAGAAAGAATCTCATCTTGAAAAGTTGCCAGGAATGAAGGTTTAGCTCCAATATTTTTCTGCTGCAATGGTGCATGGTTAGTTCATTCCCGATGGTAGTTTTATAATTGCTGTGTCACCTGAGGTCACAGAAAGGCTATTTTAAGCAATCAGAATTCTAAAAAAAATATAAAATGTTGAAGAAATTAAACTGCATGTGTTGGAAAATGACTGTTGGTCATTTCCAGTTTAGTTTGCACCCAACACAATCCAGTAAGTCCCTATGACCAGATCAGAGCCCACCATTTAATACAACTTGAAAAAAGAAACCAAGTAGTCCTTTGACCTATGACCACAATTGAGTCCAAAATTTCTGTTGATAAGTGAAATAGTTAAATGAATTTTGCCCTTATTTTACAACCTTTCTTGCCCCAGTTGTTAAGTGAATCACTACAACTGTTAAGTTAATAACACAGCTGTTAAGTGAGTCTGGCTTTCCCATTGATTTTGCTTGTGCAGATGGTCACCAAAGGAGACCACATGATTCCAGGACACTGCAACTGTCATAAATGTGAGTCAGTTGCCAAGCATCCCAATTTTGGTCACTTGACCACAAGGCTGCTGCAATGGTCATTAATGTGAAAAACATTCACAAATCACTTTTTTCAGTGCTGTGCTAAATTTGAACGGTCGCTAAACGAACTGTTGTAAGTCTAGGACTACCTGTATTTTTATTTATTAGACATCAGCAAGTGCTTTAAAGATCCACAAGTGTTAGCCGTCAAAATGGGATAAAAGTTAGACAAAAGCTGGGGGAGAGAGAGATACAAACAACCAGCCACAGATAAAAGAGCAGAGGACTTAATAACAACATTTGACATTTTTATACCTATATATATATTGTAAAAATGCAGAAGTTTCCACAACCACTGGAAACAATCTGTGCATAATCAGCATGGATAGTCTCAGGTACAGTAGCAGATTATTCCCGCTTTAATCCTTTTATGTATGTAACAGAATCAAAATAGAGAAGGGAAAGAGGCAGAGGTGGTATTCAGCAGGTTCTGATCAGTTCTGGAGAACCGATAGTGGAAATTTTGAGTAGTTCAGAGAACCAGCAAATACCACCTCTGACTGGTTCTGCCCCTATCTATTCTCTGCCTCCCGAGTCCCAGCTGATCAGCTGGGTATTCTTTTGTTGCCCTCCACAGGAGAATGGAGCTGGAAAGCAGGTTAATGGGGTGGTGAGGGAATGGGATTTTGCTTCCCCCAGGAGTGTGGTGGGGACAGAGATTTTGCAGCATCCTTCCCCTGCCACACCCACCAAGCCACGCCCATCAAGCCACGCCCACAGAACCAGTAGTAAAAAAATTTGAATCCCACCACTGAATAGTGGGCACTTCCATTCTTCACTACGAGGGAAACTATTTGGTGGACAGGAATGATGCACCCAGGACATAGATTTGGAGAAGTCATTCCTAGCTCTACAAATAATTTGGCATGCTTCGCCAACCAAATCTGTGTAAATACATAGCAAGATATGCAGATCATTATGACAGTAAAAACTAATGTTGTTACTCTGTTCTGATATTGACAGTTTTATTCCACTTGTTTTGGAAATGATCAACGTGTTCCGTTTGAAAGCACACACATACACAAACCAACAACATGAAATCTATCTGTAAAGTCTTGATTGTTCAGACACGTCTAATGTTCTTATCAGAGTTTTGCAGATCCTGCTTGCATCAGTCATGGTTTCCAGAATCCATGGCAAAGCTTCCCTCCTACCCCACCCCCCCATTTAATAGTCATTTCCAAGCAAATAGTTGAAACGTTTTCCTGAAAAAGCAGGTGTTTCTGTCAAATTCTGTCATTTTTACATGATTTAACTATAGAGAAAACATCAAGGTTTTTCAAAGATACCACTTGAAAGAAGTATTTCTAAGAAAAATACAACAGTACTATATAAGAATAGTATGGAAAAATGCAGAAGAAGGCTTTGTTTCTGCTTTCTCTGGCCTTTTTGCAAATGATTACATTTCTGGATATGCCCTGAGAAAGAAAGGGCACTTAATGAGAATGTGCCACATTTTCACTGCAGAGTTGTTGGGCTCGAACCCTTGAAAATGGCACAAGCAGCAAATAGAGAACTCTGGGAATTTAAAAATGGCAGAATTTCTACTTTCAGAGAAGGCCTAGAGATGTAGCTGGGACAGAGGTTAATAGCTTTTCCTTGATTAAAATCTAGCCAAGCCTAACTCTTCTTCTGTTTAAAACATTTTGAGATTTATATTATGTGCAAAATGTATGTGTAAAAAGAAGACTATTTGTGAAGAACATATTTAGTTCTGATACAAGTTAAAGTATTGGGACAAAAACAGCTTTTCTGGATATATATATACTCACACAAACACACACACATGTATGCATGTATGTATATATGTATGTAACAATAGAGATGATCGAGCTCCTTTTCAAACTCTATTATTTTTAATCTAAGTTATTATCCAATTTGCTAATGCTCTTCAATTGTAATGGACACTGGCCTCTGGAAGTCACTGAAAACATGTAAGATGAATGAACATGTTTAAGATGAATGTTTCTTTAATAATTGCCTAAAGGAATGAACCATTAGTATCTGAAATAATAAATGGTCTTCAATAGCGCCTTGATAAACTGTTGATGGCCCTGTATAGTAAGATCTGTTGAGTTCAGTGCTTAGGCCAAATATCCTGAGAAAAATAAATTGAAATACAATTTAAAAGTACATTGAAGTTGAATAGATATTATAAAACTATAGTTACATGAAATAAATACAAAGCCCTACTACTGAAAAAATCCTTATGTAAAAAAGCAACAAAATGAAACAGGTTATTAAACTTGCTGATGTAGAACAGATGAGTAAAATATATAGTGTTGGCCTTTCTTTTTCTGAAGCACTGTTGTTCCGGTATTATGTAAAATCAATATCCACTGTGACTGAAATTTAATTATATGTGGCAATCAAATGACTTGGACTAAGGGATATTGTCAGAGTTGTCAGAGGTGAGATAGTTTAATCATTTATGTTTCTTACGTTAGCTATTTTCCACAGTTAGCATTACTGAATGACCCTGATAGTTAATATTTTTAAATGAATGAATAATGACAAGATTCCTTATATTTCATGATACTTCCACATAATCTACATATTATTAAAATTCTTCAACTTGATATAGCAGTAGACCAATAATTTTTATTGTAAGGTACCTTGAAAGGACTAACTTACAGAATGTATCCAAAATTTGGGACCCATCAAAGGAAATTTCGGGACCCATGAGAGGAAGTGAAATTTGGGAAAGATATGGCTATTTCAATGCTGCTGTTTCACTGCTGGGCTACTTCTTTGGTCACCTGATCTTCATTTTCACAATTTCCCAGCCAGTCTTTTTTTTTTTTTTTTGAAATTTTATTTGGGTTTTCACAAAAACAAAATACAAATAAAACATCTTTTTTGAAAATAGCACGGTCCCAGGTTAACACTTCTTCATACAGACACAAAACTCAATTTCATGCACATTTTTATATTCTATTCCATATCTTATTACCATTTTATATTTTCTAGATAGTTTTTCCCCTCTTTTAATTTTCTGAACTTTGTTTTAATTATCTCATCTCAATTCAAATCATTATATTTATACTTTTGTGTGTCCTGTTACAATTTCATATTATCTTTTCTTATTAGGCAATTTTTTCCCTGTGGTTACCAGTTAGAGTATGACACCTTTCTATCCTTTAATTTTATCCATTCAAACTCTTATTTAAACTTCAATGTATAACTTTAAGATTATAACATTTAATATAATACATAACTTCCAATCGGATTCTGCTTGGTACATTCTTAAAATAGACATGATATTCTTATATATATATATATATATATATATATGTATGTATGTATGTATGTATGTATGTATGTATGTATGTATGTATATGTACACACACGAGGGCTATGCACAAAATAGATTACATTTTCATCTGCAGCAAGAAGGGGCGGAGCTAGTGTGGCCATCTTTGGTTTGTGCATCCGCCGCTTAGTCTGCATCTAGTCGTGCTAGTGGGAGGTTCGTATCATTGCCCGTTATTTCACAGCAAACTTTGAAATGTGTACTGCAATTGAAAATCCCACGAGTTGTGAGGGCCGATCAGTGATAAGGTTTTTGTTGGCAAGAAAACATAAACCGATTGAAATTTTTCGGCAACTGTGTGAAGTGTACGGGGACAACATCATCACTGAAGGTGGAGTGCGCCAATGGTGCATTAAGTTTAAAAATGGACGAACTAATGTTCATGATGAGCAACGGAGTGGACGTCCGAGCATTGTAACTGATGAACTGGTCACGAAAGTCGATGACAAGATGTGTGAAAACTGCCATTTCACAATAACGGAACTTTCGTTTACTTTTCCACAAATTTCATGCAGTTTTTTGCATGAAATTGTTACACAAAAGCTGGGCTATCACAAATTTTGTGCAAGATGGGTGCCAGAAATCCTGACAGAAAACCACAAGAGTCAGTGTATGGCCGCATGATAGAAATTTCTGTGCTCATATGACAAAGATGGAGATTCATTTCTTGATCGAATCATAACTGGAGATAAGACTTGGGTCAAACATGTGAACAGCGAGACCAAATTGCAGTCTATGGAGTGGGGGCACGCAAATTCCCCCCAAAAACCAAGAAAATGTTTGCAAACATTCTCTGCAAGGAAGATTATGGTGACTGTTTTTTGGGATAGGCAAGGTGTGCTTCTTATCGATTTTCTGGACCATGGTGCAACAATAAACTCTGTGAGGTATTGTGAAACATTGCAAAAACTAAGAAAAGCAATTCAGAACAAGCGTAGAGGAAAGTTAAGCTCAAAAAATTTGTTTTTGCATGACAATGCCTGACCACACACAGCAAATCGCAGTCGAGAAGTCCTGAATGCTTTCAAGTGGGAGATTTTTCCTCATCTGCCCTACAGCCCTGATCTTGCACCAAGCGACTACCACTTGTTTCCAAGGATGAAGACCTGGCTTGGAACACAGCGCTTTGACGACGACGCGGAACTGCGGGTGGGCGTGACTGACTGGCTCAAATCTCAGGCAGCTGAATTTTATGACAATGGAATTACGAAGCTTGTTCACCGCTATGATAAGTGCCTCAATTTGTTCGGTTAATATGTTGAAAAGTAGTATTTAAGTGTCACTTTCAAGTGTATATAATAAAAATTTTTTCCTACACTTTATTTTTTTTCTATCGCAAAACGTAATCTATTTTGTGGATAGCCCTCATATATATGTAAATAAAACACACATTCCATTCCAATTCAATTCTATCATTAATATGCATTAAAATCTTAACATCTTTAACATTTCTTTTCAATTGAATATCATACTTCCTTGGGAACACTTATAAACTTTCCATGGTTAATTCTTTTTTTCCCGTATTTCTTCCTTATATTTTTATAAATCATTACTAATAATTAAAAATGTTCCCTTTTAATTCTCTCAATCATTTTAATTCATTTATTTATTAACAAGCATCCCACTACATTACAATAAATATTTTATCCATCATCATATTTTCTAAAATTATTTCTATTTGTAATATAACAATGCTATCTTGTGTACCTTTGCAGAATCCATTTTACAATTAAATGTTCACCCATTATCTCTAAACAAACTTATGGTTACAATCCGTATATCTTTTCCCTGTTTCTCCATTTGTTGTTTCTGTCATTTACAACTTCTTTTCCTTGCATTCTTCCCCCTCTTCTTCTCCTCCTTTTTACCCCCTCGTCTCTCTACTTCTAACTCTCTCATCTGTAATCCCCTCTTCTGTTGCTTTCTAATATTATACTTATCTTTCAAATTGTCCTTCTTCTTTTTGGTTGTTTTTTTTAGTCTTAAACCTTTCACTCTCTTTCCCCCCTTTTCTTCCCCCCCCTCACTTAAAATTATTTGATCATTAAAGATGGCTTCTTCTTTATCCCAGTCTTCTTGTTCTGCAAGCATTTCTTGTTGCTTCTCATAGTTCCAGATCTCCATTTCTAAGAATTGAAACACGAAGCCAAAAGAGCTTCTCCCTTCTTGGTGACAGGGTGCATCTTCTTCCCATTTTTAAAGTTCCATTTGCAGTTCTTCTAAGAGTGATAACATTTTAAAACTTTTAAACAACCACCCAGTTAATTTTAATCATCTAGATGCAGAAAACCAAAAGTCACCAAGTTATCCAAATAATCCAAGGCTGTTTCTATTTGCTTCTTTTTTCCACTTTCTCTTCCTGGGGTTCTATTCTTTTGTTACCAAGTTTCCATTAAAATGTATCTTTGAAAAATCTTGTTAAAATTTCACTGTGAGTTCCTTTTAATTACAGTTCCATTCCTTAATTCCAGGCAGTCTCCTCCATTTTTCCAGATCCTGCCCTTCTATTCTTTTTTTCTCCTTTCCAGCTTTTAAAAGCTTTTAAATGTCCAGAAATCTTTATTATCCCTTTGACTTTTATTTTCAGTTTAGATGCCTATTAATGTCAAAGTGGATTTTTTTCCCCCAATTTCTTGCTTAAGTCTCTTAGCTGTCAGTATAAGGAAGGGAAGAAAAGACTTCTGGTTTGCAGGGCTTTGGCAGCATCAGGAATCTGCAATCATGCACGGTTTCTGCTTGCACTCACCGCTGGAGTGCCCCGAGCCAGCCGGCTTCGGGGCCACCCGTAGAGGTGGCTGAAGATAGGGGAGACCAGGCAGGGTTCGAGAGGAGACGCATCTCCTCTTCCCAGCTGGCTTTACTCCCTTTTCCAAAGGCAGTAAGAGCGACGGTCAGAAATGGCCGCCACAAAGAAGAGGTGAAAGTTTTGGCTGACCTGGATAAGAAGCAACATTCAAGACTTCCTGAAATTTAAATAAATAAATAAAAAAGATACATCGCTCCCAAAGAAGATCGAGAGGCAGCGAATGAAAGTGAAAAGGGAACGTTTGTTTTTTCTCACTCTCCTTCCTTATGATGACAGCAGATGAATGAGAAATTGGAAAAACTCACTTTGGCATCAGCAGGTAATTAAACTGGAAAATTAAAGTCAAGGGGACAATAAAGATTTCTGATCACTGAAAAAACTTTTCTTTTTCTTTGCTGTAAGTGGGAAGGGAGAGGAAAAGAATAAGAGTAAGATTTGGCTGGAGGAGACTGCTTGGAATCTAAAAGATTAAAACTAAATTGTAACAAGACTTCCAAAAGATACGATTTAATTGGAACTTTGTAACTGAACTGCAACCCCAGGAAGAGAAAGTGAAAAAAGAAGAAAATGTTAAAACAAAACAGCTTGTGTGTATTTGGACTAATTAGTGATTTTGGGACTCTTGGAAACTATATTTGAAGGATTAAAAGCATTTAGGTGGTTGTTTAAAAAATTTCTACAATGGCATCACTGGTGGGTGAACTGAAAATGGAATTCAAAAAATATAAAGAAGAGGAACAAGAAGGGAAGGGCTTTTTTGGCTCCGTTTTTCATTTTTTAGAAATGGCAATTTCTACTTATGAGAAGCTACAAGAACAAGAAGATTGGGATAAAGAACCCATCTTTAATGAACAAGTAACTTTATCTGGGGAAGAAAGGGGAAAGGGAGGAAAGAGAATGGAGAATTTAAGACTCAAAAAAACAACCAGAAAAGGGAAAAATAAGGTGAAAAGTAAATATAATGTTAGAAAGCAACAGAAAAAAGGAATACAGAAGAGGGAAATGAAGATGAAGAGACAAGGGGTAAAAAGGGTAGAGTGGAGAAGCAAGGGAGGAAGGAAGGGAAGAGAAGCTACAAAGGTTTGTAACAAGATGTAAAGAAACAGGACTTATTTAGAGATAATGGGTAAAAATATAACTGAAAAAGAGATTCTGCAAAAGTACATAAGATTGTATTGTTGTATTTGTATTAGAAATAATATTAGAAAATGTGAAACAACATATGATTATAAAATGGTATAAAATATTCAATGTAATTTAATGAAAATCTTTTCTTTTTTGAACAAAATAAATGAAATATAAGAGAACTGAATTAAGAAGGAATGGGAACATTTTAAGTACATAATGTTTTAAAATATAAGTGAAATGGGGGGGGGGGGGAAGTAACTATGCAAAATTTATAAGTGTTCCCATAGAAGCATGATACTTATTTGAAAAGGAATGTATAAAATGTTTAAGATTCAAATGAGTATTAATCTTAATGATAGAGTTCAATTGGTATGGATTGTTGTTTTAATTATTTAAATTTTTAAAATATATATATTTACAATTTTTTTCTTTTTTTAAAATATAGTGTGTAGCTTCAGAATGTACTAAGCAGAATCCGAATAAAAGTTATGTATTATTTTAAGTGTTAAACTTAGGGGAAAGATATAAAGGCACCATACTCCAATCAGTTATTACAGGAGAAATTTTGTGTTAATGAGAAAACATAATAGACAGCTGAAACAGGACAGACAAAGGATATAACTATAATGATTTAAATTGAGATGAAATAAATAAAATAGAATTAAGAGAGTGAAAAGAGGGATGAAGCTATATAGAAAATGTAGAATGGTAATGAGATATGGAATAGTATATAAAAGTGAGCATGAACTTGAATTTATGTCTGTACGAAGAGATGTAACCCGGGATCAAGCTGCTTTCAAAAAAGATGTTTTATGTTTTTAATGTTATGTGTTTTGTTTGTATATGTTTGTTTTTTTAAAAATCAATAAAATTTTGGGGGAAAAAAAAGGAAGTGAAGAAAAAAAAACCTAATCCTTTCCCTTCTCTCTCTCCTTCGCAGCTTCAAAATCTTCTTTGGAAACAATGTTGTTAAGTTTAAATTCCAGGGTACCTTATTTGTTGCTTTTGCTGTTTAACCTGGTCAACCAAAACTTTCTCTTCTTATCTTCCTCCTGCACATTCTTTTCTGTTTGAGTTCTTCTTTGTGGTGGCCATTTCTGACCACCGCTGCAACCGCCTTTGGGAAAGGGAGTAATAGCCAGCTGGGGAGGAGAGATGCGGCTTTCCTCAACCCTGCAGGCAATCTCCTCCCTCTTCACCACCTCTACGGGGTGGCTTAGCCCCGAAACCAGTTGGCTTGGGGCGCTCCAGCGGCAAGCACGGATCAAAGCCTTGGAGAGATGAGGTTTCGGTCTGTCACCAAAGAAGCTCAAACCCAGCCAGTCTTGAAATTCCTCCCTTACCCAGTAGCAGCTGCTTACTGCTTGCTGAAAAAGGAAGGAAGGGAGGGCTTAAGGGACAGGGAGGAAGGAACTTCATGTACTCTTCCTGCTTCATGCCACACCCCCATGCATTCCCCCAAAATCTGCCACTCTTGTTGTTTTCCTGATCTGTGTGGCCTCTGGTATGTCTTTCCTGTCTGATGGAACCTCTTCTCCAACCAAATGGGCCCTCCCTAAACCACAGTCTACTGCATGCCTTCCCCAAACTCTGCAGCACCTCTTGGGCAGCCCTCCACACCCTTCCAACTTATGCTAGGAATAATGCATGGCATCCTTGACTTGCAATATCAGAATTGTGTATAAGGTGGAGGTATAACTAAGGCTGGTAACCTACTCAACTTTCTTCCTATTTTGAAAAATATTTGGGGGGAAAAACTTGAATGAGTATATAAATGATGGGCATCAATGAAACATGATGGGCATAAGGAAAATTGTAACGAAGGGAGGGAGGGGGATCACTGAGGAAAGAATGAAGAGAGAGTGGGAGAAAAGGAGGTAAGGAGGCAGTGATGGGATTCAATTTTTTTTACTACCAGTTCTGTGGGTGTGGCTTGATGGGCGTGGCAGGGGAAGGATACTGTAAAATCTCCAGCCAGAAGTGGTAGTTGCCGGTTCTCCAAACTATTCAAAATTTCCGCTACCAGTTCTCCAGAACTGGTCAGAACCTGTTGAATACCACCTCTGGAGGGAAGAAGGAAAATAGTGAAAAGAGAAGGAGATGAGTGAAGATAGATCTGATGTGTGTTTGTGAAACTAAATGAAAAAGAAAATGAATGAAGGTATTCTCATCTTCTTGAGTGAAAATGTAGAGAATGAAAATGCTAAAGTACATAACAGAAACTAACTTGTGACTTCCGGTTGACATTCTGGAGAAAACGGCTGGAAAATAGCAGAGCTCTGCTGGGCTCTGTGAAATGCAGCCAGCAACTGCTTGTTGGGAGACCCTTTCAAGGCAGTGAAGAAAAGAGAGGTGCTTCATCGATCGTGAGGAAACAGCAATTTCCTCCTGATCCAAAGAAAACTCTCCTGATTGGCAGCAGAGATGACAGCCATTTTCTTGGTCTGTCACAAGTTGGGACAACTGGGACACTAAGATTTTGTGCTGGAGAGGTGTGTGGACAGAGCAGTGAAACTGGGTGAAATAATTTCTAACTGTTACCTTATAAGACTAACCTAAGTAAAAAGTTCCAAAAAATAGTCTCCAAACCTGAAGAAAGAAGCAGTTGGATTTATGGAGAAAGTTTAAAGATTAAAAATTAAAGAGGAAGATCAAAGATTGAAGACATAGAAGTAAAAGAAAAACCTAAAGGATGATTTAAAACATAGAAAGCCTGGAAAAGCTGAATAAATTTGTGAAAAGTGATTATTGGGAGAAATTGCTTTTCTGAAATTTCAGCAAGAGATAATAAAGTTCTATGAAGAAATGTTGGAAATGATGACAAAGAATTATAAGAAGTTGATGAAAATATTTAAAGATAAAGATGTGAAAATAGAAGGGTCTCAACAAATGCTGGGAAAAGACGAATATAACACACAGATAACAGGTAATCAGAGTTGGAAGGGACTTTGTAGGTCATCTAGTCCAACCCCCCCACCCAAGCGGGAGACCCTACACCATTTTTGACAAATGGCAGTCCAAGCTCTTCTTGAAAGTCTCAAGTGATGGCGCTCCCACAATTTCCAAGGGCAAGCTGTTCCATTGGTTGATTGTTCTCACTGTTAGAAAGTTTCTCCTTATTTCCAGGTAAAATCTCTCTTTGTTCAGTTTCCATCCATTATTCCTTGTCTGGCCTACAGGTGCTTTAGAAAATAGCTTGACTCCTTCCTCTCTGTGGTAGCCCCTCAAATATTGGAAGACTGCTATCATGTTTCTCCTGGTCCTTCTCTTTACCAAACTAGCCAAGCCCAGTTCCTGCAACCATTTGTTGTATGTTTTCACCTCCAGTCCCCAGGTTGCTCTTCTCTGTACTTTTTCTAGAGTGTCAACATATTTTTTATAATGTGGTGAACAAAACTGGATGCAGTATTCTAGGTGTGGTCTTACTAAGGCTTTATAGAGTAGTATTAGCACTTCCCTTGATCTTTTTTTAATTTTTTTTTTATTTTTTGTCAATTACTTATAAGATGATAGGTATAAGTAAAAACGTAGTTATGAATACATGGATACATATTCGAAAAATAAAAAAAATGTAAAAGAAACAATAGGACAGGGACGGTAGGCATGTTGGTGCGCTTATGCACGCCCCCTACAGACCTCTTAGGAAAGGGGTGGGGTCAATAGTAGACAGTCTAAGGTTAAAGTTTTTGGGGTTTGGGGAGAAAAACCCCAGAATCAGGTCGAGTATTACAGACATTGACCACCCTGTTGTTGAAGTCGTATTTCCTGCAATCAAGTTTGGTGCGATTAACCCTGAGTTTGTATCTATTGTGTGCTCTTGTGTTGTTATGGTTGAAGCTGAGGTATTCATTGACTGGTAGGACATTGCAATGTATGATTTTATACACTATACTTAGATCAGACCGAAGGTGGCATAGTTCTAGGTTTTCTAGGTTAAGAATTTCAAGTCTGGTGGCATAAGATATTCTGCAATGAGTAGAGGAGTGGAGAACTCTTCTTGAGAAATATTTCTGGACTTTCTCAACTGTGTTAATATCAGATTTGTAATTTGAGTTCCAGACTGATGAGCTATATTTGAGTATTGGTCTAGCAAATGTTTGTATGCTCTAGTTATTAGGGTAATATTACCAGAGAAAAAGCTATGTAAGATTAGGTTAACAACTCTTAATGCCTTTTTGGTTATGTAGTTACAGTGGGCTCTAGCACTTAGATCATTAGAGAAGAGTACTCCAAGATCCTTGACAGAGTTTGGATCATCATCAAGGTCTTGGCTATTCAGCTTTATTTTCTGATTTTTTTTTTGCCAATATGTAGGACAGAGCATTTATTTGTTGAGATTTGAAGTTGCCATTTGCTTGACCATTCTGATACATAGTCAAGGTCTTTTTGAAGGGTAGCAGTATTGTCTGTGGTGTTGAATAGCTTTACATCATCAGTGAAGAGAACGCAGTTGCTCTTGATATGATCACAGAGGTCATTTATGTAGAGTATGAAAAGAATTGGTCTTAGAACACTGCTTTGGGGGACACCACTGTTGACAGGTACAGAATTTGATAGGACACTCCCAATTTTGACCATTTGTTGTCTGTTTGACAGGAATGCTTCTATCCAGTTATGCAGGTATTCAGAGATACCGTAAGATTTTAGTTTTTGGAGTAGTTTGTTGTATACCACTGAATCAAACACTTTACAGAAGTCTATGTAAATTGCGTCTATTGCTTTACCCTGATCGAGTTGTGTAGTCCATATGTTTTTGCAGTGTAAGAATTGCAGATTACATGATAGTTTTTTCCTAAAGCCAAATTGTTATTTAGAGCATTGGTTGTTTATATCGAAGTGGAGGATGATGGATTGGTTAATAATTGATTCCATGACTTTACAGGTGACACAGCATAAAGAGATTGGTCTGTAATTTTCAACTTTTCTCCCTTTTTGAAGATGGGGATGACTGTGGCTTGTGACCATAATTTTGGCAAGGAGCTGGTCCTGAAAGATTTTTCAGTGATTATGCTTAGAGGTTCGGCTATGGCAGTGGGTAGCTTTTTTAAGAAGTAGGTACATATTCCATCCAGTCCAATAGATAGAGATGGTTTTAGATTGCGTAGTGCTTTTTCAACATTATCTTCTGTAAAATCAATATGTATTAGATCATTGTAGTTGTCTGTGGCTTGACTCGGAAATACTGGGTATAATCCATTGCTGTTTACAAATACTGAGCCAAACAATGTGTTAAAGAGGTTGGCTTTAATAGTGTCGTCGTTGCAGTCTTTACCATTAGGTCCTTTCAGGGGTGGAATGGACCTTGAGTCTTTTAGTTTGTTGTTTACAAAATTGTAGAAAATGCAGGTGGAATTGGTGCATAGAAGGTTTTCTTCTTGTTTTATGTGATAATCTTGATTGTATCCCTCTGTTAATACAATTTAGGATTGCATTCGCTTTTTTGGTTGCTGCTGCGTACTGCTGGCTCATATTTAGCTGGTTGTCCACTAAGACTCCAAGATCTCTCTCACAGTTATGTTATATCACACTGATATTGAGCCTGGTTTCACCCAGTCTATATGGGTACTTTTGGTTTTTCTTGCCTGTGTATTCTCTACATTGAATTTCATTTTGTTAGATATGGCCCAGTGTTCTAGTCTATCAAGATCCATCTGGATCTTTAGCCTATCTTCTTGGGTGTTAGCTATTCCTGCCAGCTTAGTATCATCTGCAATTTGGTAAGTTCCCCTTCTATTCCTTCATCTAAGTCATTAATGAAGATATTGAAGAGTACTGGGCCTAAGATGGAACCTTGTGGCACCCCACTGCTTATTTCCCTCCATGTAGACTTAGACCCATTAAGGACTACTCATTGAGTACGGTTTGCCAGCCAGTTGTGAGTCCATCTAGTGGTGGTGCTATCTATTCCACTTTTTTCTAGCTTACTGAGAAGTAGGTTGTGGTCTACTTTGTTGAATGCCTTGCTGAAATCTAAATATATTATGTCCACAGTATTTTGCTGGTCTACTAATTTAGTCACTGTGTTGAAGAATGAAATAAGATTGGTTTGGCATGATCTGTTTTTAACAAACCCGTGCTGACTGCTAGTTATTACTTTACTTGTTTCTAGATGTTGGCAGATCTGTTTTTTTATTATCTTTTCCAGTATCTTCCTGGGTATTGATGTTAGGCTGATTGGTCTATAGTTTCCTGGGTCTGTTTTTTTTTTCTTTTCTGAAGATGGGAACCACATCAGCTCTTTTTCAGTCCTCTGGTAGTTCCCCGGTGCTTCAGGATTTTTGAAAGATATGGTGCAGTGGTTCTGAGATGACCTCTGCCAGCTCCTTTAAAACTTTGGGATATAATCCATCAGGCCCCGGTGATTTGTTTTCATCAAGATCAGACAGGTGTTCTCTTACTATTATTTGCTTATTTTAACTTTTATTTCTGGTCTGTCTTTTACAGTTATGTTTTTGGTGGGCTGAGTTATAGTTTCTTTTTGCATGAAGATGGAGGCAAATAATGAGTTAAGCAGTTCTGCTTTCTCTCTGTTGCCTGTTACTTCCTTGCCATCTTCTCTCTTTAATGGGCCGGTTGTTTCCTTGATTTTTTTCTTGTTATTTATATGTTGGAAGAAACTTTTTTTATTATCTTTGACTTTTGTTGCAAGTCTTTGTTCATTCTGAGCCTTTGCTATCCTGACTTCGTCTTTGCAGATTCTGGCTATCTGCTGATATTCTGCCTTAGTTGTATGTCCCTCTTTCCATTTTTTGTACTTGTCCTTTTTTTCTTTCAATTTGCCAGAAAGATCTTTGTGCAGCCATGCTGGTTTCTTCTTGGATTTCTTGTTTTTCTTTCTCAGTGGTATTGTGCTGGTCTGGGCTTTTATGATCGTACTTTTTAGAGTTTCCCAAGATTCTTGAGTTGTTTTGCCCTTTAGGATTTTCATTCATGGAATCTTTCCCAAGTTCTCTCTGAGTTTATTGAAATCAGCTCTTTTAAAATCCAAGACTATGATGTCATTATGTTCTGTTGTTTGTGTTTGTGTTATGTTGAATTCTAGTATGACATGGTCACTCTCACCCAAGGTTCCTGCAGTTTCAACTCCCTCTATCACTTCTTCTCTGTTTGTAAGAATTAAGTCCAGATTGGGTGGCCTATAATATACACCTATGGCCATGTCATTCTTTTTTCTTTTATATTGACCCATATGCATTCTAGCAGGTTTTCATCTTTAGTTTCATGCATTTCTATAACAATATAGTGATCCTTTACATACAGTGCAACTGCACCTCTTCTTTTATGGGGTCTGGCTTTTTTGAATAGTTTGTATCCTTCTACCAGTATGTTCCAGTCATGGGTTTCATCCCATCAAGTTTCTGTTATTCCAACTATATCATATTTACCTTCATGTATTCGTAGTTTGAATTCACCCTGTTTGTTCCCCAAACTTTGTGCATTTATATATCGGCACTTGAGATCTTTATGTTTGATACTGTGTTTACTGTCTACATAACCTGTGTTCTGCCTACCTGCTCCTATTTTCTTGCCACCTGTTTGATTAGTGCACATGGTATGGCACTCACTATTAAATACTTGGTTTTTGTTGGCATCAAGGTTGATAATCTTACCTGCACAAACATCTATTTTGCATGCACTGGTATCCTTATTAATTTTAGGTTGCTGGGGACAGAAGTGTTCTGAATCCATTAATTCTCTGTTCCCGCTGCTCAGTTTTAAAGTTTATCCAGGAAATCTGTGAATTTAATGCCAAGTAACTCAGTCCCTTTCTTTGATGGATACAAACCATCTCTTTTGTACAGTTTTTCATTGGACTAGCTGCAGACATCATGACTAATTAAACCAAAGCCTTCCCTTTTACACCACTCCTTTAGCCACACATTAAACTCTGCTACACGCTGCCCTTTCCTTTTCTGTTCCTTGAATGTTCCTTGTCAAACCTCTGAAAAGATAAGCCTACAGCCCATATTACTAAGTTCATACCCCAAGCTCTGGAAGTCTTTCTGAACAGAAAGTACATCCTTCTGGGACAGATAATTTGTACCAAGATGTATAATAGCGTCAACATCATTCTTGACTATCTTCAGAATATGCTTCTTGTCTCTGCTGGCAGTCGCACCTGGTAGACACCTGACCTCTTTCAAAACCTCAGTATCCTTTCCTAAATTTACATCCCTTACAATTGAGTCCCCAACCAGAAGGTGGCTCTTCTTTTTTTGGATGCCTTGTCTTCTTGTGTGACTGGTGCGTGGTACCTGACTCACACTTTCTCCTTTCCAAAGTAAGTTCTTCTTCTAGGACCATGATCCCCGGCCTACTTGAGTTATCATTATCAGAACTACCTTGGCATGTCACTTTAGTGTCCCTATTAAGGTCAGCAAGGGCATTGTATCTGTTGTGCTGGGGCACAGCAAAAGCTTTGTGTTTATGGTCCATAGCTCTCACCCTGCCAGATCCCACAGTTGTCCATACTGCCCTTTTCCTGTAGCATCTTTGTGGTAGTGGGGGCTGGTAGCATGGCAGCTCAATAGATGGCTGCATTGGGCACTTAATTTCTGCTTGGAGAGCACAGATTAGAGATTCTACATGGGCAATCTGTCCATGTAAACTGGTAATTTTTTTACAAAGAGGACAGTATCCAAGTTTGAAAAGAGTACTGTGAACGACAGCTGTAAAACAAGTATTTCACTGAACTAAGTTATTTTGAAATAAAATAAAATCACAATCTCAAGCACACTTACCCTAAATGTCTTATTGGTATTCTTGGTTTATAGTTATATGATTCTCACACCATTAAGTGCATGGTCCGTTATCTTTCTTCTTTCTACTCACCCTCTGCTTCCTTCACAAGCAGCCATCAGCTCCTCCCACAACCTCTGGGAATTTGAAATGCAATGGAAGCAATTCAAACTGCCTCTCTCCTTTCTACTCACCCTCTGCTTCCTTCACAAGTAGCCAGCAGCTCCTCCCACAACCTCTGGGAGTTTGAAATGCAATTTTGTACAGTTTTTTATTGGACCAGCTGCAGACATCATGACTAATAAAAGACAAAAGACAGCTGAGAAATTAGAAGGAATGGTAGAGGAGGCAAAGCAAAATAAACTACAAGAAGGTAAAAATAAATTAAAAGCAGATTAAAAACATTGGAAATATAGTAATAATAAATACTAAAAATCAAACAGACAATCCCTTAAGAGCCTACAACAGAATAGAAGGAAAAAAGGATTATTTTTCAAAAATAATGGAAGGTTTATGAATGGATATTCAAAAGATGCAGCAGAAGAAGATGAAGGGCAAGATAGAAGCAATTATAATTGCACAATTAACCTGTGCAAAAATGCTAGAAAGACATATAGGATTCCAAAAGAGAAACATAAAAGAATCACAAAAAAAATCACCAAAAAATCAATAAATGATGAAATTCTAAAAAGACTGAAAGATAATGGATAGAGAGACAATATCCTGCACTATAGTAACTATATTGAAAACCAATAAAAATAAGTGGAAAGTTTAAACTGGGGAAATAGTAGCACAAATATAGATATATAATAGAATTTATTATAACCATAAATACTGTATATTAAGATTAGGAGGTGGCATATTAGGACTAGGTATATCTAAATGTATTGTTATGATTATCAAGATGCAAAAAACATGTGGGGAAATATAGTTTTCAAGGATTATAAATTCAGGGAATTTAGAGATATAATTTTTGGAATTGATTAAATCTCATTGATAACTGGTTTTATTGGTGTTTATAGAAAATTGAGATGTTGAAAATGTGGTGGAATACTGGGTGATATTTATAATATTAAAATATTAGTGACTTAATACGGGTTAATAAATAATTATACAATATGAAGAAATATTATTGATGTTTATATATATTTTGGGATGAAGTGATAAAAATCATGAAGAGAAAATAGTATTGTTTAAAGATAATGATGTAAACATACAAGAACCCCAGCAAATGGGAAAAATAAAGAAATAAGTATAAATTGGGAAAATAGTAGAATATATATTGATATATAAAAGAATATATAACTATAATGAGCACATTAAGGCCAGAAGTTGGAAGATAAAAAATGTGTATGTAATTGTATTATTACTGTGAGCACTGTGTTTAAAATTTGTTAACCCAGTCATTGCAATGTCCACAAAAAATGCTGGTTGTTAACGGAAAAACTGCAAATAAAACATTGATTCAATCGAGAAAGCAGAATTATTTTATACAGAATTTTTTGGAAGGAGAGAGGAGGAGGCAGAAAAAGAGATTTCACTAATTGAATTCCAAGATGACCAAATGGAGACTGAAAAAGAAGAAGGCGCAGTAGGTGGATCGGTGGAGATTAAAGAACAACGTGAACCAAGATCTATGAGAGCTGCCAAACCCAATTATAAAGCATAATCATGGAAGAGAAAAAACTGATTACAATGAATATAAATGGACTTAATTCAGCTGTTAAAAGAAGGAAAATTTTTCAAAAATTAGAGAAACTAAAATTTGATATAATTTGTCTATAAGAAGTACATATTAAGAAACAATATGAACAATTGTTGATACAACCAAAATTAGGAAAAATATTTACTTCTTGACTCAATGTAAGAAAATAGGAGTGGTTTTATATATTAAAGAGATCATCTTAGCAAAATTGATTTATCCTGATGAAGACAGAAGAGTATTAATGGTGGAAATAATGGACAATAATACGAAAACACTCTTGATTGCAATTTATGCTGCGAATGATAAACAAGAAGAATTTTATAAAAAATTACACATGAAAATAATTGAACTGGACTATGTCAATATAGTTATGATGGGAGATTTCAATGGAATTGTAGACAATAAACTGAACTATATAGCAACAACAACAACAAAGCAAAATAGAAAGTCTCTCCCCAAATCCTTTTTTTAAATGATAGATGAAATAAACTTAAAAGATATATGAAGAGAAAGAAATGTTAAAACCAAACAATACACTTTTTACTCAAATAGACATTTATCATGGTCCAGAATAGATATGATTTGGATTTCAACAGAACTAATATCTAATATTCAAGAAACAAATATCAAAACAAGTACTTGGGCAGATCATAATCCAGTGACAATTAAATGGAAAGGACAAAAAAGAAGATCGTGATGGACGTTAAATAATACTATTCTAAAGGAGAAGGATTTTATACAGCAGATGGAGAAAGAATTGGCTTTTTTCTTGAGAGAAAATAAAAAAGAAGACACTTCAATCCAGAATGTATGGGACACAATGAAGGCATATGCTAGAGGCTTGATAATAGACTACACAAAGAAAAGGAATATCAGGAAAAGGCAAGCCACGGAAGCTTTAGAAGATGAGTATCAAAAACTTGAAAAAGAATTACAGAAAACGCCACAGAAAAAAGACATTAAGCTAAAACTGGACACAAATAAACACAAAATGAGTTTAATATAGAGAGAAGAATTAGCACAGAAAATAAGAAGTGCTAAACAGAATTATTTTGAGGATGCAAACAAACCAGGTAGATGGTTAGCATACAAATTGAGAAAGGAAAAAGAATCAAGGAAAATACCGCAGTTAACAGATGATCAAGGTCAAGTTTGCCACGACAATAAAGAGAAGAAGGAAATCATTTGAGTCTTTTATGGGAAATTATATGAGCAAGAGAATATTGAGGAGGAAAGAGTTAAACAGTATTTACAGAATGCTAATCTACCTAAGATACCTAAAGAGATTGAAAAAATGTTAGAAAGCAATATAACCATGATGGAGTTAAGTGAAGCACTTAAGAAACAAAATAATGGGAAGGCACCAGGCCCAGATGGACTTCCAGCAGAATTCTATAAAACATTAAAAGAATCGCTGAACCTTCCATTGCTAGAAGTCATGAATGAAGTTATGTTAAAGAAGAAGATACCTAAAACATGGTCAGAAGCCTACATTACACTTATTCCAAAAGAAGAGATTGATCCATTACAAATTAAGAATTATAGACCCATTTCTTTATTGAATGCAGATTATAAACTTTTCGCGTCAATATTGGCAGAGAGACTCAAAAAATATTTAAATAATTTTATTCATCCTGACCAAAATGGATTTCTGCCAAAGAGACAAATTAAAGATAATATGAGAGTAATATTGGACACTTTGGAATATTATGAGGCACACCCTGAAAAATAAATGACTTTGATATTTTTAGATGCACAAAAGGCATTTAATAATGTGAACTGGAGATTCATATTATTATTTTTGGGACAGATCGGCTTCGCCAAAAAAATTATTCAAGCAATACAAGCCATATATTATAAGCAAACGGCAAAGGTAATGATAGAGGGAGAATTAACAGACTCCATCAATATAAGAAAAGGTACAAGACAAGGTTGCCCACGATCACCTTTGCTATTTATACTAACTTTGGAAGTGTTAAATAGAAATATTAGAGATGAAAAGAGTATAAAAGCAATGAAAATTAAAAAGGAAGAATTTAAATTGCAAGCTTTTGCAGATGACTTGGCCTTTATTTTAGAAGACCCTCTAGAAACAGCACCAAAACTATTGGAAAAGATAGAGGCATATGGCAAGGTGGCCAGCTTGAATATAAACAAAGATAAGACAAAGATTTTGACAAAGAATATCCTGCTAAGACAAAAAGAAGAATTGGCAGATGTATTGAAAATTCTAGTCATGAATAAGGTTAAGTATTTGGGGATACATTTGATAGCAAGATGTAGTACATTAAAAGAGAACAACTACACTAAACCTAAACAACAGATAGCACTAGATTTGATGAAATGGGAGAACTTACAATTATCACTAATAGGGAGAATTTCAACAATCAGAATGAATATTTTACCCAGAATTTTATATTTGTTTCAAACAATGCCAATTAGGCTTGGAAAGGACTACTCTGAAGATTTAAACAAAATTGTGTTGAAATATATATGGCAAGGTAAGAAAGCAAGAATAAAGTTAAAACTTTTACAAGATGCTAGAATTAGAGGAGGATTTGGTCTGCCTAATTGTGGGAGTTGTACTACCAAGCTACAAACTTGACATGGGCTAAGGAATGGATAACATTAAGAAATACTAGATTGTTGCCATTAGAAGGACATGATTTGTTGTTGGGGTGGCATACCTTTTTATGGTATAAGGGAACTAAAATACAGGGTTATTTTAGAAGACATGATATACCGGAGTCTCTGTGGTTAAATTGGGAGAAGATTAAAAGACAATGTTATTTCAAAATTCCAGTCTGGTTATCGACTATTGAAGCATTTTCTTATCCTATAACATATAAGAAGGAACAAACAGTTAGATATGGGGAAATTTTGAATGAAAAGGGTGAACGTAAATCGATGCAAAAACTAGAGGAACAACGTATAAAGATGAATTGGTTTTCTTATGCGCAAATACATTCAAGGTATGAAAAAGATTTTAAAACAGGTTTCTATAATAAATTGACTGATTTAGATAAGATTTTGACAGGTACTGATGAAAAGGTGATTAAAAAACTGTATGGATATTTATTAGAAATTAAACTAGAAGAACAAGTTAAAGAGACTATGATTGCTTGGGGGAAGAATTTTGGATATGGGGTTGATCTAGAGAAATGGCAAAAATTTTGGTCTCAAAATTATCAAATGACAATGTCAACAGCATTTAAAAAAAAATTGTATAAGATGTTTTACAGGTGGCATTTTCTCCCGACAAGAATAGCAAGAATGTTCAAGAATAAATCCAAAAGATGTTGGAAATGTCATCAGATACCTGGCTCATATTACCATATGTGGTGGACTTGTGCAGATGCAAAAAAAATATTGGACTAAAATCCACACGTGGTTGGAAAAAATGACTAAAAAGCATATAGATTTAAAACCAGATATATTTATATTGGGAATTCTACCTGGTACATACAGCAAAGATTTAAAATATTTGATTGTAAATGTATTAACAGCAGCTAGGATTATATTTGCTAAAAATTGGAAAAATGAGAAAATACCATCACAGGAGGAAACTATCAAGAAAATACTGGAATGTGCTGAAATGAGTAGATTGACATTTGAAATTAGTGAACAAGAGGATAAACAATTTTACAAAATTTGGGACCTTTTCCATCAATGGCTAGATAACAAAATATAATAATAGAACATGTAGAATTTTAGAAAATAATGAATATATAAAGATGTATTTCTTTTCTTTTTTATTATTATTATATATATAAAATGTTTTTAAGATAGATTTGGGAGGACTATATAAATTGTTATAAAATAAACTAAGTAAAGTATAGCTATCTCGCAAAGTATGAATGAACAAAATTATAGTCAAATGATTGATTAATAATAATACTAGGATATTCAATTTTTGATTGATAATATGAGTTATTATGTAATGTAACTGTAACTGAGATTATGAAATCGAAGCACAAAATATTTGCAAACCAACCAACACACTGCTTGTATATTTATGGAAGAAATATGGATGTTTTTATGTTTTGTTTGTTTTTTGTTTATTTTTAAAAATCAATAAAACTTACCAACAAAAAAAAAAAGAAAATAGTATTGTTTAAAGATAATGATGTAAACATACAAGAACCCCAACAAATGGGAAAAATAAAGAAATAAGTATAAATTGGGAAAATAGTAAAATATATATTGATATATAAAAGAATATAGAACTATAATGAGCACAGTAAGGCCAGAAGTTGGAAGATAAAAAATGTGTATGTAATTGTATTATTACTGTGAGCACTGTGTTTAAAATATGTTAACCCAGTCATTGCAATGTCCACAAAAAATGCTGGTTGTTAAAGGAAAAACTGCAAATAAAATACACACACACACATACACACACACACACACACACACACACAAAAGAAACTAACTTGCATAATAATAAATGATATTAATAAAGTTACTAACATAATGTTATGCTTTAAATCAAAGGTGTCAAACTCACATTGTCATGGCAGAATCATGTGACATATCGGGACTTTCTTCCCCTTTGCTAAACCAGGTGTGTGCGTGGCCAGTGTGTGATGCATCCAGCCCCAAGGCTGGGAGTTTGACAGCCCTGCTCTAGATTCTTGTCAGTAGCAATAACACTTAGACTTAGACACTGCTTCACAGCCCTCTCTAAGCGGTTTACAGAGTTGTCATATTGCCCCCAAGAATCTGGGTCCTCATTTTACTGACCTTGGAAGGATAGAAGCCTGAGTCAACCTTGACCCTGATGAGATTCAAACTGCCAAGTTGCAGGTATCTGGCAGTCAACAGAAATAGCTGGAGTACTGCATTCTAACCACTGCACCACCACAGCTCAACCAATATAAGTCTCAGAATTCAGGGTTTTAAGTTAGTGAAATGCTCCAATTAATAGTTACAATGAAAAAATAAGAGATATGGTTTCAGTTTAGTTGTGCAAATTCTGAATGAATATGATTTGTAAGAAAAATAGTGCTTTGTTAATTAATTAATGGGTTGGTTGTTAACCTAATCCTATGTACCTTTTTCTCTGGTAATATCACACTACTAACTAGAGCATACAGAACATTTGCTAGACCAATACTTGAATACAGCTCATCAATCTGGAACCCACATTATGTATCTGATATTAACACGGTAGAGAAAGCCCAGAAATATTTCACAAAAAGAGTTCTTCACTCCTCTACTCATGTGTATGTAATTGTATTATTACTGTGAGCACTGTGTTTAAAATATGTTAACCCAGTCATTGCAATGTCCACAAAAAATATTTTTTGTATTCTGCAAATACCTTATGCCACCAGACTGGAAATTCTAGACCTAGAAAACGAAGAACTACGCCGCCTTCGGTCTGTGTTGTAATGATGAGGCAATCGAGTTGTTTGATCATGAACAACTGAATCATGATGAACTTTATTGGAGTATAGTCTTGTATTTATATACATTTTTAGTTATCCTTCATCATTGGTTAATTTTGGTTACTGCTTAACTTTGTTACTGTTCAGCACAGTAATCCATACAATTAATTATCTCTAGTTAAAGTCTAACATATGTTTACTTCCCCTCTCTAATCCTCCTTTAGATTAGTGACTTTGTTTGCCTGAGATTTATTTGCTTGGAAACATTGTTTGGAAACATTCTTTATCTGGGGTTTGCCATCCAAGATTGGAACATTCCCGCAATTACAACTCTACAGGTCCAATCTAAGTATGGTATATAAAATCATACATTGCAATGTCCTACCAGTCAATGAATACTTCAGCTTCAACCATAACAACACAAGAGCACACAATAGATACAAACTCATGGTTAACCGCACCAAGCTTGATTGCAGGAAATATGACTTCAACAACAGAGTGGTCAGTGTCTGCAATACTCTACCTGACTCTGTGGTTTCTTCCCATACCCCAAAAAGTTTAACTTTAGACTGTCTACTATTGACCTCACCCCTTTCCTAAGAGGTCTTTCGGGGGGCGTGCATAAGTGCACCAATGTGCCTACCATCCTTGTCCTATTGTTTCTTTTCGTTTTCTTAAATGTATCCATGTATTCATAACTATGTTTATATTTATGTTATGTAACTCTGTTTATGTTTATGTTTATATATCTTGTAAGCAATTGACAAATCAAATAAATAAATAAATATGAGACCAGAAAATATGGAAACAGTTATTGAGCCACTTGAAGATTTATGAATGAATTGGAATGGTGATGGTTGACTGGAACCTCTTAAGAGAAAGATGTGTTTGTTTCAATACATAATTGCCATATAGCCATATCTGTTAATATATGCATATTGGAAAGGAAAAAGTATAAATCTAAGCATCATTCAATCTTTTCATGAAAAGAATTCATTCATTGAAAGAATTATATAAAAAGAATCTGAATGTGGAATAGACCATTTTTAATAGTGTCAAAAGGGAAATCTTGGAAAAGTGAACATGCGAAGAAGTGAAAGGAATTACAGCAAAAATGAGAAAGAATCAATTTCATATGGAACAGAATTGAAAGATGATTAATTTTACAACAGAATAAATGGAAAGAAAAATGTGGAAGTTCCACTGAAGAGAGTTGAAAGAATAAACCTACAAAATGTCATAGAAGCCTATGGAATTACAATAATGGATGCATGAAAAAGAGTAATTGATGAAGGATAAGTTAAATATGCTTGGGATGAGACAATGCACGTAAAGGAATGATTGCTGCAAAAAAATCAGAATAGGAGAAAAATATTATATAATGTAATAAAGCAGATTTTTGGTTAGTAGAGAATGAATGGAAACAAGTAACAGGTTCTATTCATTGTGGGGAAAAATACCACTTTCATAATATGATGGAAGAATGTCAGCCAGTGTAACTTTAAGCCATTTCTTGACTTTAAATCAAAATATTCAAGAACATAGAAACAGATGCTATAGAAGTTAGTGTCCAAGTGGGGAGGGGAATGATGGAAGTCATAAATTCTGTGAAAGCACTGGAAAATGCTTAGGCTGCAGTGACAGATAGTGCAACTGGAGTAGTATTGCAACATTAAAGTATGGATATGGTTTGCTTATGATGTAGTTGTGCAACTTGCTTAATGTGTGTATGAAGATTACATCTGTGTCTGACAATTAGAAGAATGCTGTTGTTGTTCCATTATACTGATGCAAAGGTAGCTGGATCAATGCAAAAACTTGAAGGAGATTAGAATGTTAAGTGTGTCTGGAAATAATTTGGCAGCAGAATTCTCTTCAAAGGGTAACAAAGAAATAGCAGCGTGATGATGAGGGACGTGGCACAAAGGCAACACAATCACATAAGTAAGAAAAGTCCCTTTAATATCTCCATCTTTGCCCCCAATATCCAGTTTCCTTCAGCTGGAGAAAAAACTCCCCCAAGCAGTCTTTAAGTGGAGGAAATTCAGTCCGAAAACAAAGTATATATAAACTATAAATAAAAATCCATACAAACCATGCTGCAGCAATTAACTGGACAGGGCAGGGTAAGTAATTGCAGACTTCAAAGGCCAACAAAACACACACAGTTGCGAAGACACCAGGAGCCAGATAAGCCTCAACCATAAAAGATAACTCATGATTTGCTTCCAACAAGTTGCTGTGTGCAACCTCCCTTTTTAAACACTGTGTTCCCAGCTGCAGCTAATGAAGGGAATCAGGGCCCTGTCCTCCCCTGTAAGCCATGCAACTCGTGTTGCTCCCTTCTCCATTCCTCCCTGCATGACCTAGGATGAAGAGGGGTGGGCCTAGATCTTCCTCTGAATTCCCTCTGCCTTGCTCTACCTCTCCCCTGCTCTGCCCAGCTGGACTTTGCCCTTCCTCAGTTTCTTCCATAGCCACTTGAGCTACACTCCCACTCCCTGACAGCTTCTCAACCTCCCCCTTGGAATCAGATTCCAACAGGGGCATGACAAGCAGTGAACAAAATTTGGGAAATGCTGTTCAGTCAGGCAGAGAACCATAGGCCTAATTTTTTTCATTGACAAATGTATGAATGTGGGAAAGAAGGTTTATTGCCATTTGTTGATTTCCAGAAATAGAATTTGAATTATCAAATGTTTTGCACAAATGAAGAATTGCAAATTACTGAATGTGGTAAGAATGGTTTATGTTGGAAGTAAAGTAAGAATAAATGGAATGCTTAGCAATTGATTCAACCCAGAGTAGGGTATAAGATAAGAATATACTCTTGGTTTAATGTATTTATGAATTAAAACATAAAAATGCTGTAGAGAGGGTCGAAATGTACCTATGGAAATTCAGATATGTGTTTACATACAGTGGTTTGGTTGAGATTCTGAATTATTTGCAGCAAATATTAGATTGATTGTATAATGCAGCACTGAGCATGTATCTGAAAATAAATGTATCAAAGAGCAGTGTAGTTGTACCGAAGGAAAAATAGATTTAAGTGGAGTTAAATGGGTATGAATAAAATTCTACTTAATTTGTCCATGAAATAGAGAGTCGAATATGTCAGAAGTAACATAAAAATAAATGAAAGGCAGTGAGAATGGGTACTGAGGTTTGTGAAGATATATGACTAAGGCATGGGGGTTGAATAAATATGACTTGAATACAAAAGCATGTGAACGGTATGAAAGAAATATTACGAGAATTAATGAATGACAACTGAATCAAAAAACCAAAGATATCAAGGAAGAGTTAATGGGCTGAGAAGGAAAGGAAAAGCAAGAATATCATGATTACGTATTCCTGAGAACTGAGAAATTTAGAAACAAAGAGCAGTACAATGAATGTGGTAGAGACAAGGATTGTTTGCAAGAATAGGAAGACAGTTTAAAAAGGAAATTATTCTGTTATAGTGAACTGTTATAGTGAACAGTGAGATAAACTAGATGTAGCCATATTTCCTCTCTTTTTCTTATTTCATGCCTAGATTTTTATTTTAATTTATGGCCCTCTTTTGCATAACACTTATATCCCAGAAGGGAAAACTGTGGTGCTATATATGGCTTATGATTCTGTTTTCCTCAGAATAATTTCCTTTTTAAACTAACTTAGATTTAGCTCTTGGTATTAACTCTACTAAAACATTTCGCTTAATGATAATGATAGTCAACCATGAGGTTGACTGAACCATTGACTACCAGGGTAGATTGATGTGCTCAGAATTACAATCAGTTGGTGGGGATGGTGGGGGCTGGATTCAACAATTTTTCAGAGAATGGTTTGGGATGGGTTTTAACAGTTAATTAATCCATCTTGCCTACATGTTCTCTGCTTTATCTTACTGGGGAAATGTAATGCTGTGGCAAACAGGTTTAAAGAATTCGACAGTTTATCTGGACTGACGTTCACAGGTCTCAGGAGTTATATAGTGCTATCCACTGAGCGAGTAAATAATACAAAAAGGGCTTGTAGAGTTTCAGTCATTTATGATTCTGTCAAATCTAAACAGATTTACAATCACTGTGACCTTGTCTAGTTTAGTTTAAGAATGACAAAGAAAAACTATATTTTAATGATACCTTTACAGAGAAGTCTTTTTATGAAATGGAATTTTACCAGAATACTTATAAGAAATATTGCCTTTTAAAAGCAGTATAAAATTATATAAGTAGTATCTAAATTATTTTGTTGACAGTCACTAAAATTTATTTACCCACTTATTTACTAGGTGAATGGCAGCTTATTTGCTTTTTTTCACATTTCTTTTTCATCCTAATTCTAGAGATTTGCATGACTCTCACACTCCAGCTATTTTGGAAATAATTGAAAGCATAGTTTATCACCTTATCACCCAGGCTGTGATAAGGTGATTGCCAGGTTTTGGTTTTGCCAGGTTTTTGCTGGTTTTTAGAATGTTTAATTGTTTTACTCTTCTAAACACATATGCTTTTTTAACTGTTTGATTTTCTTTCTTTTTGTATGTTTTGTCAGGCACCCAGATTTTCCTGGGAGTCAGGCTTCCTGGGAGTCCAAATAGAATGAACACATAAATAATATAACCAAAGTCCAAGTCTAATAATCCAACAGCAAAACCATAGAGCATTTTAATAAATGATGTGAATTTGGATAGGTTTTTGAAAACACAGATGTCACTGTGGCAAGGAAACTAGCTCTCAGTCTACATACCCAGAGGTGGTATTCAGCAGGTTCTCACCAGTTCTGGAGAACCGGTAGCGGAAATTTTGAGTAGTTCAGAGAACCTGCAAATACCACCTCTGACTGGAGATTTTACAGTATCCTTCCCCTACCAAGCCCACCAAGCCATGCCCACAGAACCAGTAGTAAAAAATTTTGAATCCCACCACTGTACATACCCATTCTTTGCACTTGTCAAATGGATGGGACTTTTAGTGTTTACAAGTTTAGAAAGTTCTAGATGAGAGACAGGAAGTTTGTAGCTCTCCAGAAGTTACATGGTAGCTCCTATAATCTCTGATGACTGTTGTTTGGGAACGGTGAAACACATTTTATGTTCTGCTGAGGGTTTATGTTACACTAATGAATACTCTCTTTAGATATTGCTTTAGAATTTTATCAAAGGTTTTGTGCACATTTGGAAAAGGACCCCTCCCCCCACACACACTCATTAAATCTCTTCATCCAAAATTGAGGCTTTATGGGTGAAAATTCACTAAGTTTCACTATCTCACTCCCCTCTTTGTCCTCTTCCCTCTTTGGAAGAGCTTTATAGCTCCAACTGCCTTAAGAAAGTTCAAAACATTCTCAAAAATCCATCTCATCCTGGGAACCCTTTTTTTGAACTATTACCATCTGGCAAATGGTACAGAATAATAAAAAACAAGGACAAATAGGCTGAAAAACAGCTTCTATCCCAGGGCAGTAGCTCTTTTGAATTCTGCTGTATAGTGCAGTGTTGGTGTGGTGTCAGGGGTTTCCAGTTCAATGTGTGAAGGGTGAAGGATGTGTGTTTGTGTTTATTTTCATGGTCACCATGTGCACTGAAGATGGTGTTTGATTTCAGTGTACGAGGTGCAATGACAATAAAGTAAATTATTTTCCCCTGTAAAATAAAGTAAAATACTTTCCCCTGTATTTTGGTGAATTTGCAAAGATTGGATATGAACTGGGGATTGGAACTTTATTATTTTTCAATGTTCTTCACCATTCTGCTATATTTATATTTATCCTCACTTGCCCCTTTGTACCATCCAACGTGGATGTTTGTGAAAATTGCATCTGGCCTTAGCAGCTTGGAAGAGTGTTTTCACCTACATTATCTAGAAAGGCTGTAATGACAAGAAGTGCAAATGCATCATTTATGAATTATAGTAGTGCAAGTTAAAAGTAGGTCAAAGTTTCCTGAGAGAAAATGGAAGTATTTACAGTATGCGTAGAAAGGTGGCCTTATAAGTAAATAGCAAGGCATACAGTTCTCATTACAGTGAGGTCAGCTAGGACCTCAGTTTCACACAGAATAGTGATGTAGACAGAATATTCAAATACCTAGATGTAACGTAGTTTCTTATGCAGAGCTTCCAAACAATCTTCAGCATTACCTTTTGGCAAGCATGTTTACAAACAACAAAACTGATTATAAAGGGATGTCCCAATTTTGTATTGCATGCAAGTAGTAGGATTTATAGAAGCATAGTCAACTACATTAAGCTATCAAGTTTTTTTTACAGGGTTTATTCTTTTCATATATGATGAATGATTTTACTGCTACATGTTTCAGCTAAGTTCTCCCCCCTTCCATCATGTACAAAAATCCAATGTCTTTATAGGCTTGTTTTGCTCCAGGCCTAGGGGACCAGTGAATGAAAACAATTTTGAGCATCAGTGATTCTTGTTGCCTTCAGGCCAAGCTCTTTCCTCCCAAATTGTTTTTTGAATTTTGAGACAGAGAATGGTTTTCAGGAGTCCCAAAGGCTCTTGCTCATTCAGGTACCTATCCCTTGGCTCATTTCCAAAATACCGAAAACACCTTAACAGTGTTGTCTTGACTAAGATGACTTATATTCTTTCAAGGTGATTGTGTTTTGTTTGCCAAGATAGTAAAATAAAAGATGTTTCCATAGCAAACTTAGTTAAAATGCTTTTGCACTGGTTTCAAAGACTGAACCGTGGAACAATATTCTCACATTTCCTACTTGCAAAGAGAGAAATATTGATAAACAAATGCACAGACTCAGACCTTTTAGTCTTTTCTAAAGACTAAAAGACTAGACTAAAGACTTTAGTCTAGCTATGAACATGGGACAGCTAAACAGGAAAACATCAAATCACACAGGACTACTTTTTAATGAACTCAAAAGAGTTGGTATAAATAACAACTTAATTGGAAGGCCTGGATTTGCAGCAGTTTCTGTAAGGAAGGGAACTATCTACATAAATGTTTCCCTCTCCCTCCCCCTCTTCCTTGATATTTTATTTATTAGAGAATAAACATGCTCCAGCAAGAAACTAGATCTTCAAAATTATTGGAAACATGTTATGATTAATTTTACTTTAAAGGATAGTCCATGTCAGTGAAGAACTCATCTATATGCAGAAAATTAATTAAAGGTTAGTAAGAATGATATCTTGTCAATAGAGTAAACATAATAGTTTTGTTGGTTGAGCAGTCTCCTTTTCATGTTAAATAGTACAAAAATATTGGTAATTGCTTTAAATCAATTGCCTTCCGTGTAATTCAAAATTTGTTTAAATTTTAGATGAACTCTGCAATAAAGTTGTTAGATACTGTAGCTCAGCAGAAAGTCTGTTTTTCAATCACAGAAATGTGCTAAAGTAGGAGGCAAAATCCTTTGGTATGTACCTGATTAAGTTCTGGTCAGTTTCAGGCAGCAGAAAGAAGGTCCTAATCAACTGATTAAGGTTACAGAGCAGAGCTTGTTAACTTGCACTTATTAGTTAGCACTTATTAGAAAAGTGCTGGGGGAGGGGTTGGAAACTGCTTTAAAAAGAGATACTAAAAATGCCTGCCATTGTTTGATTGTAAGGCTATGATGACCAAACAGAGAAGTTATGGAGAAAAAAAAGGCATGTCTTCCTTTTGCCAACAACCTTGTAACCCTATTTTGGAAGCAAACCTGATTTTAATGGCCCTTTGTTTCAAGCAAACATTCATAGGAGTGGACTGGTCATAAAAGAAACATAATCTCAAAATATGGACACACCAATGCAAAAATAGGACTCCTCTGAAGTACAAAGGGTTACCTTAAGGTCAACATAATGAATTTCAGTGTCCTGCTTGCTTTAAATTAAAAATATGATATGAAAGAAACTTGTTTGTGAAGAACCTTTTCTGAAAGAAAGAGCAGGTGGGATGTGGGTGTTTATCCTTTTCCCACCCTTTTTTCTGCACCAATCTCCCCTCCTCCATCTGTCTTTTCAAATGCAAACAAACTGCATGTTTACCAGGTAAAGCAAGATTTAGGCATGGGGATCGATTGCTTGACACTACTTTTAGCTGGAACGTCTAGTCCCATCTTCCTTGGTGGTGCTGCCTTAAGGCCCGGTCCCACTGGCCGACGGATGCAAAACGTATGCATAAAGGACACAGCGGATGAGCAAAATTTCGGGAGTGGCTCCATCTGTTGTCATCCGCTCCCAAAAGTGGTGAAAATTTGCATAAACAAAACGGAAAAGAACGGAAAAGAACGGACGTGGGTAGTATGTAGCAGGGATGTTAAATGGATGTTCATAGGAAGCCTAGCGGATGAAAGCGGATGGAAGTGGCTGACACCTCTGAAGGGGTTCCAGGGGAGAATTTCGAAGCGGATGCAAAGCGGAAGGGGCGGATGCATAACGGATGAAGCGGATGCATCACAGATGCCTATAGGAAACAAAGCAGATGCTGCGCGGATGTATATCGGATGCAAAGCGTTCACTGCGCATGCGGGGAGAATGAATTGCATCAGCTCCATGGATATAAAAGGATGCAGCACGCATGCAGTCAGCATACAGGGGAAAGACGTGCTGCCACATACATCTTGCAGGAACACCATGGTTCGTCAGTCAGGCAAGAAGAGGAAGCCGGTGCCTACTCGTTCCAGCCCTGGCAAGAAGGACAGAACCAGCATCCCACCCCCTGGCACTGACTCTGAAGCTGCTGCTGCTGCTGCTGCTGCTGCTGTAGTGGACCAGCCCCAAGGCCCTCAAAGCCCTGCTGCTGAAGGCCCTGCTGCTCAAGCCCCTGAAGGCCCTGCTCAAGCCCCTGCCAGAGGGAGGAAGAGGCAAGGGAAGGAGAAGGGAGAGAGGAAACAGTATACCATTTCTGAGGAGCATGAGGATGAGGTGCTGGAATGGCTGAGGGAGAATGAGTACCTCTGGCGAAAAGGCCACAGATTGTATTGGGACACCAAGAAGAAGCAGGCAGCTTGGAGAGACAAGGCAGAGAGCCTGGGGTACATTGCAGAAGTACTCCTAGGATGGTGGAAGCGCATGCACACCTGGTATGGCAAGCTACATCTCAAGAAATCTGGGCAGGCCACTGTCAAGCTCACTGACTGGGAGATGTACGTCATGGCCAAGTGCAGTTTCCTGGAGGGTGAGATCCGCCACCAAGGAGCAGCCCCTCTGAGACCCCTCTCCCTCAGACAGCCCACAGGCTGCCAGTCCTCTTCTAGCCAGGAGCCAGCTACCCTGTCCAGGCAGGTGTCTTCAGAGGTCCCCATGGCAGAGACCCCCCCGACAGCTGCACTCCCCATGCTGGCAGGCTGTCACAAATGGAGGAAGAAGCAGCAGCCACCAGAAGCCAACCCACCCCCAGCTCCAGAGGACACAGGCAGAGAGGTAGACTGGAGGGCCAGGACCACAGTGTGCTGTTGGAGATCAGGGACACAATGAAGACCAGCACAGAACTTCTCTCTCAGCTGGTCCACTTGGACAGAGCATCCTTGGGCCGGAACACCTTCATCACCTATGTAAGCCATACCCTGAGGGACCTGCCCGAGGCCCAGTACCAGGTGATGAAGCAGAAGATTACAGAACTTCTGCACAACCCTCAAGGCCCAGCTGAAGCTGCTCCTACCCAGTCCAGGTCTGCTCCTCCACCCCAGGCGATGTCACAGCCCTTCCACGGCTTTTAACAGCCCCTCACCTACCAAGGCTATGACTACCAGGACTTCCCACAGCAAAAACAGAACTTCCCAGTCCAGGCCCAGGTCCATCGCACACCACAGACGCCACTCCTCACCCAGCTGCAGACCAGACAACCCCACTACACTCCTCCTTCCTCCACCCCACAGCCAAGCCTGTCAATGGACAATCTGTCATCAGTATTGGGCCTGATATCTCAGGTCCTTGATGAAGAGCCTCTCAACCTCACGGGACTGAGTCAGCTCTCGGACAGCTTCCTGAACACACCATCCCCTGTTGTACCCACAGGGCCAAGCACCGTAATGGTGCCTCAGACCAGCACTCAAGCCACAGCCACCTCCACGGTCCCTGCCCGCTTAACAGCTGAAACCATGGACATGACTCAGAGTGACTGAGAATAGTGTCAGAGACTGAGTTGTTTACTTGTTCACTTTATCTTTGCTTAAGACACTTTACTTGGTTCATTTTGCTTTTTTTATGAAGTCATAAAGTTTACCTAAGAAAGTTAATAAAGGTTATCTTTGCTTAATTCAGTTTACTTGGTTCATTTTGCTTATTTAATCAAGTCATAAAGTTAAGAAAGTTAATAAAGGTTATCTTTGCTTAAGACACTTGTTTCATTTTTTTACCTTAATAAAGTGTTGGTGAAAACTTTTAAAAAATGGTTAAGCCTTTGCATGCTGTGGGATAGATAAGGATAGTTGTGGGATAGATAAACCTCCAGTGCAACCATAGAGGGACTCTCTGGTCCACCATCCCAACAATCCAGATGATTTTCTCCCCCTTTTTATAGAAAATATCGCTTGTCCACTATGTGGCCTTCTACATATTCTAAACATACTGCAGACATCCTAAATATCCAAGATACATCCCAGATACAAATGTTTTGTCCATTTTTAATCCTTTATATACGAGATGCATACACTTACATCCTTTCTGTTTCCATGCTACTAACGCTGTGTAGATGTTCCGTGTACCTTTCATTTCCTCCCTCTTTCCATTTTCAGCTGCAGTGGATGTGAGTTGAGGGGATGGCCAGAGGATGCAGAGAGGATACAGCGGACGTTTAATGGATGATAACGGACATAGAACGTTTGTTTCCCATGTATGTCACGGATGTACATCATATGCGGCAGAAAGTTCATCCGTTCACAAAGTTTTGTGCAGCTCAAAACTTCTTGCGCGGATGAAATCTCAGTGAATGGATGCTCGACGGATAGAGCGTATGAAACACGTATGCAGTGAGTACACAACGGATGCATAGCGTTTTCCAACGGATGGCAAGCTTTTTTTAACGTTTTACATCCTCTTTGCATCCGTAAGTGCAGTGGGACCGGGCCTTTAAAAGAGTGCTTGCAGCTTTCTTGCTAGGTAAAACAATTACTAGCTGCTGGGTCAGTAAGATGGGAAGCCTGGCAGATCAGATGCTGTTTCAGAGACTGGTGTACATTGGGGGTGTCAAGCCAATTGCATGGCACATTTTAATGCACATATGTGTGACTGTACAGTGTAAATCATAGGGAATGTCTGATTTTGCCTCTATCAAGGTGGAGGTGGTCTTGACAGGGTAGAAATAATAAGCATGCCTGTTCTGCCTTTTGTTCTTTTTTCTATTTCTTGATTTATTGTAATTATTCTAATAGGATAAAAGAAACAATTGACTATTCACCAAATGAAGACAAATTAGTTCACAGGTTTCTAACTGTTCATAGGAATAATATCTTTTCTCATACTAAAGCCATAGAACAAACATAACCTGTTCTGACTGGCTGTAATTCTTCGGCAGTGATCTTTCTGAACACTGTCACCTGGTATTTTAACTTGATGGGTAACTCTGGAATTAGATGTTGACCTCCTTGTTGAATCATTTTGTTTATATGATTTTGTAGTTTCCAATAATTTTTTTTTCAAGAAATAACTTGCATTACAACTAGATGGTTAAGACTTTTAATAAAATGTGCTTTTTGCACATGTTTACTTTAATGTTCATGGACAAATCGTGCAAGCTTATATTAGAGAAGCGAATGACCTAATGAGTCATGGATTCTTTAGTGATATATAAAGCCAAGCAGAATGGAAAGCCATGCTTGTGTCTACAGATCATAACATTGAAATGCAATGCAAGAAAGTAAATGCAATTAAGACTAGCTCACTAGGTTTAGATCCAGAGTCCAAAAGTATCTCCTTCAAACTCAAAATTCACCTGTGTTTCTGAGAGACAGACCTTGTAGAAAAATGAGAAGCCATGCATAACTACAGCTTTGTTCTGTGGTATAATCCATGCCAGTGCCACCTTTTCTCAAATGGAACAAGGGAACAAACAGGAAAGTACATTTGAAAATCAGAACTGGGAGAAGAAAACTGGAGGGAGTTGAGTGTCAAGTGTGTGCGGATCTCCAGAAAACTTCTTGCCCAAGTGATCATCACTGCTAAAAAAAAAAAGGAAACAGTTGGTAGTGAGAGAATCTGGTGAGGAGGCTATGTGTCACTTTCTTGTATTGCATTTTAAAGTTATGATCTGTAGACACAAGCATGTCTATGGATTCTGATCAGCCTTATAGAAAGCTAGACAACATGTTAGGTCATTCTTTCCCAATATAATATAGACTTGCACCATTTTTGCTTCCCTCATGAACTTCAGGAGAGCCCCAGTGAAGCTTCTTCCTCCTCCTGTTTGGCTGATCCATGGAACTGCCTGCTACTTTGCTGAAGTGAGGGGGAACAAAGGGAGCAACGGACCACAAGCTCTGTATCAAGGACATTCTGGTGCGTCCCCAAGGGCTTACATTCTTAAGGGAAGAATAAGATTCACTTCTCTCCAGCACCACCCTGCCAGCTTTAGCTCATCACATTCTCCATCATACTTTCTCTTTCCATATATAATAAAAGCATGCAGTGCTTTTTCCTCTCCCCTTATAACCCTCATGAGAGTCCCACTGAAGCCCCCTCCTCTAATTTCTCCTACTATTCCTTGGCTGATCTGTGGAACTGATAATTTGTTGTGAGGAGGGTGAACAAAGGAATCCGTGAACACTGAAGGAAACACCATTCTCCCAATTCCAGCATGTTCTCAAGGCCGCCTTTTTCTATAAAGGAAGGAAGAGGGCACATACATTGACATGGAACAGCTTGCCCTTGGAAGTTGTGGAAGTGCCATCACTTGAGACTTTCAAGAAGAGATTGGACTGCCATTTGTCAGAAATGGTGTAGGGTCTCCTGCTTGGGTAGGGGGTTGGACTAGATGACTTACAAGGTTCCTTCCAACTCTGATTATCTGTTAAATCTGACTGTCAACACCTCCCAGCTAGCTCTACTTTGCCAGTAGGCATTTAAATCATTCCCTCATTCTTCCCTCATGGGCCAATGTTATTAAGACATTTTGAATTTCAGCTTTGGTTCCAAAGCAGCCAATGGCTGCTCACCTATTGAGCCTTGTCAAAGAAGAAGTCAAAGAGAATCATACAACCTTCAGGTTTATGGAAAGTGTAGTTGGATGGCATGGTGGCTCTGAACTGGCCACAACTATGCCAAATTTCAATCCCACAGGACTCATGGATCCCATAGTTTGGGTGCATTCTGTAAGTTAGCTCATTTGTACGTTGATTTTTAAACAATATTGTTCTATGAAGCACCATTTTACCCTATTGAAGGTTGCAAAGTACAAACAGACATAAGAATTTAATAGTATGGATTAGATCTGCTTTCAAACAAGTGGTATTTCTTAATCATGAAGATAACATTCAAATGTAGTTTGAGTGTGATTGTATAGATAAATCTATTTGATATCTGTGTGTAATTGAGTCTTTTTGTGTGCCCTCTTTAGCTACTAAAAGTGAAGTGGAGCTTAAGTATGGAATGAGCATGCTCCAGTTGTAATAGAAAGAAGGCCTGAATGGGCTGAGAAACTAATAGGTTAAGAAAATAGAAGGATGCAAGCCTAAGGATGGGTTTAGGATTGGTATGGTTTTAAACATGGAGGTGATGTAAGCCATTTGGCACCTTCCCAACTGTCTCTGTTAAGTGTAATGTTCTCAGTTATTCTTTTGCCATTTTGCAGATCTTATTATCATACAGATTTTTAAGACTACAAAGTGCTTGTTCAGGGAAAATAAATCTGTCAGTTTATAAATAATTGTGATTATTTAACTAGAATAGAATAGAATACTTGATTGGCCAAGTGTGATTGGACACACAAGGAATTTGTCTTGGTGTAAATACTCTCAGTATACATAAAAAAGGTACATTCGTAAAGAATCAAGAATCATAATGTCATAGAGTACAATCAATAATCAAATCATAATAGGAAACAGTCAATATAAATCGTAAGGATACAAACAACAAAGTTACAGTCCTACAATCACAAGTGGGAGGGGATGGGTGATAAGGAGTGATGAGAACTATGTTGCATATTAACACTCATATAGCCACATTTTATCTTGGGATTCCAAGAATCAACAGATTTGTGGGTCCTAAGCAGCCTCTTTAATTAACTTGATTCAGATTTTGCCATGTCATTGGTATATTTCTCCTGGGGGAGGATAATTCGTTTATTACTGCTTAGCCAAAACATGCCACAGTTTTCTTTTTGTATCTAAGGGGTTTATTGAGTGAAGATGTGCTTTGCTTTCTATACTGAGTGCACAGCCAACTGAAAAAAATACCACACCTGTTAGCCTCAGAAAGTTTGCTGGGCTTAACAATCTTTCATAGTTTTAGGAAACTAAGGGCAGAGAGTCGTAGTACTGGGCCCAAATAATGTGATTTTTGTACGTTGCTGCTGGTGTAGTTCTGCCTTTGCAAAGTATCTTTCCAGGTAAGATAAGCAAGCCCAATGGGCCACAATAGATAGACCCAATTCATTCTTGGAGTTGCTGCTCTTATAAGTATCTGTTGAAGTGAAGACTCCATTGAAGCTATTTTATGGTTGATGTCATAGCACCTTGGAAAAGGGTTAGTGAACCTTGGAAAAGGGTTATATTCCTGAGATGGTCAGATGGAAGCCATCAGAAATAAGAACCAGCTCATAGAAATACACACGCTGGATGCATTAGAGGAAACAATAGAAGCTTTCAGATAATAGCTCCCAAAAAATACAAATGACTTGCAACAAAATAGCTATAAGACCTATGAAGAGGTACAGATATGCTCTGTTTAGTTTAATGAGTAAAAGACAATATTCCATATGTGCGTAGGCATATCAGGCGCATCAGAATCTGCAGTTTCAATGACAATCTTGCAGTTGCTGCTGAAGAGTTACTCTGTTTTATTATTGTCTTCTAGGTTCAAGAATGGCTATGTTTAAATTGCCAGATGCAAAGAGCTTTGGGAATGGACATGACCACAGCACCCCGCTCCAAAAGTCAGCAGCAATTACATTCTCCTTCCCTTTCTCCTTCCCATTCCCCTGCCAAACAACCCCAGCCACAACCACAGCCCCAAGTGGCAACAGGACCAGAGAAACCACCTGGAACTATGCAGCCAAGGCCCAGGCCAAGTGCTGCAACCACGCAACCCCCATCCCCCAAACATCCCCCAGTCTCATCCCAGAGAGAACCACCCAGCCAAGTTCAGCCAAAACCTGCTGCTCCTCAGGAAGTGATGAAGTCTTCCCCTCAGCATCAACAAGCAAAGCCTTCATCCATTGATCAGAGAAAGATTGTAGGAGAGTACCCAGCTAAGACTCCGGTCCCTCCTCCCAGTGCTGGGGGGGCTCAAGAACAGACCCAAGAGGGCCTCACCGGGAAGCTTTTTGGATTTGGAGCTTCCCTCCTGACCCAGGCAAGCACACTCATGTCTGTCCAGCCAGAGGCCACTCCACCAAGTCAACAGTCTCCTGGCAAAGTGCCTCCAAAAATTGTCTTCAGTGATGCCAGCAAAGAAGCTGGCCCTAAGGCCCCAAGCACTGGACCTGGAATGCAGAGTAAGCCTGGAATTGTCCCAGCTGCAAAGCAATTGAAAGCAGAACAAGTAACCAAGCCAAAGGAAGTGCCGAAAGAAAGGGTTTTATGCCCCCTCTGCAAAGCGGAGATAAACGTGGGCTCTGGAGAGCCCTCCAATTATAATACCTGCACATCCTGTAAGCAGCAGGTCTGCAACATGTGTGGATTCAACCCAACACCTCATCTGGTAGAGGTAAGAAAAGTCGGCATATTTTAATGCCTTTTTCAATGACTCCTCATGCTTGTTCTTAAACATTAAACAGTATATTTCCAATGGTCTGGGAAAAATACATATAATAAATGATCAGGATTGTATGAACTGATTTTAGGGGGCAAGTTACCATTATGCCAGCGGGAAAATAAAGGATAATGGAAGTCGTTTGCTCAGATTTCCATTTTGCTACTGTTGAAATAGAGCTTAGTAAGACTAACCTATGGAGGCTTTTTTTTAGTGGTGAGGGAACAGGCCAGAATACAGTGGCAGCGGGAAATTAAAAATCACCACATTGACATCTTCAGATTGAAAGAGATATTAGGTGTAAATTCTGGCCTTGAAATGTGGCAGTGACTCATCTGTCATAATTAATAGTGCTTAAAGCTGTCAGCTTTAAACATGGCTATGACTTGTGTATAGATGATGTCACGTTTTCAGTAGGGAATCCAACATGGGATGAATGGCAAAATGGCCAGGAAGGTATGACTGTTTTCTTTTATCTATAAGTGAAACAATTCACATGAAAAAACTAATCAAGTATTGCTAGAATCTGACACACTGTTATATTGAAAAAAAAAAAAAAAAGCTAGCCCAGCAAACATAACAACGTTACGCTCGGTCATACTTTTTTATCCTCTTTGTGAATGTAGATTATCCGAGGCATTAGTTTTACACAATGCTCAAATATATACTTTTCTGTCTCAAAAATTGAGAAAGAAAAGTAATTGTCTGTTCCATAGTTTAAATGAATGCTACTGTTTTATTTTGCACTGTTAGTTTAATACAAAAAAGGATAAATAAACAACACAGGAAGTTATAAAGAAAGAAAAAACCACAAAAAGAAGTCTTTCAAAAAGAAACAAAAATGAGTGGTATTATTCTGTAATTATGATTCTATAATTAACTTTGCTAGAGGGTTCATTGAACTCCATTAGATCAAAATAGACAAATAATGGCCTTTCAGTCGAACTCATCCTCCAGTAATGAAACTCAGGAGGGACAGTTGGTTAAATCACAAAGCAAACATCACTCCCTTGAGGTTAAATAGCTGGCATCCAAAATCCAAAAGTTTGCTGGATTATTATTTTTTTTAATCTTCTGAGGAAACAACTCATTAGGAGAGAAAGAAACCATTTTAAATCTACTTTAGAGTTGTGGAATATAATCCTCCAAGATGCCAGAAGGATTTGAAGCCACACAGATGTCTAGGTGTAGTAAGTACTTGAGTGAAATTATTATTTCATTTCATTTCAAATATGCTTAAAGACTTTGCCTGATTCCCTTAGAGTCAATCTCTACCCTAGATAAGCTTAGTCATTGTTCTTTTGTTTACCCTTGCTCTTAATCATTTCCTTTAAACCTAATACCCACAGGTATTTTTCTTTGCTGTTCTTTACTTTTAATAAACTAAATACTATTATAAAAATACATTTTAGTGCCAGTTGTGCCCTGAAGATTATAAGCTGATAACCCATCTCAAAAGGCCTAGGCCTCTTCAGACTGACTGCCAAAATGATAATTTAAACTGTCCTTATATTTTTATTTATAGGCAAAAATCTTAACTAGATATTTTCCTTCCTTTTAGATTTGTTCCTGAAACCCTGGTTAGGAGGAAAAAAATGAGAGTGCTGGCAATGAATACCAGCTGAAAGCCATAATCCAAATAGTTCTGGTTAGATGGGTCAGGCTTGGAAAAGAGTAAGAGCCTTACAACTATGGAACTTTAAAATTAATTGGGAAACAAAGGTGACATTGAACCAAACAGGCCCAACAGACACTGAGTATATAGTTCAGAGGTGTCTAACTCAATTTCATTGAGGGTTGTGTTTGACTTGGGGGGGGGGGGCTGGGGACATGGCCAGGGGGCATGGTCTCAACATCACTTGGATCAGGGGCACTGCAGAGGCCTCCTGCAATCCTCTGCCAGGGAATGCAGAGCTCGGGAGGGCCCCACATGGCCCTCCCGAGCTCTGTTTCTGCTGGCAGAGGTAAACACGGTAGTCCTTCGCTGTTTCCAGGGTGGCCTCACAGGCCAAATCTAAACACCCAGCTGGCTGGATGTGGCCTGCGAGCCTTGAGTTTGACACCCCGATATAGATTCTCTATGAGTACAGCTGAATGTATTGTAACCTGGGCATTAAAATGTAGAGGTAGGGCAGAATGAATCTTTTTTTGATTTGTAGATCATCATTTCCTTTTATATCAGAGGATCATATCAGAAAGGGGTCTACAAATGTGCATGTTTTTGAAAATACTATCTTGTAATGCACAATGAGCTAGTGTAGGTAGGTGACTGGGCAGCAGCAGATGGGTTCTAAATTAGCACTGAAGCAACAGGAAGGCAGTGCAGTAGGTGCTGCGTGCTGCTGGAGCATCTGTTATTTCAATGGGACATAAAACCCAACCCATGATTAGCTGGCCTGGTTCCAAGTTGTATCATGTCTGTTAGCTCAAATTCTGCCTTGTATTTCTCAAAAGAGAAATATTGCTATTTTGACATTCATGGGTAATGCATCTTACAGACACAAGTTTAAATTGCTACTGGGCAAATTTTGATAATATTAAAGGACTGTTGCATCCCACACAGCATAATCAATACTGAATTCCAGTGTGTAGGCTGGGTATGAACCTGAAACTGCCAGATAAGACTATATTTCATCTGCCTGTATCCATAGAAAAACAAGGAATCCCTAATTTCTGTAGTTCCTTCCCCACCCTAGAAGACTGGAAGTATTGCTTTCTTTGTGACAAACAAACTAGAGTATCTCACAATGTTAAAAGTACCATAATCCTTCAGGCAATGCTGTACATTTTCCATATTCTGTAATTTAAAAAAACCCAGAAGATGCTATGCTGTTATTTACAGAACAAATCTGCATTGATAATTTTTGGATTGAAGTTTGTGTCAAATAGAGCCAGAGATTCTCTTGGCTCATGATTACTACCAAAACACACATTTGGTTTTAAGATTTACTCTGAGACACAATAGAAGAGCATACGGGATTCCAGTTGGCCAGTTTCTTGGATCAGCCAAAATTACCATTGACAGCAGCAAAATAATGTAATCTTTGCAAGAATTACTTGACCAGCCCTAGAGTTCAATCTCTGCTGAAAAATTATTATCTTATTTCCTTTATTCTCATTCAATTCAGCAAATTATGGCACTCCCCCATTTTGTCCCTATTATAAGCTGTGGAGGAGAGGTCTGTAGAGATTCTCAGTTATCCAGGACATAGTTGTCCCAAAGGTGCTTTTTTCAGGAGGCAACAGTATTTTCTTATTTTTTCTTTTGAAAACATTTCACTTCTCATCCAAGAAGCTTCTTCAGCTCTGTCAGGATGGTGGGGAATGGAGTCTTCAAAAGAAAAAAATACGAAAGTCCTATTGTCTCCTGAAAAAGCACCTTTGGGACTGTGGAGGAAAGGAAAATTCAGGTGCTGATTTTTATAGTTACAATTTCTTTATCCACATCTCACATTCTTAGCTATGTTACATCATTGCTGGTTGACTCTGGCAAAAGACTTACAGTAACTTTTTTCTGCATGGTCCAAGTCAATTATACATACAGTAGAGGAGAGCTGTCACATTTATATAGTTGATTGTATTGAGCGATTTGTTCTACAAACATTAATGCCTACTCTTAATGATTTCATAGATGCAAAAAAAAGGGAAATAATCTAAGTTCTGTTGCAGCTTTTTTAACTTGCTTGCTAATTTTGTTTTTTAAAAAAATCAATGTTTTGCTTTCTTCTTTAATTGCTTACCATCCAAATATAGTGGAGAAAATAGCTTTGTCACCCTGTGTTTTTCTTTCTTTTTTAAAATTTATTAATTTCAGATATAGATTGCCTGTGCAGTCTTTTTATAAATAAAACTAAGGCTTTTTTGCACTAAACAGAAAGATGGTTCTTAATTCTGAAGCATTTTTGGTTCAGATTTAATTCAGACAATTGAATTAGTATTTCTCCATAAAATATAATTTACAACATATGTACACATGATAGAGTACAGCAAACCAAGTTTAGCTCGCATGACAGTTTCTTTTAGTTGAGTCCTAACTATGATTACCTAGAAGTAAGCAGAATTACTTTTGATTCTGGAGACAAATCATCATATTTTTTGTTGTAATAAAAAAACAAGAAAAACAAGTAATCAGTCTTGGATGGGGTAATGTGGGAGGGAAGTAAGAGATAAACAACCTGTCAGGCGGTGCTCCATTCAAAATCCAAGAAAGAAATACTTAGACTCTTTAATTTAGAGAAAAGGTATCTTTTACTGAAAGTGAAGTGGTAGCAACCAGAGAATTCTGAATCTGAGAAATTAGGCATGTAAATCACATATACAAAGTGATGGAAGTGTTCCCACCCCCAATAGTTCAGATGAAACTTCCAATTAGAAATTGTGAATATGATCATGTGGGCATCTTCAGGTGATGATGAGGCCTCTGTCCATTGACCTTGGCATACTTTGATAACGGGTTGCAGTTGCGCAGAGAAAAGAAAGCTAATTAAGAAATAGAAACCTAACTCTGATGTATGCTTCCCCCCCATCATTTACACAACAGAAAAATGTAACACCTCCAGCTCACTTCCCAGACTCATCCCGTCCTCCCCTCCACCCCCGTTTGTTATGACAGCCAAAAGATGCAAAGCGATAGTAGAAGATCTTGAAGACTGACATTTGGCCCTCCTAGAAAAAGGAAAACTGTCAGTCCTAGAAGAGAGAGAGGAGAAAATACAAAGACAATAATTAATCATTAGACAATTACAAAGGAATACACTCCTAGGGATTATCAGGATACTTGGAACAAAATGCTTTGATCAACTTAGGGGCTTTAACATTGGTTTCGTTAACCCATTCGGCTTGTGAAGAAGGGAAATGTTTCCAGGCTACAAGATACTGGAGCCGACCACTCCATTTGCGAGTGTCCAGAATTTCTTTAACTTCAAAATGTTGTTCTCCTTCAATCAGTATTGGTATGGGAGGGTCAGCCTGGATGGGTCTTAAATCAGAAGTATGTTCATGTTTTAACAAACTAACATGGAAAACGTCGAAGAGTTTTCGGTAAGTTCAGCTGGACTGTTACAAGATTTATAATCTGTTCAATCGTGAAAGGACCAACATATTTAGGACCAAGCTTCTTTGACTTTTGAATGGTTTGCAGGTATCTGGTGGACAGGAAAACTTTGTCGCCTACTTTATATAATTTCTGTGGAGATCTTTTCTTGTCTGCAAATTTCTTATGAGCTTGATGGGCCTCATCTAATGCTTTATGTGTTACTGGCCAGTTATGTTGGAGTTGAGTTATCCATTCATCCAACGAATGGATGTTAGGCCTTTCACGAGGAAGTTCAGGTATGGGTACAAAATCTTGTCCCGAAGCCACTTTAAATGGAGTAAATCCAGTACTACTACGTACGGAGTTGTTATATGCCACTTCAGCAAATGGTAGTAAGTCGGACTAGTTATCTTGTTGATAATTTATGTAACATCTAAGATATTGTTCTAACACTGCGTTAGTCCTCTCACAGGCCCCATTGGTTTGGGGGGGGTGGGCGGAGCTTAAGCTCTGGGTGGAGCCTATCAACTTCAGGAACTCTTTCCAAAAATTTGAGGTAAATTGGACCCCTCTGTCAGAGATTATGTGTTCCGGAACGCCATGTAACCTATAGATATGTGAAATAAACAGTTTAGCCAACGTCTTAGCAGATGGAATCTTGGAACAAGGTATGCAATACCACCCAAATAACTGTGTTTCCACTGCTTTCAGGTAATTCTACCATAAAGTCCATAGAGATTTCCTTCCAGGGGGCTATTGGTCTAGCTACATTTTGTAACAACCCTGCTGGCTTACCAGGAAGTCTCTTCGCCAAAGCACAAATTGAACAGCTAGTTACATAAGCTTCAATGTCCTTCTTCAAAGTAGGCCACCAGAATTGCCACTTAACCAGGTGTAAGGTTTTCACAAATCCAAAGTGACCAGCTTCTTTAGAATCATGAGCTTGTTGTAGTATTTGGCCCCTCAGCACCTGTGGCACATACAACTTGGTCCCCACCCAAGCCAGACCATCTCTAACTATATAGTCATTCGAATGAGCCAAGAACAAATCATCAAATTTTAAAGCTTCTTTTAGTTGTTCGGTTAGGTCAGTCGATAAATCCACTTCTTGTTTCTTCTTTTGGGCTCTGGTGATCATTGAGGCGGCTAGATGTTTGGTCGAAACAATTGGACTTATCACCTCCTGGCGAATACTATTATATTGGGGTAGTCTAGAGAGAGCATCCGCCATGAAGTTCTTCCTCCCTGGAATGTACTTCAGTGAAAAATTGAACCGCTTGAAATACTGGGCCCAGTGAACTTGTTTAGGGGACAGCTTCCGAGGCATTTTTAAGGCTTCCAAATTTTTATGATCAGTCCATACCTCAAATGAATGTTTTACTCCTTCCAGGAAATGTCTCCAGGCCAGTAAGGTCCAATGAACTGCAAAAACTTCTTTTTCCCAGACGGCCCACCTTCTCTCGGTTTCAGACAATTTACGGGAGGTATACGCACAAGGCTGAAAGGTCCCTTTCTCATTGACTTGAAGTAACACTGCTCCAACGGCCACATCACTCGCATTGGCTTGGATCACGAAAGGAGCCTCCATATCCGGGTGCTTTAGCACTGGTTCTGCAGCAAACAGTCGTTTTAGCTTTTCAAAAGCTGCTTGGCACTCCATGGACCACTCCAACGGCTTGCTCGGCCTTGGCTTCACCTCCCCTTTTGTTTTTAAGAGATTTGTGATGGGCATTGCTATCTTAGCAAAAGTCAGGATAAATTGCTGGTAAAAATTTGCAAATCCCAAAAAACTTTGAAGTTGTTTTCTGGTAGGTGGTGGAGCCCATTCCAATACAAGCACTTTCTCTGGATCCATTTGTATGCCCTCAGATGAAATGCGATATCCCAAATAGTCAATTTTCTCTTGATGGAATTCACACTTGGATAGTTTAGCATACATCTTAGCGGCACACAGTTTCTGTAGAACCGACCACACCAGTTTCACATGTTCATCCAGAGTTTCCGTGTAGATAAGGATGTCATCAAGATAAACCAGAACCCCCCTGTATAAATGTTCATGTAACACCTGATTGATTATCTGCATGAATACAGCTGGGGCCCCTTGTAAACCAAAAGGAAGAACGTTGAATTGGAAGCAACCCATCGAGCAGTTAAAAGCGGTCTTCCACTCATCCCCTTCCTTAATTCGAATTTGGTAGTATGCTTCTCTCAAATCCAACTTCGTGAAAATCTTCCCCTTGGCTAGGTGGGCCAACATGTCCTTCATCAAAGGCAGGGGGTACACATTTTCCACGGAAATGGCATTCAAATTTCTGTAGTCCACCACCAAGTGTTTGGAGCCATCTTTCTTTTCATGGAACAACACGGGGGCCAATACCCGGGGCCTAGCAGGTTGGATGAAACCACATTCCAGATTTTTATCTATAAACAATCTTAGCTTCTCTAATTCCTGTGGTGTCATTGAGTAAAACTTCGGTTTTGGGAGCTTCACCCCAGGCAAAATTTCAATAGCACAGTCTGTTGACTGGTGAGGCAGGAGCTCATCCGAGGCTTTCTCACTGAACACTTCCTTTAAATCCCAATACTCCTTTGGAATTTTCTCCTCCCCTTTCACGGGTTTGGTACCTGTGGAAGCTATTTCAATCAGAATCTGAAGCTTCGGCTAAGATCTCCCCTTTTTTTGTGGTCGCTGCTTGGTGCGTATGTGCAACAACCCCTTTTTCCAGTTAACCTGGGGGTTCCATTTCCGGAACCAGGGCAATCCCAGTAATAATGGTTGCTCCATCCCAGGGACCACAATAAAGCGCAGAGTCTCATCGTGTTCTCCCATGATCATTTCTATAGGTTCCTTGATAAAACGTGCAGGGCAACCTCCAGCCACTAATCCATCTAATTGGGCAAAGGAAATGGGCATCTTTAAAGGTTTTAGTTTTAAATCCATTTTCTCCACTACTTCCGTGTTGATTATACACCTTGTGCACCCAGAATCTAATAGGGCTAGCATTTCCCCTTCGACCCCTGAATTGGGTACCCTCAACTTCACCGGAATGGTCATAGGGCCCATGCTTGGACTTACCAGGAAGTCGTCTTCCGAGTCGAAATCATCTTCCTCAGGGGTAACCGGGGTTTCTGACTCCTCTCCCGTGGGAGGGGTGACCTCTGCCGTCTCTTTCAACTTTAGTGCCGCTTCGTGAGGCTTCGCTGTGGCTTTTTCAGGTTTCTTCCCTTCTTTTGGCGCCCCCTTTGGTTCCAGCTTGACTTTGCAGTTCACAGCCCAGTGACCTTCCTTCCCGCATCGAAAACAGGCAAAGGGGTTGGGTCTTGCTGTCACTCCTCCCCTCTCAGGTTTGGGAACCTCTTGAGGACAGGGGGGAGAAGGTTTGCTCTACCCAGGACCTCCCCACCATCTGCTTCGGGTTAAATCAATTTCTACTTCTTCTGCCAGCAAGTACCACATCTGCAAGTCATTTGGATCTCTTCTAGCAATGCATCTCTGGTACACATCTTTGTTTAAACCATCTTTAAATGCTTCTATCAGGGCTTCCTGGGACCAGCCTCGGATATGACCTGCTAAATGACCTGTCTAAATTATTGGGTGTTGTCAGCCACTGACCTCCGCCCCTGATTTATGGTCTTCATCCTGATCCGGGCCTTGCGCTCTACCAATGGGTCCTCAAATCTAGCTCGCAGTGCAGTCATGAACAGGTTATAATTCATCAACTGGGGGGCATTATCATGATGCAGGTTCACCATCCACTCTGCAGCTGTTCCCTCCAGAGCCCTGGTAACACATCTCACTTTGGCTGCTTCTGAGGAAAAATCCTCCCCGTATTCTTCCATATAGCTCCAAACTTGGACTAGGAAAAACCCCAAGGTTTTGGGATCCCCCCTGTATCTTACTTTTAACGGAGGCAGCCTAGGAGCTCTACGCCTTCTAGGAATTACACCTCCCACTGAGGGCCCCGGGGCTGCTGCTGGATCGGGTTGATTTATGGGAGAGGGGGCTGCTCTGCTTCTTCTAGCTGGGGCTACTCCCCCTTCCCCTTCATACCTTTTGCAGCTTGGGGTTGTTCAAAGGCTTTATTAAGGAGTCTCCTGGCTTGATCCAGTAAGAGTTCTCTCTTTTCCCTCTCTTGCCATGGCTCCTCTTTTCCACGCCGGAAAAGGGTGGTGGTAGTGGTGATCCCGGGGGTGTGTGTGTGTCCTTCTCTGGATCTTTCCAGCCAACCTCCACCGACCATCTGGGCTTCACAGCTGGATCCTCTTCCAGATTGAGCTCTGCTAACGATTGGGCTTCCTGTACCAGCAAAGAATCTTGCCCTCCAATGGCTCCCAGATCTTCCTGGTCACTAGTTGAAGATGACATGATGTTCAGGCCCCCTCAGAAGAAAATTGGGTGTTTTCTCCGGGTGGGCTGGTAGAGTTCAGATTCAGAATAATGTCAGGTGGTGCTCCAATCAAAATCCAAGAAAGAAATACTTAGACTCTTTAATTTAGAGAAAAGTTATCTTTTACTGAAAGTGAAGTGGTAGCAACCAGAGAATTCTGAATCTGAGAAATTAGGCACGTAAATCACATATACAAAGTGATGGTAGTGTTCCCACCCCTAATAGTTCAGATGAAACTTCCAATTAGAAATTGTGAATATGATCATGTGGGCATCTTCAGGTGATGATGAGGCCTCTGTCCGTTGACCTTGGCATACTTTGATAACGGGTTGCAGTTGTGCAGAGAAAAGAAAGCTAAGCGAGAAATAGAAACCTAACTCTGATGTATGCTTTCCCCCCCTCATTTACACAACAGAAAAATGTAACACCTCCAGCTCACTTCCCAGACTCATCCCATCCTCCCCTCCCCCCCTGTTTCTTATGACAGCCGAAAGATGCAAAGCGATAGTAGAAGATCTTGAAGGCTGACACAACCAGAGCCTTGTCAGCTCACTGTGAGGTGGTTTGCAGGGGTTCAGTTGATAATCAATTTCAGTGCTTCTAGTATCTACTAATACTCAAAAACATGCCTCTCAGCCTCTTTCTTGACTAGTCGTTGTCTGTAGATCATGAACATGCTTTTAAAATTATTAAGACCAAATGACTTGATATTGAACAACAGAATAAACTTAATTTAATTTCAGATCATATCAAGGAACATTTAGAATATCATTGAACCGAATAGTTATTTAACTTATATCCACTGCTCAGCCTCTTTTAGAGTCAGACATGAACTTTTATACCAGTTCTCTCTCAGTGGTAGATAGTCAAAATTCCTTTCTTCAAAAGAATTTGTCCCTGTGATTCAAATCTGATAGAAACCACCCAATATGTATTCCTCATATTATCAAAGCATCCCTCAATCTCTAAATTCTCCCTTGTTGGAACATATGGAAGGACAGGTTTTCTCTTATCAGACAACAAGCCTAACAGCATATATCATATAGTTAAAGTTTGTGCTGCAACTGCTAAAGCCCGTAAACAAAATACTGCAGCTTAGGTCTGTGATAATGAAGAATAAAATTATGTTCAGAGTCAGTAATTTACATGCTACATCACTAAAATTGTACATACAGATTTATATTGTTTTTATTATGTATATTATTGTAATTCAATTTTTGCTGCTCAACTCGTCTGTTGTTCCAATCATTTATCAGATAAATTTGTATGATTGTTCTGTGTGTTACAAAAAAAGAGGTGCTACCTTTTCTTCCATTTTAAATATCCACATACATGGATATTTAAAATATCCACATATCCACATACATAGATAATTCCTTTCTCACTTAAAAAATTATTTGTGCGGGTCTTATTTTGCTTGGGTGTAAAGATATGAAATCTGATGTAACTAAGGATGATGATAAAAAAAATGCTGGCATGAATTTCTTTTTAAACACATTCTGTGAGCCTTCTACAGGACTCTTTCCTCACAAATGAAGAGTTTGACCCATGCTTTCTTGTCTTTGTGAGTTTTAATGGGGGTTATTAGTATTGTTACGCCCTGTAAATCTTGTGGATTTTTAAAATGCTAAATCATTATCATCAGATACATAGATTTTAATTCTCGTGACATGGCTACCTGAAAAGAGGCCTCTAGAGAGAAGTATAAAATGAACAAAAATTATTCAGATCAAGAAGATTGCTAATGTTAAAATTAAAATTGATGCTTTAGCAGATGTGTGAAATGTTCTTTCTTAGTTAATCATAACTGTGCACAAAAGGCTCAACTGCATATTTAGGCAAAATTGTGCTTAGGCCAAAGTGGTCCTGTTGATTTGGAACTAAAAATATAATAAAAAAATATTTGCATAAAGGATGAATGAGCACCATGTCTGTTTTAATACAGATATAGCAGAGGTGGTATTCAGCAGGTTTTGACCAGTTCTGGAGAACCAGTAGCGGAAATTTTTAGTAGTTCGGAGAACCGGCAGTAGCCTTCCCCCAGTAGTGGGGATGGAATGGAGATTTTACAGTATCCTTCCCCTGCCACATCCACCAAGCCACGCCCACTAAGCCATGCCATGCCCACCAAGCCACGCCCATAGAACTAGTAGTAAAAAAATTTGAATTCCACCACAAATTTAGTCATGGAATAACTGGAAAACATGAAGGATGTATACCTCTGGTCTTGATGATGTCTTCAGCTGACAAGTCTTTGCAACGTGCTTAAACTTTGACCTCATTTACATCTACCCACACCTACACACACACACACACATAGACATACGTACATACATTTGTGTGTGTGTGTTTTTTCTTGGATTGTTTGAGGATTATCAAAGTTCCTTGATTCATCAACATACACACACACAGAGAGAGTGTTTTAGATTTATACATATGTGTCCACACACATATATAGCCTCTGTGTGTATGTGGGTGTGGGTATGTTTTCCCAGAAAAAGAATGCAGTAATTGACTTTTTTGCATTTCAAAATGCTCTTGTGGTCATTGAGATCTTCAGGGATTAGAAAATATAATTGTGAAGAAGAAATGACAAAACAAGACTAAATCATATTTCTTGTGGAACATGTTGGGATGAGATCTGCAGTCCACATTTTCCATTTTTAGTAATCGGTGCATAAATCTGAGCCTTCGAATCTGTTTCCTTTCTTTCCCTCATCCATTGACATACCCAATAGTCTGGTTTCACATAATTTATTTCCTAATTTCAGCAATTGGCTCCAGTCCAGCATCTTCGAATCTATGATCACTGTAATCTAGAGATCACATGCTTTGTCATACCTTTGTAGGGTGAAATGTGGAAAGCACATTTTCATCAATTCTACATTATGCTAACATATATTATTGAAAATAAAAAATATGAAAAAATATTGCAAATGAAAGACTGTTCATCAGAAAAAGTAATTTCATACACACTGTATATGTAAATCTAAGTACATTTTTTAATGTTTTTTGTTTTTTGTTAATGATCCAAACTCTGTCAAGAATCTTGGAGTACTCATCTCCAATCACCTTAGTGCTAGAGCCCACTGTAACTACATAGCCAAAAAGGCATTAAGAGTTGTTAACCTCATCTTACGTAGCTTCTTCTCTGGTAATATTACACTAATAACTAGAGCATACGAAATATTTGCTAGACCACTACTCGAATATAGCTCATCAGTCTGGAATCCATATTATGTATCTGATATTAACACAGTTGAGAAAGTCCAGAAATATTTCACAAGAAGAGTTTTCCACTCCTCTACTCGTTGCAGAATACCTTATGCCACCAGACTGGAAATTCTAGACCTAGAAAACCTAGAACTATGCTGCCTTCGGTCTGATCTAAGTATAGTATATAAAATCATACATTGCAATGTCCTACCTGTCAATGAATACTTCAGCTTCGACCATAACAACATAAGAGCAAACAATAGATACAAACTCAAGGTTAATCGCACAAAACTTGATTGCAGGAAACACAACTTCAGCAACAGAATGTCAGTGTCTGGAATATTCTACCTGACTCTGTAGCTTCTTCCCCAAACCCCAAAATCTTTAACTGTCTACTATTGACCTTACCCTTTTCCTAAGAGGTCTGTAGGGGGTATGCACCAACGTGCCTACCATCCCTGTCCTATTGTTTCTTTTATTTTTTTTTATTTTTCTTATATGTATCCATGTATTCATAGCTATATTTTTACTTATACCTATTATCTTCTAAGCAATTGACAAAAATAAATAAAAATAAATAAATGAAATGAAATGAAATAAAATAAAATAAAATGAAATAAAACTATAATTTTTGCTGCAGATGCCAAGAAAGATGAACAGTTAGTATGACCAAATTGGTCTTCCTTTTGAATTAACCCATATCATCTTCTGCCTGTTCAGATATCTGCCTGTTCAGATATTTGGGCGAGTTATCTTCAAAACTGTTTGGTTTTTTAATGCACTTTTTCTTTCTGCTGCAGTTTTTAAAAATGCTGATTCACTGCCATTTATATTTCAGTCATTTCTCTTAAGTGACTCAAAAGTGCCAGGCTGACAAAAAGCCAGACTTATCACTAAGGGAACAAACTGGACATGACACTATTGAGAGAATGTGGCCACTGAGTTATTTATTTTTGAGGATACCATGGTCTTTTAAAGTATCACTTGACGAGAAGGAAAGAGTTGTTAAACATTCTGTCTACTGTAGAAAGTACTTTTTGGGTATCTGGCTTTCATCCCAGTAAGGCTTCTTGGCTGGAAATGAATCCTGCCAGGAAACAATAAATCAGCATTAATTCAGGATTTCTAGTATCAAAGGTTTGTTGATGGAGTGGGTTAAACAAACAATGCAAGGCTGTATTAGGCATAAAGTGTCCTGCCTTACAGCTGAGACTGAACTGAATGTTTTATCCTTCCAAAATCAATTTCTGTGATATTTTTATAATATTGATTTTTCCCACCTTCTCTAAGATAGCAGTAATCCTTATTCAAAGGGTTTTGTAACGAGTGAAGTTTTTCCTGGGTTCCACTTTAGCACAGCCACATTCTCTGAACAACAGCTTTACATTCTGCATGTTTCTGGAGAATCACACTGTCCCTTTGCTCCTCTGAGCCTATTTGATCACAAAAACAAATGGCAAGTGACAGGTGAGGGGAAGGATCTCCAAATGCTGACTCTGAGTATGTTTCTCATAGAGCCTGTGATTAGTTATGCTTAAGAGACAAAGGAACACCCCCCCCCTCTCTCTCCCTCCCCTCTCTCTCTCCCCCCTCTTCATTTTATTAATTTGTCTTCTGCATTTATATTTGCTGCAATTCAAAATCTTACAACAATTAAGGACATCACAAGCATTTTAAATAAAGCTTCCACTGTGGGATTGAAAAAAATATATAACATTAAAAAACAATAGAGTGAACAGCAATCAAAGCAAATCAAACTGAGTCTCATTTCATGCACCAGAGGCCCTCCAGAATAACTTAGGTTTTTTTTTAAAAAAATATTAATTTTCAAAAGCTTGAATAAAAATTAAACAAAAAAAGAGTTAAAGAGAAAGAAAAGTCAGTCAGAAAGCAAAATACAAAGCAATAAGGGGAAGAAAAAGGGAGGGAGGAACACTCAAAGAGTGTCTTCCGACTTTCTTTGGTACAGATATAGATAAAAATACATCCAACTTTTACTATAAAATTAACAATAGTCTATATTATTTAATCAGGTATAATTCTTCATGTTCCAAAATCAAAGTTTCACTACTCTCAGTTTTTCACAAAAAATCAAAAGTGGCTTCCAAGTAGAAATAAAATTGGTCAAAGTCTGTTTTATATTATTTATTTTATTTTATTGTTTATCCTTACTTTATTATATTTATATAAATAACTCAAGGTGAAAAACATATCTAATACTCCTCCTTCCTATTTTTCCCTACAACAACAACCTTGTGAGGTAGGTTAGGTTGAGAGAAAGTGACTGGCCCCAAATCAACCACCTGGCTTTCATGAATAAGAGAGGACTAGAATACACAGTCTGTCCTGGTGCCTTAAACCTTGGACCAGAATTGTCAATTTTGCCATCTCAACCAATTGCATAAATTTACTCATTCATTCTTCCAATTTGCAAGTCTTCCCACCTTTGTGTATATAAAAGTCTTGCCACTGTTATCATACATAAAAACAAATTTCAATGGGAACTTTCAATCTGTTTACCCATTATGCCCAAAAGGAAAAACCTCTTAGTTCGGTTGTACATTCATCTTTAGAATCTTTTGAATCACAGTACATATTTGATCCCAATATTTTCTGGTTTATTTACATGTCCACAGGATGTGTGTGTGTGTGTGTGTGTGTGTGTGTGTGTGTGTGTCCAGCGTCAAATACCAGGAGTCATTTCATAAAATGTTCCTTAAGTTTAAAAATCAGTGTAAATTTCAGCCCTTTTCCCCACATATTTCTCCCATTGATCAAATGGTATATTCAGGTTTTTTTTTGCCCAGCCTGGCATTCAGTCTTTAACTTATTTAAATTCTGTTTCCATTTTCAACAAAAGTGTGTTCCTATTAGCAGTAATATGATCATTTGAATGCAGTTGCACATCAAACTCAATCTTACCCTTTTCAAAGTGATAGTTCTTTTTATCAATTTTAAATTTTTCCATTAGCTGAACACAGGAAAACCAATGACATATATAACTTTCCCATTCCAGATCTTGTTTTTAACTTAAAACCTCCTTGAAAGACAATAAATGAGCAAAAAGTTAGCCATTTCAGTTTAACTGTCATTTCTGCCCTAAAAAAGGCTTATTGGAGTACCACAAAGGTATTTTAGGATAAAGTCTTGCTTTATATCTACTTCCAAAACAATTCTGTTTTCAAAGCTACCTAGAAGGCCAGAACAGTGGCCCTGATGGTTAACCTTATTTCTAAGGTGAGGTGATTCAACAGTATAGTTATTACTGTTGAAAAGCATCTCTTAAAGCCTCCACCCTCCAAATCTGATAGAAATGGTAGGCTGCCAACAGTTTCTTCCTTGGGCACAAAAGGCAGTTCCAGTTGGAAATGGTGGTCCTGTAAATACTTAGTTGCCAGGTAATGACTATCACACACCTTGAACTATATCCAGAAACACATAGGAAGCCAGTGCAGACACGATTTGCTCAGAGCAACAAATGCCAACTAACAATTGGGCTGCTGCATTATCAATTAACTGAAACTTCAGAATGATCTTCAGAAGCAGCCACAAATAGAATGCATAGGAGACCAAGTGAGAGATGATAGCAATAGCAATAGCACTTAGATTTATTTACCGCTTCACAGTGTTTTACAGCCCTCTCTAAGCGGTTTACAGAGTTAGCATAATATTGCCCCCAACAATCTGGGGGCAATTTACCCACCTAGGAAGGATGGAAAGCTGAGTCGACTTTGATTATTATGATTGTAGAACCATAATTGGTGTATCAGTTGGAGTTGGAGTTGGCCAGAACCAACTTGGTCCACCTTGACCAAGATACATAGCTGTTCCTTCAGGGTTACCCATTGAGAGACAAAACTTAGCATCTTGATGGACAGGCAGCAACTTCACCTTCATGGGGCTGATCAGTCTTCCCACTCTTCAGGATATTATTTAAGAAGGATTTTCTACCTTCAGGTATTTTTTAATAGAGTTTTTTCTTTCAATACATAATGTTTGTTAAAATTAATTGATGGCTTTGCATCCATAAACTGTTTTTTATAAACATTTTTAAACAGGATTTCCTGTTACATAAGTACTCAATATTCTTTTAGCCCTTTGTTTCTGTTCAGAAGCATGTCTTCTAAGAGTTCTTAACAAAATCAAATCTTTAACATACTCAGATGGGATTTGTTTGTTTTTAGTTAAAATATTTACAGTACAGGGCCATCAACTGGGACAGCTATGAACAGCTATACAATAAACAAAAACAATTACAATCATAACAACTGCAATTAATCTTGGAAACCCACAAAATATTTTACATCATTCCAATCAACTAAGCCCCAGAATGCAAGATACACCAAGTTTTCAATACCTTTCTATAGACCAGGTCAGTCAAGGCCAACCACAATGAGATTGTTTCAGAGTTTTTAAGCATGCTCAGTCTATTAAATATGCAGGATGCCAGATAGCATTGGACAAAGGTAGTCCTACAAATATCTTGTTCCTGTAGGTGATAAACAGCAGCTGGAATTTCACCTGGAACCCTATTGGGAGCCAGTGTGCTTCATGAAGTTGTAATGTTACATGGGCACACCAAGGTGTGCATTACAACCATGAAGTTGTAATGTACATGGGCACACCATAATTCACTGCACCAATATATTCTGGAGCAATTTGCAAATTCTGAATAGTTCTCAGGTGCAGATCTTTATAGAATACATTGGAGTAACCCAACCAGGAGATAACTAAAGGGCCTGTCACATAGGCCGACAGATGCAAAACGTATGTAAAAAGGACACAGCAGATGAGAAAATGTTCCATCCATTGTTATCCGCTCTCAAAAGTGCCCTGAATTTGCATAAGCAGAGCGGACAACAACGGACTGGAACTGATGGGGGGAGGATGTAGCCAGGATGTAAAGCGGATGCTCCACAGAAGCCTTGTGGATGGAAGCAGATGACACATCCGCGGGGCTTCCGGGGGAGCACAGCGAAGCAGATGCGCAACGGAAGGAACAGATGCAGAGCGGATGCCGAGCGGATGAAGCGGATGCAGAGTGGATGCCTAGCGGATGCCTAGCGGATGCCTAGCGGATGCCTAGCGGATGCCTAGCGGATGCAAAGCATTCACTGTGCATGCGTAGAGGATGCATTGCGTCAGCCCCGTGGATATAAAAGGATGCTGCTTGCAAGCAGTTCACCATTCAGAGGAAAGACCTGCTGCCAGACACAGCTCCAGCCAGCCAACAACCATGGGGAAGAAGAGGAAGCCTGTGCCATCTGCTGCCAACCCTGGCAAGAAGGACAGGGCCGCCATCCCACCCCCTGGCCCTGACTCTGCTTCTGCTGGGGCTTCTGCTGCTCAGGCTGACTCTTCTGGTGCTGGAGCTTCTGCTGGTGCTGCTCCTGGTGCTGGGGCTTCTGCTGGTGCTTACTCTGCTGGCGC
>BLBF01000003.1:59171698-59192051 GCA_015471245.1 Laticauda colubrina | reverse complement strand
GCTGCTCCTGGTGCTGGGGCTTCTGCTGGTGCTTACTCTGCTGGCGCTGCTCCTGGTGCTGAGGCTTCTGCTGGGGCTTACTCTGCTGGCGCTGCTCCTGGTACTGCTGGTGCTCCTGGTCCTGCTGGTGCTCCTGGCGCTGCTCCTGGTGCTGGGGCTTCTGCTGGGGCTTACTCTGCTGGCGCTGCTCCTGGTCCTGCTGGTGCTCCTGGTGCTCCTGGTCCTGCTGGTGGTGCTGGTGCTCCTGGTGCTCCTGGTCCTGCTGGCGCTCCTGGTGCTTACTCTGCTGCTGCTGATCCTGGTCCTGCTGGTCCTGCTGGTGCTAACTCTGCTGATGATGATCCTGGTCCTGCTGGTGCTGCTGGTGCTGCTGGTCCTGCTTTTGCTGCTACTGTTGTTGTTGTTGCTGCTGCTGCTGGTGGTGTGGTGGAGCAGCCCCCAGAACCTCGAAGCCCCTCTGATGAGGGCCCAGATGGCCCTGCCAGAGGGACGAAGAGGCTTACGTGAGAATGAGAATGGGAGAAGAGGCAATACTCCATCGAAGAGGAACATGAGGATGAGGTGCTGGAATGGCTGAGGGAGAACGAGTATCTATGGCGGAAGGGACATAGGCTCTATTGAGACACCAAAAGGAAGCAGGCTGCTTGGACAGAGAAGGCGGAGAGCCTGGGCTACACTTCAGAGGTCCTCCTCGGCTGGTGGAAGCACATGCACACTTGGTACGGGAAGCTGCACCTCAAGAAATCTGACCAGGCCACGGTCAAGCTGATGGACCGGGAGACCTACGTGCTGGCCAAGTGCAGCTTCTTGGAGGGTGAGATCCTCCACCGAGGAGCAGTCCATCTGACAATCCTCTCTCTCAGGCAGCCCGCAGAGAGCCAGTCCTCTTCTGGCCAAGAGTCAGCTCCTGTGTCCAGGCAGGTTTCTGTGGAGCATCCCACGACAGAGACCCACCCAACAGCTGCACTCCCCGTGGCGGAGTGCGTGGAGGACCGCCTGACGCAGTGGGAGCAAGGAGAGGGCACTTCCACCAGAGACCAACCCACATCCACCCCCAGCTCCACCTCCACAGAAAGCAGGCAGAAAGCCAGACCGGAGGGGCAGAGCCACACTGTCCTGCTGGAGATTAGGGACACCATCAAAAGCAGCGTAGATCTCCTCTCTCAGCTGGTACACACCGATGTCCCATCCTCAAACCGCAAGCCCTTCCTCACCTACGTCAACCAGACCCTCCTGGACATGTCCGAATCACAGTACCAGGGGATCAAGGACAGGATCACCGGTCTTCTTCACAACCCTCCAGACCCAGCTGAACCTGCTCCCACCCAGTCCAGACCTGGTCCTACACCCCAGGTGATGTCACTGCCCTTCCAAGGCTTTCCACAGGCCCTCACCTACCAAGGCTATGGCTACCAGGAGCTCCAGCAGCACAGGCAGCCCTTCCCAGTCCAGACAAAGGTACATCGAATGCCACCGGTGCCACCGATGCCACCAATGCCACCCACGCCACAGATGCCACCCACGCCACAGATGCCACCCATGCCTCACCTCACTCACCTGCAGACCAGACATCCCCACTACACTCCTTCTTCCTCCACCCCACAGCCAAGCCCGCCCTTAGAACATCTGTCATCGGTCTTGGGACTGACACCCCATGTCCTGGAGGAAGGGCCTCTCAACATCGCAGGACTGAGCCAGCTCTCTGAGAGCTTCCTCCACACACCATCCCCTGTTGTCCTCTCGGGACCAGGCACCCCAATAGCGCCTCAGACCAGCACTCCAGCAGCAGCCACCTCCACAGCACCTGGACCCTTCACCCCTGAGACTATGGGCACGCCTCAGAGTGACTGAGAAGAGTGCCAGAGACTGGGTTGCTTGGGACACTTGGGTCATTTTCTTTTGCAGTTTGTTATTAATAAAGATTATCTTTGCTTCACACACTTGCTTCAGTTCTTTTAGTCAATAAAGTCTTGGTGGAAACTTTTAGAAATGGTTTAAGCCTTTGCATGCTTGTGGGATGGGGTAAGATAGCAGTGGGATGGGCAAGAATACCTTTGGGATGGGTAATAGCTGTGGGATGGGCAGGGATACCTGTGGGATGGGTAGGGATACCTGTGGGATGGGTAATGGCTGTGGGATGGGTTAGGATACCTGTGGGATGGGTAATAGCTGTGGGATAGATAAACCTCCAGTGCAAGCATAGTGGGACTGTATGGTCCACCCTCCCAGGTGCCACACCTTTGGTCCTTTATTATCAATAACAATTTAATCATTGATCCACACATTTCCACACAACTCTTTATTAAATGCCCTGTTCATTGTAGGCCCACTCAACATACATGGCCCAATCTCATCAGTGTGATGAGACAGGCTGAAGGAAGCATCCATTAATCATCTATCATCCTGTCTCCCACTGCTCCAGCTGGGGAGTTGCACCAGTGTTTCAGGAGGTTGCGTTGCTTCTTCCCTTCACGTGAGGCTCTGTTGGGGCCTTGCACATCCACAGTAACTATCAGGTTTCGCCCTTGCCTCCATTCCCCAGGCTCCATGTCCCCGTTGCCTTGTTGGAGGTCCACGAGCCTGTTCTGCAACACTGGGTAGCGGATGCGCATGAGATTGTGCAGGATGCAACAAGCTTCCATGATCCTCCTCATGGTCTGTGGACAATGCTGCATGGGGGTGAGAAGTACCTGGAACCTATTGGCCAGGATGCCAAAGGCGTTCTCCACCACCCGCCTTGCCCTGGACAGCCTGTAATTGAAGATCCTCTCTTCACGGGTGAGGCATCTGGAGGTGTAGGGCTTCATGAGGTAGGTTGTGAGGGAGAAGGCGTCATCCCCCACGATGAAGTAGGGCACATCTTGTGTGTCGTTGGGCAGGGGGTCTGGATCTGGGAAGCCCATGATGAGGTTGTGTTCCAGCCCCTCCTTGAGGTGACTGGCGTTGTATACCTGGGCATCTGAAACTAACCCGTTGCCTGAAGCATCGATGTACATGAACCTGTAGTCAGCATCGACCATGGCAAAGAGGATGATGCTGAAGAAGCCCTTGTAGTTGAAATAAGCGGACCCTGACTTGGCTGGAGCTTTGCAGGCCACGTGCTTGCCATCTATGGCTCCAATGGTGTGGGGGAAGTTCCACTTCTGATTCCACTGCTCTGCAACTTTCTTTCAGCCTTCTTCAGTGGAGGAGCTCCTCCATGTATTCTTCGATGATGGCCTGCACCACTTCTCTGACCACAATGCTGTTTGTGTTGTGTGGCACCCTCCAAGCATACTGCATATTCCTGTACGTGGTCCCTGAGGCCAGGTGGCGCAGAGTCAGTGCCACCTTGAGCCCAGAGTCAAGGCTGGGCTGGAAGTTGGTGCTCTGCTTGGTCAACCTGGGTCTCAGCCTCTCCACTACTTCGTCAAACATGATTGGCGGCATCCTCATGAAGTTCTGGAATGCACGAGTGTCTTTGTTCCTCAGCTCCACCATCAGCTTGTTATACAGTCCGTCCTCTGCTCTTCTCGCGATCCATCTTCAGACCCAGACGCTTCTTGGATGCCTCCTTTTCTTCACGTAGAACAGGTGAAAGAGCCTGTAGATGGCTTTGCACTGTTGTAGAACGATGGTGGCTACCAAAAGGAGTGTGTGATGATCCATGGTGGAGATGACTGAATGCTGTGGAAGAGCAAGAGCCAGATGAAGGCTGAAGAGGTCTGCACAGCAGGGCTGCTGGACTGAAAGTGAGATCCAGGTGAGTTCCTCCCCCTTTTTATAGGAAATATAGGTTTTCCGCTAGGTGTCCTTTTGCATCCTCTAGACATCCTGCAGGCATCCTAAATATCCGAGATACGTCCTCTATGCGAACGTTTTTTCCGTTTTTATGCTTTGTATGCGAGCTGCATCCGCTTTCATCCTTTCTCCATCCATGCTACTAACGCTGCGTGTCCGTTCCGCATCCATTTCACTTCCTCCCTGTGTCCGTTTTCCGCTGGAGTGGATGCGAGTTGCGCGGATGCGCAGCATATGCCTAGCGGATATAGCGGACACGTAACGGATGACGACGGACGTCTAACGGATGTTACCCGTATACGTAGCAGATGTCTAACGGACGCATTGGATACATTTTCTGCTCAAAAAGTTTTGTGCAGCTCAAAACTTTTTGAGCGGATGAAATGTCAGTAGACGGATAGAGAGGATGAAAAATGGACGCAGTGAGTACAGAACGGAAGCATCGCATTAACCAATGGATGGCAAATGTTTCTCTCCATTTTATATCCTCTTTGCATCCGTTGGTGCTGTGTGACAGGGGCTTAAGATGTGGACAACACCTAACAGGGCTTCCTAATTCAGTTGTGCAAGTTGTGCAAAAGCACTCTTGGCCACAGCTGCCACCTGCTCTTCAAGCAGGAACTGGGGAATACCTCAACTGTATGCTGGTTGTGAGCAGAGAAGTGCCAATCCACCCAGTGCTAAAACCCATTAAATGAAGTTTTATCAGAAGAATCCCACAGCTTTTGCAAGAGCCCTCATTTTCAGGAGAGAAAATTCTGCTACACCATGCTCTTCTTTGATATTCTAGTGTTGCAGTTGTAGAACCTAAGCAGACCTGGACCCCCTCAGGATGAAAGCTGTTCAGAAAAATGAGTCTTACATCAAATAGTGAATGATAATGCTCCATGCTCCAATGGAGGGCAAGGTTTGTTCCAAACCATGTTGTGCTTTGCTTGGCTGAACTTAATATATAGTCCATGCTACATTTTTAGCAGTGTTGACACATGATAAAAATGACACATCTTGTTACAACACGTAACTCCATGAAAAAGAAGATGATTGGGAGACAATCTTGCTTGTAACGGTTGTATCCAAAACTGGCAAAGAAAATGTAAATTGAAGTGAAAAGGGAGTTAGTGAGGTGAAGGAGAATGGAAAATGAATGTGACATCATAGAGTTTAGCCAAGGGCATTGCTAGGCTGTGAAGAAGCAATGAACTAATCTCAACAATGCACTTATTACTGTCAGAACTGAAGAACAAAGCCTTAATTCTGCCAGGAAGAGGAGCATTTTCAGCACTTAACCAGTTTGGGAATCTTTCTGTTTCCAGCAATGACCTCTGCAAGCTGCAGCTCATGCTTTGAACCAGGATGGGAGAGCAAGGGAAGACAGGGAGAAATAGTGATTCCACTCGGCTTCCATGAGAATGAAATTGATTTGGCTAATTTCTTTAAAAAATATTGTTATATACTCAGACCTCACATGGTAGTCTTGAACTATCAAGAAAAATAATGAAGAGGAGCTTGTAGTGCTCATGGTACTCCCATCTTAGAGGACTGGCCAGGGCTGACTTTTTCCTTGAGAAAGAACTGCATTGCCTTTTATATAGAAATTTTCTATTGTATTTCTCCAGTTATAATTGTTATGATATGTCGTAGTCAGCTGTATGTTTAGACTGAATTTGGCATTTGTCTCCACCTATCTAGTCCTGGGAGAGGAAGTGTTGCTGTTTGATGGTGTTCAAGGTATCGTTGCAAGATGTGAGCAGTTCCAAATAAAGCTATCTTTTGTAAATGACTAAATGGTGATTTTGTCAATGTCCATGGTGTTCAAATGGTGCTCCAGATGTTTTGAACCCAAGGTGCCTACTACTATGCCTATGGGTACTACGTTTGCTTTCTTTTGCCACAGTTGTTCTACTTCTACTTGCAGGTCTTTGTCTTCTCTTCTCTTTTTCTGTCTCCAGGAGTCGACTATCTGTTTTTATCTTTCTTAATGACAGTTGTTAAGTTTGGATATTATGTTGCAGGTGCTTCTCTGTTTGATTCTAAAGTACCATAACAATTATTACAGTTTGTCACACAGCCATCCAGATGTTCATACTGGGTTTAGCAATTTTGACTACCTATTGAGTCCTTTCCAAGGACCTAGGATAGGCAGATGTGAATTTTCTATGGTGTTACAGTTTGTTATTGATGTTTGTTTTTGTTGTTGTTGTTGTTGTTGTTAATCTTCATTTCGATTCACAGTCTGGGACTGATAAAAACTTAACAGTTCAAGTCCTAATCAAGATCCTAAGAGCTGTTAACATAGCATCTGAACATATAGGCTGTTCCAAGTAGGGTAATTTTTTGCAGTCAGGATATTCAGATCTAATAAGTTCAAAATTTCTGTACATCTAGGCAGCCCTTTGGATATTGCTCCAAGGGCTCCTGATACTATTGGTACAACCATTTATTTTGTCCTCCATAGATGTTCAACTTCAATTTGCAAATCGTGGTATTTTGCTATTTTTTTCCCGAGCTGTTTCTCTTCCATTGTGCATCACCTGGTATTGCAATAAACCAGACTTTTTTTTTGTTTTCCACAATAGTGATGTCAGGCATGTTGTGGGCCAGATGTCTGTCTGTTTGGATTCTAAAATTCCACATGATCGTGATCTGTTCATTTTCAAGAATTCTGTCAGTTTGGTGTTCCCAGTCATTTTTGCTGCATTCAAACCCAAGCTTCTGTCAAAGCTTCCAATTTTGGCAACTCAATCATGACATTACAATCAGTCTGTGAAATTTTGCTGCAGCCATTGATAAGATAATCCACTGTTTCATCTTCCTCGTTGCATAAGTGACATTTGCTGTTGTTACTGACATGTTGCATTTTTGCTTTCATGGAATTAGTTGGCAAGGCCAACTAATGAAGCCTTCAGTTTCTTTCTTCAGCACCTCTGACCTCAACCAACTCCTTGTTGTTGCTGTTGTTGTTGTTCCTATAATCTCTCTGATCATTGGCCTGAAGTTGATGGGAGTTCTGATACAGAACAGTCGGTTAAAAAGATTGTTCAATTCATTCCTTTTTTCCCTTGCAGATACAGGGCAGAGCTTAATTGTCAGTCAGCAGCCAGCCATACACAGCTACAGTACCATATTAGGCACTCTGTCCAAAGATATGTAGAGAGAAACAGAATTAATGCATCATCTTATTACAATCTGCAGAATATATCTCAAATGCACCCCCCTGTCTGCAGACAGCTCACCTATGCCAATGGTAAATTGGATGTCTTCGGGTCCCTGTTTGGGCACCAAATTTGTGATAAAAATCAACCTTTCATACAATTGGAGACCGGTGAACAATAAATAGGAGCTTTATTATGGAGCTTTTGCAAAAAAGAATTCTGTGCTCATGGGCGGAGCCACCAAAGACATGTTTCCTAGGAAGGCTGGGGTTTATATATAGTTTCAAATATACAGTCTCTGTCCCTTTCCAGGCTCACATTCTATCTAGCTACACATCACCCTATGCAATACCCTATATTGTAACATACCATCTGTTTCAGTGTCCTGTTTATCCATTTTCATTTCAGTAATCTCCATCATTAACATGACACTGGATAGTGTGACCTGCCAAATATATGATCTTCATACAAAATAATACAGAAAATTATTCCAGTAAATTGTCTCAGGTTAACACAGAGATCAAAAATGGCATTACCATTGCTTTATATTTTCACAGGTATTATTTTACACATCACAATTTTACATAGCCAAAATCTGATATTATACAAGAATGGTAGGTGCTTTCATTTTTCTCTACAATAGCAAACCTATGAGATAGGTTGGGCTGAAAAAAATATGGCTGGTCCAAGGTCACCTAGTGAATGTCTGGCTGAAGAAAAAATAGAACTTGATCTGCCTAGGGATGGCCAAATAGTTTAACCACTACACCATACTGAATCTCTGGACAGATATCCAGAGAATATGTGTGCATGTATACGTATCTAATGTATAGTATTTTCTCTTTAAAAGTATATGCACATTCATGGGCAAATATATGAAATGTGCTGTAAAATACTCAGATGTGAAATGTAGATTTGCTTATATTTTACTCTTCCCTATTCACAGGATTTTTAGTTCAGTCTGGGATGGCAGGGAGGAGGAAGATAGAAAAAACAACAACTACTGTTCCATCTAAATCCCATGGCTCTAAAAGACTTCATGTAAACTTTCCTAAAGGACATCTCCGGTTTCCTCTCTAGACAGTTTCTTTCCCTCAGCTAGAAAAATTGACTGAATAAATGTCTGGGGAGATTTTTTTTTTTCCCAAACAGTAGAGCCAAGTTTGTTTCAGGTTTGCTTTCTGATTCCTTTTCCTCTGGGATAGGAATCCATAATAGCTGTACAGCTTTCTCCAATTCATGTTGCCTAAACCAGGGGTGGGATTCAGTTTTTTTAACAACTGGTTCTGTGGGTATGGTTTAGTTGGTGGGTGTGGCTTGGTGGTCATATGACTGGGTGGGCATGGCCAACTCAACATCACTCATGTCAAAGAGCGTTTCTCCTCATCTGGCCTCTCATGACAGTGGGGATGCTGCAAAAATGGTCATAAGTCATTTTTTTTCAGTGCCATTGTAACTTTGAATGGTCACTAAATTGTAAGTCAAGGATTACCTGTACAAAAATACAAAAAACTTCTTTGCTTGCAAAAAGCTGCCCTAAATACCAATCATCAGATTAAAAATATCTGCAAGCTAGAGTTACAATCAGGCAGGATGCCAGAGCACCTTGAAGAATTAAAATAGTTAAAATGCAGTGATAACTATGAAGCAGCCAACTTATTCATAAAGTGAAACCCTTTAGCAGAGAGGTCATTTAAGCTCTCCAGAAAAAGCACACCCAGGAAAGCAATCCTTAGATCCATTTGCACCACTTAAAGATACCAGCTGATCTCACTCACCTCACAAGATATCCTGAGGAAATTATCCAGATTTAAGGAAAGGTCACATGCCCCCAGAAAGGCAGTAAAAAAAATCAGTGCCAAGCTTGCATCCTGCCTATCCCAAAAGGACAGTGCCAGATAGTACAAAAGCAGTGAGGAAGACCCCCCTCCCCAGATAGAAAAAGAAACCATGAGGCAGGAAAAAATTCAAACACAATACAAATAATTAAATCACAACAGTAGCTGTTGCTTGTTGAAACTGAATAGGGAAAATTATCAATAAACATCAATAAACATAGGATTAAACTTCACCAAGCACAGAATTAACCTTCACCCAAAACCAGTTTTAGACCAAAACTCAGAAAGAGTGTGTAAACTCACATTTGAATGTCAATCTTTCTAGCTAGCCAAGAAGCCTTGCTGAATGTAACTCATCTTGGTTTCCTGTCACTAAAAGCTTTGCTTCATTATTCAATTATTTCTTCAGAGTGCTTATTGTCCAGGGAAGTATTTCCTCCCAACAGCAGTGTAAAAATCTTAAAACAACCCTTCCCCTTTAAGAAAGCCAAGCCCAAAAAGCTCCAGAGACAGTAAGTCTAGGTTGTCTGCCAAGAATATAATAAGGGTGGAAAAAAACAAAAGGAGATTGCTTCTAATTACCGGTTCTCCACACTGCTTAGAAAGTTAACAAGAGGTTCTGTCGAACTGGACAGAACCGGTAGAATCCCACCCCGGTCTAACCTGTAGGAAGAAATACTTCATTTGTGCCAAACTTTTATTATTTTCTTTCATTTAATTTGCAGTTTGCAAATTAGATCATTATTCACAGTCAATAAACTAAGGAACACCTTCCTTCATAGACAGCTAGGAATAAAAGTGCACCACTATTATGACACTGTAACATTGGGGGGTATGCAAATGTAACACATATCTGTATCTTTTTAAAACAGCTGCATGACTTTTCTAGGATCACATTCTGAGAAAAGACCACTGCTTTAATAAGTGGGTCCTGAAGTATGTTTTAGAGCAGTGGTGGGATTCAATTTTTTTTTACTACCGGTTCTGTGGACGTGGCTTGGTATGTGTGGTAGGGGAAGGATGCTGTAAAATCTCCAGTCAGAGATGGTATTTGCTGGTTCTCCGAACTACTCAAAATTCCGCTACTGGTTCTTCAGAACTGGTCAGAACCTGCTGAATATCACTTCTGTTTTGGAGTCACATCTAAAATATTGCACGGTTCTCTTTTTATTAATATAACATTTCACAAAATGTATCCAAATCATTCCTGGAAACAATATAATCTACTGTGCTTTAAACTTCTCAAAGAGAAAAACCTATAGATTGTTACAGATAGTAAAAAGAAAAAAAAGCTACAAAATGAGAGTAAGTTAGCTATAACCTTGAGTTTTGGAGAAGTTGATTGAATGAATGTTTTTCTACTTGGGTTACAATCTTCAGATTAAGTATTTCTGTCCTTCTACATAAAAAAAAAATATTGAAGCCCTATGGATAAGAATTGTGAGTTATAGCAGTCACATTGAGCTAGTAGTGATTACTTTGCTCTTGGTGATTCTCCAGCTATCTGTGAAATTAATGAACAGTTCTATGAATCACGCTGCTGTTTGTCTTGATTGCTGTTCTGGGCAGCTTGTATGATGTTTAAATCTTGACTTCATGTTTCTGGATGAAAAACTCAATTATTTGGGTTTTGAATTTGAATTATCATAGATTAGTCTATGTTTGTCCATTTGTCCATAATCTAATTTCAACACTTTGTGTTATTAGCCAGACATTCTACATACAAGTGGACAATTGCATTTTATTTTTGTGCAGGAAGGCTGTAAAAATGATGTACCAGAAAAATACTTTGAATTAAAGTAGTCAGACTTCACTCAAATTATACTTCTACTGATTTTCCATATTCAGTGAACATGTTAATGGAAATATTCTGGAACTGCAAGATTTCCATTTCTTTTTTCCTGAAAATACCACATCTTTTTCTGTTGTATCAGCACTCAAGTCTCTATATAAACCTAAATCAATTTGATGCAGTTTTGCAAAATTTGGATGGGGATAGTGGGCTTTATATGGGCCTCTGAAGAAGCTTTGTTCTGGGATTATCAAGATTTCAATCATAGGGATGAAGCTTCTACTGTATTTAAACAAAGCAAAAGAAATAATGGTCACAATCCAAAATATTTCCTGAAGGGAAATCATTTAATTCTGCCATCATCCCTTTCTATCACACAACATCTCTTTGTATGTTCTATTTTTTTTTGTACTCTAATTTGTAGCCTTAATATTCAGTTTTGAAAAACTTGGAGATTTTGGTGGTTTTATACACTGCATTAACCATTCATACTATGATTGTTTAGTCATATTTAGCATTATGTATAGTTTTATCCATTGATATATTAACAACCTAGATTTATATTAGATATTATATATGTCAACTAATAAAATATTTCTATAGTCATTTTCTGCCAACAGAAAGGCAGGGGGGAAAGAGGTTTGAAAGAGCAGTGCAGCAGCTTGGAAATCTAAAGTGCATTTCATACAGAGATAGTAACTAGGTGAATGAAGTTTCTGCCATTTCTGCCAATTCTGCTAATTAGAGAACATGAACTGTTGAGGTAATTCCCCGCTAGGAGAATTAGTGCATACAGGGAGATGTATTTGAGAGAAGTGTTTGAATAATACTCACACAGCACACAGATATACTGAACAGTAAATGTAGGTTTTTACTTCCAGAAAGGTTTAAGCAAAGTTCAAAATAGGCAGCCCAAAATCATTCACAGGTAAATCAGTCAGTTTTTCAATCCAGAGATAATCCAATAACAAAGTCCAGTGTCAAAAACAGTTCAGTATCAGACTTACATCAAATCCATGAATACCAGTCAATTATATGAGGAACGGCAATCTTCTCCAACAGAAGGAAACAGAGACTCACAACAGAGACTTCTTCTGAGACTAAGACTAAACAACCCCGGTTTTTGCTCCATCTTATGGCCATTTGAGAAACCACACCCAATTACACTTTTTTGCATTTTCTTAAAGGTACAGTATTAAATGTCTATCCTGGCTTATATATTTCCAAGCCAAATAGCTGTTAGGTGACTTATATTCCTAACAATGACTCTTGGCTATGGATGTGTCTCATTGGAGAATATGAATTACGATATACCCAGGGGGTGGGGAAAACCAGGGTCAAGGGTGACAATGAATTATGTGTCTCAGAGTCAGCTACACCCAGGCAGTGCTGGACATGTTAACTCCCAATAAATCCTTTGAAGTTTTGGAAGTTTGGCTCAAGACTCATGATTTAATTGGGGTAACTGCCGGAATTCTGATAATATACTACATTCAGAGTTCATTTTATTATTCTAAATATATTTATAATCTTAACAATATTGTAATTGTGTTTTATATTTGTGTTACCACCTTAAATTTTATTTATTCTTATAGTATTTTGATTAGATTGTTGGCACCATAGGATTACTTTAATTTTGATACCTAATTTTGTTAGTCAAAGATATGATGATGATGATGATGATGATGATGATGATGATGATGATGATCCTGATCCCTTCATCCTGGGACCTAGTGACTTATAAAGTTGATGAGGATCATCGTGTATCATATTACCATGTGATTTATGCTCTGCACATTTTGTGAACATTTATCAGTAACAAATACATATCCCATCATTCTAAACATGCTCCCTACAATTTTTTCCATTAAGAAATAAATGCTGTTGCAATGCATGACATTTTTTAAATTCTTTAAGACTTTTAATAATTCCTGTACAAACACTTTCATGTTGAGGTTCAACAGTGAATGAAATCCTCATTACTTTGGTTTTAATCATTAATATATATAACACTGTTTAGCTACTAAGGCTTAAACCAATCAATACACATTGATTAATTATTGTATCTTGGCTTCTTCAAGGACTATTCAAACAGACGTTTTAAAACTATACATTTTGTGCCTGAATGCAGGTGTGATTCAGATTTACAGGTCTAATTTTCCATCAAAAACCAATGATCCATACTGGAATTGAAAAGAATTAGTCAGATCAGTATGGGGAAATGAGCCACAATAAATCATCTATTGAATAATGTCGAGTAAAACTCAGATTTGAAGTTATCACGAATGAAAAATGAGTACAGCCTGTCCTATTTCCAATGTTTTTTTTTTCCATTTGAGAATAGAGTATAATACTCATAAATTACATAAACCACTCTGTTAGCTGAGCTGTGAAAAGGGGTTATATGCCAGGCATTAAAAGAACTGTCAGAAGAAATGTGTAAAGCAAAAAGCATTAAAGTTATTTTTATTTCTACATGTATGCTTTTAAAAATTGTATTGAATTAGATGCCACATTGCTAGAGGATGTGTTTCCTTAAAGCTGGATAGGCCACTCCTTTCTTCTTCTTTGATCTGCTAATCACAAGAAAATCTCAAAGCTCAGTCAAGACCCTGCCATTTGCATCTAAGGCCATTATGGTAGTTGTCAATTCTGGTTTATCACTTTCTCTTCAGCTCTGAAAGGAAATAGTTATTGCTGCATGAACTGGATTGTTTGCATTCCTAAAGTCAAAGAAAGGCTCACATAAGGTAGTACCTGTCATACCAATGAAAGGTGTTCCATGCACAGAGGACAATTCCATATTTAAAGATAGAGAAAGATTAGCAAGCAGCTTTAAACTATCTTGATTTCATCTTCCCAGTTCTCTACTGCAGTATAGATGAAATATTTGGTATAATAATTGGGAACCCAGAATATAGTGTGCAGCCAGATTCAAGCTGCTCTTGAAAGCTGTAGACATAAGGCAGAGATTAGAAATGCAACAAAATGAACCAAAAAAGAAAGAGAGATAATATAATTAACTATCTCTTAGAATTCTTTCCTTGACATCTAGTTAAACAAAGAATCTGGATCATAAGCGCAATTCATTTATCAAATGTTAATTTGTCTGTTCTTAGAGATGGCAATAACAAAAAGTTAATGTTCCATTTAATATTGCTTTTCCCTCGTGATAAGCTCAGCCCCAGAAATAAACATTATATATTTTTATTGTTGACAAACAGTCATTTAGCTTTTCGTTGTACTTCTAACTTATGTTCCTGAAATAATAACACTTTATTTCTAAAATAACACATTCATGAATTATTTTTAATTTGCTTAGGTGTCACACTGAGAATGCAAGGAAATTAGCATTTTTTAAAAAAGGTTAGATTTCTGCATTAAATTGTCTGTGCTTTATGTTAATATACCTCAGATTGGTGCCATCCAATTTTACTGAAATTCAGCTCCTGTTGTCCTCAATCAGCATGAACAAGGGCTATGCTATCTGAGAAGGATGTTAACTCCAATCCATTTAAAGGCAGCAGCTGCAGAAGGCTGCTTTTTTTTTTTTTTTTGAAAATTTTATTTGGGTTTTCACAAAAAAAAAAACCCCATAATACAAATAAAACATTTAAAAAAAAGAAAAAAAGTAGCATGGTCCCAGGTTACACTTCTTCATACAGACACAAACTCAATTTCATGCTCACTTTTATGTTCTATTCCATATCTTATTACTGATTTACATTTTCTACATCATTTTTCTCCTCTCTTAATTTTTTCAGTTTTATTTTAATTATCTCATCTCAATTCGAATCATTATGTTTATACTTTTGTCTGTCCTGTTTCAATTTCATATTTTCTTTTCTCATTAAACACATTTTCTCCTGTAGTTACTAATTGGAGTATGACACCTTTATATCTTTTAATTTTATCCATTCAACACTTATTTAAGCTTCAATATACACCTTGAGATTATAACATTCAATATAATACATAACTTCCAATCGAATTCTGCTTGGTACATTCTTAAAATACACACTATATTCTTAAAAAGTGATTATAAATATATGTAATTAAAATACTCATTCCATTCCAATTCAGTTCTATCATTAATATTTATTAAAGTCTTTATATCTTTAACATTTCTTTTCAATTAAATATCATATTTCCTTGGGAACACTTATGAGCTTTCCGTAATTAATTTCTTTCCCCCTATTTCTCTTCCCTTATATTTTATAAAACATTAAATAATTTAAAAGTTCCCATCCTTTCCTAATTCAATTCTCTCATTCATTTTATTTCATTTATTTATTAACAAACATTTCACTAGATTACAATAATTATTTTATCCATCATTTTAATCATACATTGTTTCATATTTTCTAAAATTATTTCTATTTCTAATATAACAATACTCTTTTATGCACCTTTGCAGAATCCCTTTTTCAATTAAATTTTCACCCATTATCTCTAAATAGGCCCTGTTTCTCCATATCTTGTTTCTGTCCTTTATAACTTCTTTTCCTTTCCTTCTTCCCTCTCTTCTTCTCCCTCCCCTTTTTACCCCTTGTCTTTCTACTTCTAATTCTCCCTTCTGTATTCCCCTCTTCTGTTGTTTTCTAATATTATACTTATTTTTTAAACTATTCTTCCTTTTCTTGGTTGTTTTTTCAAATCTTAAACTTTTCATTCTCTTTCCCTCCTTTCCTTTTTTTTCCTCACATAAAAAAAAATGCAGAAGACTGCTTTATGCAGTCACATATCTAGGTTTGGTTCTGAAAGCTGATTATTTCTGATAATTCATTTCTGAAGGCAGAAATGAATTCTAAATATAGGTAGAAGGTGTAGGGTGTCCCTACTTGGGCAGGGGGTGGACTAGATGACCTATAAGGTCCCTTCCAACTCTGATTATCTGTTATCTGTAACACAATCCTAGTTCTTTTAACAACTGCCTGTTATATCTTTCTTGGCAAAGTTTTTGAAAGTGATTTTCCATTTTCTTCATCCAGTTGGCTTTGTGCTTAAGGCAGGACTGGAACTCCCAGTTTCTAGCCTGTTGCCTAAACTACTACCACCCCTGCCTTGGACACAAAGCCAGCTAGGTGGCATTGGGCTGATCAATCACACTCTTAGCCTTAGGAAGAAGGTAAAATCTTTTCTAAGAAAACTGTAGAGACTTGTACAGCCAATTGTCAGAGTCAAGACTCTCTCTCTCTCTCTCCCTCTCCCTCTCCTTCTCCCTCTCTCTCTCTCTCTCTCTCTCACACACACACACACACACACCACACACTAACTTCAAGTCAATTGCTTTACAATCTTTTATTATACACACTCCTTCCATCAATCTGGCTGTAAATCACCATTATCATCCTTGATGTTAGTTGTGGTAAAACACATATTATTGCCAAAAAGAAAAAAGAAAACCTAACATAAAGTCACTGTTGAGTTTTGTACAACTCAGCGGACATTTTACTTTTTATAAAGCCAATAGTTGTGGTTTTTTAGAAATAATAAATGTGTGTGTGTAGAGTCTGTCTATGTGAATGAATGTACAGTAGTCTTTTCCATAAAAGAAATCCATTTGTTGCCTAGCCATAATACTTTTTCCATTGTATTTACTCTTTTCTCTCATGATATGGTCACTACCCATTAACCTTCCTCCTGCTCTTACACAAAATGCCCAGCTTTTCACATTTATTGGGTCAGTAACTGTCATTTCTTGTTTTGGAACAGCCTGGTAGGAATTGCCAATTTAACTAGAAACCTTAAGCAGAAATAGGATTACAGGATGCAAGCAAAGCTAGCTTGCTCCCGAAGACACTTTCATAGGTTTCGTGGACATTTTATTTTTTTGCTATACAGTATGCATAACCCAAATTCTTCCTGAATTATCCCAGTTAGATTAGTATTGTGATAGTAAAATTAATAAATTTCCTTTATTTTTATTGATGCATTAGATGTATATCCCCAGAGGAACAGGTCTCCAATTCCAGAGGAAAGTTAGCTTAGAGCTCCTGGGATAGTAGCAGCCATGGCATGCAGAGAGAGTAATTAAAGCAAGCCTGATCTGATGTTGGGAGATAACGAATAATTTACACAGAGGGAAGTAATCTCTAAAATCAGGAGATGCCAGGCCATGTAGGTTTTTATCATTTGTAACAACTTTAAGCAGGAATTGATTGATGACAAGGCTAGACTGCAGCATATAAGTTATCACAGATGTTAAAATTAAATATAAATCCTTGCCCTGGAACTGGTGTGTCATTTTGCTACAATTCACTATGGTATGTGGGGTAAATTTAGGATTCTAGTTTATCCTTGTTCTCTTGGGCAATTAAAAGAATCAGCAACTAAAAGTATGATATCCCAAATGGAAGTCAATTCTATATTTCTTGTTCTATTAAAATATTTTCCATTAGAATAACTATAAAGAGCAGAAAAATGGGGAATGAAAATGATTTACAGTAATAACTGTAATAAATGAACGAGAAATAGATTCAGCTAAATTTCTAGGTGATATAGCAGTGGATTAGCATTTCTTTAGTGTCAATGCCCTCCTGACTGGAGAATTTCGGTGTTAAATTTTCCGAAATCAATCTCAAGTGGCATTGTTGAACAGCACTAATATAATGATTGTTTGCTTATTCAAAACATTTCCCACATTTTAACTTAAAACCAACTCAATTAGTTAAAAACAAAATTATGCATTTCAACCATTTCTACCCTATGTTAAAAAATACAGCATTTACTTTTGGGCAAAGGTTTGTCCCCTGTGCTTGCTGCTTGGACTCCTGGATATTTTGTTACCAAACTACATCAGTGGTTGCCAACCAGTGGCCCAGGGTGGTCCACAGAGAAATGTCCCCCCCAAAGCACTTCCCCCAAAGCAATTAATCCAGGCTGCACGGGAACACAAGGCTGTGCCACCCACATGGCCTACCCGCCCGCTGGCCCGCACCCTTTGGCTGAGCACAAACCTTATCTTGAGTAGAGCCACGCAAGCTGGAACTGGAAGGTAAGGCCAATGGTGGGGGAGGGAAATCTGCCCCAGGGTTGCTTGCTGACATTGGTGGGAAAATCAGTCCCATATTCCAGAGCTGCAGTAGTCACAAGACTGGCCCTTTGGTCATCCCGGAGCAGCTCCTCCAGTCCATGGCAGGCCGGTGCACCCAGGTGAAGGAGCAGCTGCTCCGGGATAACCAAAGGGCCAGTCCTGTGACTACTGCAGCTCTGGAATATGGGACCGACATTTCCACCAACATTAGCAAGCCATCATCAGTCAAAATTCATATTAGTGGTCTGCAGGATTTAAAATTATGAGTTTGGTGGTCCCTGAAGTCCAAAAGGTTGGTGACCCCTGAACTAGATAACATCTTCCATGGGATTTTTGAGTTAAGTGTCATTCATTTATTCATTTGTTTAGGTTCACCAGTCACAAGACCAACTCACCACCCAGGATCTATCTAAACAAACAAGACACTTCACTCCAAAACCTCACTGAAGATGTTACCAAGTTTGGTAACAAAACATTTGGGAGCCAAGCAGCACACTAGAAGGACAAACTTGGTAACATCTAACAGTATTTATTTTAAAATCGTTCATACCAGTAGGATACAGTTAAAATAAATTAAATAAAGACAGCAAAAATCTGGGAAACTGTCACACATTTCATATCTGTAAGCTAAATAAATTATAATTACAATTAAATCAGGTTTGGATGATAAGGGAGTCCATGAAATACCACTTTGCATTGCAGAGGAGAAAGGAGAACTTTAATATGAGCTATCTTTAAGAGTCTTGTCCCCAATCCTGTAATGACTGGGTTTTATTTTTGTCTTTTCAGTAATAAATTAAAATCTTTGGTATTATACGATCAGAAAAGTAAAAGTCATTCAATTCAGAGAATCAGCTGACACCAAGTATTTAGCAGACATGTTTTCCTGTGGATAGTTTATGCGAGTTAAGACATCAGACATACAACTAAACTTAGTTTCTCGAATAGCACCATCTGAAATTACCCATGCTTCCAGGATAGAAGTCCTTCTATCACAGGACTTCCTATAGCCTATTTGTGGAGGAGATCCTAATTAAACTTTTGTTTATTTGAATATGCATTCAAGGATGACCAGGACTATTTCCAAATGTAGCAAATGTTGTTTGTGAATGAGAACTACTAAGTTCTTCATTATTTTTGGAGTATAATTTCTTGATATCTCTAATCTGTCCAAAGCAATGGATTAATGAGAAAGTAAAAATAACTCAAACAATTACAACCAAGTTAAAAATACAGTATATTGGTAGTGCTCCAAATCATCATTCATAAATTCACCCATTAATCTTCATCTATTTATTTCAAAGTTGGCTAATTTATTTCAAAAAATGTTGGCTAAGAACAAAACAGGAAGAAAGCAAAGCAAAGTACGCTTTCTCTTATGGTTAGCCAATAGGTCCCTAAAATGGATCTCTTCATCTTGCTGACCTTAGAATCCATAAGTTTATATTGAAGGTCCTTTATATGATTAGACCTGAGCTGCATAGAGCTTTAGAAATTCAGTGGTAAATTCCTGTTGGTTAAAAGTCAATTATGGATCCAACCCATTCAGGTACTCTTTTTCAGAATATCTGTCTGTTTGATCAAAATGGGAAACATATAAAACTGATATTTTCCACAGGAATTTCAGTTAATTGGATGAATACGGGAAGAATGATTGTAGAAAATCCACTCATAGCCATACTGAACATATAAAATTTGTTTTATTAGATGTAGCACATAATTTACTTATAACTAGACAAATTAAATTTCTTTTATTCAAATATGAATGAACAAGAAGCTAAATAATGGCTCAAATTCTGATAATACTTCTCTGGTTCAGAGCTTTTGTTTATATCTGAGCAGTGAATGTAGACCTGGAGAACCTGAATGAAGCTCAGTGAGATTTCCCAGTTAGATCATCTCTTTTCTGTTCCAATTTCTTCTGTTTACTTGGAATCAACATTCATCAGTGTTTACCAGTGGACAATTCCTCATCTTTGAAAGGCTTCTTATCAGCTGAAGGTAAACATGAAGAGCATTTCCTTCCATAGTGCTCTGAAATGGAGCATTTCCAACATCTGAAAACTCCTTTCTCCCTCTCAAATGCTGTAATATAGCAGGAAAATGATAATCCAGAGGTTGAAGCTTTGTCTCGCTTGAGCAAGATTTAGATGGAAAACAAATGGTAAGGAAGTGTGGGAGATGTGGCAAAGCTATGGAATAGTTTGCTTGGCAAAACAAGCAGACTTCTCAGAGGAAGGTTATCACTTGTGAAAATAATTTAGCAGTGCTGCAAAAGCAACAGAGTGTCATGTGCATCATGTGCTTTGGAAGCAACACAGGCATTATGGTTGCCTAAAGCACATAAGAATGTGATGGAGAAAGTGGAACAGTGCAAAAGAGAGTGGATGGAGTGTTCTAATTCTCATGTGGTATTCTTAGATTACAAGTTTAATTCAGGTTTTTCACTGTACAGATTTGATGTTAATTTGACAATCTGAGAAACAATGGCTCCTTATGGGTGTCAGATTATATCAAGGAGCCTTGATGAACAGCCACTATATGAATAAACAAAATTGTAGCCTTTCTCGTTTTATTTAGCTCTTCCCTTTGTGAGAACGAATAAACAAAACAGAAAGGGATGGTTTTATTTCATGTTTCAATCTCAGATTGAGGATTAATATAAACCAGTACTGTAAATGGATTCCAAATGAGGTCAGTCAATCCTGCAAGTGATAGTCTGATTCTGGTGGAGGAGGAGGAGGAGGAGGAGGAG
>BLBF01000003.1:59126994-59171598 GCA_015471245.1 Laticauda colubrina | reverse complement strand
GGAGGAGGAGGAGGAGGAGGAGGAGGAGAAGAAGAAGAAGAAGAAGAAGAAGAAGAAGAAGAAGAAGAAGAAGAAGAAGAAGAAGAAGAAGAAGAAGAAGAAGAAGAAGAAGAAGAAGAAGAAGAAGAAGAAGAAGAAGAAGAAGAAGAAGAAGAAGAAATCCATAGTCTAGGAATCGGTTTCTTTCTTCATAATAAATATTTTTGCTCTTCTAGTGGGACAAAAGTCCTCTATATGTGGCATGAATCTTTACAGTTTGGTGGCAACTTTAAAAGGAATTCTACTTACCCACAATGAACTAGAAGAGGATCTTGATTGATTTGAGAATGAATCTGTTTTCCCTGCCCAACACAGAGTTTGAAGAAAATTAAAATGAAGTATGTAAAATATTTAACTTGGTTTCAGTCTATGCAAATCAGTTTTATGGCTTCCTCTGTAGTATTTTTCCTTTTAATTCAGGCATTAGATCTAAAGTTTCCATCCAAGCCAAATTAAATCCAACTGTAGATAACAAGATTGCACCTTACTGTGCAACTATCAATCATACATCTGAAAGTGAATGTTATATAAAGTTTACCCCAACCCATATTCTTAGAATTTATTGACAAAGAATATAATTGATATCAAAGTAACTCTAGAAGAGTATGCCACATGTTCCCTTAAAGCTTTTTCATATAATAGAGCTCTTCCTGCTAAACACAATTCTTTTCTTGCACAGCATCTTTAAATATTTGTTCTTTTCCTTGTTCTTTTCATGCTATTATAATATTGTCATAATATTTCCTTATGTGTTCCTTGTTTCTGTCTATTCTAACCTACTTTCTTTTCACTACATAATATTTCTATACAGATCAGGCCTCCCCATATTTATCACTTAGGCTTTTCCAAGATACCACTAGAATTCCCATCCTAGTTCCTGCCTTTTTTTAAATATACAGAATTATAAATTTTGGTCAGTGATTCTTGCACTTTTTTTATTCTATTTGCCTTCTGTGCAGATTCAACATTATGTCTTGTGCAGTAGCAGAAATAGATAATATGTATTTTCTTAAAAAAAACAACATTTATTTAAATTCCCAAAGAAGACAGTGGCACAGCATTTCCATATTGTTGCCAAGAAAAAATGAAATAGTTGTATCAATTATAGTCACATAAATTGATATTATTTCTTTCATTATATAAGTACAGTCAATAACCATTTTTTTCATATGTATGAAACACTCTTGAAAGCCAGTTTGGTGTGGTGGTTAAGATATCACGCTAGAACCTGGGAAAACCATGTGTTCTTCTCCTGCTTTGGATACAAAGCCAGCGAGATGACTTGGGCCAATCACTCTTTTCAGCCCTAGGAAGGAGGCAATGATAAACCACTCCTGAAATCTTGCCAGGAAAATTGAATAAACAGTTGCCAAAATATAGGATAAAGAATGGGGGAGAAAAGCATTTTTCCTCCTCCTTTTGGTGGAGTGGAATAAGGTAATAACATACTATCTTGACTTTTTACTTTTACATGATAATATATACTAGCTATTTCTATAACCACAAACTGATCTAGCCAGCAAAACGCAAAATCAAAGATTCATTTTTTTTCCACCTCAAAGTCCAAAAGCAGGAAACAAACAAACCAAAATCTTTTCTTGCACTTCTGCCTTTCTCATGGAAGCTGTGAATAAGAGTCAGTGGATAATCTGGAGAGGTGTACTACAAGAGATCACTGCTTTGTGAGGCTCTGGAACAAGATACTTATTTTCCATCTTTTATATTTGATCAAGAAGAAATAGTTTTTCTCTGTATTGTTGTCCTAACTCAAATTATTTCTTTGCTCTGCTATCAGATGAAGCCACATTTATATACAGGGACTTGGAAATGTCAAATTTAAACTAGGAGTGAAGAAAATGTTTAATTGTGTCTCATATCTCTATTTCTTGGTTGAAAAAATTAATCTGTTCTTATTTCCAAGCCAATGCAATAAAGAGAAGGGTTCAGGCTTATTTTAGGAAAATGAAATCCTTATTTAATCTTGATTTATTGTGTGTTATATGAAACTGAGATTAATATACTAACCTGCGTAATTTGAAAGGATAGGATACAAGGTAATTTAGATCTTTTGTGAATATGCATTTTCCTGAATGTGTAGTCATCCAGGTCAGGGTTGTCCCAAAGGTTAGAGTTAGGATTTTGGTTTTTTTTTCTTAAGAGGCAACTGGACTTTCTGGTTTTTCTTTGAAGACAGTTCATTTCTCATCCAAGAAGTTTCTCCAGCTCTGACTGGAAAAGACACAGGCCATTCTTTTGAAGGCAACAAAGTCCATATTTTCGACAGAGCGGATTGCTGGTTTGAAAGAGGGGTTAAAGATGAACAGAGTTGGAAGGGACCTTGTAAGTCATCTAGTCCAACTCCCCACCCAAGCATACACCATTTTTCCAATCTCTTCTTTAAAGCCTCCAATGATGAAGCTCCCACAACTTTTGAAGGGAAGTTGTTCCATTGGTTGATTGTTCTCACTGTCAGAAAATTTCTCCTTATTTCTAGGTTGAATCAGTTGATCAGTTTCTATCCATTATTCCTTGTCTGGTCTTCAGGTGCTTTAGAATATAGCTTGACTCCCCTCCTCTCTGTGGCAGCCCCTGAAATATTGGAAGACTGCTATCATGTCTCCCCTGAACCTTCTCTTCTCTAGACTAACCGTGCCCAGTTCTTGTAACCGTTCTTCATATGTTTTAGTCTCCAGTCCCCTAATCATTCTGGTTGCTCTTTATACTTTTTCTAGAGTCTTAACATATTTTTTATAGTTTGGTGATCAAAACTAGATGCAGTACTCTAGGTGTGGTCCTATTAAGGCTTTATAGAGTGTACCTCCTTTGATCTTGATTGTATCTCTTTGTTAATTCAATTTAGGATTGCATTAGCTTTTTTGGCTCACACTGGCTACAAACTGCTGGCTCATATTTAACTGGTTGTTTACTAAGACTCGAAGATCCCTGTTACAGTTACTGCTATCGAGCCTGGTTTCACCTATTCTATGTCAAAATTGAACAGCCCTCTCTTAGCAGAGGGGGAGGGATATGATATTGTTTATCTCCAATCTACATCTTCAATCTACAACATGGTCCTTTCAACAATTCCAAGAAGGCTCCACACCAATTTGCACCACTCAGGTGACCCTGATGACACAGATAATCTCCAGGTGACCTTAACAACCCCTAAAAGAATGCAAATGTCCAGCTGTCTTCAAGGAGTATAAATTCTTCCATTCTCCACCATCCAGTCAGAGCTGAAGCTTCTTGGATGAGAAGCAAAAATGTCTGCAAAGAAAAACCAGAAACTCCAGTTGTCTCTTAGAAGAAGTATACACATTTGGGACATACATTATCCTGTTATTTTTTAACTCCATGATATATAGCCACATCATTTTTCATTCACTTAAAGGATTTCATCCTCAGATCCTAAATAATGTAAAGGCTATAATCCTAATCTTTGCACGGAATAACTTGGGTGGGAGAAGTGAAATGAGAAAATGCTTGTGACGGTGTTTTAGAGATCAGAACATATGAAAACATTTAACAAATTATTCAACATTGAGATGGGATGAATACTCTAGGGATGCTAGACAGTGTTAATTGGGGACCTGATTGTCTTATCCAGGTGATGCTGTATTGTTGGTTGAGAATCCAAATTATTTGAAGGACGTATTAACTAGATTGTATGAAGCAATGAAGAGAATAAATCTAAAAGGTATTCTATTGAGGATGTAAGTAATTATGTTTGACTGCAAAAATAGAATTAATGGTTATAATTTATGTGTAACTGATGAAGAATAAAAGCAGCAGATACGTTGGTCTGAAAGAAATGAGAAATTTTAGATGTAGAAATGCTTGTTAGCAAGGTACTGAGTAGCATGTTGTATGCCCAAAGATATTCCTTTGCTGGTTTCCCTGAGAACAGCCACCTGTACAGCATGACATGGAGCAGTAACTAAATGTTAAGATATGCTGTCCAAGGGGAGAAGAAGAAACTTGATCATTTACTTGGTGTTCATGCCTCTGGTTAGATAAAGGAGGATTTTTAATATTTAATGTTTAAAGAGACTACTTTCTCTAACCTCCCTTAAAATTAATAGAAACTACATATAATTTGTTGAGAACAAAAATATCTTTTAAAAGAATTATATGGAGATCAATTCAAAATAATCTGAAGAATGATCTAAGTGTGCAAGTAAACTTTTTGTCAGCAAAAGGGACATGAAGTATGCACTGATTTTTATTTATTTATTTTATTTTGCAAACTTATACACAGTAATCCCCATCTTACAAAATGAGTGATTTTGGGGTGACAATTTGTATGCTATTTAATTTCTTTATAGTGCTGGAAGTTTGAGAATTATTTATTTTTCTTTTGGCTGAACCATTAAACGTCTAAATCTAAGGGCAGGAATTAGTCTAGTTATTACAACAAAGTATTTTTTATTGCTGAAACATGGTTAAATATCAATAATATGTGGGTGGCATCTAACATTATCTCTCATTTTCTTCTACCTTCAAAAATGCCTTTCCAGTTAAGAATCATATGACATGTTAGCAACCGACAACATCAGGATAGTTATTGTTACAAAACAAGACTTTAGACCCTGCCTAGGATTTAGAAGAAACCCCTTCTGCTTTTTTAAACTAATGGCTTGCCAGAAAAAATTCCAGGTATAGTAGCTGCTCATCGGTCAATTAGTACTGATTATCATCTTGTTTGATACTTTTCTGCCCTCTTTGAAATGACTGCAATGAAACAATCAAGAAGAAACAATAATTAATATTGTAGCATAGGAATTACTGGAAAACTTTTCTACAAAATATATGTATATAAGTATATAATATTGTACAACATATTACAGTAGAGCCCTTCTGTTACAGTGAAATCTTTCTGAAGCACAAAATTCTATTGTGGATAACTCTAAAACTATTTTTAGTTGAGCACCACTAATAGTATTTTCATCTACAAAGCTTGCAGTGACCTCTCTTGCCACTGAACTGTTTCTAGGAATCTGTAGCCAACTTCATGTACAATATTTAACAGCATATTGTAACCTCATATCTGTATCTGCTTAGGTTATTCCCATGAGGAGAAGTCTCAGAAAATGATTGTAGTAGGAACGTTAATGGAAAGACTTCATTGACAATAATGTATCCATAATACTTATGACAGCCTTAATATATCAGTGCTGTGTTGGCACAGTGGTTAGAATGCAGTACTACAGGCTAATTCTCTGAATTCCAAGCAGTTTGATTCTGACTAGTTCTAGGTTGATTCAGCCCTCCATTCTTCTGAGGTCAGTAAAATGAGGAGCCAGATTGTTGGAGGGGTGCGTTGGGATTCTACCAGTTCACATCTATTTGCTGGAACCGGTTGTTAACATTCTAAGCAGTTCGGAGAACCGGTTGTTAGAAGAGATTACTGGCCTAATCCTGTAAGGAAGGCAGGAAGGAAGCATTCTGGTGTTGCTTACAGAAACTGCCTCTCCATTAACCCTCATTACATTCTTGGCAGGACTAGACTTCCTGTCTCAGAAACATCTCTGGGGTTTTTTCCCCCTCCTTTGCTGGTACATTGCTTGTGTGGAGTGACCATTCAAAGTTACAGTGGCACTGAAAAAAGTGACGTATGACCATTTTTCACACTTATGACTGTTGCAGCATCCCCACAGTCTTGAGAAGCCAGGCAAAGAGATGCGTGCCTCGATGTGAGTGATATTGAGTTGGCCATACCCAGGCAATAACATGACCACCAAGCCATGTCCACCCAGTCACATGACCACCAAGCTACACCTACCACCTAAGCTACGCCCACAGAACCGGTTGTTAAAATTTGAATCCCACCCCTGCATATATCTTTGATAGATGATAGCCAGGCAGGCAGACAGGCAGGCTGGCTGGCAGACATCCTACAGCAGTAAAGTAGCATTCCTGAAATACTTGATACATCTTTTGGTATGGCTTATCTTAAAAGGCTGACACTCAGCGACTAAAATTCTAATACCAGCATATCCATAAAATTAGCTTCCACTTTGCTGCCATGTCATCCCATTATACAGGAAGTGACTCTGTATTTATGAAAGTGTTAGGAGTAGGAGATCAAAAATATGCACTTAGAAACTTAAATGATTTGATTCATTCACTCCTGGAACTATTGATATTGATATGTCCTTGCACCAAAATCCTTGTAGGAAGAAATTCTTAAATAGGTTTAGTATTTGCAAGGATATTGCTGAATATTTTTCTCTGAAGTAACATCCCAGTGCAGTACATAAAGCAATGGTTGAAAAATAGCATTACATATTTGAAAGAAAGTATCGGGACTTTTATCCATCTTTTGAATAACAAATAAGATTGCATATGTCTTAAAACCCTTTTTTTTTTCATCATGCATTGTCTTTTCACCAGAATGGAGTAAAACCTTTTCATAATCTGATCATAAAAGTTCTGCTCATTAACAAAAAATAGTGATCGAAGAATGAAAACCTATGCCAAGACCAGCTGAAATAGATTCCATTGAAATATAACAGACAGTAAACCTAAGAAATTAACAAATCTACTAACATTAATTTTATGTTATTACAGGCATCTGGTTTCAGCAATGACCAGCATCCAACATCTTAAATCCAGACGACCATACAGTTTAGTTCTAAATCAGTTGTAGGCCAATTAATTAATTTTTCTACTGCAGTTGAAAATGTTCATTGATTTCTCCATGAGTTTTTACTTTCTTGCATTCCTGTTTGACAGAATTTCAAGATTTGCTTATAAACCTTGTGGCCAGAAGTCATTAATGATTACAATCAACATCAGTAAAGACAGAAGTATTTTGTCTTCTGCTTTTTTCTCTTTTCTTCAGTCAAATGGAATTACAGTATTTCTCTATGCAGTATTCATTTGTACCTGTGACTGCAGAGTTTATAAATAAAACTAAATTCCGTCCAGGAGGAAAAATAATAATTTAAATATTAATCAAAGTTGATCATTATACACGAATCCTTTTATTAGTATTTTGATTCTGTGACATTTAGTATTTTAAAGATTCATCATGGTTCAGAGTCATGAGTCAGATGGTTATTAAAAGAGATTACATGTACTGAATTATTCAGTTGTGATTTTTGTATTTTAATCCAATTATTTATTCTTCTAAGCAACATAATACTAACATTTTTTGTCAACTACTGAAATTATTGTGATAAATGTCCATGTTGTTCTGGCATAGTACAAAAACATTGTTTATAAGTTTTGATCTTCCAAAACAGAACTAACTAGGCTGTTTAATATATATATTTGGAATTACAATACTTTCACCAGGAATTTCTATTTTCTTTTATTTTTAAGATGTTAACCTATGTTAATACAGATGCATTAAAGAGAGAATGCAAATGTCTTCATGTTATTCTATACTGTAGAAATAACAGCACATTTAGAATCATGGCAGCAAACCTGATTTGCCACTAAATATTCATTGTAAAAGAAATTGTAACTGATTTGCTCTCTGCTGAAATATGTTTAAATAATGCTTACATTTCTCAGTGTTAATGGGAGTGAGATACATACTTCTTTTCTACCGTTGATTTACACTTAATATATGTAAAAACACCCCTAAGAATAGATACATTTCATTTTCTTCCTAATAATAATTCTTTAATTTAGTTTGTATTACTCATAAATAACAGTTGTTGATTGAAGAGAGCCAAATATTAATAGGTAACAAACAAGACTTACTTAATGCCTGTTTTGGTTTATTTTTCTCCAGTACGAACATATGTATTACATTAAAAATTGTGAAAAGCCAAATTAAGCTTAAAATTTATTGCAATATTGTCAGGGAATATTGATTTAATTTGAATAAATTTCATTCTCCAGAGCCAGATAAACCTTACATTATTGAAAGAGAAAGTTGGATAAAGTTTTATGTATTATTTTTAGAAATACTGGATAATTGGTAAAAGACCAGATGACTACAATATTGTATTTATTCTCACAATTGGGGAGAAAGGAGCATTAAGTCAGAGTAGCATCAATACCTGAGAAAGAACATTTAGAATAAATCATAACTGGATAGTTCTGTAAAATCCTTGAAAACAGTGTGTTACTTATCAGAGGTCACCTTAGATTTGTTAATAACAAATTTTGCCAAATTAATCTTATGTTATTTTTTATTGTCATTTTCTCAGTGGATTAGGGAAATGCTGTAAAAATAATATATCTAGATTTCAGCAAATATTTGACATTCTGATTAGAATGCTAATTAAATGTGATTTGGATGGCCTGACTGTTAAGTGGATGCCTAACTGGCTCAAAAATTATACTCAGGAAATGCTCATCAGTGATTTCTCATAGAAGTAAATGTGAGGCAGTGGTGGGATTCAATTTTTTTATTTTTATTTTTTTGCTACCAGTTCTGTGGGCATGGCTTGGTGGGTGTGGCAGGGGAAGGATACTGTAAAATCTCCAGTCAATCTCGAGTCAGAGGTGGTATTTGCCAGTTCTCTGAACTACTCAAAATTTCTGCTACCGGTTCTCCAGAACTGGTCACAACCTGCTGAATATCACCTCTGATGTGGGGTACCATAAATTGGTCATCAACAGTCAACCCTGACTTGATGGCACACAATCAGTCCTCACAAGGTTCAGGTCTGGGCTCTTATTCCTCAATATTTTTAACCACTTGGATAAAGGTTGATAAGCGATCTGCTATGAATTTCTGTTCTCAAATGCAATAGTCTGAGTAAGACATCCAGAAGCAAATAGTTTCATACCAGAGCAATCGAGCACCCAAATAGGAGATTGGCACAGACAGAGCCTGATTTCTAGTTTGTTACAATGGATGCGCAGAGGAAAAGGCATAAGAAATCGAACCTTGATTTCAGTCGAGATGAATTTGATAGACTGCAGTCAATGAAATACTTTTATAATGGCTTCTTTAGCAGATAAGTAGGCACTCACCAATAGAAGAACATCTGAGAAGTAGATTTTTAGGGAAGTAATTTCCACAAAATGTTACCAGAGCATGGGGAATGTGCTTATGGCATACCAGTGGCCATTGTTGGTATATCAGTCTAAACCAATAAAAACACCACAAGTCAACCAAATTTGATTTCATATAAGTCTGTTTTAGATAAATTCCAAAGATGAATACCAGAGAAATAGCTAATTTTTTTTTCCTGATCAACGTGAATAAAATCTGTAAACTTTTAAACTTAACTTTAATTTTTTTAAAATCAAGGCAGTTTGTTTAAAGCAGCTTCCTTCAATGCACATGACAGTCGAGTTCCACATAAAGTTTATTTTCTTCACTTGTGGTGAACACTTCAAAGGCAAAAAAGCTGTCAGAAAAAGGTGCAAAATTCACAATTCATCATTAATAGAAGCACCTTAATCTAATAGTATATCAAAAAGTTTTTAAAAATCATTTTACTCAAGTTTTCATGGCAGAAATATAGACAAGATTTTCCATTTCTTTTTTCTAGGATATTATTTTACTATCATTCCTAACAATCCTAGATTTCTCAATGGTTTTCCATCCACACACTGGGTTGGCCCTGTTTAGCATTTTGTGGACCAGCCAACTTGCTTAAATGCTGCCATATAAACCCCACATTTAATGTTTATTTATGTTTTTATGTATTTATTTAATTTTAATAATTTTCTATCCATAAGAGTAACCTTGCAAATGACATTGTAAAGATTGTAAATACAAATGTTTAGTGCATAATATTGCATTCTGATGTTTAAAATAGCACTGAGATGCACATTTTTTTCTTTCATTTGTACAAGGAAAATAATAAGCAACCTTGACATGCTTCTACAGGGACTAATTGTATAAATATTTTACCTTTTCATTCCTACTCCCTTATGCCAGCCATTTTTAACCGTGTTCTTCTAAAAATCAAATAAATATTATATTGCAGCTTTGAATCACTGTCCCTGGTGCTTTTAAAACACAAATATAGTTCCAGGTTTCACCATACTATATGTTGGGTATTCCCTAGATAAAGACCTGTCCTTTATGGTAAAACCTGTGTTCTAATTACGATGCTGCTGTTTATAGGACTTAAAGATCATAAAATCAAAAATGTCTCTGAATTACATATTTTGTCTAATTCTTTCTCAGAAGTGAGCTTCTATGATTCTTAAAGGGATAATTCCAAAGAGAGAAACCCATCTATTCCTGTTTCAATGAAAGTTCAGATAAGACTAAACTGCCAATTTTCCATCTCTTTTCAATCCCACCAGCTCCCCAAACATATTCCACACTTAAATTAGTGAAATGAAATGAAATGAAATTAGTGAAATGAAATTAAGAGAGGAGGGTTCCCCCACCCCCATTTCTTCTCTTTTCCTTTCTAGGACTTAGATGTGGTCCATGTCCATTAAAGAGTAAAAGAATGATAACCAGTGGCCATTGTGTCTTGGGTGTTTCCTAAGGTGGATTGGGAGAGGGGAAGAAAGACCGACTGTCTTGCTCATAATGTTCTGTTATGAATAGCAGTATCCCCAATTCCATCCATGAAAAAAATCAAGCTTGATTTCAGAATTGCATAAGTAGTGGATCACCACCCAAACTCACCGTCTGATCAGAAAGAGGCTGAAGCTTGTCATATTGCCAAGTGCTCAGCAATGTTGTAAATGGATTAGTGAGAAGACTTGGCCTCCCAAGCGGATTTGAAGCACATCTAATATTTCCCCGTGTCAAAGGATGAGTGGAGAGAATCTGTTGGAAGCTGGCAGTGAAATGAATACTCAGGAAAATCTTTGCATATACTTGACAACATGGAATACTCGTAAAGTTTCATTGGACATCATTGGGAAGCAGGAGAAAGGTAAATTATTGGACTTTTGATTAAAACAATAGTAGCATAATTTTATTTTCACTATCAAAGATGGTCGGTATAAGTATACCTGATTAGGATTTGGATTTAATATATCAGCCTTTTTAAAACTTTTAACATTGACTTGAAGCTAATAAGTTAAGGCCACTGAGGGAGAAATTAATCACTTTAAAATAGATCTTCCAATGATTACAGATGATTAAACCATTTCTGTAGTTGGCCCATTGAGAAATAATAGATTCCATTAAATCTACAAAAACAAGAAAACCTCCTGGTGCTAATAGTTATCTTGCTGAGTGTTATGAATTGACTTTTTGTTCTTATATTTCTTAATGATATTTTAAAAAATAGTTTATAGGACATTTATATAATAATCACTTTGAAGTCTAATCATGATGCTTCTGAACCTATAATCTATCACCTGATTTCTCTGTTGAATGTTTATGAGGGGAAAAACTGGACTAAAAGAGAATAAATACTGTACAACAATGTATTGTTATTGAGCTATTTTATTTTTATTGCTATTAAGCTATTTAATTGTTACAGAATTTGTTTACAATGTCATTACATTCACTTAAATACCACCTTTCTTTTTTTCTTTATTTTCTTACATAACAAAATAAAATTTTGCAAATTACCATAGTTCAGATGCATGAGCAGCATTTGAAACACCTGCATTCTTTTCAGGTTTGAAAAATGTTGAGTGTTTCTAAGTTTACTTTTACAGTCAATATAGGTTTAAGGATATGAATGCAATTTTGAATGATGTAAACTTTGCAACTTATCAATATGCAAAGAATCATGGACCTATTAAGCATGACTGTAATAAAAAATATTATTTTTAATGATAGAAAAACAGCATCACTCCAGATTTGAAATTTTGGGCTCAGAATATGTATTTCTTCTTTTTTTTTCGGGATTGGTTCTCTATTAAGATAATAGAAAGTTAAATATTAAACCATTTGATTAAAGTTTAATGCTGTGCTTAAAAATTAAGCTCATGGTTTTATATGTCCTATAATATTTACAATGTTGTGTTTTTTCTCTTTTTCTGTATATAAAAGTAGTACAAAAATATTTTAAAATACCAGTAGAAGAGAATACTTGTAGCTCAGGAATAAACCATGGAGTTCTTGGTGCACTCTGAGGTTGCTTGCTTTCTTGTAGATATTTCATAGGAGTTGCGGTGGGGCACTGGTTGGAAAGCAGTGTTGCAGGCTAATTCTGCTGACTGCCAGCAGTTTGATTCTGACCGACTCAAGGTTGACACAGCCTTCCATCCTTCTGAGGTTGGTAAAATGAGAACCCACATTGTTGGGGGCAATTATGCTGCCTCTGTAAACCGCCTGGAGAGGGCTGTAAAGCACCGTGAAGCAGCGTACAAGTCTATATGCTCTTGTTATTGCTATTACCAAACTAGGTAACATTATCAGTATCAGTAGGGAGTGGGGTTTACTGTCATTCAAGTGGCTTGCCCTATCAGCCCTGATGTCACCTAGTTTGTTAATGAAATGTCTGCAAAAAAATAAAAATAAAAGTCTGTTATTACTAAATTAATCCAAGGAACACCGTCTCTTGATTAGAATATTTAAGTTGAAAAGGTATGTATATTTCTGTTTTACCAATATCATTATGCTCAAATATTGATTGACTGACTGATCCATTAATTCATTCATTTGTTGAACTGACATAGCCCAAAAGAGCTGCTAAAAGATTATTCTATTGCTGATATCCTTGTGTGACCTTTGTCCATCCTCTCTTATCCTATAAGCCCTATTTCGATATCTTTCTCTTCATTCTTTGGCATCAAAACAAAGTTTTGCCTCAAAGTTATTGTGTTAAAGCACACTTCCTCTGTTATGATGTATTGATTGATTGATTTGATTTCTATAGCTGCCCATCTCGAAAGTGACTCAGGTGTTCATCATAAAAAAACAAATTAAAACAGTATTAAATAAATATATATGGTTACCAAGTAAAATTATTGCCATTGGTGTTGGAGAAGATTGCCAAGAAATGGAACCCTTATCACCATGATGGCGAACCTATGGCATGTGTGCCAGAAGTGGCACACAGAGCTATTTCTTCCAGCATGTGAGAGGTTGCCCAGAAGAGCCCCACTGTGTATGTGCGTGCACCACCCACCGGACAGCTGATTGTCGGTTATCTGGCGTGCATGTGCACGGGGCGCAGGAGACATGAGCAAAAGCACAGAGATGCACGGGGCACACAGGGGGATCACACAGAAATGTTCAGGGGGCATGAGGGGCGCACACGTTGTCTTCTGGGTGCTGGCACGCAATCACACGAACCTGAGTACAATTTTTGGCACGGGAGCCCAAAAAAGTTAACCACCACTGCCTTATCACATTTAGTGGCCCAAGGAACATAACCAGATCTTCACGGCCATACAAAAGGCCAGCTGTGTCAGGGTCATTCTAATCGCTGGCAGTTATTTGTATGCTTAATTTATACCCTGGCTTCTGGCCGAAGCTGTCCCCTTCAAGATAAAAGAAACTCATAAATGGAAGTGTTAAAGTTTAAGTCTACTTTGGACATCCTCCTTCATAAAGAAGACTGTGGATTAAATTGGCCTGTTAAACTGCAAAAAGCTTTTTTCCAGAGTGGGAGGAGAGTGAGAGGGTGTAGGCTGAAGCAACAAAAAGAGATACTTTTTTTTAAATGTGCTGCTAGCATTAAAAGCTCTTTTAGGTGCTTTTGGAAATGATTCTACAACTAAGCAAACAGTTTCATCTAATTAAGAACCTGTTTCATAAGCTCCAGATAATACTTTGCAACTTAAAGCGCTTTTCCAATGGTTTTGAAACAAAAATAGTTTTAAAGGAGCAGCTGTTGCTATTTACCGATCTAGAAATGTGTGATTAGAATAATTAATAGCTTCTTTCTGTCTCTTCCTTTGGTTCTTTATAATGCCATTTGAAATAATAGACAGAATTAGCTTGAATGTCCTGCAGAGCCAAATGAACACATTCTATAGAGTTCAAACAACTAGACCAAAATAGGAGAGCTTGAAATGATGTCACAATCTGATTTTATCTATAAAGAAATAGACTTATTTTTCATGTGCATGCCTCATCTCATTTCTGAAGGGATATAAGAGATGGGTATTCTGTAATCCTGGGATGTGGGCTTTGCTTTGAATAGCATAAACATTTTGAAGGCCTGATTTGTTTTTCCAGTGATTTAGTGCCAAAGGAATCATCATTCATCCTATTAATGCTGACAGTATGGCATGACAGTTTAGCCTATTAGCCAGTGTTGGGCTCTAGGGTTGAGTGTCTGTGGTCTAGAGAATAGATTTCCTGGTATTTCACCAGCAATTGTGGTTGTCATCTGTGCAGGCCACAGGTAACTGACCTGGGATTGACTAGGTTCCTGTCTTTATAGCCATGTCCTAACTGCTGATTAGACCAGCTTCACCAATCAGAAACCAGATGAGCTAAAGGCCAATCTGATTCAAGATTCATTTGCCCAGGAGCAAATGTCTTGGCCTCTGAAGATGGCACCCACAGTTTCTGGTGAAACATTAGAAAATCTAACACATTATTCCTTGGGCTCTAGGCCCTATCACAATGCTACTGTCAAGCATCCAAGGAAATTAGGAAGTCCAGGTAGTTCAAAAGAATATATAGGTTCATTGCAAGATTATGCTCTCTGCAAGAATCCGAACAACTAACAGGAAAGAGGAATTAGCAGGAGTTAAGAATAGAAGGGAATTCAAGGTGAGCTGGACTTAGATCTCTTGTGGGCATGAAGGGACTCATGACAGATAATGTGTCAACCCTTCCCTTGGACTAAGCCTAGTCATCTCCCACAGATATGTCAAATAATAAGGTAATAACACCAGAGGCCCCCATTGGATTGACTGCTGAGGTGGGATTTTGTCTGGTTTGAAGTGTATTTTTATACATGAATGTTGGGAAAGGAAAAATATTTTATAGGACTGTCTATGAAGATTCTCAGTCATCCAGATCATAATTGTCCAAAAGCTGCTTTTTTCAAGAGGCAACTGAACTTTCTGATTTTCTTTTGAAGACGTTTTACTTCTCAAAACATCTTCAAACAAAAAACAGAAAGTCCAGTTGCCTCTTGAAAAAATGCCTTTGGGACATTTTGTAGGAATAAATATATACCTGCCCATCAGTCTATACCTTTCAGGATAAGCAGCATTATTGCTGCCATGTCCAATTCTTATTTCCATCTATCAAACCCTGGCAAAAATAAACTTTTGTACACAGCCATTTCTGCTATTTATGTATAACTTAACATCATACACTTTCCCCCTCTCCTATAAAAAACAACTATCTGGATCTTATGAATTTATCTTGAATTATATTAATTTTCAGATATATGATCCTTGTTGGATCATATAATCTAACTTTCATTGAAAAATGATTGGGTTCTTAACCAATAACACAATATTGATTGTATAGACATATTCACCACCCCACCAGTATGCCCCTGATATTATGGCTTTTCCCATAAATAACCAAGGACAAAGTACATGTTTGCATCATACTCCCTGCTCTGTGTTGAACCATTTTCTAAGCATCACATTTATCATAACATTCATGTTTTATTTCCATCATGGAAATAAATGGAAATTCCATCATTTGCATATTTCATCAACCTTCAACATTGTATTGATTCAAAACATTCCATAAGTTAAGCTTATTAACTTTTCATAAAGTTTACTAAATTACCAAAGCATACAGTAGTTTTCTTCCTACATTTGTCTATTTATCATGTGTTCTGTATAAAGAATAGTAGACTCCTAATACAGGATTCTGATTGGCTAAAAAACCTGAATTGGGATTGGTTCAATAGGAACCAATCCACGAAGCTGCTCAAAGGCGGCAAAACTAAATACGTGTCATTGGCTACAAGCCGGCAGGCGAAACCCTATATAAAGGCTTCCGCGGCTTGAGCCAATGTTCCATTTTTCAACTGCTGTTAACTAATAAAGACTTTGTTGTTGGAACCCGGTCTACCTCGCGTTTTTCCGGACGGAACACTGGCGACGAGAATGGGATTGTCCTAAACGCGAGACTGAGCATGCGGCAACCAATAAAACCTGACTGAAGACAATGGCTGGAAATAACACGCAGCCCGCACCCTTCAATCCCAATGAAGAGGATTGGGAATCCTACGTATTTGGAAAGTAACGAAAGGGAAGAGATCTCAGACCAACGTAAGAGAGCTGTTTTCTTGACACATTGTGGGCCCACAATCTTCAAAATGGCCAAGGCTTTAGCGAAGCCCCGAGATGTGAAACAATTGACTTGGCCAGAGCTCCAAAGAATGCTAAAGGCTCACTACGCACCGGTGGTGTCAAACCTTATCAAGCGGCACGAATTTTATCTAAGAGACCAGAAAGAAGGCGAGACCATCGCTGATTTTGTGGCAGCCCTCCGACAAATAGGGGGAGCGTGCGAGTTTCTGAATTTAGATGAAGCGATGCGGGATCGAGTAATACTGGGTTTAAGAGACTCTAATTTACAGAGTAAGCTGCTAAATAAACCCAACATAACCGTAGCTGAAGCCATGGCAGAAGCCACAGCTGCTGAAACCGTGAAAAAATTGGCGGTCAAAATGAAACAGATGAACGCGAACAATGATGAAACGATGCTGGCCAGAGGGAAGAAACAATTTCCCACCACCACTCACCACGAAGATTTTGACGAGACATCAGAATCCGGGGAGGAAGACGACGAAGTCCACCACCTATACGCCAAGAAAAAAGGGCGTGAAAAAAGAAATTGGTGGGAATGCGCTGGCTGCGGAGGAAACCATCCTCGAGCCGATTGCAGATTCCTCGATGCAATTTGCAGAGCTTGCAAGAAAAGGGGGCATATCGAGAAAGCCTGCAGGAATAAAAAAAATTACAGCCCAAACAGACGCAGCAACTTCCCCGCACAAGCTGAGCCAAAACAAACCGAGGGAAAGTGGCAGCAGAACAAGTGAGCCAGTAACCGAGAAAATACACATCAGACTTTCACTATCGGAAGCGCTCAGACGGAAAGCGGGAAGAAAGTAAAAATAATTGTAAAAATAGAAGGCAATCCCTGAGAAATGGAGGTAGACTCTGGGTCTTTCCTATCAATGGTGTCATGGGACACCATTAAACAACTGGTCCCAGATATCAAACTCAAAGAACTCCAGAGACAAAAATTAAACCTCAAGGACTACCAAGGAAACCGAATTCCTGTAGTAGGCCTAGGACATTTCCGAGTCGCCTACAAACAACATGTCGAAGTACTACCATTGACAATAGTCGACCGAGACTGACCAAGCCTCCTGGGCATCGAATGGTTCGCACCATTGGGCATCGGGATGACCGGAGTAGACCGGGTGGCCACAACCGACTGGGAAGAAAACCTGATCCAAGAGTTCCATGACGTTTTCGACGGCTCCCTAGGCAGGTATCGGGGGACCCCAATTTCCTTTAGTCTAGACCCCCAGGTAGCCCCTAGTAGACTAAAGGCCAGACGAGTTCCTTTTGCTCTGAAAGCAAAAATAGAGGAACAGCTAAATAAATTAATAGACCAAGGGGTTTTAGAACCTGTTGACCATGCTAAATGGGAAACGCCAATCGTAACACCAATTAAACCAGACGGGTTGGTTTGAATCTGTGGTGACTACAAGGCTACCCTGAACCACTCATTGCAACAAAGTGCATACCCGGTGCCAGTCGTACAACACTTATTACATTCTCCTGGGGGAGGAAAAGTTTTCGCAAAACTAGATCTAGCGCAAGCTTACCAACAGCTCCCAGTAGACCCCTTAACGGCTGAAGCACAAACAATAGTGACCCACAAAGGGGCATTCAAATGCAACAGACTCCAATTTGGAGTGAGTGTAGCCCCAGACATTTTCCAGAGCCTCATGGAACGCCTATTGAATGGTATAAAAGGGGTCGTACCATACTTCGACGACGTCCTAATTTCGGCCAAAGATGCGACCCAGCTAAAAAAAAAGACTAAAAGATGTACTAACTAAATTCAGAGAATCTGGCCTCAAAGTAAAAAAAGAAAAATGCTGTTTAATGACTGATCGCGTCGAATTCCTGGGCTACTTAATAGACGGAGAGGGTATACACCCTACTGACAAAAAAGTCGAAGCTATTAAAGACGCACCAGAACCGAGGAACAAAACTGAACTGCAGGCATTTTTGGGACTAATAAATTTTTATAACGTGTTCCTACCCCACAAAGCGACAATAGCGGAACCATTACACCGATTACTGGATAAAAAAACAATTTGGATTTGGGGTTATAGAGAAAAGAAAGCCTTCCAAAAAATAAAAAACTTATTAATATCAAACACCGTTCTTATCCAGTTTAGTAACACACTTCCATTGACGGTGACCTGCGATCCCTCACCGTTTGGAGTCGGTGCCATCCTGAGTCACCAATTGCCAGATGGGAGAGAGGCACCCGTCGCCTACTATTCAAAGACTTTGTCTAAAACCGAGCGTAATTATAGTCAATTGGACAGAGAAGCCCTGGCAATCGTCGCCGGAGTGAAACACTTCCACGAATATCTATATGGAAGAACATTTTTGATAGTAACGGACCATATACCGCTACTGGGAATTTTGGTGGGAAACAAGCCAACACCGAACATTTTGTCCCCGCGAATGACTAGTTGGTCAGAATTCCTAGCAGCCTACTCTTATACTCTGACACATCGCCCCGGGAAACAAATTTCCCATGCAGACGCGTTGAGCAGAGCACCATTACCGACTATAGAGGAAGACCCGGAACCGACGATGACCACCTTGCAGATAGAGACATGCCCCGATCTACCAATATCTGCAAATGATGTCGCCAGAGCCACCGCAAGGGACCCATTGACTTCCCATGTACTGAACTGGGTAGGTAAAGGCTGGCCGGAAAATCAAAAAACTGAGAACTTTAAACCTTTTCGGACCAGACAAACCAAACTCTCGATTCAAAAAGGTTGTTTGTTGTGGGGTGATCCCAAATTACAAACTAAGGTACTGGGTATGCTTCACGAAGGCCACCCTGGAATTGTTAAAATGAAAAGCCTTGCTAGAAGCTATGTCTGGTGGCCGGGTATAGATAGGGACATCGAATACTGGGTAAATTCTTGCAACAAATGCCAAAGAACCAGGCCTTCCCCACCACAAGCACCCATAAAGGAATGGGAAACCCCACGAGGCCCCTGGTCATGAATCCACATTGACTTTGCGGGTCCTACTAAGGGACATACCTTCCTAATTGTCGTAGATGCATACTCAAATTGGCTGGAGGTTAAAATTATGCCATCTATGACAACTGAAACCGTTATTAAACAACTTGACAAACTCTTCGCAACCCATGGCCTGCCGGACATCCTAGTGTCTGACAACGGGCCACAATTAACGAGTATCCAATTTGAACAATACCTAGCCTCCCTAGGTATAAGACATGCCCTAACCGCGCCGGCTCACCCGGCTACAAATGGTAGGGCAGAGAGAATGGTTAGGTTTACCAAAGAAGGGTTAGAAAAAATGGACATTGGGGATGTCCAAGATAAAATAAATTGCCTACTCACCCTCCAGCATATCACACCCAGTACTATAACAAATAAAAGCCCGGTGGAACTACTAATGGGAAGAAAACTGAGGTCGCAATTAGACAGATTGCACCCAAACTATACACCAGAAAACCCCCCTGACTCCTCCACCCATTTCAGGACATTTGAAATCGGCAACCTAGTCTATGCAAAAAATTTTACCGGGGACCCATTATGGCTTCCAGGAACAATCACACAAATTACAGGCCCCCGGTCCTACCGACTAACCGTAGATGACGGCAGGGAATGGAAGCGGCACATAGACCAGCTTCGGTCCCGAAACATAGAAAGAAGTACAAACACACAACCACAAATAATAAAAAACGATGAAATCAAACCAAAGAGGGGGGGGGAAATACGAGAAAATAATAAAGAACCGTTTAAATTAAACACAGAATATAATAACAAACAAAAAGAGCAAAAAAGAGACTTATAGTTAGAAGAAAATTGCGAGAAGAGTCCACTCGAAGGGGCCAGCCAGGCCAGCTCGACCTGCCCGGAGAAAACAGGAGGGAGCAGCAAAACCGCCGGCCTAAGAAACTCAGGCGGCAGTAAAATGGCTGACTCACCCTTCCAGGCGGTTCCATGGAGAAGGACCGGAGAGACAGCAACCCCATCCGAACCGGTCGAAGTCTTCAGCAGAAATGAACCGCACAAGTCCAGTCGAGTCAAAAGAAGCCCCACCTACCTGCGCGACTACGTCACCACGTAGGACTATACCAAGAGGGGAGGGGTGTTCTGTATAAAGAATAGTAGACTCCTAATACAGGATTCTGATTGGCTAAAAAACCTGAATTGGGATTGGTTCAATAGGAACCAATCCACGAAGCTGCTCAAAGGTGGCAAAACTAAATATGTGTCATTGGCTACAAGCCGGCAGGCGAAACCCTATATAAAGGCTGCCACGGCTTGAGCCAATGTTCCGTTTTTCAACTGCTGTTAACTAATAAAGACTTTGTTGTTGGAACCCGGTCTACCTCGCGTTTTTCCGGACGGAACATCATGGATCTGCTGAAGTGCAAAATTTGGTTCTACATATCCCTCATCACTATAAAGCCATAATGCAGTCCCCAAATTTTGCTCATTTTCATATTCTTCCTATAAGAATTCTTCTAAACTCTTTTCCTTACTTTTCCTTCCATACATAACTAACTTTTCCTCTGTAGATTTAACATTCGGTGTTTCAACTACAGGTAGTCCTTGTTCAGCAACTGCCTCATTTAGTGACCATTCACAGTTACAAGGGTGATGAAAAAGTGATTTTATGACCAATTCCCACATGTATGTCTTTAAAAGTTTGCAATGTAAAGGAAAACTAAGGCAAAATCATAAGCATAATTGCAGCTTTAGTGACCAATTTACCTAATGGTCAAGTTACCATCCCAATTGTAGTTCCTAAATGAGGACTATTTATATCCTTTGGTATAAAGTAACAGTAACTATTCTTCTAATCTTAGGGAGAAATGGAATTTTCAAAGATATATTAACATGCTGCTGCACAGGAACTCTGTAAACAAACTATTTATCTTTTAATATTTCCCCAATTCCATCTACAGTGCCTTCAGCCTTTCCATTTTTCCATGTTCTTATAACACTAATGACTTTTTTCATCCATTTTTTCTTGGACACTATAATTTGTTTTGGTCCATTTGTTGAGATATCATCATCATCCCCATATTAATCTTGAAAATATTGTTGGCATTTCTTTACTTATGTTTCCTCCCAAATCACCTTATCACTTCTACTTTTAATTTAATCTTGACGGAGTAGCCTAGTTGAATTTTCTTTTCTTATTTCCAAAATGTTTTAAAAACATTTCCATTATAATTGCATTGCATTTTCTTTGCCTCTTAATAGTTCTTTTTTCTTGTTCTTTTTTGTTTTATTTTTTTCAACTATCTTTTTCTGTCGTTCTCTAATTCACATTTTTTGCAAAAGCAGCATCAGTCTTTCTCTTATTTGCACTTTTCCCTCATCCAGAGCCTTTTTCACTTTACAAGATGCATACTTTCTATTTCTTAAGTCATTATATACTTTCACTCTACTTTCTTTAACTTCTTTCCTTTACTTCCTTGTCAATTTTTTCCAATATATTTTTATGAAGTAACTAAATCATATCTCACATTCAGACCTTTCAACACCTTACTGTCCTTCATTATGTCTTAGTCATTTATCATAACTCAATCATGCCTGTAGATTTATATTTGTTCCTTTACAGTATATACACATTATATTTACTTAAATCACATTTATTCAGGATGTTGTACAACTTTACCCCAAAGTCATCCCTGGTTTTTCCATTATCACCATTCACTTAAGTGTAACATACAACCATCACCAAAGTTTGAGTTCCCACTTTCATACATACTCACAGCAACACTTACAAGCAATCTATGCCATCTTTTAGTTGTTTCATTCATAATAAAATTTTCACCTTTATTTCCTTGTATGCATTTGAAACTCCAATCCAATCAGATCATCAGCCTTGTGGTCTACTACATCCTATCACTTTTCTTAGTTTTGCAAATAAATTATATATTGATTTTTCTTATATTTTGTTCATTAATTCATGTTTTTATGACTGATTCCTCTTATGTCCTAAGTCACTATCTTCCATATCCTATGTTTGACACAGATAAATCCATGGATATAGATATCTATCAACCACCTTCCATAAGTGTAGCCATAAGTGGCATAAAATATGTCATAAGTGCAGCCCAAACCATTTACCCCAAGCACGCTAAGATTGTCTGCAAACTCATTTCCTAATTGGAAACCTGCCTCACAACCCAATATACTCTATCAACATCTCACCAATTATGATGTACCTTAAAATTAAGTACATTTATTATCTACTGTAAGTATGGCAAGGAAGTACACTCCACTATCTAGGAGAAATCATTCTCCAACTTCAAATGTATAAGTAAATGAATAACAAAAGAAATATTTTTGCCTATGACAAAGTATATACGTAGAAACTAGCAACTGATTTCTTTCCAGTGCTGACAAATGAAAAATTTATTCTACCACATCATTGCTAACTAACTACTTAGGGCTCAGGATAGTGAAATAATAAATACAGGTCTGTCTGCCAGTTTTGTTACTAAATATAACTATTTCTTAACAACTTAAAATTGAAAACAAATAACTTATTTTATATTACCTGTTTTTATTTACCATAGCATAAATTTCAATTTGTAAAAATTATTAGACAGGTAGATCTTAACCTATGACCACAATTGAGACAAAATTTATGTTGTTAAGTGAGACATTTGTTAAAAAAAGTTTTGCCCCATTTTATGACCTTTCTTGCCTCAGTTGTGAAGTGAATCACTGCAGTTGATAAGTTAGTAACCTGATTGTGAAGTGAATCTGGCTTTTCCATTGTGTTTACTTGTCAGAATGTCACAAAAGAGGACCACATGACCCCGGGACACAACAACAGTCATAAACATGAACCAGTTGTGAGGCATTTGAATTTTGACCACATGATCATGGGGATGCTGGAAAGATTGTAACTGTGAAAAATGGTCACAGTCACTTTTTCCAGTGCCACTGTAACTTTGAATGGTCACTAAATGAACTGTTGTAAGTTGATGGTTACTTGTCCTACTGATGCATTATTATTGATAATGCATATGTCAACTCATAAAACATTTTTTATGATCATTTTATAGTTGCCAAGAGAAAGGGAGGGGGGAAGGGGTTTTTGAAAGAGCAGTGCAGCAGCTTGGAATCGAAAGTGCATTCCATGTATAGTTTTTCAGAGATTGTAACTAGGTGACTGAAGTCCCACAAAAATCTAACTGGAGAACATGATTGATGACTCTTGGCTGTGCACGTGTTTCATTGGAGAAGATGAATTATGATACACCCAGAGGGGTGGAGGCAAACCAGGGTCAAAGGCAGGGGTGGGATTCAATTTTTTTAGCAACCGGTTCTGTGGGTATGGCTAGGTGGGCATGGCCATGTGACTAGATGGGCATGGCTTTTTGTTGCATCCCATTTTTTTGCCTCCTGGACCTCAGGGGAGCCTCCTGGGAGTGTTTTTGCTCCCAGAAGTCTTCCCGGGGCTCAGGAAAGCAAAAACAGAGCACGGGGGAAGCTCCCCCTGCTGCAAGTCCCCCTTTGTCTCCTGGTCCTCAGGGAAGCCTCCTGAGTGAAGCAGTAAGACAGTGAAGAGGATTCTGGCACACCTGGTCATCGGAACAGCTGATCGTTGGGATGAGGGAAAAAATACTTTAAGGAGTGACTGGGAGGGGTAGAACGCAGTCAGCGATGTCGGGCATGTGCACGATGTTGCGCATGTGCAATAAAGACTGACTGGGAGGGGAAGGGAGGCACGGGCAGAAAGGGGCAGGGTGGGGCCAGCCATGGGTACAATTTCCGGTTCTCTGAACTGCGCAGAATCACAACAACCAGTTCTATAAAACCGGTCTGAATTGGAAGAATCCCACCCCTGGTCAAGGGTGACAGTGAATTATGTGTCTCAGAGTTGGCTACACCAAGGTCATGCTGGCATGTTAACTCCCAATAAATCCTGTTTAGTTTTGGAAGTTTGGCTCAAGACTCATGATTTAATTGGGTAACTGCCATATGCATATTATGTCATTTTAATGCCATGTAAAAATGCATTACTACTGCATTGTTATAAAACATTATTACTGCATTATTATATTCTATTATTGCTGGTATGGTCTCTACAGTTATTGAGGTATTTCTATCTCTATAGATATTATGAATATAAAAATTATTTGAAGAAAGGTAGGATCTTCCAGAGTCTATCTCAGAATCCCTATTGCACATGTGTTTTGTTGATATAAAACTTTTTCCATGTTGCTGCATGGAGGTACGAAGGTTATTTGCATATTGTACAGATGTAGAATTATGTTCCAGATACAAAAGTTGATCTGAGTAGTAGAGAAAAAGAATAGCCAACAAGATTCATGAATTGTCTGGAGTATTCCAGCTCAGTTGTTTTCTTTAACACCTGAGTCCTTGCTTTCAGATGCCATCTGGTGGCATACTTGTAACAACTGCCCATTAAATGTTTGTGTGTTTGTTTTTATGGATGAATAGGCTCTTCTGAAGAATTAAATATATAATTCAAATGAGGACAAATAGAGTTTAAATCTACATGTATAGAAATATGGTAAATGACTTATACAGTTGCAATCTAAGACTCTTAGCTACAGGGTGAAAACTTCAGTGCTCATCCAAAGAGCTCAGACTGTTTTCTCTATAAATGAATTGAGCCTATATAACTGATCTACCTTTTTCTGATGAGAGCTATTAGATGAGGATATTTTTGAGATTTTTGTAGTTAGTCAGATGCATAGCTTGCTGCATTGTTTGTCAGTATTTCTATGAATAGCATCAATGTAAAGGGTATGGATAAAAAGTCATGGGTTTTTCCTCCTTTCTTTTTAATCTGAGATTTACTGCTGTGCTATGTTTCCAACAGACCTATTCAGTATGTAGGTTTCTTTCGGCTTTTATAGATGTTAAATAGAGAGAAAGAACTTTAAGTGGGAAGCAAGAATCTTTAGATTCTTGAAGCTTTTTGACTCTTCTTGGAGATTTAAAATATCTAAGTAATTCATGATCCATCTGATCTTAGATCCACTGTTTACCTTCCACACATTCCTGAGTTCTGAGTGAATTTTGCTTTGTGCAAGTAGTGCTGCAGGGTTCAGCAGAAGAGGGACAAATATGTCATTACAAAATCTACATTTTTTTTCTTTTTTCCTGTGCACCTTTTCATGCCAGCAGAACAGAGCAAAAATCAAACTGGCATTATATGATCGAAAGCATCTGCTTAGCCATCCCCTCCCTCACATTGCTTTAATAGCTGCCAGGCTGCCTTGAGGAAGGCATAACATCCATCCATCTCTTTTTCTTTCTTGCATTTATAATAGTGTGTGTGTGTGTGTGTGTGTGTGCGCGCGCATACCAGTGTGTATGTGTGCGTGTGTGTGTGTGTACAAGTGTGTGTGTGCGGTGTGCATACATACATATACATACACGCACACATTTTTTCTTGCATTTATCTTTCTTGCATTTATAGCCATGTGTATGTGAGAGAGAGAGAATGAGGGGAAGGATGTACAGTCTCCATTTTTCGATATTACATGGTATTCAATTGCCTCTCTTTGTATATGTGGCACTTTGTAGGCCATCAGAACATTAAAAAAGAAAAATGTTCCAGAGCTTTCTCTGTTTGGAAGAGAGAACAGAAGGAGGGACTCAGACAATAGAAATGAACAGCAGAGAAGATGAAGAGAAATGAAAATATTTCATCCACTGCTCCCAATAGAGATGGGTACCTTCTGAAACAGGTGGAACAACAGACCTCAAGTCCTTATGACTATATGATCATATCTATTTTTTTTCTGGGCAACACTGTGAGGAAAGCTTGCCATTGCTGTCTTTCACTGTGATTTTTTATTTTGTAGCCTTTCCTGCAGTGCATGCCTCCCTTGGCAATCTCTCATCCCAAGTGCTGACCAAACCCCAAAATATTTAACTTTTATGCCCTGACAATGTTAACTGGTATGTGTTTGTGTCTGTGTCTGTGTCTGTGTGTCTGATTAAATACACAACTGGCAGGTAATCATATTAATTATATGTACTCCCTTGAAGGCAGCCCTTGCTTTGGGAGGAAGAGTTAAGCACCCCTGACAACCCAGAACATGCCATTTGTTTGCCAGAATTTGAGTCAGAAGCAGAACAACCTCAATTATGCATGTGTTCATGAGCACAGACCGTGGCTATTATTTACCTATATTAGCCTTGTTGCTTTGCTTGTTCAAGAGCTCCACATTTACACAATGTAAGTGTAGCTGGCTTCTGTTGATCTTACATAAGAAAATCCCATCAAGCATGGCATGGCTCCCTTCTTCCTTTCTAGTTGATCTGCAGTGGGGCCATAATTGGTTCATCTTCCTTTCAACCTCCCCAAGGCATATTTTTGAAACTGGATTGTTTGAAAGAAATGTTCTTACAGTCCAGAAAAAATATAATCTTAAATGTTGCACCATAAACATATTAAACACGTCAGTTTGTAGATGGGGTTGTCAGATCAGCTCTGTCAAATTTCACAACAGACTGTTTCATGCCTTTTCTTTGTACCCACAAGCAATATCTAGGCCAGATTAAGATTGCCTTTTGCCATGGTGTCAGAAGAGAAAAGGATTGATGATCAACCTAATCTGCTTGAAATCCAGCTTGTCTCTCTTTGCCTCTCTTTGGCATTCCGATAAAGTTCTCTTCTGTGTTATTTGCTAGTTTTTGATTCATTCAGCCCATTATGAAACATTATATCGTGTATAATATTAAATTTGTCCAAATAATACAATGCATATTTATTCCTTCTGATGCACTTTCAAACTGTTATCCAATAATCATTCATATTTATTTTAAATATTTATATATCTGCCCAGCTTATAACCAGCTCCCAGTGGTTCTCAGTCAAGAGTTAAAATAGCATGAAAGTCATATTAAAACTACTGTATAAAACTAAAGACATTAAATACATTAAATACATTAAAAAGCAACAAAAACCTGGCACTAAGTCAAAGTTATGGTGTCCAGTCACCTAATATTCTCCCAGAGCCTAGTCAACATCACAACCAACTTTTGATTACAGATCTATGCCATTCTTCATCTGAGAATCTTTCTCCACAACATCAACTCATAAACCTGCCATGACACTATTTTTCTCTGCCATGTTCCCACAATATCGCCTTCTTTGCAGCCCTAGCCCAGAAGTAAAACAGCTGTTAAATTGTTATTATTGTAAAAGCGTTGTCACCCTGTATCTTAGCTATGTTAACTTATCAGTAAATAAAGATACTTCTCCCTTTTTCCAACACTGGCAAAGGAAGCCTTAAGGTTTCCTAAATCTGTTTTTGACCCCGTATTTTGAAGGGGAGTCAGGCTACTAAAAATGAGAAAAGTACAAATAACTTACTTACTACACGGTTTTAGACCCAAGCCACTAGGAAAATATATGTCCAGCTTCCTGTTCTTAATATGCTAATACCATCTGTATGCTCCATTAACCAATCAACATAATAAGTGTATTCATTCCATAAAATATCAGGCTTCATGCAGAGAGAATGTGAATTCCCTGCTGTTTTCTCTTTTTAGTTATTCACAGTGGCTCATTAGATGGAAAAGATTGTTGCTTCTTGGGTCTGTTTAGATTTACAAGGAATGTTACGACAACAAATTCTCACAAGCTTTTCTAACTTTATCACAATCTGGGATTCGTGTGCATCGGTTGTGGGAAACTGGAAATATTCAAATGATTTTGGTTAATTCAAACATTTATACATTTCATTATTGACCCAGTGGCATGCTAAATTAAATACCATTCCACTGTTTTTGTTTTGCTTTCTTAAAGCTAAATTACAATGCATTTTAAAGGTATACTATTCCTCACCACTACTCTAGATTCTTAGATTCTTATGGTGGTGCAGTGGTTAGAATGTAGTATTGCAGGCTAATTCTGCTGACTGCTGACTGCCAGCAGTTCAGCAGTTTGATCCTGACTGGCTCAAGGTTGACTCAGCCTTCCATCCTTCCAAGGTTGGTAAAATGAGGATCCAGATTGTTGGGGGCAATACGCTGACTCTATAAACCGCTTAGAGAAGGCTTTAAAGCACTGTGAAGCAATATATAAGTTTAAGTGCTACAGCTATAACAGACATGTACTGATTTGTTATTTAATGTGAACACTATTTAATATTTTCTATTTGCAATATTTTGGTGGAACATTTTTCACACATGTTGATAATCATAAGTATTCTCTAAGCCCTGGTAGGAATTAACTTAAGTAGTTGTCTTTTTTGTTGACCACTAGCTTTCATTTTTGCTAGAAGCATCAGCTTATGAATTCGATGTAGATGTTGTGTATCTTTGCAGAGTGTTTGATATCTCCAACAGTACACACATGCAAGCACAAGAGCAATACAAATCAGTTTATATTGATTTCAAAGTTGCAGCCAAGTCTATGACTATCTTTATCTTACAAAATTTATCTTTATCCCAAAAATTTTATTCATAATCTATAAAACTAAGTTTTGTACTTTAAAATTATATTTATTTGCCTATGGCAAAGAAGATCGTAGTGACAGTAATGTATGATAAATGCAATCTTTCAAGCCAAGGCCCCAGAAATAGATGTCTTGAACATTAGATAAATCTTAAAGGCATGCTGAGATAGTCCACAGTAGCATGTTCAAAATAGATTCCAACAGTAATTTAAGTTCAGAAAATATATATATTTGTAAGGACATTGCTAAGTTGCACCCTGTCCCCTCTCATACAGGTGATAATGAAGCCAGAAGGGGATATTTTGGCAAATTAATCCACCCTCCCCATTGATGCGCAGAGTCCGTGTAAACATCTAAATTAAAACATCCAAACATATGGCTGTTCAGCTTCCATTGGAACACATCCAATAAAAGGAATCCCATTACCCTCTGGATAATTAGTTTCATTATCAGACTGCTTTTACTTTTAATGTGTGTGTACATATATGGATATAGATATAGATATAGACAGATATATATGCATGTATACATACATACATACATACATACATACATACATACATACATACATATGGATCTTTAGTTATTCGGGTTTTCTCCCATGTAAAATTGGAAGTATCTAGGCGATGTTTTGATGAAATCTCATTCGTCATTTTCAGGCTTGTGTCTTCGGCTTTGTGCTTCTCGGAGTAATGCGAGCTTCCTTTTAACTGCTAGTGGGGGTGTTACTTGATTGGGTGGGAACTGGGCTATGTTCTGATTGGATAGGGGGTTGGCTGTGTTCTGATTGGCTGGAGGTGTGTTCTGTTCAGGTGGGGGCTTGGTTGTGCTCAGGTTAGTCTTAGTTGCCAGGGGATTTGAGCTGGTGAGCTGTGATTCTGTTGTTTGGCTTCGCATTCGTGGTCGTGTCACATCTTCTGTGTGGGTGTGAGTCTGCTTTCTACGTGGAATTGTGGTGGTAGCATCTTGTGTGGCCCTCGTGGGTGTGGGTCTGGTGTTATTCTTCATGTTAGGTACTTGTTTGTTAACGAGGGCAGGTTTCCAAATGGCTGGTAGGCGAGAGGTATCATCTCATTTATTCATGCTGTGTGGGCATTTTTCTATCTCTATGGCTTCTCTGATTATTCTGTTGTTGAAGTGTTTGGTTTTGGTGATAGTTCTGGTATTTTTAAAGTCAATTATTATTGATGCCCACCATGAAGAAGTGGCATGACCACGAACGCGAATCCAAACAACAGGATCACAGCTCACCAGCTCAAATCCCCCAGCAATTAAGACTAACCTGAGCACAACCAAGCCCCCACCTGAGCAGAACACACCCCCAGCCAATCAGAACATAGCCAACCCCCCAACCAATGAGAACACACCCCCACCCAATCAGAACACAGCCAAACCCCCACCCAATCAAGTCACACCCTCACTAGCAGTCAAAAGGAAGGTCACATTACTCTGAGAAGCACAAATCCGAAGACACAAGCCTGAAGATGATGAATGAGACTTCATCGAAACATCGCCTAGATACTTCCAATTTTACATGGGAGAAAACCCGAACAACCATAGATCCACATACAAATACCCACGAAAACCTCAGAAAACAAATATATATATACATACACACACACACACACACATACTTGGCCATTAAATAATTCTAATTCTATTCTAATCAGCCTCTGCCTTATTGTAGTTAAAATCCATTATCTGATGGATGTACTCTGAAGTGAGATAGAATATTAACCTTTCGAGTATTTTAAGTGGACTATTATATCCTTATTCTTCTCTTCACGTGGTTAAACACACTTCAGCGTCTCTGGAAAGGACAAATCCCAACCAGCCTTGTTACCCTTTTCTGGACCTGTTTCAAGTTCTCCAAATCCCTAAAATGTGGTGCCAAGATTGGACACACTACTGAAGGCAGCAGTCTGTTCACAGCAGACTAAACGGGAACAATTAATTCCTATGACTTAGAAATTGTATTTTTGTTCATGCAGCTCAAAACAGCATTTGCCTTTTTTCAGTTAAATCACACTGCTGAGTCATTTTCAGTTTGCAAACGAATGCTATTTTAATGTCTTTTTCACACATACTCTTACCGAACTTAGAATCTCTCTGTTCACATCTGTGCATTTGATTTTTGTTTCCTAAGTGACGAAATTTACACTTACTGTATCTCTGCTAAATATCATTATCTTGCTTTCAGCCCATTTCCCTAACCAAATAAGATCATTTGAATTTCATTTGTCCTATAGCTATTCCATCCAAATCTTGTGTCAGTTGCTTATTTAATGACACTGTTTATTGAAAAGGATATGTACAGTATTGTACATATCAATACAGTATTGATAAAGATATGGCCAAGACAGATCCTTGTTCTATAGTGCTCAATCCCACTTTGTTAAGAAAATATCAGTGTGCACTTTTGTGAAGACCCAGCTCTCTGGAAAGACTTATAATGCCAGGTAAGGTGGAAGGGAAAAAAAGATAATCACAAGTAGCAGCAAGGAGAAAGAGCTCAATCATACCAGTGACCATGTGAAGGATATATTGTCATGGAAAAAAATCAATATATGTTGATGCTAAGAACTGAAAACCATTTAACCATTGTAGATGGCACACAATCATAACATGCCATCTTACCCACATTGAACTATCTTCAAAGAAGACACAAAGCAATTGGTCAATTGTTTTAGCTGAAGTCAAGATATAATTACTGCATTTCACAATCTATTAAATACCCAATCAAAACTTTATATTGTAAATTTGGCAAGATTGGTTATAGACAAATATATCCAGTGATTACCACATCATTTTCAAGATGTCTACTTTGCAAGTATTTACACAAATCCTTTAGGATCTGCTCCATATATCTTCCCAGCTTTAGATGTTACACTAATTGATCTGTCATTTCCTGTATTTCCCTTTTTTTTTCCTTTTTAGAAGATAGGGAGGACATTTGCTCTCTTCCAACCATTTGGCAGGTCAAGAATTCTTTAGAATTTGTCAAGGATTTCAGCCACACCATCGTCTAATTTCTTCAGTATTCTGGAGTAATGCATAATCAGTGAGTATTCTCATCAAACTGTAGCAACGCTTATGATCAATTTTAAAATAATAATGGTTACAATCAGTATTAAGAATACATAAGAAAAAGTTGTTCTTTTAAACAGGATCCATTATCCAAAGATGAGTTCTACTTTCCATCTTTTCTTCCAGCAGCATTTCATAGAAAAGAAGAAACACAGAATTGTGAGGATATTCTAAGGATACAACTTAGTAGAAAAGCCTAATAAAGACTGAATGAAATGTAACTAATACATTTATTGGACAAAATATAGCCTAATTCACATAAGTTTACAATAACAAAAGCCTAGCAAACAAGTGGAGACTGGAATAAGATTGAAAAGCATGATATGTCAATGGTAGCTTCCAAATATAATTAGAATATGTTCAGAATCTGTGCTTTCATCACAAAAAAATACTATAATTTATCATGAGATCTCTGCATTAACCACCAGGCCTGAAGGCTGTCAATTATAAGAGCAAAGGAAAAAAAACGTTTACAGAAGAACAAAAGGCCATCATCTTTGACTGGAGAGGGAGAAAAAGGCATTGCCAACAATAAAGCAAAAGAACTGATTTAGACTTATTTGACTTTTATTGTTGTTCTATTGAACACAAAATTATCATAATCTTCTGGATATGAGCCTACATGCCAGATGTGAAATACAGCTAAGCCCAGGACATATTCCAGATCATTTTCTGTAGCTCAGCCTCATTTATCAAAGCATTGCGTAAAATTTGTTGAAAGAGTTATATTTCCAGAAGTTAATCCAGCCCTGTCATTGTGTACCTCCCTCCAAACTTAAGCATTTTTTTCTTTTTTAAGGGGGAGAGATGCTCATCCAGAAAACACATAAACATTTCAGAACATAAGGTATTTTAATTGTTTGAAAATTAACTGAAAGAAAATAAAATTGGCATTTGTTGTTGTAAAAAAATTATAAAACTGGTAGTTTTTAGCTTACAACTACAATTGAGATCAGAATTCCCGATGTTAAGCAAGGCAGCTGTTAAGTGAGACATACCAAATTTTACAATCTTTTTGCTGTTATTAAATTAATAACAAAGTTGTTTAGGGAATCTGGCTTCCCCCATTGACCTTGCTTGTTGGAAGCAGGCTGGGAAGAACAGTTGCAGGAACTGGGCATGGCTAGTCTAGTGAAAAGAAGGGGAGACATGATAGCAGTATTCTAATATTTGAGGGGCTGCTACAGAGAGGAGGGGGTTAACCTATTTTCCAAAGCACCTGAAAACCAAGAAATAATGGATGGAAACTAAATAAGCAGAAATTTTCTGACAGAACAATCAACCAATGGAACAACTTCCGTTCAAAAGTTGTGGGAGCTTCATCACTGGAAGTTTTCAAGAAGAGACTGGACAGCCATCTGTCAGAAATGGTGTAGGGACACCTGCTTTAAGGGGTTGGACTAGATGACCTAAGGTCCCTTCCAACTCTGCTGTTCTATTCTATTCAAATGACAATCACATGACTCTGGGACACTGCAAACATCAGAAATACATGCCAGTTGCCAAGTGCCCAAATTTTGATCATGTGACTGTGGGGATGCTGCAAAGGTTGTAAGTACGAGTACAGGTTGTACAGGTTGTAAGTCACTTTTTCCAATGCCAATGTAACTTTGAACAGTTGCTAAATGAATAGTTGTAAATTGAGGACTACCTGTATACTACTAAATTAAGAAAAAGATTTGCTACCTCAAAAGTCCTGTCTTGAAGTCATAGCATCTGAAGCATCAGTCTTCCTTCTTCAGAACATAGCAGATGCTCAGAGACTCTCTTTTTCATATTTATAAGTCTCAGCCCAAGCTTCAGTTTTACATTAGACTGAGTTTAAGATGGACAGTACACCCCAGCAACTCCTTTTGTAAACTCTGAGTAACTAGGAATGGTTGAAAAGATCTGTAGCTGAGAACAAGACCCAATTTTACAACTGCGTCAATTGCTTGATTAGCAAACTATATATTTGCACCAGCTAGTGTGGCAATGATCACAGCAAGTGGGAACTTGCTATTATAGAAGCTTGTCATTTTCTTTAAAAATAAACTTCTCTATTGTTCAATTTACCTTGAATCGCCTTGTTTCTCGCATAGCAATTCAGTTTGTTATTCACAAGATTTCCTAAATGATGTGAATGGTAATATCACATTTCAGCCCAGCAGCTTTGAAGTAACACCTCAAAGTACGTCATATACTCAGACCGGCAGGCTCAGCGATCTTGAGTTTTGTAATGGGGGATTCATTTCTTTATGTGAAATGGCTCTGAAAGTTTGTGTGAACAAAAACACCGCTATGGCGTCTTTCCCAAGGCAATACTTCACCTGACTAGGTTTTTACTGAAGTGGAGATGCTTGTGGTAGAATGATGAATGGAAAGTCCCTCTTTCATAACTTTCATTACTCGTATTTGGTATTCTGTTCCAAAATTCAAATCAGGTCCAAGAAAACTGGAACATCATGTGAAGTGAGAGGAGAATAAGGTGGAAAAAACTAATCTTTTCTATCAGGTTTATTTAAAGTAACAGAATGATATATATTTTCATACCTTAATATCTTACGAATACAGTCTTATTCATTTGCTTTTTCTGCTTTGAAAACTGCTTTAAGTTCCCTGATTTCTTTCCTTACTCTGAAAGTTGGTACAGAGAGTTATTTCTCATGTGGGATCTGAGAAAATAATTTATTTTCCTTTTGCTGCTACTTCTTTGTGGTGTTCAGTCAGGCCTTTATCTCTAAATGGTACATAGCTCAATATTGTCCAGATGAAATCCTACAACAAGAGGAATTTGCTGTGCTACTGTGGAAGTGCTCTGCCTCCTCTATCAGGGGTGGGATTCTACCAGTTTGCACCTGTTCCCTAGAACCAGTTGTTAACATTCTAAGCAGTTTGGAGAACCAGTTGCTAGAAGAAATTACTGGTCTAATCCTGTAAGGAAGGCAGGAAGGAAACATTCTGGTATTGCTTACAGAAACTGCCTCTCCGTTAAACCTTATTACATTCTTGGCAGGACTAGACTTCCTGTCTCAAGAACTTCTCTGTATTATTTTTTCCTTCCTTTGCTGATACTTTGCTTGTGTGGAGTGACCATTTAAAGTTACAATGGCACTAAAAAAAGTGACTTATGACCATTTTTCACACTTACGACTTTTTCAGCATCCCCACAGTCATGAGAGGCCAGGCAAGGAGATGCGTGCCTTGATGTGAGTGATATTGAGTTGACCATGCCCAGCCAATAATATGACCACCAAGCTACGCCCACCAATTAAGCCATGCCCATAGAACCGGTTGTTAAAAAATTTGAATCCCATCCCTGTCCTCTATACAGTGTCACTTTCCACAAAGCAATGGAGCACTGTCTACAGGATGTGGACATCCTGCTGTCTACAGGATGTGGGCAAAAAAGTCAAGATGCTGCCAGCAATTGTGTAGTTGAATCTCCCCCAGTTTTTATGTGCATTAAACACATAGAGGACATATAAAATAGGCAAAGCTTCAAATGCACTATCACAGCTGCCATCTTGAGGTGCATGGGTTTTTTTGAAAAAAAGGATTGGTTTAAAGTTAAGACTCCGACTAATGAATCCAAGCAGGACAGAACCCTGGGACTTCTTTATTGAGTACATCATATCAGCACAGCTTCCATGGAAAACCAAATCTAAATTTTTCCCACTGTTTCAGTATAATGAAATTATGGAGTAACTCCATCCCCACTGATCACAAGTCATGTTGGAGAGCCCGCCAATTGGGTAAATTGAGTAAATTGATGGGCTCTCCAGACACCCCTTCTCCACCTTATCCATTGCCAGTAGAGATGGCCTTGGTTCTCATAAGAAAGCTCTTTGTTGTGTCTAGTAAAGCATTCCAACCTCCTTCCCCCCCTTTCCCTTTCTGTGTGGCAACTGAGGAACAGAAAAATGGCTGCAGCCAAGTTCTATTTGAAGTTGACACATATTCTGTGGCTACCCTGTGGCACTGCATACTTCATTTCCTTGGCATTCTGTGAGCCTCAGTGATTGAGATTTCTTTCATCTGAGAAATGCAGTCTCCCCTTCTTTTTTACCCTATTCTTTCTTCAATTGAAATCTCCTAGTCTTCATACCTTTTCTTTTGCATTGGGCAGATGGCTTGCCACCCATCCCACCTCCCAGTTCATCTTATATCAAACTAAGTCTGGAGAGAAGCCTTCTAATACTGTTGTGCTGGGTTGCAAGTTAACAATCATGCAGTACTCCAAGACTCTATTGAAATTTAATCCTCCGGTATTAGGATCTCTATATCATACACAAACACACATCAAGTCTCCAGCATTCAGCTCCAATAACCTAGGGTAAATGTATCGGTAATTATAATGGCAATTAACTGTTATGTAATAACAGTAATTATTTTTCCTGGTATTCTCAGGTGCAACTTTCTTTTCCTCTCCCACAATTACAGATATGGAAGCAAGGCTAAAGAAAAGAAAATATATTTCTGTTCATTGAAAACCAGTAGTTTAACTAGTAGTCAGTCCATAGTGATCTAGGTTATCTGAGTGTCAAGTGGTAAGTCCCCAGAATGAACAATCCATGTTACCCGAGTGCAACCATCACAAAACAATTTGTTAACAAATTACTCTCTTTAAAATAGTGTTTATCAGCAACCACACAATAGTGAGCAAAATATAAATTAAATGTTGCTGGTCTTAGAGAGGAAGATTTTGATTTCAAAAGCAAGAACACACCAAGAGACAATTGATAGGCTCATTCAAAATACAGACTCTGGGAAATAGCTGTAAAGCAAGTGGACAAGACTTTGAAGACATCCAAACTAAAACAGCTATCTTAACACTCTTAAGGCCCGGTCCCACTGCACTTACGGGTGCAAAGAGGATGTAAAACATTAAAAAAAGCTTGCCATCTGTTGGAAAACGCTATGCATCCATTGTGTGTTCATTGCATACATGTTTCATACGTTCTATCCGTCAAGCATCTGTCCACTGCAATTTCATCCGCGCTAGAAGTTTTGAGCTGCACAAATCTTTGTGAACGGATGAACTTTCTGCCGCGTATGATGTACATCCGCGACATATATGGGCAACAAACGTTCTATGTCCGTTATCATCCGTTAAACGTCCGCTGTATCCTCTCTGCATCCTCTGGCCATCCCCTCAACTCACATCTGCTGCAGCTGAAAATGAAAAGAGGGAGGAAACAAAAGGTACACGGAACGTCTACACAGCGTTAGTAGCATGGAAATAGAAAGGATGTAAGCGTATGCATCTCGTATATAAAGGATTAAAAACAGACAAAATGTTTGTATCTGGGATGTATCTTGCATATTTAGGATGTCTGGAGTATGTCTAGAGTATGTAGAAGGACACCTAGCGGACAACTGATATTTTCTATAAAAAGGGGGAGAAAATCATCTGGATCGCTGGGATGGTGGACCATACAGTCCCACGATGGTTGCACTGGAGGTTTATCTATCCCACAACTATCCCTATCTATCCCACAAGCATGCAAAGGCTTAACCATTTTTTCAAAGTTTTCACCAACACTTTATTAAGTAAACAAAATGAGCCAAGTAAACTAAGTGTCTTAAGCAAAGATAAACTTTATTAACTTTCTTAGGTAAACTTTATGACTTTATTAAAAAAGCAAAATGAACCAAGTAAACTGTATTAAGTGTGTTAAGCAAAGATAAACTTTATTAAACAAGTAAACAACTCAGTCTCTGAGATTATTCTGAGTCAGAATAGACTATTCTGCGTGCGTGCTGCATCCTTTTATATCCGCGGAGCGGATGCAATTCATACCCCCCACATGCGCAGTGAACGTTTTGCATCTGATATACATCCGCACGGCATCCCCTTTGTTTCCTATAGGAGTACGTGATGCATTCGCTTCATCTGCTATGCATCCGCCCCTTCCGCTATGCGTCCACTTCGAAATTCTCCCTGGAACTCCTTCAGAGGTGTCATCCACTTCCATCTGCTTGCATCCGCTAGGCTTCCGATGAACATCCGTTTAACATCCCCACTACATACTACCCACGTCCGTTCTTTTCCGTTCTGTTTATGCAAATTTTGCCATTTTGGGGAGCGGATGACAACAGATGGAGCCACCCCCGAAATTTTGCTCGTCCGCTGTGTCCTTTCTGCATACGTTTTGTGTCCATCGGCCAGTGGGACCTAGCCTTTACTTACTTACTGTCTCTAGAAATTCTAAAATTCAGTTGCACTCACACTTCCACCCTGGAGATGTTTTCTTTCAGGTTCCAGTCCATGTTGCTCTTTGCCTGGGAAGATTCAGCAACAAAAGCTTCTATCAAGCTCCTTCTTAAAGAGGGGTCTGTGGTGCTCACTAAGTTTGCTTGTTTTCTTGCAGCTGTTTCATTATTATCCAAACAAGGTTTCCTTGACCAAACAGAGTGATGATGTTGCTTAGTTTGGGTAATGAAACATCTGCAAGAAAACAAGCAAGCTCAGAGAGCCCCAAGCACTCATCATTTCAACTCTGAGCTTCAAATATTCTCCTTTATAAGGTCCTTCTTAGTTACTGAACGTCAAAGGGCAAAATGGTGTTCTTCAGGAAGAAATGGACTTCTTTGCCAGAGGCAAAAGATGTTAGGGTACATGTACATATGGGGAGGAATGGGGAGTAACATAGCTCTAAAAGCTAGCCTATGACCTATTGGTTATAGTAAATAATTTTAATCTAATGCCATGAAGAAAATATGCCCTTCCTCCTCCTCCTCCTCCTCCTCCCCTCAGCAGTTACTAACAATTAAAAAAAATAAGCTGTCTATTTCAGCTGTCCATACGATCTCAATGAATGTGCTGGGTTTTCCTTGGGAGCAGGTGCATCTTATGGGAACAGCCAATATGTATTTCTGCTATTTTCAGTATTATGCTGTTTGTGAGCACTACAGATACTTTAGAGATCATCTGTTTGCTGTTAGAGTCTCTTTTTTTCCCTGGCCTGGCTACTGATGCTGTCTTTTTATATAGTCAGAAGTTTTGAAAAGTATGTTTGACTATTGTCTTAATTGCTTATGATGAGAATTTTAATATATTTATAACTTTATGATAAATTTATATTGGATTTCAAGATGAGGGGGAGGTGTAAGTTGGCTGGTAAGTAGTTTGAAAGTGGCGATCCCCTTCCTGTTTTTTGACCTTATACTTTTTTAAAAAATCATAAAACCAAGGGAGAAAAGGACTTGTTTCAAAGTGCCATTGATTCCTACAACAAAGAACTTGAAACATTGTGAATTGGCTCTGTTGGAACACCCAATGCAGTTCATCTTTGATTCTGTTTGAACAAAACCTAACTCAGAATGTTTTGACTAGGTTGGTATTGTTCCAAATGGGAACAAAGCCATTTCCCCCCATTTCATGTATATCCCTATGTAGTTTTAGATTAATATAATGAGATTTTAGACGAGTAATTGGAAGATTTACAGCATGGTAAGTAAAAATTAGTCCAAGACATTATTATTGTTAATTGAAAGTTTTTCAATATTAATGCACTTGGTGTCATTGGGAAACTTTTAGGGCAAAACTACTCAGTTCTGTATTCAAGAAAAATTCACTGCTCTACTCACTTGGCCATGTAACAAGATTGAAGGATTATGATAGCATCTTTCTTTCCTTTTTTCTGGACTGTGTGGATTCCTCCCCATTTGATAATTAAATTATGTTAGTGAACTTTTACATTATTATAAATATACTGAGCTGTAGTGGCACAGTGGTTAGAATGCAGTACTGCAGACTAACTCTGCCCAAAGCCAGGAGTTCGATCCTGACCAATTCAAGGTTGATTCAGCCTTCCAATCTTCCAAGATCAATAAAATGAGGAGTCAGATTGTTGGGGGCAATATGCTGACTTTGTAATTCACTTAGCACTGTAAAGCTCTATGAAGCAGTATATAAGTTTAAATGCTATTGCTACTTTTTGTTTGACTCTTAATCTTATTTCTTGGAGCTGTGATTGATTGCCATTCTTTTAAAAAATAATAATGCAAATTGGCTATATCTTTGCCTATTGCATTGCCATCCTAGCTTATTGTCCATTTATTTCCAATGTGTGGTATTTTTTTGCACTGGGTATTATGAAAAACTTCATTAAGGGATCAAGTCATTTGCCAGATTCCTTCATTTTTAAATTATTTTACCAATTATGTTTCCTCAGGTTGTGACAGCATCTGGCCAAATCTATCTGGAATTAGGGACTCATTACCTTGTTAGTGCTGGGATGGGGATCACAAGGGGATTCCAGAGCATTGAAGAGATTGGGGTAGGGAGGTGACAAAAAATCCCTGAAGAAAATGATTGCAAGGTGTTTCTTACTGTTGTCCCAGAAATGCAGAAATAGGTCAACAAAGTCACCAGGCATCTAATATGACTTCAAGGAGCCTTTTTTTAAAATGCTGGTAACTGCTCTTAGACTGACATTTTGGAATCAGCAAGGTGAAGGTTTTTCTATTATAGAAAGGAATGATGGCAAAAAGCTGGAGTTATTTCCTCTTTCAGTCCAGGAATAAAGCCAACATTTTAAAAATAACTTTCCAATTGTACATTTCTAGAGCATAATGGAGCCATAAACTTCTACAGAATGCAAACAAAAATTAGGTTATTATTTTTCAGTGAAGTGAACAAGCCACAGAAGAGACTTATTTCCAGGCATAAACAATACAAATATAAATCTTTTTAATTCTGCAAATTTTCAGGCTTCTACAACATGACCACTACCACTACTGCTACTACTACTTGTTGTTGTTGGTATGGTTGATTCAATAGTCGTCCAGATGTTTAAACTAGACTTGGCATTTTAATCCACTTATAATGTCCCTTCCCCTAGATCTGAAGATAGGCCAGTGTTGTTTGATGGTATTAAAAGTATCATTGTTGAATGTATACTATTCCAAGTAAAGCTGCCTTTTGCAATTTGTCAGTGCTGATGTGTTCAAGTGATGCTCCAGATGTTTTGCGATTACACTCAAGGCACCTATTACTATTGATGCTATCTTTGCTTTCTTTTGCCACAGTCATTCTGTTTTCAGTTTTTATGGTTTCTCCAGTTCTTTCTCTTCTATTCAGCTGTCTTCAGGCAGACATCCACAATCCAGTCTTTTTTGTCTTTTTTATTGACAATAGTTAAATGTGAGGATTATGTGGCAGGTGTTTTTGTGTGTTTGAATTCTAAAGTCCCAGAGCACTTTAGCTACTTTATTTTCTATTGTCTATTTTGTGATCCCACCAGTTTATGCTTTGTTGTTATTTAAAGCTGTACTTTTTTATATATAAAATTGAGATGAAACAATATGTTCTACAATTCTCTATGCACAGCATTAAAAGAACATTATATATAAACCAAATACAAATATATCAGTAACAATTGCATAAAATAAAGCTTGAGCAATTGCCCATGGGCTGGAATGTTTATGTCTTTAAGGCCTGTTTTAATCAATTTCTGTCTGTTTGGGGAATAATTGTTAGCTTGTGCTATCAAGTGTTGGACCACATGTGCTGAGATTTTGATTGCTTTTTTCAATATACCTCACACAGCTCATCTCATTTTTCTCATATGTGGTTTAAGTTTCAATTACTTGGAATGGCACCATATAGCTACGTTAAATGTCCAGAAGATAGCAAAAACTGCCTCTCTGGAAGTCTTGTTCTGCATCAGCAAGAAAAATGCAGAATGACATACGGAATAAAAACACTTGATTCAATCACCTTTCATCTTGCCAATTAACAGTTTGCAGGAACAATGCCCTATCCCTGTTATTTATCAACTGAACTATTCCTGAGTGCAAGTCTTGCATATTTCTCTGAAAGAAATAGCCCAGAAGATAGTGCACAGGATTATGGGTGAAGCAGGTGAAGGGAATCAAATCCATTCTCAACTCATGTTGCAGTGGAAGGACAGTCTTGATGGCAAGTGGTATGTACAGTATGGATGTATTATTTATCAATCATCCATCTCCTTCATAGAGGAACTCTATGGCTGGCAGCATACAGAAGCAACCAAAATTGCAACTCCCCATTCCCACCCTTACGATCAAAGGAATAAAAGCAATTTTAAAAAGTATGGACATACAAATCTCTTGTCAGGAGGACCAGTGGAAACCTCATCATAAACATATTGGTTATAGAACCCACAACATACTCTTGACAGAACATACATAAACATTGCCTTGTTTAAATCACCTTCTGCATCAACAGGACTATGATTTCTCGGAATACCAATCCTGTGTTTTTTAAAATACAAATCTAGCATCTGTCAAAAGAGGATTAAGTTTATGTGGGAAAAGGTGACTTTGGAAGATCTCATGAACACCTTGGAAAAGGCTGATTAGGCATTTCCTAGACAAATGCTTCAGATGAAGCCATGGGCCCAGTATATCTGACGACCCAGGGTGGGATACAAAAACAACAAAGCCACAAAAACAGGTGAAGTCCCTTTAATTCCTTCAGCTTGGCTTTAAAGGTCCAATTATCACTGATTGGAGAAAATACTCCCCCACAAACAATTGCGAAAAGGAAGAACTTCCGTTCAAACTCAGAATACATATAAATTATAAAGAGAAAAAAAAACAACACAAACCACACTGAAGAATTAATAAGACAAGGCAGGATAAGGCCTTGAAGACATCCACAGATATTGAAATACACACACTGGAAAAGACGCCAGAACTCAGATAAGAACTGAGAGACTAGAAATATTTTCACACTTTGCTTCCAGCACTGGCCCATGCAGTTTGTCCTTTTAAACAGTCCTCACAGCTGCAGCCCATGAAGGGGGTCAAGATCCTTTCCTCCCCAATAGACCATGCCATCCATGTTTCTCCTTCATCCATTCCTCCCTGCATGCCTTAGGATGAAGAGGAGATGGGCCTGGGTCTTCCTCTGAATGCCCAGCCGGCCTGTGCTCTTCCCCAGTTTCCTCCACAACCTCCAGAGCCACACTCCCACTCCCTGTCAGCTGTACCTCCTCTCCCTCTGAGTCAGATTCTAACAGGGGCATGACACTACAAACCAAAATAGCAATTATGTACATTTATGTAACAGCCTAAGTGCTAGTAGGAGCTGGCCAGATGTTATCTTTTGGCCAAGACATTAACCATGTTGTTAATGAGCCTTGCTAGATTAAGAAATAGTTTATTTATTGCATATTTATTAGATTTTCAAGTCCCACCAACTGAGCCTGACCTGAGTCTTGAGGAGTCAAAACAAAGTTGTGAACTAGAAAAACAGGGAATCTCTGTGGACCTGTAGTCTTTTCTTCATCAGTCTTCAACAGACTTATTTTTCCAGTAAATCTATTCATAATTTGGTTAGCAAGCATAAAATGGAATCTAAATTAGGTACAAGAAAATAATTGGCTTTGAAGAAAACATTGGAGAAAATTCCAGAGTGGAGGGATAAGAAAACTGGACTTTAAGTCTTTCTTCAGACATTTCTAATTATCAAAGGCCAGTCTCTTCACATCACTTGTTATTAATGTATTGACTTTTTTTGAAATTTTAAATTCTGCCCTTGAGAGCACCATCCTTATTCCATGTCCAGTAACCAATAGTCAGGGTAAATATTTCTTTTCCAGACATAAGTATGAATTGGCCCCAAATTCATCTTTTTAAGGAGAGCTTGCAGAATAAATCTTTGGGCCTTATTATATATGCCCCTCCCACAAAAATACAAATCTGGTAGCAATCATATAGAATCTCTCCTTCCAAAATATAAGCTGATGTTTTTGAAGCTGTAGAACAGAAAAATTACAAACTACTGAAACCCTTGTCATGACCTTTAACTGGCAAAATGGTGCATCATAGGGCAACATTTTTTTTTGAACCAAGTTACCAGTCTGTACCTAATTTATAGTTCAAAATCTGGGCGATGACTCCAAGGGAATGAAATTTGGGAAAGCTGTGGCTGTCTCAGTGCTTCTGGCTGTTGCTGCACTATGGGGCTGCCACTAAAGGCCTGGTCCCACTGGCCGACGGACACAAAACATATGCATAAAGGACACAGCGGACAAGCAAAATTTTGGGGGTGGCTCCATCCATTGTCATCCACTCCAAAAAGTGGCAAAAATTTGCATAAACAGAACGGAAAATAATGGAAAAGAACGGACATGGGTAGCATGTAGCGGGGATGTTAAACAGCCTAGCAAATGAAAGCGGATGGAAGTGGTTGACACCTCTGAAGAGGTTCCGGGGGATAATTTCGAAGCGGACGCATAGCGGATGAAGCGGATGTATCATGTACGCCTAAAGGAAAGAAAGGGGATGCCGCAAGGATGTATATCGGATGCAAACCATTCACTGCACATCCTTTCTATTTCCGTGCTACTAATGCTGTGTAGACGTTCCGTGTACCTTTTGTTTCCTCCCTCTTTCCATTTTCAGCTGCAGCGGATGTGAGTTGCGAGGATGCCCAGAGGATGCAGAGAGAATACAGCAGACGTTTAACGGATGGTAAACGGACATAGAACATTTGTTGCTCGTATTCGTGGATTTACATTGTACACGGCGGAAAGTTCATCCATTCACAAAGTTTTGTGCAGCTCAAAACTTCTTGCGCGGATGAAATCACAGTGGACAGATGGTCAATGGATAGAGTGTATGAAACACATATGCAATGAGTACACAACGGATGCATAGCGTTTTCCAATGGATGGCAAGCTTTTTTTAACGTTTTACATCCTCTTTGCATCTGTAAGTGCAGTGGGACCGGGCCTTAAGATAACGTGATCTTCATTTCGATGTTCTGACAGTTTTCCAGCCAGTCTTATAATTCCTCACTCAATCCTCCACCTAGCAGCAGCCATTTATATGCTGAAAGGAAAGGAAAGGAAAGGAAAGGAAAGGAAAGGAAAGGAAAGGAAAGGAAAGGAAAGGAAAGGAAAGGAAAGGAAAGGAAAGGAAAGGAAAGGAAAGGAAGAAAAAAGGAAGGAAGGGTAGAAGGGAGAGAGGGAGGAAACAATGTAGGATAGAGGAAAAAGAAGAAGGAAGGAAGGAAGGAA
>BLBF01000003.1:59070317-59112652 GCA_015471245.1 Laticauda colubrina | reverse complement strand
CCAGGAACACCAATCAATCAAACTCCAAGTCCAATGAAACAGGTCCAGGCTCCCAACCAATCAGAATGAATATCAGCAACACTCTCTTTACATATATATATATTATAATAGGATATAATAGAAGTTCTGATCACATTCCGTGACAAATGTATGCAAAAATTCAAACATAAAAAAGGGGGAGGAGTTTTTCACAGAGCTGTATTCAGCATCTGTATTCGACATCTAAGATTTTGTTATTCACGTTAGAGACTATTTTAATCAGGCCAAATTCATTGGGAATGTTATTTACAACTGCCCCAAAAGAACTGATATGCATTTCATAACTGATATAGTCAGTACAACCACTGAATAATTAAGTCTAGTAAAAGCCCAGTGGCAGAAAAATATCTGTTGTCCCTTTGTGAAAAGCATCCTATCTTTCAAACATCAAAAGTAAACATTTTAAGTCACCACTCTCCAGTAATAATGGCTAATATCCAAAGGCTATGAAATAGATTAAAATGTAGAAATTATTTGGTCTTATGCTCTTGAGGGATGATGAAATTATAGCAGAAAGGCTGCAATGCATTTTCTCATACTAACAAAAACCTACCACACATATAACAAGCATAAATGGGATATCTGGGGCATAAAAACACAGTCTTGACTCCATGTTTGGTGAACCTATGACTTAGCCATAGGCTTATTCTCACGTGGAAAACCTCAGGTGTATATAGATTTTTGCTGACATTCCTAAGAGACAGAATATCACATTATTTTCTTATTTTAATTTGTGACAAGTAATTGCTTTTTAATGGTGTAGGCTGAAATAATTGCCTTAATATCTGTTTTGAAGACAAATACTATTTTGAAGCAAGTTGATGGGACTGAATTCTGCAATGGAGGAGGCAAATGCAATCATTAAGATATAATAGGCTGTATTTGCCCTCTAATTAGACTTTCTTTTGATTAAGCAGTAATTAAATATTGCAGAGTAAAAGAGATTTTATGACTGGCAGAAGCCACACTTTAAGATGTTTATGTAATGAGAAGGCAACATCTACATGCCAATAACCCGTTTTGTATTAGAGCTTTCTGTGTTCACTAGTCAAATTTAACTATTTGTTTACTTGGACACATATTTAAAATTGATTACCGCTGAATTAGTTTGAAATACATTTTATTTGCAGTTTCGAAAGCGATTGTGAGTTCAGCTTCTTCATAACAAATGTACTGGACTTAATCTAAATTTGATGGGTTCTGTTCTGGATGATGAATCAACTGGTTTATTCCCGGTGCAACGAATGAATTTTAATGATTTTTCCCCAAAGCTATTTATTTAAATCTATGCAATCTGGAAGAAGGGATACATTTGTGTTCTGTCTCACCTTTCCTCTTTCTCAAAAAATGAAAGAGTACAAACTCACATAAACACAGGCAGGCACTTCACAGATTTAATTCTTTGGAACTGATAATATTCTTGGCATTCGAACATATCCTGCTTGCCAAGTCCGTACTTATAATAAAGTTTTACTCACAGAAAATCACAAGACAGTCCACAAAAATAATCATTTACAAAGAAAATCTGAAGTAAGGTTAAACTTTGTCCCATACAAAGTTTCAGGAGAAAACACACCCACTTTTATCCCCTGTGGGGTGTGGCTCAATGACTCAGCTCACTCTCTGACCCTCCCACGCCTCCTACGCTCATGTTTCTCCCTAAGACACTGCTTAGGATCGAGCCAACACTCTTCCTCTTTACTCCCTGTCAGGGGCTGCTCTGATATGCCTTCCTCCTGAGGCAGGAGATTCCTCCTTAATCTCAGGCTGTTCTTCTCGGTTGTCTGATGGAACCTGAGGCATTATCAGGGAGGAAGGTCCTGGGGAGGAAGGCATTGACAGAGAGGAAGGTCCTGGGGAGGAAGGCATTCCCAGTTCCTCTTCCTCATCTTCCAGGTCCTCTTCCTCTGACAGCATAGGCTCAAGAATACAACACATTTGTATTGGGAAAATAGTTCTAAACTAATTGACATTTATGTAAAAACTGATGTGATATATCAAGCAAAAGTCCATATAGACTAGAATTCTGTTCTGATGGAGATGGCTCTACTGAGCATTTTCTGAAAGGCAGATTTTCTTTATCCACAGAATTTCTCACACTACTTTCTCTCACACTCTCTCTGGTGAATTCATAACTGTAACCATATAGTTTTCTTGGCAACAATATGTTAATATTTATTTATTGGATTTATATTGCTACCTATTCAACTCATGTACCAGCTGTTGCAATATCTTCTAGCAATTAATTTCACAAGTTAGCTGTGGGGAAGCTGTGGCTCAGTGAATCAGTATTTTTCCTCCTCCATAACCTTGGAGTAGAAGCTGACACTATATAGAAAGTCCTCGACTGATTTAGTGAGCATTCAAAGTTACAACGGCATCGAAAAAAGTGACTTATGACCATCTTTCACACTTATGACTGTGGCAGCACCTCCATGGTCACATGATCAAAATTCAGATGCTTGGCAAGTGGTTCATATTTATGACAGTTGAAGTGTCCCGAGGTCATGTGATCAGCTTTTGCAACTTTGTGACAAGCAAAATCAATGGGGAATCCAGATTCATTTAACAATGTGTTGCTAACTTAAAAAGGCAATGATTCTTTGAGCAACTGTGGCAAGAAAAGTCACAAAATGGGGCAAACTCACTTCACTTAGCAATATAAATTTAAGGCTCAATTGTGATCGTAACTCAAGGATGACCTGTATCTGAAACTTTGATAGAAATGACTAGATCAGGGACACCTTGCAATCTATAGCCACTGGGGTCTTGCCCATCAGGCCTATCTTCTCATTCTCAATCAAACTGTGAATGACACTGACTTAAGATCTAATGCTCAGTAGCATCAGCCTTAGGCCAAAGTTTCCAATAATCTTATTGCCTAGCTCCTGAACTGAGAATAATGGAGAAGGGAAGAATGTGGGCCCCACCCCATCTCCTAGTATGTACCTGTCACGACCATGACCTTCCCCTCTTCTGTATCTCCTGCACTATCTCCTTGCTTCTTCTCACCCTGAGCTACCTTTGGGACAACTTGCTTGCATCAACATCACTTCATAGAGTTTTAAATAAATATTCATTCCACACCCTCTAACCCTATCTTCCAACATGCTTTTGTTAATAATTCCCTTCAATCACTTTTTCACCTTCTACCTTAGTCACTCATGTGCAGATCACCTATCCTCAATTTTCAATCACTTGCTAAACATTCCTCCATGCTTCTACTTGCCACTCATATTGTCTTCCATCTAGTTCTATTCTCTACATTCTGCAGCCAGCATCCATTTTGTATAATGTTCTGTTTCAGTGAGTTATAAATAAGATGGTTTTCAAGAGAAAGTAGTTTTCCCTTTCAGCATTGTCATACCATTTTCTGACATTGGCTCTGATGCATCCTGTTTTTCTTTGAGGAATTGTATGGTGTTGGGATTTCCTATGAACAAATCAATATTTTCTGTGCCAAAGTTTTACTGGAGAGAAGGTGGCAGCATCAGATTCCTTATGGAAATGTTATTAGAACTAGAAAGGCTCAGCTTTAGATATTAAGCAAAATGGTTTTCAGTATCATGAGGATTAAGAACATCTTGAAGCTGCAAGCCAAAAGAAAAAGATTGACTGTTTGTACAAATGACAGATTTATTGCCCTCAGAAATAGAGTTAAAGGGAAAAAAACATGCAATCAGAACATTTTTCAGTTTGGCCTATAGGGAAAGAACAGCTTTCAACTTAACAGAAAAGAGAAAGGATTTTACATGGTGAAACATCAAAAGACAAGGAAATGTCACCTGCGCTAAGGAGCTAAATAGCCTTTTAAAACTGTTTCCAATCTATTAACGCCTAAGCACTTTGCAGGTTTCTTACTACATGCATCCTTGGTTGCGTTTCTTATCCTTTAGGCCATATAAGAAAGGATTCTTGCTGCATGCTCTACTTTTCAAAGTTTGGATATTTTTTTCACAGTGCACTTTTAAATGTCTTCACCATTTTATTACTTGTGAGCCTTCTCCATAAACTCATTTTGATAGCTCAAAGCTCAAAAGATAGCTCAATTTAAGCATTTGGTAAGGACATTTATTCATACTCATATTCAAAAACATTTCCTCATGATTCAACAAACTATTAGAGATAATATAGTTACCGAGAGTATAGATTTTGTTTGTCAGTTTTGTCAAATCAGCTTTGAGAATCATGGGTAAGCAGATCATCATCACCCAATCTACATCACAGACTTAAGTAGAAGCTAAAATTCAACTCAAAATGTGATTCTTCCAGATTTCTTTATTTTAAAATACTTTCCATTATGATACATGCCATATATTTTGAATTTCCAAACAATCTTTCATGCTGGAGTTATGTAATACTATGGAAATATATATATGTATATTTACCAGTCTACTTACTTATCAAGAAATATATGAATATCTGTAAAGAGAAACATTTGAAGGTGGTAGTATATTCAGAATAGTTGATTGAAAATAGTTCTTTTGCTGAGGCATTTGCTTTCTGTTTTGATTTAAGGGTTGTTATTTCTTTAAAAATTTGATATTTTGAGTTTGGACATTCAGATGACAACAAGGTTTTGGTCATGGCTAATATTAAAAAAGAACTATTTTAAGATGATGTTATTTTAAGAAATAACATTAAAATTTAAACCAGCCTGCTAAACAGACATATCTGCAAATGATACCAGAAGAGAAATTTGTTAAGAATGGCATCAATGAGAATGAATACTGTATCTTATTTACTAAAATGAAATGTCAGAAGGGAGCTTGCCCTTCAATATTTTAACATCAGGCTGCAGAGGACTGCCGAGTTTAGCTTAAGCAACATTTGCAGGCATTTCTGTTAGCCGATCAATTGATCAATCAGCTGCTCAAAAAACAAATATTTTTAATGTGGAAAATCCTGATCTACTGTATAATATATAAGCTGTATAATTCTATTGAGCTGTCTGTTGAGATCAGAAGCAATTATGAGGCACAACTGTTTGAGAAGTATTATGGTCCGAAAAGTAAGGAGATAGTTCAACTAGTTTGAACAATAATTATTTAGTTGGATAACAAATTACAGGTAGTTCTCGACTTACAACAGTTCATTTAGCGACAGTTCGATACTATTAAAAAATCTTCATCTAACAATAAATGAATACTTAAGATTATATCAAATTAAAAAATTGAACTGGCAGAGTTTCTGTATGGATGTTTTGGATGAATTATGAAGATCTCATTTGTTACCAAATATAGGACACTGCTTTAATTTACTTGAGTTGCAGGAAGTTCCAATTAAAGGTTAGTGTTCCGTTCGGAAATAAGGTGCGTGAGACCGGGTTCCAACAACAACTCTTTTATTTTAACAAGTAAGGCAATGGTAATGGAACAACAGCCCAAGCCACGGCAGCCCTTCTTATAGCGGCTTGCTCGCAGCTTGTGGCCAATGACAGTACTTTGAGTGTTCCCGCCGTCAGATGGGCCAATCGGATTGGTTCCCTAATAGCCAATCCAAGAACGGCCTTCTCGGCCAATCAGATTAAGGCACTTGAAGCCTACCAAGTTCCTTACACAACACCCCTCCCCCCTTGGTTTCGTCCAGCGTGCGTCACGTAGTCACCCAGGTAGGTGGGGCTTTTTCGAGTCCTGGTTGACCTGCGCAACTCAGTCTCGGTGTGATCTTCAAGCGGTTCAGATGGGATCGCTTTCTGTCTATGCCTTCTCCATGGAACCTCCTGGAAGGGTGAGTCCACCTTGCCACTCCCGCCTGAGGTTCTCGGGCCGGTTGAGATGGCTCCGCTGCTCCCTCCTGGTTCGTCCGGGTTGGTCGAGCTGGCCTGGCTGCTTCCTTCCAGGAAGGCCTCGCTTCATTCTCCTGCTCCCAGAGTTCTCTCTTGGGGTTCATCTAATCATGAGTGCTCTTTTTCATTTGTTTAGGAGTCTTTTTGTAGTGTTTGTTGTCGTCTTATGGGAGGTTCGTCTCTCCCTTTTTTATTATTTTGTATTCCCCCCCTCCTCAGCTGTTTTTGGTTCATTTATTATTTTTGGCGCTGATGTGGTGTTGCATTCTAGGGTGCGAGAACGAAGCTGGTCGATGTGCCGCTTCCATTCTTTTCCGTTGTCTAATACTTGTTGGTAAGACCAGGGGCCTGTGATTTGGGTGATTGTGGCTGGGAACCATAACAGGTCCCCGGTAAGGATTTTTGCATAAACCAGGTCGTCTATCTCGAATGCACGGTATTTGCTGGAGGAGTCAGGGGGTTTATCCTAGGTATAAGTGGGGTACAGTCTGTCGAGGTAGGAATGCAATTTCCTACCCATTAAGAGTTCTGCTGGGCTCTTGTTGGTTGTGCTGGTAGGGGTAATATGTTGCATGGTTAATAATCAGTTTAGCTTTTCTTGCACGTCCCCCTTGTCCATTCTATCTAGGCCCTCCTTAGTATATCAACCCATGCATTCAGCCCTGCCATTTGCAGCCAGATGAGCCGGCGCTGTCAAGGTGTGTCGGATGCCCTGTGCAGCTAAATACTGCTCGAATGCCAACGTGGTAAATTGTCCGACACCAATACATCAAACAGTCCATGTGTGGCGAAAAGTTTGTCTAACTGCTTCATCACTGCCTCGGTGGTCATGGAAGCCATAAGTATTACTTCTAACCAATTTGAGTAGGTGTCCTTGACTATCAAAAAGGTGTTCCCTTTTGTTGGCCCAGCAAAGTCAATATGCAGTCTCAACTATGGGCCCCAAGGAGTTTCCCATTCCCTGATTGGTGCCTGTGGGGGGGGGTAGGCCTCAATTTTTGACAGTCATGGCATGTAGCCACCCAACATTCAATGTCTTAGTGCAGCCCTGGCCACCACACGTAACTCCTGGCCAGGGATTTCAATCTTAACTATGCCCGGGTACCCCTCATGCAACATGCACAAAACATTTTCCTGCAAATTTTTTGGGATTACCACCCTGTCACCCCAGAAAATACAGCCTTTCTCGATAGACAGTTCAGTCTGTCGGGTGCGAAATGGCTTAAAAGTCTCAGTTTTGTTTTCATCCAGCCAGCCCTTACATATCCAATGCAGAATGCGAGCTGTCAGCGGGTCTTTTGCGGTGGCTTTAGCGATGTCCACTGCAGTTAGTGGCAGATTCAGCCAGGCCTCGAGTTGGAGAGTGGAGACAGTAGGAGCTGGGTTGTCTTCCGTGATGGGTAGCGGGGAACAGCTCAAAGTGTCTGCATGGGTGATGGTCTTCCCTGGGCAGTGGATCAGTGTGTAGGTGTAGGCAGTGAGGAATTCCAACCACCTCGTCGTTCTAGGCGACAGAATGTTCAGGGTCGGTTTGTTTCCTGCTAGAATCCCTAACAGGGGTTTGTGATCAGTGATGAATCGAAAAAGTTCTGCCATAAAGGTACTCATGGAATTTTTGACTCCGGCGATGATTGCGAGGGCTTCTCAGTCGAGTTGGCTGTAATTTCTCTCCAATATGGAAAGCATTTTTGAATAGAAGGCGACCGGTGCCTCTCTGCTGTCTGGTAGCTTGTGGCTCAGGATGGTGCCTATTCCAAAAGGCGATGCATCACAGGTGACCGTCAAAGGCAGGGTATTGCTATACTGGATCAAAACGGTATTAGACGTTAATAGATCTTTGATACTTTGAAATGCTGCTTGTTCCCGGTAGCCCCATTTCCAGATAGTTTTTTTGTCGAACAACCGATGTAAGGGTTCTGCTACGGTTGCTTTTTGGGGCAGGAACATATTGTAGAAATTTATGAGACCTAAGAATGCTTGTAAGTCAGTTTTGTTTCTCGGTCTAGGTGCGTCTCTGATTGCCTTTATCTTTTTTTTCGGTGGGGTGTATCCCTTGCTCATCTATGAGGTAGCCTAGAAATTCGACCTGGTTGGTGGCTAAGTTACATTTTTCTCGCTTTACTTTAAGGCCTGTGTCTCTGAATCTTCTTAAGACTTCTTTTAATCTGCTCTCCAGCAGGTTAGTGTTTTTTGCTGACACTAGAACGTCATCAAAATAAGAAACGACTCCCTTGATTCCATTTAAAAGGTGCTCCAGGAGGCTTTGGAAAACGCCTGGGGCAACACTGATGCTGAACTGGAGTTGGTTACATTTGAACGCCCCTTTGTGTGTCACTATAGTCTGTGCCTCTGCGGTAGTAGGGTCAACAGGTAGCTGTTGGTATGCTTGTGCGAAATCAAGCTTCACAAAAAAATTTCCTCCCCCTAGGGAGTGCAATAAGTGTTGCACTACCAGCACTGGGTATGCGCTTTGTTGGAGTTCATGATTTAAGGTTGCCTTAGAGTCTCCACAGATGCACACTGACCCGTCTGGTTTGACAGGGGTCACAATGGGTGTTTCCCACCTGGCATGGTCGATTGGGTCTAACACCTCTTGTGCTGTTAGTTTGTTTAGTTGTTCGTCAATTTTTGGTTTTAAAGCAAAAGGGACATGTCTGGCTTTGAGCTGGATGGGGACTATTTTTGGGTCTAGGCTAAATGAAATTGGGGTCCCCTTGTACTTGCCTAGGTTCCTGTCAAATACATCCCAGAACTCTTGTAACAGGCTCTCTTCCCAGTTGGCCACAATGATGCTGTTGATCCCGGTCATCCTGATTCCCAAGGGCACGAACCATTCGATTCCTAGCAGGCTAGGGGGATCACAGTCGACGATGGTCAGAGGCAAAATTTCGGCATGATTTTTAAATTCTACTAGGAAATGTCCAAGGCCCACTACCAGGATTCGATTTCCCTGGTAGTCCTTTAAGATCAGTTTTTGTTTTTCTTTTTGTTTGATGTTCAGTATCAGGCATCGGATGGTGTTCCAAGATACCATGGATAAAAAGGATCCGGAGTCGACTTCCATCTCACAGGGCTTCCCTTCGATGTTCACCTTTGTCTGGACGTTTTTCAAATTTGCTGTCCTGGCATTTCCAATTGTTACCGTCTGGTGCATTTCCTCTCTGTCGCTCGTTCTTTTACTTCTACTATCTCAGTTCCATCTGCTTCCGGCTTGTCTCTCTTCATGTCTGGGGGTGGGGGTGCTGCCGCGTCTTTTAGGACTTTAGCTCTTTTTGTTTCGGCAGACCCTTTCGATGTGCCCCCGTTTGTTACAAGCTCTGTAGATTGCGTCTAGGAACCTGCATTCAGATCGCGGGTGGTTGCCTCCGCAACCAGTCCATTGGAATTCCCGCCTGCTTCTTCTTTTTTCCTGCCATTTCTTGTCTGATTGAAGTCTATGGACATCTTCATTGTCATTATCAGTGTCGCTCAGGGAGTCGAGATCTTCATAGTGGGCGGTCACTGTGGGCTGTTTCTTGCTTCCCTCCACCTTCTTTTCTCTGGTTTGATTTGGCAGACCTGGAATTGAATTCATTTGGTGCATAGTGGCTGCAGATTTCTTTGCTGCTTCGGTGGTGGTGGCTTCTGCAATGGCCTCAGCCACAGTGATGTTTGGTCTATTTAGCAGCTTACTCTGAAGTGTAGCGTCCTTCAACCCGAGGACCACGCGGTCCCTCGTGGCCTCGTCCATGTTCTGGAATTCGCAGGCTCCTCCGATGTGTCTCAGGACTGCTAGAAAATCTCCGACAGTCTCATCTTCTTTTTGGTCTCTTTTGTAGAACTCGTGCCTTTTTATCTAGTTGGAGACCACTGGTGCGTAATGTGCTTGGAGCATTCTGTTCTGCTCAGGCCAAGTCATCTGTTTAACATCTCTTGGTTTGGCTAGCACCTTTGCCATTTTAAAAACAGCTGGTCCGCAGTGTGTAAGAAAGACAGCCCTCTTCCTTTGATCAGATATCTCCTGCAGTTCATTGCTTTCTAAAAACATTAGAAAGCGATCTATATACGACTCCCAATCCTCCTCATCAGGGTTGAATGGTGTGGGCGGCGCATTGTTACCGGCCATCTCTTTTGCTCATTTCTGATTGCCGCGTGCTTCGGTCTTGCTCTTCTATGATGATCCCACCCTTGTCACCAGTGTTCCGTTCGGAAATAAGTTGTGCGAGACCAGGTTCCAACAACAACTCTTTTATTTTAATAAGTAACGCAATAGTAATGGAACAACAGCCCAAGCCACAGTAGCCCTTCTTATAGTGGCTTGCTTGCGGCTTTTGGCCAGTGACAGTACTTTGAGTGTTCCCGCTGTCAGGTGGGCCAATCAGATTGGTTCCCTAATAGCCACTCCGAGAACGGCCTTCTCTGCCAATCAGATTTAGGCACTTAGAGCCTACCAAGTTCCAGACACAACAGTTAGAAAAGTCTTTATATATTAAATATAGTTCAAGCTTTCAAGACATGTTAAAAACAATAATGTAAATTTTCCGGAATGGCTCAGTCAAAATTTCAGGGACACAGAAAATTAGGGGGAAATATATCTGCAAAAAGATTATCATTAGATCTAAAGGCCCTGTCACACTGCCCAACAGATGCAAAACGTTAGTAAAAAGGACACAACGGATGAGAAAAATGTTCCATCCGTTGCTATCCGCTCTCAAAAGGGGCAAAAATTTGCATAATAGCGGATAACACGGAAAGGAATGGACACGGGGAGGACGCAGAGGGGATGGAAAGCGGATGCGGAATGGAAGCCCAGCGGATGGAAGTGGATGAGAGCGGATGGCACATCCGCTAGGCTTCCGGGGGGGCGCAGCAATGCGGACGCAGAATGGATACAGCGGATGCAGAGCGGATGCACAGTGGATGAAGCGGATGCACAGCAGAAGCCTAGTGGATACACAGTGGAAGCCTAACGGATGCCGAGCGTTAATTGCGCATGCAGGGAGGATGCATTGTGTAAGCCCCGGGGATATAAAGGGAAGCAGCTCGGAAGCAGGTCACCATTCAGAGGAAAGACCTGCTGCCAGACAGATTGACAATCTTACCTGCCTTGCCTGCATGCCTGCCTGCAAACCTTGCTGCAAGCCTTGCTGCCAGCCTCCCTCCCAGCCTTGCTGTCTACCTGCCTGCCAGCCTCCCTGCCAGCTTCCCTGCCAGCCTTGCTGCCTGCCTGCCTGCCTTCAAGCCTCCCTGTAAGCCAGTCTTCCTGACAGCCTTGGTGCCAGCCTTCCTGCCAGCCTTCCTCCCAGCCTTCCTGCAAGCCTTCCTGCCAGCCTTGGTGCATGCCTGCTTGCCAGCCTTGGTGCCAGCCTTCCTGCAAGCCTTGGTGCCTGCCTGCCTGCAAGCCTTCCTGCCAGCCTTCCTGCAAGCCTTGGTGCCTGCCTGCCTGCCAGCCTTGGTTCCTGCCAGCCTCCCTGCCAGCCACCAACCCCACAACCATGGGGAAGAGCAGAAAGCCTCAGCCATCTGCTGCCAGCCCTGGCAAGAGGGACAGGGCTACCATCCCGCCCCCGGGCCCTCACTCTGCTTCTGCTGGGGCTTCTGTAGCACAGGCTCGCTCTTCTGGGGCTGGAGCTTCTGATGCTTCTGCTTCTGGAGGAGCTGATGCTGCTGCTTCTGGCAGTGGTGCTTCTGCTGGTGCTAACTGCTGATGCTGCACCCCAATGGCGCTTCAGACAAGCACTCCAGCACCAGCCACCTCCACAGCACCTGGACCCTTCACCCCTGAGACTGAGCGACTAAGAGGAGTGCCAGAGACTGGCTGGCTGGCTACCTGTGGACTTTATTTGGACACTTGACTTAGGTCATTTTTCTTTTATAGCTTGTTGTTAATAAAGTCTATCTTTGATTCACACATTTGCCTTATTTCTTTTTTTTAATTTAGTCTTGGTGGAAACTTTTGGAAATGGTTTAAGCCTTTCCATGTTTATGGGATAGGTAAGGATAGCAGTGGGGTGGGCAGGGATATCTTTGAAATGGATAATAGCTGTGGGATAGATAAACCTCCAGTCCAAGCATAGTGAGACTCTATGGTCCACCCTCCCAGGTGCCACACCTATGGCCCTTCATTATCAATAACAATGTAAGCATTGATCCACACATGTCAACATAAACACAATTCTTTATTAAATGCCCTGTTCATTGTAGGCCCACCCAACATACATGGCCCAATCTCATCCATGTGATGAGACAGGCTGAAGGAAGCATCCATTAAACATCTATCATCCTGTCTTGCCACTCCACTGCTCCAGCTGGGGAGTTGCACGAGTGTTTCAGGAGGTTGCACTGCTTCTTCCCTTGACGTGAATCTCTGTTGGGGCCTTGCACATCCACAGTATCTATCAGGTTTCACCCTTGCCTCCATTCCCCAGGCTCCATGTCCCCATTGCCTTGTTGGAGGTCCACGAGCCTGTTCTGCAAGACTGGGTAGCAGGTGCACATGAGATTGTGCAGGATGCAGCAAGCTTCCACGATCCTCCTCACGGTCTCTAGGCGATGCTGCATGGTGGTGAGAAGTACCTGGAACCTGTTGGCCAGGATGCCAAAGGCGTTCTCTACCACCCGCCTTGCCCTGGACAGCCTGTAGTTGAAGATCCTCTCTTCACAGGTGAGGAGTCTGGAAGTGTAGGGCTTCATGAGGTAGGTTCTGAGGGAGAAGGCATCATCCCCCACGATGAAGTAGGGCACATCTTGTGTGTCGTTGGGCAGGAGGTCTGGATCTGGGAAGCCCATGATGAGGTTGTGTTCCAGCCCCTCCTTGAGGTGACTGGCATTGTATACCTGGGCATCTGAAGCTGACCCGTTTCCTGAAGCATCAATGTACATGAACTTGTAGTCAGCATCGACCATGGCGAAGAGGATGATGCTGAAGAAACCCTTGTAATTGAAATAAGTGGACCCCGACTTGGCTGGTGCTTTGCAGGCCACATGCTTGCCATTGATGGCTCCAACGGTGTGTGGGAAGTTCCACCTCTGATACCACTGCTCTGCAACTTTCTTCCAGCCTTCTTCAGTGGTGGGACACTGTAGGAGCTCCTCCATGTATTCTTCGATGATGGCTTGCACCACTTCTCTCACCACAATGCTGATGGTGTTGTGTGGCACCCTCCATCCGTACTGCATGCTCCTGTAGGTGGTCCCTGAGGCCAGGTGGCACAGAATCAGTGCCACCTTGAGCTCAGGGTCCAGGCTGGGCCGGAAGTTGGTGTTTGCCTTGGTCAACCTGGGTGTCAGCCGCTCCACAACTTCGTCAAACATGGCTGGCGGCATCCTCATGAAGTTCTGGAATGCACGAGTGTCTTCGTTCCTGAGCTCCACCATCAGCTTGTTGTACAGTCCGTACTCTGCTCTTCTCCCGATCCATCTTCGGACCCAGACGCTTCTTGGCCGCCTCCTTTTCTTCCCGTAGTAGAGTTCACAGAGCCTGTAGATGGCTTCGCACTGTTGCAGAAGGATGGTGGCTGCCAAAAGGACTTTGTTACGATCCATGGTGGACATGACTGGATGCTGTGGAAGAGCAAGATCCAGATGAAGACTGCAAAGGTCTGCACAGCAGGGCTGCTGGTCTGAAAGTGAGATCCAGGTGAGTTGCTCCCCCTTTTTATAGGCAATATAGCTTTTCCCCTATGTGTCCTTTTGCATCCTCTAGGCATCCTCTAGACATCCTTAATATCCAAGATAGGTCCCCTCTGCAGACATTTTTTCCGTTTTAAATGCTTTCTTTGCGAGCTGCATCTGCTTTCATCCGTTCTGCATCCATTCTGCATCTGTTCTGCATCCATTCCGCGTCCGTTCCGCTTCCTCCCTGCGTCTGTTTACCACTGGAGCGGATCAACTTGCGCTGATGCATAGCAGATGCCTAGCGGATATAGCGGATGCGTAACGGATGCAGAACGGATGCCTAGTGGATGCAGAACGGATGCAGAACGGACGCATTGGATACATTTTCTGCGCAAAAGATTTGAGCAGCTCAAAACCCTCTGAGCGGATGAAACGTCAGTAGACGGATGCTGGACGGATAAAGAGGAAGCAAAACGTATGCAGTGAGTACAAAACGGAAGCATCGCGTTAACCAATGGATGGCAAGTGTTTTTCTCCATTTTACATCCTCTTTCCATCCGTTGGTGCAGTGTGACAGGGGCTTAAAAAATAAATGCAAGATGAAAACATGAAGATTCATAACTTTGATTTTTCAGACCGAATCCAGAAAAAAATGACAATTGTCTTAATGTATGCACTGAATGATAATAACATTAAGTTTTATGAAAGACATTTCAGTGACATTGAAATTGCAGAGAGGTATCTTAATCCTTGGAGATATGAATATTTGCATTTATTTAAGTATGGTTAGATTTGTTTCACCCAAAAAGAGTACCAACCAATTCTCCCAAAATGTTCCAGCTAACCTGTTATGTCTCTTAGACATGGAGGAACAAACATTTCAAAGAGAGACATACAATTATTTTGAGGGCTCCATTACTAACATTTAAAGGCCCTGTCACACTGCCCAACAGATGCAAAATGGACACAATGGACGAGAAAAATGTTCCATCTGTTGTTATCCGCTCTCAGAAGGGGCAAAAATTTGCATAATCGGAGCGGATAACAGGGACGCGGGGAGGACGCAGGGCGGATGGAAAGTGGATGCGGAACGGAAGGCCAGCGGATGGAAGCAGATGAGAGCGGATGGTGCATCAGCTAGGCTTCCGGGGGACCTCAGCAAAGCGGACGCGGAACGGATACAGTGGATGCAGAGCGGATGCACAGCGGATGAAGTGGATGCAGAGCGGATACACAGTGGAAGCCTAGTGGATGCCTGGCGTTAATTGCGCATGCGGGGGGGATGCATTGCGCAAGCCCCGCAGATATACCGGAAGCAGCTCGGAAGCAGGTCGCCATTCAGAGGAAAGACCTGCTTCCAGACACATCGACTGCCTTGCCTGTCCTGCCTGCATGTCTGCCTGCATGTCTGCCTGCAAGCCTTGCTGCCAGCCTCCTTGCCAGCCTCCCTGCCAGCCTTGCTGTCTGCCTGCCTGCCAGCCTCACTGCCAGCCTTGCTGTCTGCCTGCCTGCCAGCCTTGCTGCCTGCCTGCCTGCCAGCCTTGGTTCATGCCTGCCTGCCAACCTTGGTGCCTGCATGCTTGCCAGCCTTCTTCCAGCCTTGGTGCCTGCCTCCCTGCCAGCCTTCCTGCCAGCCTTGGTGCCAGCCCTCCTGCCAGCCTTGGTGCCTGCCTGCCTGTCTGCGTGCCAGCCTTCCTGCCAGCCTTGGTGCCTGCCTGTCTGTCAGCCTTGCTGCCTGCCTTGGTGCCTGCCTCCCTGCCAGCCTTGCTGCCTGCCTTGGTGCCTGCCTGCCTTGGTGCCTGCCTGTCTGTCAGCCTTGCTGCCTGCCAGCCTTGGTACCTGGCTGCCTGCAAGCCTTCCTGACAGCCTTCCTACCAGCCAGCAACCCCACAACCATGCTGAAGCACAGCAAGCCTCAGCCATCTGCTGCCAGCCCTAGTAAGAGGGACAAGGCTACCATCCCACCCTCTGGCCCTCACTCTGGTTCTGCTGGGACGTCTGCAGCACGGGCACACTCTTCTGGGGCTGGGGCTTCTGCTGCTTCTGTTTTTGGAGGAGCTGACGACAAGCACTCCAGCACCAGCCACCTCCACAGCACCTGCACCCTTCAACCCTGAGACTGAGCGACCCAGAGGAGTGCCAGAGACTCATTTTTGTTTCAGAGCTTCTTGTTAATAAAGTCTATTTTTGATTCATACACTTACTTTGTTTCTTTTTTTTAACAAAGTCTTGGTGGAAACTTTAAGAAATGGTTTAAGCCTTTGCATGATTGTGGGATGGGTTAAGATAGCAGTGGGTTGGGCAGGGATACCTGTGGGATGGGCAGGGATACCTTTGGGATGGGTAATAGCTGTGGGATAGATAAACCTCCAGTGCAAGCATAGTGGGACTGTATGGTCCACCCTCCCAGGTGCCACACCTATGGCCCTTTATTATCAATAATAATGTAATCAATCATCCACACATGTCAACATAAACACAACTCTTTATTAAATGCCCTGTTCATTGTAGGCCCACCCAACATACATGGCACCATTTCACCTGTTTGATGAGACAGGCTGAAGGAAGCATCTGTTAATCATCTATCATCCTGTCTTGCCACACCACTGCTCCAGCTGGGGAGTTGCACCAGTGTTTCAGGAGGTTGCGCTGCTTCTTCCCTTCACGTGAGGCTCTGTTGGGGCCTTGCGCATCCTGAGTGTCTATCAGGTTTCGCCCTTGCCTCCATTCCCCAGGCTCCATGTCCCCATTGCCTTGTTGGAAGTCCACGAGACTGTTCTGCAAGACTGGGTAGCGGGTGCGCATGAGATTGTGCAGGATGCAGCAAGCTTCCACGATCCTCCTCACGGTCTCTGGGCGATGCTGCATGGTGGTGAGAAGTACCTGGAACCTGTTGGCCAGGATGCCAAAGGCGTTCTCCACCACCCGCCTTGCCTTGGACAGCCTGTAGTTGAAGATCCTCTCTTCACGGGTGAGGAGTCTGGAGATCTAGAGCTTCATGAGGTAGGTTGTGAGGGAGAAGGCGTCATCCCCCATGATGAAGTAGGGCACATCTTGTGTGTCGTTGGGCAGGGGTTCTGGATCTGGAAAGCCCACGATTAGGTTGCGTTCCAGCTCCTCCTTGAGGTGACTGGCGTTGTATACCTGGGCATCTGAAGATGAGCCGTTGCCTGAAGCATCGATGTACATGAACTTGTAGTCACCATTGACCATGGAGAAGAGGATGATGCTGAAGAAGCCCTTGTAATTGAAATAAGTGGACCCCGACTTGGCTGGCGCTTTGCAGGCCACGTGCTTGCCATCTATGGCTCCAACGGTGTGGGGGAAGTTCCACCTCTGATACCACTGCTCTGCAACTTTCTTCCATCCTTCTTCAGTGGAGGGGCACTGGAGGAGCTCCTCCTTGTATTCTTCGATGATGGCCTGCACCACTTCTCTGACCACAATGCTGATGGTGTTGTGTGGCACCCTCCATCCGTACTGCATGCTGCTGCAGGTGGTCCCTGAAGCCAGGTGGCGCAGAGTGAGTGCCACCTTGAGCCCAGGTTCCAGGCTGGGCCGGAAGTTGGTGTTTGCCTTGGTCAATCTGGGTGTCAGCTGCTGCACAAGTTCGTCAAACATGGCTGGAGGCCTCCTCATGAAGTTCTGGAATGCCCGAATGTTTTCGTTCCTGAGCTCCACCATCAGCTTGTTGTACAGTCCATCCTCTGCTCTTCTGGCGAACCATCTTCGTACCCAGAGGCTTCTTGGCCGCCTCTTTTTCTTCCCATAGTAGAATTCACAGAGCCTGTAGATGGCTTCGCACTGTTGCAGAAGGATGGTGGCTGCCAAAAGGACTGTGTTACGATCCACGGTGGACATGACTGGATGCTGTGGAAGAGCAAGAGGCAGATGAAGGCTGCAGAGGTCCGCACCGCAGGGCTGCTGTTCTGAAAGTGAGATCCAGATGTGTTGCTCCCCCTTTTTATAGGCAGTATAGGTGTCCCTTTGCATCCTCTAGGCATCCTCTAGGCATCCTCTAGACATCCTTAATATCCGAGATAGGTCCCCTCTGTGGACGTTTTTTCTGTTTTGAACGCTTTGTTTCCGCTTGGCATCCGTTCTGCATCCGTTCTGCATCCGTTCCGCTTCTTCCCTGCATCCGAGCGGATGTGAGTTGCGTAGATGCGGAACGGATACCTAGCGGATATAGCAGATGCGTAACGGATGCAGAACGGATGCCTAGCGGATGCGTAGCGGATGCATAACGGACAAATTGGATACATTTTCCGTGCAAAAGTTTTGGGCAGCCCAAAACTTTCTGAGCGGATGAAACGTCAATAGACGGATGCTGGACGGAAAGAGAGGAAGCAAAATGGAGGCAGTGAGTACATCACGTTAACCAACGGATGGCAAGCTTTTTTGTCCATTTTATATCCTCTTTGCATCCGTTGGTGCAATGTGACATGGGCTTAACATCCTTTAACATTCCTTTGTCTATTATTCCTGCTTAACTCTTTTCATAAAGTTGTTTAAGTGTGTCAATAATAATAATTTTAGATATGTATTATTTTAGTTTTACGCAATCCAGAGTGAGATAGGTGAATAAAATAGGTAAATAAATAAATAAAAATTCTTCTATTACTAAACTTATTCAAGGGTAGGCAATGATGGATTTCTAATTCACTTTTAACCAATCTTTTAGATGTGAAAGTGGCAGTAGGAAGTCATACTGATCATAAACAATTATTGTTAGACCATATAAAGGAAATTCCAAACCCAAAAGTTGGAATGCGCAGTGAATGTTTATTATTATAAAAAGATATTATTCTCTAGTGTTATCAGGAACCAAACAGCTTCTTCCAAATCAATGTAATTTCTGATGTTTCTTTATCTACAGTATGGGATGCTAGCAAAGCACTTATGAGAGGTCTGTTTATCTCTCAGGCATTAAATAAAGAGAAAGCCATACAGAAACAGAAAGATATACTGCTGAATTATCTGAAATAATAAGAACCAAGGCATATACTCAATCCAATTTTGGATTTAGAACAAAAGATAAAAGCATTACAGAAATACTAAATTTTATTCAAGTAAATTAAATCTATAACAGAAACACTTTGAAAAAGACAACATGTTATTGATTTGTCAATTGCATAAGGAAGAGGGCAAAAGAACTGTTGCTTCGCTTTGACTTGACACTAAATATGTTTCTGCAGTGAAGCACATAATAGAGCAGTTTAAGTATTATCCCAAATTATATGATAAAGTTATCTGATCTAGAAAATATTGAAGAATAACTGAGTAAGAGATTATTTACAAAATGTACAGATCAATAAAAAGAAGCCCTTAGTTGTCAGCCCTTAAAGGTAGATCAGATTCAGAAACCAAAGTTATGAATGCTAATACTACTTTTATTATAAGATAACAGTAACAGAATCTTGCAAATCTGATAATGTGCTTTCCCTCCCACTCTTTGAAAAGACAAATCTGAGATGCTTTCTCAAATTACATTTTTGCCTTGTACTTAATTTTCTTAATGATCTGATAATTAGTTTGATTGCAGCTCTTCCTTCTATTCCTCAAGGTTATTCCTGTTTTCCTTTACATCAGTCACCCTGTAACTGAAAACCAAAGAAAAGAAGTAGTATAAATAACAACAACCAGGCTTTAGTAAAGTTAAATTAAATTAAGCTGCAGAATGGTCTGCAATATACCAGAAGATTTTCCAAGAAATTCTAGCTAAACCTTTAACACAAGTAATGAATGAAATTCCGGAATGTGAAGAACTTAAGCCCCTGTCCCACTGCGCTTATGGATGCAAAGAGGATATAAAACATTAAAAAAAGCTTGCCATCCGTTGGAAAACGCTATGCATCTGTTGTGTACTCACTGCATATGTGTTTCATAGGCTCTATCCCTTGAGCATCCATCCACTGAGATTTCATCCACACAAGAAGTTTTCAGCTGCACAAAACTTTGTGAGCGGATGAACTTTCTGCCGCGTACAATGTACATCCGCGACATATAAGGGAAACAAACATTCTATGTCCGTTATCATCCATTAAACGTCGGCTGTATCCACTGTATCCTCTGGCCATCCCCTCAACTCACATCCACTGCAGCTGAAAACAGGAAGAGGGAGGAAACCAAAGGTGCACGGAACGTCTACACAGCGTTAGTAACACGGAAATAGAAAGGATGTAAGTGTATGCATCTCGTATATAAAGGATTAAAACGGACAAAAAGTTTGTATCTGGGATGTATCTCGGATATTTAGGATATCTGCAGTATGAGTATGTAGAAGGACACCTAGTGGACCACTGATATGTCCTATAAAAGGGGGAGAAAATAATCTCGATCTCAGTATGAGTCCAGCAGCCATGGTGTACAGACTTCTTCACCCTTGGTCTTGCTCTTCCACATCATCCATTGTTCTCCACCATGGATCACAACAAAGTCCGTATGGTAGCTGCGATCATTCATCACCAGAACCAAAACCTGTTCAGACTGTTTCACATTTTATACAGAAGGAGAAGAAGGAGACGTCCAAGAGCTGTGTGGGTCCGAGGATGGATTGTGAGAAGAATGGAGTTTGGACTGTATGACCAGTTGATGGTGGAGCTGAGGAATGAAGACCCTCGTGCATTCCAGAACTTCATGAGGATGCCACCAGCCATGATTGACGAAGTTGTAGAGCGTCTGAGACCCAGGTTGACCAAGCCTAGCACCAACTTCTGTGCCAACCTGGACCCTGGACAGAAGGTGGCACTGACTCTGCGCCACCTGACCTCTGGAATCACATACAGAAACATGCAGTATTCCTGGAGGGTGCCACACAACACCATCAGCAAAGTGGTCAGAGAAGTGGTGCAGGCCATCATCAAAGAATACATGGAGAAGCTCCTCAAGTGCCCCACCACTGAACAAGGCTGGAGAAAACTTGCAGAAGAGTGGTATCAGAGGTGGAACTTTCCCCGCACCGCTGGAGCCATAGATGGGAAGCACGTAGCCTGCTAAGCTCCAGCCAACTCAGGGTCCACTTATTTCAACTACAAGGGCTTCTTCAGTATCATCCTCTTTGCCATGGTTGATGCTGACTACAAGTTCATGTACATCGATGCTTCAGGCAACGGGTCAGCTTCAGATGGCCAGGTATACAATGCTAGTGACCTCAAGGAGGGGCTAGAACGCAACCTCATCATGGGTTTTCCAGATCCAGAACCCCTACCCAATGACACACAAGATGTGCCCAACTTCATCATTGGTGATGATGCCTTCTCCCTCAGAACCTACCTCATGAAGCCGTACAGTTCAAGATACCTCAACTGTGAAGAGAGGATCTTCAACTACAGGCTGTCCAGGGCAAGGCAGGTGGTGGAGAACGCCTTTGGCATCGTGGCCAACAGGTTTCAGATACTTCTCACCACCATGCAGCATAACCCAGATACTGTGAGGAGGATCGTGGAAGCTTGCTGCATCCTGCACAATCTCATGCGCACCCGCTACCCAGTCTGGCAGAACAGTCTTGTGGACCATCAACAAGGGAATGGGGACATGGAGCCTGGGGAATGGAGGCAAGGACGTAACCTGATAGACACTGTGGATGTACAAGGCCTCAACAGAGCTTCATATGAAGCGAAGAAGCAGCGCAACCTACTGAGACACTGGTGAAACTCCCCAGCTGGAGCAGTGGAGTGGCAAGACAGGATGTTAGATGATTAATGGATGCTTCCTTCCGCCTGTCTCATCACACTGATGAGATTGGGCCATGTATGTTGAGTGGTCCTACAATCAATAGGGCATTAATAAAGAGCTTTGTTTATTTTAAAATGTGTTGATCAATGGATAAATTGTTACTGATAATAAAGGTCCATATGTGTGGCAGCTGGGATGGGGGACCATACAGTCCCACTATGCTTGCACTGGAGGTTTATCAATCCCACAACTATCCTTACCTATCCCACAAGCATGCAAAGGCTTAACCATTTGTTAAAAGTTTTCACCAACACTTTACGAAGTAAAAAAAATGAATCAAGTGTCTTAAGCAAAGATAACCTTTATTAACTGTCTTAGGTAAACTTTATGACTTTATTAAAAAAGCAAAATGAACCAAGTAAAGTGTCTTAAGCAAAGATAAAGTGAACAAGTAAACAATTCAGTCTCTGACACTGTTCTCAGTCACTCTGAGTCATGTCCATGGTCTCAGCTGTTAAGCGGACAGGGACTGTGGAGGTGGCTGTGGCTTGAGTGCTGGTCTGAGGTGCCATTGGGGTGCTTGGCCCTGAGAGTACAACAGGGGATGGTGTGTTCAGGAAGCTGTCCTTCAGCTGTCTCAGTCCCATGAGGTTGAGAGGCCCCTCATCAAGGACCTGAGATGTCAGGCCCAATACTGATGACAGATTGTCCGTTGATGGGATTGGCTGTGGGATGGAGGAAGGAGGAGTGTAGTGGGGCTGTCTGGTCTGCAGCTGGGTGAGGACTGGCGTCTGTGGCATCCAATGAACCTGGGCTGGACTGGGAAGTTCTGCTTCTGCTGTGGGAAGTCCTGGGAGCCTTGGTCGGTGAGGGGCTGTTGAAAGCCGTGGAAGGGCTGTGACATCGCCTGGGGTGGAGGAGCAGACCTGGACTGGGTAGGAGCAGCTTCAGCTGGGCCTTGAGGGTTGTGGAGAAGTGCTGTGATCTTCTGCTTCATCACCTGGTACTAGGCCTCGGGCAGGTCCCTGAGGGTATGGCTCACGTAGGTGATGTAGGTGTGGGGCCTGAGGATCCTCTGTCCAAGTGGACCAGCTGAGAGAGAAGTTCTTTGCTGGTCTTCATTGTGTCCCTGATCTCCAACAGGACACTGGTTCTGGCCCTCCAGTTTGCCTCTTTGCCTGCATCCTGTGGAGCTGGGGGTGGGGGTGGGTTGGCCTCCGGTGGCTGCTGCTTCTTCCTCCATTTGTGACAGGGGATCCTCCAAGTCCACTGGCATGGGGAGTGCAGCTGTCGGGGGGGTCTCTGCCGTGGGGCCCTCTGAAGACACCTGCCTGGACAGGCTCGCTGGCTCCTGGCTGGAAGAGGACTGGCTGTCTGTGGACTGTCTGGGGGAGAGGGGTGTCAGAGGGGCTGCTCCTCGGTGGCGGATCTCACCCTCCAGGAAACTGCACTTGGCCATGATATACATCTCCCGGTCAGTGAGCTTGACAGTGGCCTGCCCAGATTTCTTGAGGTGTAGCTTGCCATACCAGGTGTGCATATGCTTCCACCATCCCAGGAGTACATCTGCAGTGTACCCCAGGCTCTCTGCCTTGTCTCTCCAAGCTTCCTGCTTCTTCTTGGTGTCACGATAGAGTCTGTGGCCCTTTCTCCAGAGGTACTCATTCTCCCTCAGTCATTCCAGCACCTCATCCTCATGCTCCTCGGAAACTGTGTTCTGCTTCCTTTCTCCCTTCTTCCCTTGCCTCTTCCTCCCTCTGGCAGGGGCTTGAGCAGGGCCTTCAGGGGCTTGAGCAGGAGGGCCTTCAGGGGCTTGCGCAGCAGGGCCTTCAGGGGCTGGAGCAGCAGGGCCTTCAGCAGCAGGACTTTGAGGGCCTTGGGGCTGGTCCACCACAGCAGCAGCAGCAGGAGGAGGAGGTTCAGAGTCAGTGCCAGGGGGTGGGATGCTGGTTCTGTCCTTCTTGCCAGGGTTGGAACGAGTTGGCACAGGCTTCCTCTTTTTCCCTGACTGACGAACCATGGTGTTCCTGCTAGATGTATGTGGCAGCACATCTTTCCCCTGAATGCTGACTGCATGTGTGCTGCATCCTTTTATAGAGGATGCAATTCATGCTCCCCGCATGCGCAGTGAATGCTTTGCATCCGATATACATCCATGCAGCATCCGCTTTGCTTTCTATAGGCGTCCGTGATTCATCCACGTCATCCACTATGCATCCGCCCCTTCTGCTATACGTCCGCTTCGCGATTCTCCCCTGGAACCCCTTCGGATGTGTCATCCACTTCCATCCGCTGTCATCTGCTAGGCTTCCTATGAACATCCGCTTAACATCCCCGCTACATTCTACCCATGTCCATTCTTTTCCATTCTGTTTATGCAAATTTTCACCACTTTTTGGAGCGGATGACAACGGATGGAGCCACCCCCGAAATTTTGCTCGTCTGCTGTGTCCTTTTTGCATAAGTTTTGCATCCGTCGGCCAGTGGGACCTAGCCTTTACTTTACCAAAAAAATAAATTTTTATCTTATTTACAAAAAAAGGAAAAGATTCAATTCACCTAGAGTCATTCAGACCTATTTTTAACGAAAGTAAATTTCAAGACTTTTCACACAAATTTTCACAATGAAAATAACTTTTCTTAACTAAAATGGTCAGATTGGATTTGATCTTAAGAGATATATGAGAGATAATGTACAGTATTAGACTTTGCAGATCATCAACAAGGTACAGTACATAAAATTAGCAAGTTGGCTCTTGCTTGTCCTGATGCAGAAAAGTCTTCAACAAGTTTTCTTTTATTTTGTAGTTCTGAAAAAGATGAATTGGCACCCTTATTTTTTCATATAGAATCAAAGTACTTATAAAGGACAAAAAGCCAAGTAAAGTGCTATATATCACAACAATGCAAAATATCACAACTATACCAAAGGAGACAGGACAAAGTTTCCTCCTTTCCTTTTTAACTGGTGTTAGAACTATTGATAATGAAAATGAATCAAGAAAATAAAATTCAGAAGTTGAATTAGTGATTTAAAAACATAAACTGAAATTATATATTGATGATATTGTATTTACAGTTACTCAGCTGAAAGGCTCCTTAAGCCCATGTCACACTGGCCAACGGATGCAAAAAGGACACAGCAAAAATTTGCATAATAGCGGATAACACGGAAAGGAACGGACACGGGGAGGACGCAGAGCGGATGGAAAGCGGATGCAGAAAGGAAGCCCAGCAGATGGAAGCGGATGAGAGCAGATGGCACATCTGCTAGGCTTCCGGGGGGCCGCAGCAAAGCGGACGCGGAACAGATACAGCGGATGCACAGCGGACGCTGAACGGATGAAGCGGATGCACAGCGGAAGCCTAGCGGATGCCGAGCGTTAATTGCACATGTGGGGAGGATGCATTGCATCAGCCCCGCGGATATAACGGAAGCAGCTTGGAAGCAGGTCGCCATTCAGAGGAAAGACCTGCTGCTGGACGGATTGGCTGCCTTGCCTACCCTGCCTGCATGTCTGCCTGCCAGCCTTGCTGCCAGCCTCCCTGCCAGCCTTGCTGCCAGCTTGCCTGCAAGCCTTGCTGCCAGCCGGTCTGCCTGCCAGCCTTGGTTCATGTCTGCCTGCTAGCCTTGGTGCCTGCCTCCCTGCCAGCTTTGGTGCCTGCCTTGATGCCAGCCTTGGTGCCAGCCTTGGTGCCAGCCTCCCTGCCAGCCTCCCTGCAAGCCTTCCTTCCAGCCTTGGTGCCTGCCAGCCTCCCTGCCAGCCAGCAACCCCACAACCACGCGGAAGCACAACAAGCCTCAGCCATCTGCTGCCAGCCCTGGCAAGAGGGACAGGGCTACCATCCCGCCCCCTGGCCCTCATTCTGGTTCTCCTGGGGCTTCTGCAGCACGGGCTTGCTCTTCTGGGGCTGGGGCTTATGATGCTTCTGTTTCTGGAGGAGCTGATGACAAGCACTCCAGCACCAGCCACTTCCACAGCACCTGGACCCTTCACCCCTGAGACTGAGCGACCAAGAGGAGTACCAGAGACTCATTTTTGTCTTATAGCTTGTTGTTAATAAAGTCTATTTATGATTCACACACTTGCTTCATTTCTTTTTTTAATAAAGTCTTGCTGGAAACTTTTAGAAATGGTTTAAGCCTTTGCATACTTGTGGGATGGATAAGGATAGCTTTAGGATGGGTTAGGATACCTGTGGGATGGGTAATAGCTATGGGATGGGTTAGGATAGCAGTGGGATAGATAAACCTCCAGTGCAAGCATAGTGTGACTGTATGGTCCACCCTCCCAAGTGCCACACCTACGGCCCTTTATTATCAATAATAATGTAATAATTATCCACACATGTCAACATAAACACAACTCTTTATTAGACGCCCTGTTCATTGTAGGCCAACCCAACATACATGGCCCAATCTCATCAGTGTGATGAGACAGGCTGAAGGAAGCATCCATTAAGCATTTACCATCCTGTCTTGCCACTCCACTGCTCCAGCTGGGGAGTTGCACCAGTGTTTCAGGAGGTTGCGCTGCTTCTTCGCCTCACGTGAGGCTCTGCTGGGGCCTTGCACATCCTCAGTGTCGATCAGGTTTTGCCCTTGCCTCCATTCCCCAGCCTCCATGTCCCCATTGCCTTGTTCACGGTCCACAAGCCTGTTCTGCAAGACTGGGTAGCGGGTGCGCATGAGATTGTGCAGGATGCAGCAAGCTTCCACGATCCTCCTCACGGTCTCTGGGCTATGCTGCATGTTGGTGAGAAGTACCTGGAACCTGTTTTCCAGGATGCCAAAGGCGTTCTCCACCACCCTTCTTGCCCTGAACAGCCTGTAGTTGAAGATCCTCTCTTCACGGGTGAGGTATTTGGAGGTGTAGGGCTTCATGAGGTAGGTTTTGAGGGAGAAGACATCATCCCCCACGATGAAGTAGGGCACATTTTGTGTGTCGTTGGGCAGTGGGTCTGGATCTGGGAAGCCCACCATGAGGTTGCTTTCTAGCCCTTCCTTGAGGTGACTGGCATTGTATACCTGGGCATCTGAAGATGAGCCGTTGCCTGAAGCATCGATGTACATGAACTTGTAGTCAGCATCGACCATGGCGAAGAGGATGATGCTGAAGAAGCCCTTGGAGTTGTGATAAGTGGACCCCGACTTGGCTGGAGATTTGCAGGGCACGTGCTTGCCATCGATGGCTCCAACAGTGTGGGGGAAGTTCCACTTCTGATACCACTGCTCTGCAACTTTCTTCCATCCTTCTTCAGTGGAGGGGCACTGGAGGAGCTCCTGCTTGTATTCTTCGATGATGGCTTGCACCACTTCTCTGACAACAAAGCTGATGGTGCTGGGTGGCACCCTCCAGCCGTACTGCATGCTCCTGTATGTGGTCCCTGAGGCCAGGTGGTGCAGAGTCAGTGCCACCTTGAGCCCAGGGTCCAGGCTGGACGGGAAGTTGGTGTTTGTCTTGGTCAACCTGGGTGTCAGGCGCTGCACAACTTCGTCAAACATGGCTGGAGGCCTCCTCATGAAGTTCTGGAACACCCGAGTGTCTTCGCTCCTGAGCTCCACCATCAGCTTGTTGTACAGTCCGTCCTCTGCTCTTCTGGCAAACCATCTTTGGACCCAGACTTTTTTTGGGTGCCTCCTTTTCTTCCCGTAGTAGAGTTCACAGAGCCTGTAGATGGTTTCGCACTGTTGCAGAAGGATGGTGGCTGCCGAAAGGACTTAGTCACAATCCACAGTGGACATGACTGGATGCTGTGGAAGAGGAAGAGCCAGATGAAGGCTGCAGAGGTCTGCACCGCTGGGCTGCTGTTCTGAAAGTGAGATGCAGGCGAGTTGCTCCCCCTTTTTATAGGCAGTATAGGTTTTCCTCTAGGCATCCTCTAGACATCCTCTAGACATCCTTAATATCTGAGATAGGTCCCCTCTGCGAACGTTTTTTCCGTTTTAAACGCTTTGTTTCCATTCTGCATCTGCTAGGCATCCGTTCTGCATCCGTTCCGCGTCCGTTCCGCTTCCTCCCTGCGTCCGGGTGGATGTGAGTTGCGTGGATGCACAGCGGACGCCTAGTGGTTATAGCGGATGCGTAACGGATGCGTAGCGGGTGCGTAGCGGATGCGTAGCGGATGCAGAATGGACGAACTGGATACATTTTCCGTGCAAAAGTTTTGGGCAGCCCAAACCTTTTGGAACGGATGAAACGTCCATAAACCGATGCTGGACGGATAGAGAGGAAGCCAAACGGAGGCAGTGAGTACATCGCGTTTTCGAACGGATGGCAAGGTTTTTTGCCGTTTTACATCCTCTTTGCATCCGTTGGTTCAGTGTGACATGGGCTTTAGTACTGTTAATAGAATACACACACACACACACACACCCATAGAGCCTTGTTTCTGATTATTGGATTAATTTGTTTTAAAGGTAATTAGTGATTGTGAATCTGGCAGAGGAAGAACAATACCTGGGTCAAGTAATGAAGTTTAATGCTACTTGGAAAAAACAGGTTAAATAATTAGGAATCTATTTGACAAAAAATAATAACAGTAGGAATATAATATACATGTTTTGTATATTTAGGTTTTGAATACATATATTTTCCTTTTCCCCCTGTTCCCAATTTTGAATGGCGGTTAATGTGCTTTCAGAGTTTGCAGGATATACTATTGGATTGTCCTAATCAACACATACATGTAAATGTTACCACTATCCCAAAGTCTGATGCTAGTGCAGATTATATTTACGAATTATTGAACTAAACTTCTTTCTCCGAATTCACTGAATATCAGACTCTTGCATGAAATTATATTCAGCTATTTCAATTACAGTGTTTAGAATTCATGGCAAAACTGGTCTTAAATTAAATTACTCTATTATATGCTATAAATACTTCAAATTCTAGAATATGAATTATCAAGTATATTTTCTATTCTTTCTATTTTATTTAGGAAATGTAATACAAGGTTTCTATATTCTACTGAACTTTATACTCTTATAAAGAGTATATAAAATTGAATTCTACTGCTGTAGAAGCTGATAAATGTGTCTTATATGAAGATTTTACATTTTTTTTGTTTCATTCCTGATTAGCAAAATTCAGGAAGGGTTTGTTAGTAGAAATTGGGATTGGAATTTTGGTGTTTTGATCAAGCCAAATGTTTGGGAAGGTGCAAGTTCTTGCACAAGTTATAAGTAGTTGAGTTTAATAGCTGTCTGTTAAACAAGTTGTAAAACTGCAGAAATCCATAGCAGGAGAAATTTGTCTAAGAGGAGCAGTATATTGAAGTGCTCCATAGAGTATAATTCTGAGAGCATATTTATCAAGATTATGAGAGGGTCAGACCCAATAGATTATAACATTTTGTGTGGGAATTTGTTTTATGAAGAAAAGTTTTTTTAATAGGGAAGTAATTTTGTACTCTCTGAGTGTGAAACTGCTGTATTTATTGCTGCAGGTGAACATTAGCCTTTACAAGAAAATATAGCAAGCCTCATTTGCTGCTCTCACCTGCTTATGATCTAAATTAAATAGCCAATTCAATCTGTGCTTTTCAATCCAGAGGCCAAGGTGTACTGGACCAATATAGAAAATACAATAAAAACTTTTGAAGCACATTAAAAACCCTCACAAATTTATAGTCTGACGCAAATTTTCAAAGGATCATATTATCCAAGTCATTTATGTTTCTTGTGACAAAATGTGGCACAAAACAAACAATTTATGTAGCTGTTAAGCTGGAAAGATGTTCAATTAACATCAGATATATTGATTAAATATGTACATAGATAACATTGTTGATTGTTCCATTATTAAAATATGATTGCTGTAATATTAAACAAATGAATTGGTCATGATGCCCATTGTTCCACTCCCTGCAATATACTCTCTGTACAGAGGTGCCTGTAATATCAAGTGTGCTTCACACTTCCATCATTCTCTCCCATTAGCTGTTATTTTTAGGGATATATTGAGATTCCAATTTTAAGTTGTGAACAACTTAAAACTTCCAGTTTCCATAACCATATATTTAGTCATCTAGATAGTATTGAGATTCCTGTGGAGTTGCAGTATCCTGTTCCTATCTCTGATCACGGCTTGTTTCAGAGAAGCCATAATTCTGAATTCCACATGTGCCATTTCAACCAGTGTTCTTCCCCCGCCATGCTTGACCTGCTTATTTCTGATGTAGCATAGCTACTGTGGAGTGGAAAAAAACACAAACCCAGTCTTCCATACCGTTGCATTATCAAACTGAAGACATTGCAGTTATTCATCCAATACTGTATTAAGAAAAGGTAGAAAAGCTTCAGAAGACAAAGATGGCAGCCCTAAAGAGGCACACGCACCATAGTCACTGCTGATTGTATAGGCCTCATTTATAGTTTGCATTCTTCTAGAAACAGAGGAACAGAATATTCTTTATGCACTTTGAATGGATTCTGATTGCTTAGGCATTAAGACTTATGAGATATTTAGATCTGAAGGTCCAAACACGGTTTGAAGTGTGTGTGTGTATATGTCAGAAACACCTTAAAACAGCTACTGCTTTTCTGAAGATCAGGTAGCTACCCTCATCAGTTTTTGCACAATTTACAGAAAGATTATGTTCCCATCAGGTGTTACGTCTCCAGTTTGATATGCCTTAAATCACATTTTCCCCTTCAAGTACAGGGATCCTCACAGCCAGTGGTAGGATTCCATTTTTTTTACTACCAGTTCTGTGGGCGTGTTTTGGTGGGCATGGTAGGGAAAGGATACTGTGAATTCTCTAGTCAGAGGTGGTATTGCCGGTTCTCTGAACTACTCAAAATTTCTGCTATCAGTTCTCCAGAACAGGTCAGAACCTGCTGAATACCACCTCTGCACACAGCCCTAGTGGGCCTTTATTTGTCCTGGAAAAATCCACACAACCATTAAAGCCCATGTCACACTGCACCAACGGATACAAAGAGGATGTAAAATGGACAAAAAAGCTTGCCATCCGTTGGTTAATGCAATGTACTCACTGCCTCCGTTTTGCTTCCTCTCTATCCGTCCAGCATCCGTTTATTGATGTTTCATCTGCTCAGAAAGTTTTGAGCTGCCCAAAACTTTTGAGCGGAAAATGTATCCAATGCATCCGTTCTGCATCCTCTAGGCATACGGGGGACATCCGTTCTGCATCCATTATGCATCTGCTATATCCGCTAGGCATCCGCTGTGGATCCGCACAACTAAAATCTGTTCCAGCAGTAAACAGACGCAGGGAGGAAGCAGAACAGATGCGCAGCGTTAGTAGCATGGATGGAGAAAGAATGAAAGCGGGTGCAGCTCATCCACTCTGCATACGCTCTGCATACGCTCTGCATCCTCTACACATCTGCTCTGCATCCTCTACGCATCCTCTACGCATCCGCTCTGCATCCGCTCTGCATCCTCTATGCATCCGCTCTGCATCCTCTACGCATCCTCTACGCATCCTCTATACATCCGCTCTGCGTCCTCCCCACGTCCGTTCCTTTCCATGTTATCCGCTCTGCTTATGCAAATTTTTGCCCCTTTTGAGAGCGGATAACAACGGATGGAACATTTTGCTCGTCCGTTGTGTCCTTTTTGCATCCGTTGGGCAGTGTGACATGGCCTTAAGTAGCAGCAAAGAATTCAGATTTTTTTGTTTCTGTATCTTTTTTCTGGCATCTAATTGTCCCCGAGTTTTTTGAAGCCCTGATGTGTGATATAACAAGACATGAAAAAGAGAGGTGTAATGAGCAACAGCTACAACACAGATGTGGCACAAAACAATTAATTAACTATTAACTATTCATTTAACATTTCTGAATGATACCCAAGAAATCACTAGTTTTCGTTTAAAACATCCAATTCAGCTGAGAAATAATTGGTGTGAGTGAAATTTATTAATAGTTTACTAGAGGTTGCCTTAAAGTGCTCTTTTAGAAAAGAACTGAAGATAACCATTGGACTGGAGAAAAAAAAATCAGAAAATGCATTGCAAAAATATGTGTTTACCATTGCTTCACTGGAACGCTCTCCGCAGTTGTACTTGTGGTATGAGAATGTTAAGCTTATATATACTTTTTTCATAGTCCACATGGTCAAAAAATATAGCCTTTGTCATCACAATCCCTTGGATATGAATCTTTTTTTCCTATGTAGAGGTATATACAGAGCATGTTTCAGACATGGTCTGCCCTACTTTTGGATTCGCTCCCTTTTTGTGACTGCTAATAAACACAATGCTGGAAACACCTTGTGACATTTATTTACACATGTTTATGTTATCCTTACCCTTCAAAGCTGGTACGGTATGTGTTTAGCAGCTGTGAGCTAAGTTATTTCCCCACTGCAGTGTAGCTTTAAACAGGTGTCTCTTCTATCCAGCATAGAAATAAAGCCAGCAGCCTTTATTGTCTTAATTTTGGATGGCATTTCCTTGACTCCTATCACATCAACTACTCGTCAGGAAGCAAATCTACTTGGCAAATAAGATGCCAAATAGTCATAGCTCTCCAATAGCCACACTGAGCTTAACCTCATCTTGCAACTAGAAAAACTATATAATTTGTAGGTCAAATGGCTTAGAGACCAAAAAATAATTTAAAGCCACCTCCATGAATAATAATAACCAAAATATGGTTTAATTTTGACCTATTACCATGTGTGAAACCATTCCAACAAACTGCCTGATTACTAAATTAAAATAGCTTTATTATGCATTTATTTATACAGATGATATGTCATTCTAAATCCAAAAAATAAATAAATAATGAAAACACAAAAAGCAATTCAAAGAGTTGTCTTTTTTCCCTGACATTAATTTAACCTACTCTGGTATATGGTTGCCTGATCTCCACACCAGAGTGATTTTTTCATTGCATTACAGTAGATACGATGCTAAGTTCTTTCCAGGACTTATACTAGGGAGAAGTTAGACTGGAATTTGTTGGTAGATCTATGAGTGATTATCAGTGGGTCACTTGATTTCCAACTCCAAATCTTTTAAAAGTAAGCATACTTATCTATAGTATGGTTTGTTTGGATTTGCCTAAAAGATGAATTTATTCAAAATCAATTATTTTTAAAAGTTGTTTTATGATGAATGTCTATTTTCCTTCATGTTTTATGAAAGTGATCACATTACAATTAAAGCCCCTGTCACACTGCACCAACGGATGCAAAGAGGATGTAAAATGGACAAAAAATCTTGCCATCCATTGGTTAAGCCCATGTCACACTGCCCAACAGATGCAAAAAGGACACAGCGGACGAGCAAAATGTTCCATCCGTTGTTATCCGCTCTCAAAAGGGGCAAAAATTTGCATAACCGGAGCGGATAACACGGACGCGGGGAGGACGCAGAACAGATGGAAAGCGGATGTGGAACGGAAGCCCAGCGGATGGAAGCGGATGGGAGTGGATGGCGCAACCGCTGGCCTTCCGGGGGGGCTCAGCGAAGCGGACGCGGAACGGAAAGAGCGGATGCAGAGCGGACACCGAACGGATGAAGCGGATGCACAGCGGATGCACATTGGAAGCCTAATGGATGCCTGGCGTTAATTGCACATGCGGGGAGGATGCATTGCATCAGCCCCGCGGACATAACAGAAGCAGCTCGGAAGCAGGTCGCCATTCAGAGGAAAGACCTGCTGCCAGACACATCAACTGCCTTGCCTGCCCTGCCTGCCAGCCTTGCTGCCAGCCTTGCTGCCAGCCTTGCTGCCAGCCTGCCTGCCAGCCTTGCCTGCCAGCCGGTCTGCCTGCCAGCCTTGCTGCCTGCCTTCCTGCCAGCCTTGGTTCATGTCTCCCTGCCAGCCTTGGTGCATGCCTGCCTGCCAACCTTCCTGCCAGCCTTGGTGCCTGCCTCCCTGCCAGCCTTGGTGCCTGCCTTGGTGCTAGCCTTCCTGCCAGCCTTGGTGCCTGCCTTCCTGCCAGCCTTCCTGCCAGCCTTGCTGTCTGCCTGCCTGCCAGCCTTGGTGCCTGCCTGCCTGCCAGCCTTCCTGCCAGCCTTGGTGCCTGCCTCCCTGCAAGCCTTCCTGCCAGCCTTGGTTCCTGCCAGCCTCCCTGCCAGCCAGCAACCCCACAACCATGCGGAAGCACAGCAAGCCTCAGCCATCTGCTGCCAGCCCTGGCAAGAGGGACAGGGCTACCATCCCACCCCCTGGCCCTCACTCTGGTTCTGCTGGGGCTTCTGTAGCCCGGGCTCGCTCTTCTGGGCCTGGGGCTTCTGCTGCTTCTGCTTCTGGAGGAGCTGATGACAAGGACTCCAGTACCAGCCACCGCCACAGCACCTGCACCCTTCACCCTGAGTCTGAGCGACCAAGAGGAGTGCCAGAGACTCATTTTTGTCTTATAGCTTGTTGTTAATAAAGTCTATTTTTGATTCACACACCTGCTTCAATTCTTTTTTTTAATAAAGTCTTGGTGGAAACTTGTAGAAATGGTTTAAGCCTTTGCATGCTTGTGGGATGGGTTAAGATAGCAGTGGGATGGGTTGAGATACCTGAGAAATGGGCAGGGAAACCTGTGGGATGGGTAATAGCTGTGGGATAGATAAACCTCCAGTGCAAGCATAGTGGGACTGTATGGTCCACCCTCCCAAGTGCCACACCTACGGCCCTTTATTATCAATAATAATGTAATAATTATCCACACATGTCAACATAAACACAACTCTTTATTAAACGCCCTGTTCATTGTAGGCCAACCCAACATACATGGCCCAATCTCATCCGTGTAATGAGACAGGCTGAAGGAAGCATCCATTAAGTATTTACCATCCTGTCTTGCCACTCCACTGCTCCAGCTGGGGAGTTGCACCAGTGTCTCAGGAGGTTGTGCTGCTTCTTCCCTTCACATGAGGCTCTGTTGGGGCCTTGCACATCCTCAGTGTCAATCAGGTTTTGCCCTTGCCTCCATTCCCCAGCCTCCATGTCCCCATTGCCTTGCTGGAGGTCCATGAGCCTGTTCTGCAACACTGGGTAGCGAGTGCGCATGAGATTGTGCAGGATGCAGCAAGCTTCCATGATCCTCCTCATGGTCTCTGAGCAATGCTGCATGGTGGTGAGAAGTACCTGGAACCTGTTGGCCAGGATGCCAAAGGCATTCTCCACCACCCGCCTTGCCCTGAACAGCCTGTAGTTGAAGATCCTCTCTTCACAGGTGAGGAGTCTGGAGATCTAGGGCTTCATGAGGTAGGTTGTGAGGGAGAAGGCGTCATCCCCCACGATGAAGTAGGGCACATCTTGTGTGTCGTTGGGCAGTGGGTCTGGATCTGGGAAGCCCACCATGAGGTTGCTTTCTAGCCCTTCCTTGAGGTGACTGGCATTGTATACCTGGGCATCTGAAGATGAGCCGTTGCCTGAAGCATCGATGTACATGAACTTGTAGTCAGCATCGACCATGGCGAAGAGGATGATGCTGAAGAAGCCCTTGGAGTTGTGATAAGTGGACCCCGACTTGGCTGGAGATTTGCAGGGCACGTGCTTGCCATCGATGGCTCCAACAGTGTGGGGGAAGTTCCACTTCTGATACCACTGCTCTGCAACTTTCTTCCAGCCTTCTTCAGTGGAGGGGTACTGGAGGAGCTCCTCCTTGTATTCTTCGATGATGGCCTGCACCACTTCTCTGACCACAATGCTGATGGTGTTGGATGGCACCCTCCAGCCGTACTGCATGCTCCTGTAGGTGGTCCCTGAGGCCAGGTGGCGCAGAGTCAGTGCCTCCTTGAGCCCAGGTTCCAGGCTGGGCCGGAAGCTGGTGTTTGCCTTGGTCAACCTGGGTGTCAGCCGCTGCACAACTTCATCAAACATGGCTGGAGGCATCCTCATGAAGTTCTGGGACGCCCGAGTATCTTCGTTCCTGAGCTCCACCATCAGCTTGTTGTACAGTCCGTCCTCTGCTCTTCTGGCGAACCATCTTTGGATCCAGACTCTTTTTGGGTGGCTCCTTTTCTTTTCGCAGTAGAGTTCACAGACCCTGCAGATGGCTTCGCACTGTTGCAGAACGATGGTGGCTGCCGAAAGGACTTTGTTACAATCCACGGTGGACATGACTGGATGCTGTGGAAGAGGAAGAGCCAGATGAAGGCTGCAGAGGTCTACACCGCTGGGCTGCTGTTCTGAAAGTGAGATGCAGGTGAGTTGCTCCCCCTTTTTATAGGCAGTATAGGTTTTCCGCTAGGCATCCTCTAGGCATCCTCTAGACATCCTTAATATCCGAGATAGGTCCCCTCTGCAAACGTTTTTTCCACTTTAAACGTTTTGTTTCCATGCTGCATCCATTCTGCATCCGTTCTGCATCCGTTCCGCATCTGTTCCGCTTCCTCCCTGCATCCGAGCAGATGCGAGTTGCGCGGATGCGTAGCGGATGCCTATCTGATATAGCGGATGCGTAACGGATGCAGAACGGATGCGTAGCGGATGCGTAGCGGATGCAGAACAGACGAACTGGATACATTTTCCACGCAAAAGTTTTAGGCAGCCCAAAACTTATGGAACAGATGAAACGTCAATAAATGGATGCTGGACGGATAGAGAGGAAGCAAAATGGAGGCAGTGAGTACATCGCATTTTCGAACTGATGGCAAGGTTTTTTGTCCATTTTACATCCTCTTTGCATCCGTTCAGTGTGACATGGGCTTTAACGCGATGTACTCACAGCCTCCATTTTGCTTCCTATCGGTCCAGCATCCGTCTATTGATGTTTCATCCACTCAGAAAGTTTTGGGCTGCCCAAAACTTTTGCGCGGAAAATGTATCCAATTTGTTCACTACGCATCCGCTACGCATCCGTTCTGCATCCGCTACGCATCCGCTACATCCACAAGGCATCCGCTGTGCATCCGCGCAACTCGCATCTGCTTGGACGCAGGGAGGAAGTGGAACAGATGCGGAACGGATGCAGAACAGATGCAGAACGGATGTAGCATGGAAACAAAGCGTTTAAAACGGAAGAAACTTTCGCAGAGGGGACGTATCTCGGATATTAAGGATGTCTACAGGATGCCTAGAGGATGCCTAGAGGATGCCTAGAGGATGCCTAGAGGATGCAAAGGGACACCTATACTGCCTATAAAAAGGGGGAGCAATTCATCTGCATCTCACTTTCAGACCAGCAGCCCAGCTGTGCAGACCTCTGCAGCCTTCATCTGACTCTTCCTCTTCCACAGCATCCAGTCATGTCAACTGTGGATCGTAACACAGTCCTTTTGGCAGCCACTATCCTTCTGCAACAGTGCGAAGCCATCTACAAGCTCTGTGAACTCTACTACGGGAAGAAAAAGAGGCAGCCAAGAAGCCTCTGGGTACGAAGATGGATCGGGAGAAGAGCAGAGTATGGGCTATACAACAAGCTGATGGTGGAGCTCAGGAACGAAGACACTCGGGCATTCCAGAACTTCATGAGGATGCCTCCAGCCATGTTTGATGAAGTTGTGCAGCGGCTGACACCCAGATTGACCAAGGCAAACACCAACTTCCGGCCCAGCCTGGAACCTGGGCTCAATGTGGCACTCACTCTGTGCCACCTGGCCTCAGGGACCATCTACAGGAGCATGCAATACGGCTGGAGGGTGCCACACAACGCCATCAGCATTGTGGTCAGAGAAGTGGGGCAGGCCATCATCGAAGAATACCTGCAGGAACTCCTCCAGTGCCCCTCCACTGATGAAGGATGGAAGAAAGTTGCAGAGCAGTGGTACCAGTGGTGGAACTTCCCACACACCGTTGGAGCCATTGATGGGAAGCACGTGGCCTGCAAAGCACCACCCAAGTCAGGCTCCACTTATTTCAACTCCAAGGGCTTCTTCAGCATCGTCCTCTTCGCCATGGTCGATGCTTACTACAAGTTCATGTACATCGATGCTTCAGGCAGCGGCTCATGTTCAGATGCCCAGGTATAGAACGCCAGTGACCTCAAGGAGGGGCTGGAAGGCAACCTCATAATGGGCTTTCCAAATCCAGAACCCCTGCCCAACGACACGCAAGATGTGCCCTACTTCATCGTGGGGGATGACTCCTTCTCCCTCACAACCTACCTCATGAAGCCCTACACTTCAAGACACCTCACCCGTAAAGAGAGGATCTTCAACTACAGGCTGTCCAGGGCAAGGCGGGTGGTGGAGAACGCCTTTGGCATCCTGGCAAACACGTTCCAGGTACTTCTCACCACCATGCAGCATCACCCAGAGACCGTGAGGAGGATCGTGGAAGCTTGCTGCATCCTGCACAATCTCATGCGCACCCGCTACCCAGTGTTGCAGAACAGGCTCGTGGACCTCCAACAAGGCAATGGGGACATGGAGCCTGGGGAATGGAGGCAAGGGCAAAACCTGATAGACACTGAGGATGTGCAAGGCCCCAACAGAGCCTCATGTGAAGGGAAGAAGCAGCACAACCTCCTGAAACACTGGTGCAACTCCCCAACTGGAGCAGTGGAGTGGCAAGACAGGATGATAGATGATTAATGGATGCTTCCTTCAGCCTGTCTCATCACACTAATGAGATTGGGCCATCTATGTTGGGTGGGCCTACAATGAACAGGGCGTTTAATAAAGAGTTGTGTTTGTGTTGGCATGTGTGGATGATTATTACATTATTATTGATAATAAAGGGCCATAGGTATGGCACCAGGGAGGGTGGACCATACAGTCCCACTATGCTTGCACTGGAGGCTTATCTATCCCACTGCTATCCTTACCCATCCCACAGCTATTACCCATCCCAAAGGTATCCCTGCCCATCCCACAGCTATTACCCATACCACAGGTATCCCTGCCTATCCCACAGCTATTACCCATCCCACAGGTATCCCTGCCCATCCCACTGCTATCTTAACCCATCCCACAAGCATGCAAAGGCTTAAACCATTTCTAAAAGTTTCCACCAAGACTTTATTAAATTAAATAAATGAAGCAACTGTGTGAATCAAAGATAAACTTTATTCAACAACAAGCTGTAAAAGAAAAATGACCCAAGTCAAGTGTCCAAATAAACTCTACAGGTAGCCAACTACCCAGTCTCTGGCACTCTTATTGGTAACTCGGAGGTGTGCCCAGTCTCAAGGGTGAAGGGTCCAGGTGCTGTGGAGGTGGGTGGTGCTGGAGTGCTGGTCTGAAGCACCACTGGGGTACCTGGCCCTGAGAGGACAACAGGTGACAGTGTGTTGAGAAAGCTCTCAGACAGCTGGCTCAGACCCGCGATGCTGAGAGGTCCTTCCTCCATGCCATGGGGTTTCAGCCCCAGTACTGATGACAGATGTACTGAGGCCAGGCTTCACTGTGGGTTGGAGGAAGGAGTAGTGTAGTGGGGCTGCCTGGTCTGCAGCTGGGTGAGGAGTGGTGTGGGTGGCATCGGTGGTGTGGGTGGCCTCGCTGTCGTCGGTGGCATCATTGTCGTGGCTGGCATCGGTAGCATCAGTGGAACCGGTGGTAACGGTGTTGCCCAATGACTCTGTGCCTGGGCTGGGAAGGGCTGCTGCCTGTGCTGCTGGACCTCCTGGTAGCCATAGCCCTGGTGGGTGAGGGGCTGTGGGAAGCCTTCGAATGGGAGGGACATCATCTGGGGTGGAGTAGTAGATCTGGACTGGGTGGGAGCAGGTTCCTCTGGGTCTGGAGGGTTGTGAAGCAGCTCCGTGATCCGTTCCGTCACCACCTGATACTGGGGTTCCTCCATGTTCTTGAGGGTCTGGTTGACATAGGTGAGGAAGGGCTTGTGGTTGGAGGATGAGGAGTCGGTGCTGACTAGCTGAGAGAGGAGTTCTATACTGATGCGGATGGTGTCCCTGATCTCCAGCAGGACAGTGTGGCTCTGCCCCTCCTGCTGTCTGGCTCTCTGCCTTTCTATGGAGGCGGAGCTGGGGGGGTGGATGCTGTTACAACTGTGGTGGACTCGATGTCTCCTCTCTCCCACCACAACAGGGAGTCCTCCACGCGCTCCACCACGGTGACAACAGCTGTCCTCGGGTTCTCCGCCATGGCACGCTCCACAGAAACCTGCCTGGAGACAGGGACTGACTCTCGGCTGGAAGAGGACTGGGTCACAGCAGGCTGCCAGAGTGAGAGGGTAGACAGAGGGGCTCCTGGTGCTCCTCGGTGGCAGATCTCACCCTCTAGGAAGCTGCACCTGGCCATGATGTAGGTCTCTCTGTCTGTCTGCTTTACTGTGCCCTGGCCAGATTTCTTCAGGTGCAGCTTCCCGTACCAGGTGTGCATATGTTTCCACCAGCCGAGGAGCACCTCCAAAGTGTAACCCATACTCTCCGCCCTCTCTCTCCAAGCAGCCTGCTTCCGCTTGGTGTCCCTGTACAGCCGGTGTCCCTTCCGCCACAGATAGTCATTCTCTCTCAGCCACTCCAGCACCTCATCCTCATGTTCCTCCTCAATGAAGTATTGCCTCCTCTCCCGTCCCCGCATACGCCTCTTCCTCCTTTGCCAGGATCAGATGGGCCCTCATCAGAGGGGCTCCCAGGTGGTAGGGGCTGCTCCTCCACACCACCAGCAGCAGCAGCACCAGCAGGATCATCATCATCATCATCATCATCATCATCATCATCATCATCACCAGCAGGATCATCATCAGCATCAGCATCATCAGCAGCAGCAGCAGGATCATCATCAGAAGCAGCAGCAGCAGGATCAGCAGGACCAGGATCAGCAGCAGCAGAGTAATCACCAGGAGCCCCAGCAGCACCAGCACCAGGAGCACGAGCAGGACCAGGAGCACGAGCAGGATGAACAGGATGAGCAAGACCATGAGCATGAGCAGTACGAGCAGTACGAGCAAGTCCAGGAGCATGAGCAGGACGAGCAAGTCCAGGAGCATGAGCAGGACCAGCAGGACCACCAGCAGCTTCAGCAGAGTACGCAGCAGCAGAAGCACCACCGCCAGGAGCAGCTTCTGCAGAGTACGCAGCAGAAGCACCACTGCCAGGAGCAGCTTCAGCAGAAGCTCCATCACCAGGAGAGCGAGCCCGAGCAGCTGAAGCCCCAGCAGAAGCAGAGTCAGGGGCAGGGGGCGGGAGGGTGGCCCTGTCCCTCTTGCCAGGGATGGCGGCAGGTTGCTGAGACTTTTGCTTCTTCCCCATGGTTGTGGGGTTGCTGGCTGACAGGGAGGCTGGCAGGGAGGCTGGCAGGCACCAAGGCTGACAGGAAGCCTGGCAGGAAGGCTGGCACCAAGGCTTGCAGGAAGCCTGGCACCAAGGCTGGCAGGAAGCCTGGCATGAAGCCTGGCACGAAGCCTGGCAGGAAGGCAGGCAGGCAGGCAGGCAGCAAGGCTGGCAAGCAGGCAGGCACCAAGACTGGCAAGCAGGCAGGCACCAAGGCTGGCAGGCAGACTGGCTGGCAGGGAGGCTGGAAGGCAGGCTGGCAGCAAGGCTGGCAGGCAGGCAGACAGCAAGGCTGGCAGGGAAGCTGACCAGGAGGCTTGGAGGCAGGCTGGCAGGAAGGCTGGCAGCAAGGCTGGCAGCAAGGCATGCAGGCAGGGCAGGCAAGGACTCGATGTATCCTGCAGCAGGTCTTTCCTCCGAATGCTGGCCACGTGCGAGCTGGTTCCCTTTATATCTGGGGGGCTTGCGCAATGCATCCCCCCCGCATGCACAATTAATGCTCGGCATCTGCTTAGCTTCCGCTGTGCATCCGCTAGGCTTCCGCTCTGCATCCGCTTCATCCGCTGTGCATCCGCTCTGCATCCACTTCATCTGTTCCACGTCCGCTTTGCTGAGGTCCCCCGGAAGCCCAGCAGATGTGCCATCCACTCCCATCCGCTTCCATCCGCTAGGCTTCCATTCCGCATGCGCTTTCCATCCTCCCTGCGTCCTCCCCGCGTCTGTGTTATCCGCTTCGGTTATGCAAATTTTTGCCCCTTTTGAGAGCAGATAACAACGGATGGAACATTTTGCTCGTCCGTTGTGTCCGTTTTGCATCCGTTGGGCAGTGTGGCAGGGCCTTAAAAATGAGTGGTAAATGTACAACAAATCTATTGATTTATTGAGCAACCATGGGAAATACTCTGCAGCAGAAGATTATTTTGAAAAGAGGACTTTTTATCCATTATGGCCCCACATACTGAGCCTTTATGACTCAGTTTTGCTTTTTCATCCATATTTTACTGTAGAGTAGTAGTAGTAGTTCATCAGATAAAACCATGGTAAAATCAACAAAAAGTCCATGATACACAAACCTTAAAGTTCACAATAACTATTATGGAATCTTAGACTATATTTTTATATGGCGTGAAATGAAAGAACGTGCTAAAAAGATATTTATCCACCCTAAACTTTTGTTACCTTTTCTTTTTGTAATTTAAAGACCTTCTGTTTTATTTAACTTTATAATGTAAAAACAATGTAGGAATGTTTAAAGCATGGTTATTTTTAATCACTCTATTAATATTTTTAGGAATATGTATGAAATCATCATATCCATATGGTATTTCTTTCCCCAAAAGAATAACTAAAATCAACTACTGCTATTTAATTTAGGTTATATGTGCATCAACAGTATTGAACAACATTCACGAACTCACAGGATTAGTTTTATGTAAGATAGTGTGGGGGTTTTTTTCATGCCACTACACATATAAGAAAAGACTGCTCAGATAATTTAGACATTAGTACAAAAGGGTAGAGTTTGCACTGTGACTTTACAATACATATTTTATCACTCTGGTGGCAAGATCTTGATATTTTGATGGTTGATGATTTTAGAACAATCATTTCTGAGAAGTATCTATTTTTGATTTTTGCAGCATATGCTTATTTTCTGTCTGTATAGGATACATTTTGTTTTACAGAGTAGTCTCTAGTAGGACTGTATTAAAAAGGTCCTTTAGCAGGTTTTGAAATTTTGCAAATGATATCTACTAGATGTGGAAAACATTTTATTACATAAAATGGGAAATAAAAGGATTAAGAAAAGTGTGGAGAAATTTTGCATCTTCTCTCTTAAATTGGTAATTCTACAGGTATAATACTAGGGCATTATATTGCATTTTCTATTCTTCGCAATCCAATAGAATGATAGAAAGGAGTGATAAGGAGTGATGAGAAGATTAAGAGTAATAGTGCAGACTTTGTAAATAGTTGAACAGTGTTGAAGGAATTATGTGTTTAGCAGAGTGATGGCTTTCAGGAAAAAACTGTTCTTGTGTCTAGTTGTGCAGTGCTCTATAGCGTCGTTTTTTTTTTTTTTTTATAAAGTTTTTATTAATTTTCTACAAACAGACAAACATACAAAACATTAAAAA
>BLBF01000003.1:59047630-59064544 GCA_015471245.1 Laticauda colubrina | reverse complement strand
AAAAGTATATATATATATATATATATATATATATATATATATATATATATATATATATATATATATGCACTGTACACTGCACTTTATTTCTTTATCCAAGGCTCTTATTATGACTGTCTTCTCCAGCAGCTTCAAAGCCAAACCTCAAATGTTGAAATATTGATAAGAGTCCAAGAGAGCACCTGTAATAATATTTTACTGTATTCTCCCTCTATCTTATCACATTAAAATGTCCTTGAAAAGAAGTGCTTTTCTCCCCAATTCAAATAAAATATTTTCAAGCCTCTAGTTGGCAGTGTTACAGCATCTCTAAATACTCTTTCCCCCCCCCAGCCAAAAGAAAAAATGTTTATAAAGAACTCAAACAAAAAAAAAAGATAGTCAAAGGGAGCCTCTATCCTAAAAAGAAAGTTTAAAAGATAAAAAATAAAAATCAAGTGAAAAATAAAAATATATATAAGAGAAAATTCAATCCGGTTACCTACAAAGTCACCTTAAAGTCCTCAAAGAAAATAAGAAAAAAAAAAATCCAAGTCTCAATTTGACATCACTTAAACGCCGCTCAACCCAGGTTCAGTCAAAAGAAAAATAAAGTCACAGATTTCTTCTTTGTTCAGGATGTCCTTTCAAGTCTTAATCAATTTATAATGCAAAAGAATTTCTCACCCAACTGATACACGCTCATTTAAATCCCTTTCTTTCCGGAGTTGTCCCGACTTCAGCAGCTTTAGAGGCTGCCTTTCTGCTTCCAGGAAAAGGGCTTCTCCCGGATCAAACCAGAGATTTTGCGATATCTCTGGGATCCTGGGACTGTGCCCTTCACGATCCCCGTCTCTACGGGACGGTTTAGGTCCGTTAGAACCGACCAGAGGCAAAAATATCAGCTGAGATCTCAGAGCCCCGAGATCGCAGCTGTAACACTGAGACGTAGCTCTATAGCGTCGTTTTGAGGGAAGGAGTTGAAACAGTTTATGTCCAGGATGTGAGGGGTCTGTAAATATTTTCACAGCACTCTTTTTGACTTGTGCAGTATACAAGTAGAGAGCATTTCACAGAGCCAGCTGTCGTTGGCACCATCTTGGCTGAGGTGAGCTTAAACTTCCTCTTCAGATTGCAATATAAAAATAAGAGGCTTAGTTGTAATGAATAGAAATCATGCTGCAGAACCTAATCAGCACCATATCTAGTAATTTACTTAATTTTCTTTAGCATGATAACAGCGTTAGTTACATTGCAAGTTATGTTGGTATAGTAAGAACTGGTCACATTTCTTTCTTTAAAAATTACAAATTCTGTATTGTCCAAAATCTGGGTTGTGGATCTTCGCATGTACCTTTTGTTAAGAATAACCCATGAACAGACTTATATCTAAATACACTATTCATGTAACATCAATGCGAATGATTATTATTTGTGGATGAGTCTGTCTTATTGACTTGCTCTGACTGTTTCTGCTTAAGATGTTCCTTTATCACCATCTGAAGTTACCAGAAAAGCCCTCCAGAAAAATTTACTTATTTATTTGGTTTGTCAATTGCTTACAAGATAATAGGTATAAGTAAAAACATAGTTATGAATACATGGATACATATAAGAAAAATTAAAAAATAAAAGAAACAGTTAGGACAGGGACGGTAGGCAAGTTGGTACGCTTATGCACGCCCCCTACAGACCTCTTAAAAAATGGGTGAGGTCAATAGTAGACAGTCTAAGGTTAAAGTTTTTGGGGTTTGGGGAAGAAACCATAGAGTCAGGTAGAGTATTCCAGACATTGACCATTCTGTTGCTGAAGTCGTATTTCCTGCAATCAAGTTTGGTGCGATTAACCTTGAATTTGTATCTTTTGTTTGCTCTTGTATTGTTATGGTTGAAGCTGAAGTATTCATTGACAGGTAGGACATTGCAATGTATGATTTTATATACTATAATTAGATTGGACTGAAAGCGGCGTAGTTCTAGCTTTTCTAGGTCTAGAATTTCAAGTCTGGTGGCATAAGGTATTCTGCAACAAGTAGAGGAGTGGAGAACTCTTCTTGTGAAATATTTCTGGAATTTCTCAACTGTGTTAATATCAGATACGTAATGTGGGTTCCAGACTGATGGGCTGTATTCAAGTATTGGTCTAGCAAATGTTTTGTATGCTCTAGTTAGTAGTGTAATATTACCAGAGAAAAAGCTATGTAAGATAAGGTTAACAACTCTTAATGCCTTTGTTAAGCCTGGGTTCCCCAACTAGGGTTAGGCAGACAAGCTAAACAGAATGTGCAGCGTTAGTCAGATAGGCACACAGATAAATGAGTGAGCTAAGCTTGTATGTTTATTAACATACAGTAAAAATAACAGATACGCTTGTGCTATCAAGAATATATTTTATTCCATTATAAGTTAATAGCATAGTCAAATAACAGTCCAATATTAATTTACCATTTAGTCAGTCCATTCAGGGATATTCAGTTAGCAAAGTCCATGTAGAATATCCTATGTCAGTTCACATAAAAATCAGTCCTTTGTTGTCTCTCCCGTTCGAGCAATGCAGTCTTGATTCCAAGCAGTTATCAGGGATCATCAAAGCCAGAGAGAGTGAGCAAGCCGTAGTCTTGCTACTTTTATATTGTTTTCTTAACCACTCCTTTAATTGCTATTTCACAGTTAAAGCTGTATACACTCTAACATACACTAACTATGATTCATAGTTATTATTTCACCTAAACCAGTTAGGGTGAACAATGTTATCCCTAACATTCTCCCCTTTTAGGTTACATAATAACTATGAATCATTTACATCTTTAGAAAATATTTTTCGCAACTTTCTTTAAACTTAGTTGCTCCTTGAGCTTTTGTAAATTGGTCTGCAATGTTTTCTTCTGACATGCAGTATTCCAATTTTATCAGTTCATTCTTCACTGATTCTCTTACATTCAAATATCTTAAGTCAGTATGTTTTGATCTAGTTTTTACAGCAATACTAGTAGCTAACTTTATAGCTGCTTGGTTATCCTCATACACCATAATGGAATCTTTTACAGTTATACCCATGTCCAACAATAACTGTTTGTAGAAAATTAAGTCAGTGCATAATCATGATAGACATGAAAATTCAGCTTCCATCGTAGATAAGCTAATATGCTGTTGTCTGATTGACCTCCATCCTATTAGTGTCTTACCAAATAATATAGCCATACCAGATGTTGATTTTCTAGTGTTTATATCAGTTGCAAAACTTGCATCTGCATAAGCACTAAGACTCAAATCACCCTTTGGTTCTATATATAATGCATGGTTTATTGTTCCCTTAAGATATCTCAATATTCTTTTTAAGGATTTCCAATAGCATTCTTTTGGATCTGAATTAAAACGTGCCAGCTGATTTACACTATAAGCTATATCTGGCCTTGACCAATTGCTTATATATGATAAGCTACCAATCAAAGATTGATATATGGACTTATCAAATTTGGGGCTTTGATCATTAATTTGGTAAACTTCCTGACTCATTGGAGTCTTTGCCGGTTTACAAAGTTCCATCTTATAAGTTTTAATTAATTGGTAAATTTTATCTTCTTGAGATATCTTAAAACCATTATTTGTTTTATTTATTGTCAATCCTAGATACCTTTTAATTTCACCTAAATGCTTTATTTTTATCTTTTTGGCTAATAATGATATAATCTCATTAGCTTCATTATTAGTCTTAGTTATTAAAGCAATATCATCAGTAAATAATAATAATAATGACACCGTTCCATTATTTTCTCTTTTAAACACACACGGATCTGCTAAACCAGATTTAAAACCTATATTGTTTAACTCTTTCACAGTATATTGGTTCCACTCAAATCCAGATTGTTTCAACCCGTAAAGACTTTTTTTGAGTTTCCAACAATCATTACTATTTATTTTATTTTCTTTTATGCCAATTGGTTTCCTTAAATATATAGTGTGCTGCAATGGTGCATGTAGATAAGCAGTTTCTACATCTAAATGGTTAATGACATAGTTTTTCTTAGTTGCCCACACTAATGCTGCTCTTAAAGATGTTGGTTTAAGGCTTGGCGCAAAAACTTCATCGTAATCAGATGCAGTTTGATTAAATCCTTGAGCTACTAACCTAGCTTTATGGGTAACAGTCCCATCATTTCCAGTTTTTACTTTAAATATCCATTTGCACCCAATGGATTTTTCTCCTGGAGGTAATTTGGCATCTTCATACACTTTCATTACCTTTAATGAATTTAGTTCTTTTTCCATTGCCTTTTGCCAATTCTCCTGATCCTTAGCAGGATACATCCTAAGTTCATCTACACTAGTTGGAACTTTAGTTACTTGGCAAACTATACTTGCTTGATACCTATCAGGTGGTCTAGTTACACGTGTAGTACGTCTAGGTATTATAGGACTTACAGGTGGACTTTCCTCTATTAATTGTTCTTGATCATGTAACTCTTCCTGATCAACTATTTCCTCTTGTTCTGGTCCTATTTGCTCTTCGTGGACTTCTTCTTTAATTGGACTCTTCTTATAGCTAATCTCATCTTTCTGCCTTTTGTAGGGTTCAATAAATACTTCATTATTTAAATCTTGCTCTAATCTATTCCATCCTACATGTTCTAGGAATTTTGCACTAGCACTGGTGTAAACTCTAGATGTACCTGGTTCCCAGAATCTATAAGATCGATGATTAGATGTGTATCCTACAAAAATCATTCTTTTAGCTCTATGCTGTCCTTTGTGTCTAAGTTGTGTAGGGATATGCACCCATGCTGGTGCTCCAAATGTGTGCATGTAACTTAAATCAGGTTTTGTACCATGCCACAGTGTGAATGGTAATTCACCTGTTGTTGAATTAACAACATTATTTAATATATGATTACCACACATTATTGCTTCTCCCCATAAAATGTCAGGTAATCCTGAATCAGACATCATAGTTTGTGCCATTGATTGTAATGTTTGGCCTCTTCTCTCTATAAAGGCATTATGTTGTGGCCTATATGGTGCAGACATTTTATGTTGAATACCTAACATTCTAAGTCTGTTTTTAAATTTATTATTTGTAAATTCTGTACCATTATCTGTGATGAGAGTTACTAATTTCTTTTTAGTTTTTCTTTCTGCGAATTTTATCCAATTAAATAGATTTTGATATTTTTCAGTTTTGCTCTTCATTAAATAGCAAAACCCATATCTAGAATAGTGGTCCATTATACTTAGTATGTCACGAGCTCCTCCTACACTTGGTTTTTTCGGACCTATTAAATCAGCAAATACTACTTCTAAAGGCTCTTTAGTAGTAAATCCATCAACTCTATTAGCCGGTATGACCCTGCTCTTATTTTGATTACAGGCATTACATTGCAAATACTTATTACAAGATTTCAAACTTATTCCCTTAGACAGTTCAACAGTTTTCTTAAGCATTTTAAAATTTAAATGCCCTAGCCTTCTATGTAATAAGTGAATACATTCGTCATGAGGTTTCTTATTTTCATAAATTGTGTTAGCCACCTTTAAACCATCATCATTTAACACATATAATCCACCTCTTAAAGATGCAGTAATACTCTTATCTTCTTTTTCAATGATGCAGTTATCTCCCCTAAATGTAACTACATATCCTAGTTTAACCAAAATTCTAACTGAAATTAAATTAAACTTAAGTTGTGGTACATATAACATTTTTACATTCTCTTTTATAAAAGAACAATATGCTATACCTTGACCTTTAGCTTTCAGTTTCCAGCCATTGGCTAACGATATCTGCTGTGTACTCTGGGACATTTTAGTAAATTTTTTGTTATCATTTGTTATACAATGGGATGCCCCACTGTCAACCACCCATAAATTATTTTTTACAGCTCCGTTAGTATACATGGCTAACTCTAAATTTGTATGTAGTCTTTGATGATTTTTAGTATTCTGGCCAGCGTTCTGGCGCTTTGCCTTATTGCAAAATCTTGCCAAATGTCCTCTTCCTCCACAATTAAAGCACTTTTTAATTGCGTATGCAGTAGGAGATTTATTATCTTCTTTTTGAGGTTGCTCCCTCCTTAATTCATCTCTTTCATGCCTTCTTCTGGCCTCTTCAATCAATCTGCCAGTTATATCAGTTAAAGTTAAATTGTCCTTTGGCAAAATTTCAAGTGAAGTTACGTAGTTATCATAACTTTCATCAAGGGAAGATAGAATTATATAAACTTGATGTTGTTCAGAGAATATAAGCTCTTTCTCGTGGAGTTCCTTAAAAATGCTTTGCATAGTTTTTAAATGACTCTGCATATCACCATTTGTTTGGAGATGTGTCCTGAAAAGCTTCCGTGTTAGATTTATGTGAGCACCAATATTATCTCGAACATAAATTCTCTTCAGCTTCTGCCAACACCCAAAAGCCGTTTTCTCTCCGTGGATATAAACAAGCTGTTGATCAGTTAAGGTTAATGCAATTATGCAAATGGCTTGTTGATTTTTATGCATAAATTCTTCTATCTTTAGTCTGTTTAGTCACTCTAACATACACTAACTATGATTCATAGTTATTATTTCACCTAAACCAGTTAGGGTGAACAATGTTATCCCTAACAGCCTTTTTGGCTATGTAGTTACAGTGGGCTCTAGCACTTAGATCATTAGAGATGAGTACTCCAAGATCCTTGACAGAGTTTGGATCATCAACAAAGTCTTGACTATTCAGCCTGTATTTTATTTTCTGATTTTTTTTTGCCAATATGTAAGACAGAGAATTTGTTTGTTGAGATTTGAAGTTGCTATCTGTTTGACCATTCTGATATATACTCAAGGTCAATATATTGTCATATGTGCATGACCTATCCTTTTCAGGAAGATTAGCTTAGAAACACTTTGATATTCTTGAATGAAAACCTGAAAAGCAGTAAGTTATAATTTTCTTTTTTTTAATTAAGCTTTTTAAAAAAGATGAAATATGTAAGGAAGGGAAAAAAGAAAGAAAACAAAAGGAAAGAAAAAGTGCAAGAAAAGTTAAAGAAAAATAGAAAATAGAAAAGAAAAAAGATCCAAAGAAATGATTTCCAATGTTCATCACAATTATAAGTACAATTCTATTTAACACCTCTTTCTAAAGTTTCATCATAATACTCTTATTTCTATAATCTAACCTTTCTAATTATCGAAGCCATAAATCACAAATTCATTTTTTTTCACCCAAAGAGATTTCCAGTTACCAATAAATGTAGATAATCTATTTTCTCTCATCAACGTTAGTTTATTGGTCTCAACCATTGCTATTCGTTTCACCAAGTATTCCTCCATAATAGATAGTGTTGAATAGTTATTACTTCTTTCTGTAAACATGTACATAACAGTTCCATGTACAGTATACCTCTTCTTATTTTGTGGTCCTCATATTTATCATAACATCAGAAATGTTCTTGGTATGATGGTCTCTAAGTAATATTAACTAGTAGGGAAATCTATGAGATTTTTGTAATTCTGTAATACCTGGAATCTCAGGAAACTGCTAGGTTGCATGGTCCATGATATATTAGCCTACAATGGCCCTTTGGCTTTCATAGAGAATCAGTGCATTTTCTTTTATGCTTCACTTAGAAAATCAGAAAAGACAGGAGGTGTTTATATGTTGGTGATGTTTTGGATTCATGTACAATAAAATTAGTCATGTGAATGAATCAAGTCTGAGAACCAACAATTTGCCATATATGGTGCCTGTGAATGTGTTGCAGTGTTGTTTCAACAGGTGTTGAGCAAGGATGGAAGTCCATACATTGTGTAACTACAGAAAAGATACAGAACTAATTTCATGAAATGTAGCTTTTCATTCCACTGCCTGTCCATCTCAGCATTTTTATTTTTCCAGTCACCATGGCAACTCTCTTTATTTCAATGGGCTATTTTTATTCTGAATTCCCATAGTACCATCCGTCTCCTTGAGGATTAGCACTTGCTTCTTCTCTCCAGGAGAAGGCTATAATCACGATAACAAACCTCACCACGCAGCAGGAACTAATGGATCTCCTGCAAAAAAGAGTCATCAACAGCATTAATTGTTCCGTTACCTGAAGCACAATTGAATGAATATGCCTTGAAATCACCAGGGAATAGAGTACTAAATAAATGCATAAATAAGTTTAGTGGATTCCAACTGGGGATTGTCATATGGTCAGCATTATTGGACTCTGAGGGAAAGGAGGCTGTGGACTTAACTGACTCCACCAGTGTTTCAGCAACTGTGAGATCTGAGCTTTAGACAAGGCCAGGGGAAGTTGCCCAAAGCCATAGCAACACACAATTTAAAGGAGAACACATATGAAAATAATATAGGATTTTCAAAGGAAAAGATGAACTAAGCAGAAATAGTATAATCTTCCTCAATAGTACTATTATTATGTTTGGACTTTGGCCCATATAGAGCTTTCTTCCTCAAGTAGACCTTCCATCTATCTTTGTCATTTAGACTAAAGAAATCAGAAAAAAGTCCATGTATAAAAACAGTGCCAGTATCTGGCCTCTTTCAGGACATTCGTGCCTTGAATGTTTCCCAGATATACAGGGATCATGTTTGAAGACCTGCTCTGGGTACTTCCTATGCTAAAGGGTGGTGAAGTAGTCTTCCCACCCAAACCACCTTTGCCTTCTCTTTCACCTGCTATCCAGGGTTGGAATTCTACTGGTTCGGACCGGTTTAGGCAAATTGGATATTAAATTTGCATGTGGTTCTCCGAATTGGTATTTGAACCAACTGACTGGTCCCATCGACCCCACCCTACCCCTCCCAGGTGTCTCAACAAAGCCCATTTTCGATGTAGAATCTGTGTGGAGGCTCTGGGAGGGGGAAAATGGGCCTTCCGGAAGTCCAGAAACAGGCCTGTTTCTGGCTTCCAGAGGGCCTCCAGAGCCAGGGGGAGGCCATTTTCACCCTCCCAGAGGCCCGAGAGAAGCCTCTGGACCCTTGGGAAGGTGAATGTTCTATATGTAAATTGGGTTACTCCAAAACATGCAAACCTGATTGGTTAACTAAAGTAAGCATTGGATTGGTTCACTAGGAACCAATCCAAATCAACTGAAAAAGGCGGCAAATTCAAACAGCTGCCATTGGCTACAAGCCGGCAGGCTAGCCTGTATAAAAGGCTGCCGCGGTTTCAGCCAAACGTTCCGTTCACTGACTATTTAAGAATAAAGACTTTGTTGTTGGAACCCGGTCTACCTCATGTTGTTCTGAACAAAGGTGGGATCGTCCTAAACGCGAGACCTGCACGCGGTGAGAAGAAGTCCAGACGGCAACGAAAATGCCTGGAAACAACGCACCGCCCGCACCTTTCAATCCCAACGAAGAAGATTGGGATTCCTATGCAGACCGTTTCCAAATGTACTTGGAGAGTAATGAGATGGAAGGAATCTCAGAGCAGCGTAAGAGGGCTGTGTTCTTAACACACTGCGGACCTACGGTTTTCAAGATGGCAAAGGCTCTGGCAAAGCCCCGAGATGTCAAACAACTAACGTGGCCAGAACTACAACGAATTCTGAAAGCCCACTATGCCCCGATGGTATCTAATTTAATAAAGCGACACGAATTTTACCACAGAGACCAGAGAGAAGGAGAGACCGTCGCCGATTTCGTTGCTGCCCTTAGACAAATAGGGGGTGAGTGCGATTTCCTGAACATTGACGAAGCAATGAGGGATCACGTAGTGTTGGGTTTAAGAGACTCGACCGCACAGAGTAAATTACTCAACAAGCCCAACATCACCGTAACCGAAGCCATCGCGGAAGCCACAGCCGCTGAAGCCACGAAAAAATCGGCTGTCACAATGAAGAAGATGAACACACACAACGAAGAAACAAACCCAACCAAAGACAAAAAACAGTCTACCACCACCACCCACTACGAAGAGTATGGCAAAACACCCGAGTCGAGCGAAGAAGACGACGAGGTCCACCGTTTATTCGCGAACAAAAAAGAGTGCGAAAGAAGGAATTGGCGGGAATGCACTGGCTGCGGAGGAAACCATTCCCGAGCCGAATGCAGATTTCTCGATGCCATCTGCAGACATTGCAAGAAACGAGGGCATATCAAGAAAGTCTGCAGGAACAAAAAAAGCTACAGCCCAATGAGACGCAGAAATTCCCCAACACAAGCTGAGCCAAAACGAACTGAGAGAAAGTGGCAACAAGAGAAGCGAGCCAATACACACCAAACTGTCACTATAGAAAGCGCTCAGACGGAAAGCAGGAAGAAAGTTAAAGTAATTGTAAATATTGAAGGAAAGCCTTGCAAGATGGAAGTGGACTCGGGATCTTTCCTTTCAATGGTATCTTGGGACACCATAGAACAACTAGTCCCAGGTATCGAATCCAAGGAACTTCAGAAGCAGCAACTAACCCTCAAAGACTACCAAGGTAACAAAATCTCTGTAGTTGGCATGGGACAGTTCCGAGTCGCATACAAACAGTATGTTAAAGTGCTACCGCTGACCATAGTCGACCGAGACAGACCAAGCCTCCTGGGTATCGAGTGGTTCGCACCATTGGGCATCGGGATGGCCGGAATAGACCGAGTAACCACAACCGGCTGGGAAGAAGACCTCATCCAGGAATTCCAGGACGTGTTTGACGACTCACTTGGCAAGTATCGGGGAAATCCTATTTCCTTTAGTCTAAACCCCCAAATAACACCGCGGAGACTAAATACCAGGCACGTTCCTTTTGCACTAAAGGCAAAGATAGAGGAACAGCTAGACAAATTAATAGCCCAAGGGGTATTAGAACCTGTGGACCATGCCAAATGGGAAATGCCTATAGTTACACCTATTAAACCAGACGGGTCCGTTAGAATCTGTGGTGACTATAAGGCTACCCAGAATCACGCATTGCAACAGAGCGCATACCCGGTGCCTGTAGTCCAACATTTACTACACTCCCTGGGAAAAGGAAAATTTTTTGCTAAACTCGACCTAGCGCAAGCTTATCAACAGCTCCCAATGGACCCAGAGACAGCTGAAGCACAGACTATAGTTACCCACAAGGGCGCTTTTAAGTGTAACAGACTCCAATTTGGAATGAGTGTAGCACCAGGCGTTTTCCAGAGTCTAATGGAGCGCCTCCTAAATGGCATACAAGGAGTCGTACCATATTTTGACGATGTCCTCATCTCAACCAAAGATGAAGCTCAACTTAAAGACAGACTTAAAAAAGTACTCACTAAATTTAGAGATTCTGGCCTCAAAGTAAAAAAAAAAAGTGTTGCCTAAAAAAAAATAGCGTCGAATTCCTGGGCTATTTAATAGACGGAGAGGGTATACACCCTACAGACAAAAAAATTAAAGCTATCAATGAAGCGCCAGAACCAAGAAACAAAACCGAACTACAAGCATTTCTTGGACTGATAAATTTTTATAATGTATTCCTACCAAATAAAGCCACAATAGCAGAACCATTACACTGTTTATTGGACAAGAAAGCAATTTGGACTTGGGGTTATAGAGAGAAGAATTCCTTCCAAAAAATTAAAAATTTGCTAACATCAACAAACGTTCTCATTCAATTTAGCAACACACTGCCATTGAGGGTACCTGCGACGCTTCGCCATTCGGAGTCGGTGCCATCCTGAGCCACCAACTGCCTGATGGCAGAGAGGCACCCGTCGCATATTACTCAAGGACCCTGTCTAAAACCGAGAGAAATTACAGCCAACTCGACAGAGAAGCTCTAGCAATTGTCGCTGGAGTGAAACGTTTCCACGAGTACCTCTACGGGCGGACTTTTCAAATTATAACAGACCACAAACCGCTAATGGGAATTTTGGCGGGAAACAAGCCAACACCAAATATCCTTTCTCCGAGAATGACTAGATGGTCAGAGTTCCTAGCAGCCTATTCCTACACTCTGACACATCGACCAGGGAAACAAATTTCCCATGTGGATGCTTTGAGCAGAGCACCCTTACCAGCAACCGAGGAAGACCCGGCACCAGCGATGACAGCATTACAAATAGAGACTTGCCCCGATCTACCCATATCAGCTTATGATGTCGCCAGAGCCACCGCGAAAGACTCATTGACTGCCCGCGTTCTTAGCTGGGTAGGTAAAGGCTGGCTGGAAAACCAAAAAACTGAAAACTTTAAACCTTTCCGGACCAGACAGACTGAACTTTCTATTCAAAAGGGTTGTTTATTGTGGGGCGATCGGGTAGTCATTCCTAACAAACTACAACCCAGGGTACTTAGGATGTTACATGAAGGGCACCCGGGAATTGTAAAAATGAAAAGCCTTGCTAGAAGTTATGTTTGGTGGCCAGGTATTGATAGGGACATAGAATATTGGGTAAGCTCATGCAACAAATGCCAGGGAATTAGCCCGTCCCCGCCTAAAGCACCCATTAGAGACTGGGAAACCCCACGAGGCCCTTGGTCAAGAATCCACATCGATTTCGCGGGTCCTACCAAGGGGCATACATTCCTGATTGTCGTTGATGCCTATTCTAATTGGCTAGAAGTAAAAATCATGCCATCAACGACAACAGAAACTGTAATTAAACAACTAGACAACCTTTTTGCCACCCATGGTCTACCGGACGTCCTCGTATCAGATAATGGGCCACAGTTAACCAGCCTACAATTCGAGCAATACCTAGCCTCCCTAGGTATAAGACATGCCCTAACCGCGCCGGCTCACCCGGCTGCAAACGGCAGGGCTGAGAGAATGGTCCGGTTTACCAAAGAGGGGTTAGAAAGAATGGACACCGGAGATGTCCAACAGAAAATAAACCGATTGCTCACACTCCAGCACATAACGCCCAGTACCACGACCAACAAATCCCTAGCAGAATTACTCATGGGGAGGAAATTAAGATCACACCTTGATAGGTTGCACCCAAATTTTACGCCAGAAAACCCTCCCGACTCCTCTACACGATTTAGAAAATTTGAAATAGGTGATTTGGTTTACGCTAAAAACTTCACCGGGGACCACGCAAATAACAGGCCCCAAATCCTACCGGTTAACAATTGACAACGGCAGGAAATGGAAGTGGCACATAGACCAGCTCCGTTCCCGAAACAGAACAAAATACAGACATACACCCATACATTGAAAAAAACGGTGAATGGCAAACCAAGGTGGGGGGGGAAATGCGAGAAATAAATAAAGAACTGTTACAAACAAAACCTGAAGAGATTAACAAACAAAAAGAGCAAATGAAAGACTCACTGTTTGAAGAGACTTGTGGGAAGAGCCCATCGGAAGGGGACAGCCAGGCCAGCTTGACCTGCCCGGAGGAAACGGGAGGGAGCGGCAAAACCGCCGGCCTAAGAAACTCAGGCGGCAGTAGAATGGTTGACTCACCCTTCCAGACGGTTCCAGAGAGAGGGACGGATGACACAGCAGCCCCATCCAAACCGATCGAAGTCTCCGCCAAAAATGAACTGCGCAAGTCCAGTCGAGTCAGGAGAAGCCCCGCCTACCTGCGCGACTACGTCACCACGTAGGACTGAACTAAGGGGGGAGGGGTGTTCTATATGTAAATTGGGTTACTCCAAAACATGCAAACCTGATTGGTTAACTAAAGTAAGCATTGGATTGGTTCACTAGGAACCAATCCAAATCAACTGAAAAAGGCAGCAAATTCAAACAGCTGCCATTGGCTACAAGCCAGCAGGCTAGCCTGTATAAAAGGCTGCCGCGGTTTCAGCCAAACGTTCCGTTCACTGACTATTTACGAATAAAGACTTTGTTGTTGGAACCCGGTCTACCTCGTGTTGTTCCAAACAAAACAGTGAAAAACTTCCTTACTGGAAGTTCCAAGCCCATGCCCACCCAGCAACTGGGCAGTAAACTGGTTGCTAGGATTTTTGAATCCCACCCCTGCTGCTATCATTATTGTCAAAAGATTCTAACTTCTTAGCCATGAGAAGTAAGCTATGGAGGAAGAACATAAGCAAGGCTGAAGGGATGAAATTCCATATGCATTAATGTTGCAATAGCTCTTTAATTCATGCCTACAATATAAATGTTTGTGGAGTTCATGTTGTATATGGTTATATTCCAGATCCAGTTAAAAGCGGCAAGACCATTTGAGGCAGGCAAGACCATTTGAAATCAATTTTCATGTATCCAGGGGGTGGTAGCCAGGTCTAGTCTTATGAGTCAGAATTGACCAAGAAATTCTAGTCTCAATGTGTTGATCTAGTGCTGCAACAAATTATAACAGCATGGCATTTTCACCAGAAAGAAAAATATTTTCTTGCCTAAAATGATGTGACAATGATGACCTATTTTTCTCAGACACACTTGACAAACTAATCCCCTTGCTGTTTTTATATTCATTTTCAATACCTTTCCCTTTGTACAGAGAAAATCTTAATAACATTCTTTCAGTGGGAAGATGGTTTTATGTTTTTATGTTTTGTATGTGTATGTTTGTTTTAAAAAAATAAAAACTTTTTAAAAAATAACATTCTTTCGGTTATCAGGCCAGGTGCAATCTTAACATACATGTTAGACAAATCATACAGCCATTCCATACGCGAACTAAATCTATATTTTAACATTTTTTCAGTTACAATGTCTACATCTCCAGCTAAAACATTTTCAACATTTTCCTAACAATTAATCCTGTCATTGGTCCTTTACTAATTTTTAGTATTTAATCATAAATAATCAAATCAGTTATCCTGCTGGATTTTTATTCATTGCTTTGCCATATGTTTAAACCACATTGTTTGACATGGACTTTCTAAGCAGATACTCACCACTCCCTAATCCCAATCTTTCTCAGGTCTTTAAGAGAATCCATCACCATCTCTTGGGTAATTGACTCCTGTATATGTGTATCTAATTTTCAAATATTTTTTGAATATAAGCTAAGAAATGCCATCACCACTCTCTACCTTCTGCTCAAAATTGGATGAATACTTGTTGAGAAAGTGAAGATAGTATATAAAGTTACATCTCTAATGAGTATGACTAAATCCCAAGAAAAATAATTCCATTCCTCAATTCACATTAGCCCTTTTCTCATAGATGGAAACTTCAGTAAATAAGTGGTAATTCCAGTTGTAGTGTCACTGTTTTCTTAGCTTGATTTTATAACTTTTAATGTGTGCTTTCCCTTTATTTTTCAGAAGTTTAGAGCACACTATATTTCTCTATAGCGTAGTTATTTTATTATCTCATATTATTTAATATAACATAATATAATTGTTGGTTGCTATAAAAGGATTTCTCCAAGGAGCCATCCTCTTGGTTTCTGTTAAGCCATTCTTTTGTCTGCAGTAGCTTGCTTGGAGCTGTTCTTAGTATGCTGATCTTTTTCTTCCAGTCTGATCTTTCATATTAGTAGAGTACTGTGTAGCGTTTTTTCTTCTCTTCTCTTTCCTTTCCTTTTTTGTTGATTTTGCATCCAAGATATTCAGTTATAATTACAGAAATACTGTACATTATCTAGTATGTTTCTTGTAGTGAGCTGTTTATATTTTATATTACAATATTGGCATCTTTTAAAGGTAGTGCTATCTGATTTTTGAGAACAAGCTTCAATGCAGGCAACCTTATAGTGTTGATTTGTCCTTTTCGAGATGTCCATTTATTCTTTATATCAATTTCTTTTGTTTTTTAATTAGAGGGCTTTATTATTTCTGAAGAGAAGGCAGAGGAGAGGATGCTAGTTTAATGCCTTCTCACACTGCCCAACGGATGCAAAATGTTTGTAAAAAGGACACAACGGATGAGAAAAATGTTCCATCCGTTGTTATCCGCTCTCAAAAGGGGCAAAAATTTGCATAACCAGAGCGGATAACATGGAAAGGAATGGACGCGGGGAGGACGCAGAGCAGATGGAAAGCGGATGCGGAACAGAAGCCTAGCGGATGGAAGCGGATGGGAGTGGATGGCACATCCGCTAGGCTTCCAGGGGGCTGCAGCAAAGCGGATGCAGAACGGATACAGTGGATGCAGAGCGGATGAAGCACATGCACAGCGGAAGCCTAGTGGATGCACAGCGGAAGCCTAACGGATGCCGAGCGCTAATTGCGCATGTGGGGAGGATGCATTGCGGAAGCCCCGCGGATATAAAGGGAAGCAGCTCGGAAGCAGGACACCATTCAGAGGAAAGACCTGCTGCTGGACGGATTGACACCCTTACCTGCCCTGCCTGCATGCCTGCCTGCAAGCCTTACTGCAAGCCTTGCTGCCAGCCTCCCTGCCAGCCTTGCTGCCAGCCTCCCTGCCAGCCTTGCTGTCTGCCTGCCTGCCAGCCTTGCTGCCAGCCTGCCTTCCAGCCTCCCTGCAAGCCAGTCTGCCTGCCAGCCTTGGTGCCTACCTGCCTGCCAGCCTTCCTGCCAGCCTTGGTGCCTGCCTTCCTGCAAGCCTTGATGCCTGCCTGCCTGCCAGCCTTGGTGCCAGCCTTCCTGCAAGCCTTGACATTTGACTTGGGTCATTTTTGTTTTATAGCTTGTTGTTAATAAAGTCTATCTTTGATTCACACACTTGCCTCATTTCTTTTTTTTAATATAGTCTTGGTGGAAACTTTTAGAAATGGTTTAAGCCTTTGCATGTTTGTGGGATGGGTAAGGATAGCAGTGGGGTGGGGAGGGATACCTTTGGGATGGGTAATAGCTGTGGGATAGATAAACCTCCAGTGCAAGCATAGTGGGACTGTATGGTCCACCCTCCCAGGTGCCACAACTATGGCCCTTTATTATCAGTAATAATGTAATAATCATCCACACATGTCAACACAAACACAACTCTTTATTAAACGCCCTGTTCATTTTAGGCCCACCCAACATACATGGCCCAATCTCATCCGTGTGATGAGATAGGCTGAAGGAATCATCCATTAAACATCTATCCTGTCTTGCCACTCCACTGCTCCAGCTGGGGAGTTGCACCAGTGTTTCAGGAGGTTGCGCTGCTTCTTCCCTTCAC
>BLBF01000003.1:59021139-59038896 GCA_015471245.1 Laticauda colubrina | reverse complement strand
AAGAAGAAGAAGAAGAAGCAGCCACGCCCACCCAGTCACATGGCCACATGCACCTAGCCACATCCAAAGCACATTCTAAATCAAATCCAAACATTGCACAACCCTAATATAAACAAAAGAATAATTTTGCTGCATCAAGTCATGCAATCTCTTCTCTGTTCTGTATGGAACTTGGTAGGTTCCAAGTCCTTTGTTCTGATTGGCCGAAAAGGCCACTTACAGATTGGTTCACTAAGAATTAAACAAGTGTCATTGGCCACAAGCTGGCAGGCAAGCCGCTATATAAAGGGCTGCCGCAGCTTGGGCTATGTTCCGTATCTTTTGCCTAGCGAGTTAAATAAAAGAGTTGTTGTTTGGAACCCGGTCTCACCTGCTTCTTTTCAGACAGAACACTGGCGAAAAAGGTGGGATCGTCATAGAAGCAGAGACCGAAGTACATGGCGATCTGAACCAAACGAGAGAGATGGCCGGTAACAATGCGCCGCCCGCACCCTTCAATCCTGATGAAGAGGATTGGGAATCGTATATCGATCGCTTTCTTATGTTCTTAGAAAGCAACGAGATGGAAGAAATCTCAGACCAAAGGAAGAGGGCTGTCTTCCTTACACACTGCGGACTGGCCGTATTCAAAATGGCGAAGGTGCTGGCGAAACCCAGAGATGTCAGACAGATGACCTGGTCCGACCTAAACCGAATGCTCCAAGCACAGTACGCACTGGTGGTCTCAAATTTAATCAAAAGGCACGAATTTTACAAAAGGGACCAGAAAGAGGATTAAACCATAGCAGATTTTGTGGCAGCTTTAAGACACATCGGAGAGCCTGTGAGTTCCAAAACATGGACGAGGCAATGAGAGACCACGTAGTCCTTGGCCTGAAAGACTCTATCCTTCAGAGCAAACTATTGAATAGGCCGAACATAACCGTGGCTGAAGCCATTGCAGAGGCAACCGCCGCCGAAGCAGCAGAGAAGTCAGCAGCCACTATGCGGCAAATGAATGCAGTTCCAGACCTGCCAATCTAAACCAGGGAGAAGAAGGCAGAGCAAGGAAAGAAACAGCCCACAGCGACAACCCACCACGAGGACATCAAAACCCAGAGTGACACCGAAGACGACGACGACGAAGATGTCCACAGATTCTATTCAGATAGAAAATGGTGCCAAAAGAGGAGGAATCGGCGGGAATTTCAATATGCAGGCTGCGGAGGCAATCACCCATGGTCTGAATGCAGGTTCCTCGATGCAATATGCCATGCTTGTAATAAAAGGGGGCACATTGAAAGGGTCTGCCACAACAAAAAGAGCTATAGTCCAAAAAGACGCGGCAGCATGCCCCCCAGACACGATGACAGACAAGTCGGCAACAGATGGAACCGCAATAAGAGAACCGGTGACAGGGAAGAAATGCATCAGACAGTCACCATCGGCAATACCAGGGCGGAAAGAAGGTTCGGATAGAGGTGAGCATCGAGGGGAGACCCTGTGAGATGGAAGTCAACTCAGGGTCATTCCTATCAATGATATCCTGGAATACCATCCAGCGCCTAATTCCGAACATTAAACAAAGAGAACTACAGAAACAAAAACTAGTGTTAAAAGACTATCAGGGAAATCGAATCCCAGTAGTAGGCCTTGGACATTTTCTAGTTGAATTTAAACACCACGTCGAAGTCTTGCCTCTGACTATCGTCTACCGTGACCGCCCTAGCCTGTTAGGGATCAAATGGTTTGCACCCCTGGGAATCGGGATGACCGGGATCAACTGCATAGCTACAACCAACTGGGAGGAGAACCTACTCCAAGAATTCCAAGATGTATTCGATAGGACTCAAGGCAAGTACAAGGGGACCCCAATTTCATTTAGCCTAGACCCAAAAATAGCCCCCATCCGTTTAAAGGCCAGACATGTCCCATTCACACTAAAACCAAAAATTGACGAGCAACTGAATCAGTTAATAGTGCAAAGGGTTTTAGAACCAATTGACCACGGCAGGTGGGAAACCCCTATCGTCACACCAGTGAAGCCAGATGGGTCGGTGAACATCTGCGGGGACTATAAGGCAACCCTGAACCATGCGCTCCAACAAAGCGCATACCCAGTGCCAGTAATGCAACATTTACTGCACTCGCTAGGGGGAGGAAAAATATTTGCAAAACTCGACCTAGCTCAGGCCTATCAACAGCTACCCGTTGATACCATAACAGCAGAGGCACAGACTATAGTAACACATAGAGGGGCATTCAAATGTAACCACCTCCAATTCAGTGTCACCGTTGCCCCAGGTGTGTTCCAAAGCCTCATGGAACACCTACTAAACGGAATCAAAGGTGTCGTCCCATACTTCAACAATGTACTGGTCTCAGCAAAAAATGCCAACCAGCTAGAGACCAGGTTAAGAGAAGTTTTAACACGATTTAGGAAATCAGGCCTCAAAGTAAAGAGGGAAAAATGTGAACTGGCCACTAACCGGGTTGAATTTTTGGGCTATTTAATCGATGAGCAAGGCATTCACCCCACTGAAAAAAAAGTGAAGGCTATTAAAGACGCTCCCAGACCCAAAAACAAAACCGATCTCCAGGTGTTCCTAGGCCTCATAAATTTTTACAACGTGTTCCTGCTCCATAAGGCAACACTAGCAGAACCCCTACATCGACTACCAGATAAAAAAATCGCTTGGACATGGGGCCACCAGGAACAGAAAGCCTTCCAAGGTATCAAAGACCTATTAACGTCAGACACCGTTCTCATCCAGTTTAGCAATACCCTGCCTCTCATGGTTACCTGTGATGCCTCGCCTTTTGGGGTTGGCGCCATCCTGAGTCACCAACTTCCAGACGGCAGAGAGGCACCGGCCGCCTTTTACTCAAAGATGCTCTCCAAGGCGGAACGCAATTACAGCCAACTTGATCGGGAAGCCCTCGCAATCGTCGCCGGAGTCAAATGATTCCATGAGTACCTTTACAGTAGACCCTTTTCTACCATAACCGATTACAAGCCTCTTCTGGGAATTCTAGTGGGCAACAAGCCAACCCCAAACATTCTGTCACCTAGAATGACGAGGTGGTCTGAATTCCTCGCTGCCTATTCCTACAAGCTGCTCCACCGAACCCGGCAAAACCATCTCACACGCCGACGCCCTGAGCCGTTCCCTGTTGCCCATCACAGAGGATGACCCTGCTCCAACTACCTCCACTTTTCAGCTTGAGACCTGCCCAGAGTTACCGCTGACTGCAGCCGACGTCGCAAGAGCCACAGCCAAAGACCCTTTGACAGCGCGCATACAGAACTGGGTAGGTAAAGGCTGGCCGGAGGAAAACAAAAGTGAGACTTTTCAACCTTTCAGTGCCAGACAGACCGAACCGTCTATTGAAAAGGGGTGCATCTTATGGGGTGACAGAGTGGTAATCTGAGCAGCCTCCAAGAAAATGTCCTGGGCATGTTGCATGAGGGTCACCCAGTCATAGTCAAAATGAAAGCCCTGGCCAGGAGTTACGTCTGGTGGCCAGAGCTGGACAAAGACATTGAACGCTGGATTGCAACATGCCACGACTGTCAGAAAGCGAGGCCTACCCCTCCACAGGCACCAATAAGGGACTGGGAAACTCCCCGGGGTCCATGGTCCAGAGTGCATATTGACTTCGCTGGACCAACGAAGGGGAACACTTTTTTGATTGTGGTTGCTGCATATTCAAACTGGTTGGAAGTCATCCTCATGGCTTCCACAACCACCGAGGCTGTTATGAAACAGCTCAACAAACTGTTTGCAACGCATGGTCTACCTGATTTACTGGTTTCGGTCAATGGGCCTCAGTTTACCGCCTTGCAATTCGAACAATATCTGGCTGCCCAGGGTATCCATCACACCTTAACCGCGCCGGCCCATCCGGCTGCAAATGGCAGGGCCAAACACATGGTTTGGTATACTAAAGAGGGCCTAGAGAGAATGGACAAGGGGGATGTGCAGGACAAACTAAACCGACTACTAACCTTGCAACATATTATCTCTAGTAGCACAACAAATAAAAGCCCGGCTGAACTTTTAATGGGAAGGAAACTACGGTCCTACCTGGACAGGTTACATCCCACTTACACCTGGGACAAACCCCCAGACTCCTCCAGCAAATACTGTATCTTTGAAATTGGCAACCTAGTCTATGCCAAGAACCTTACTGGGGATCCTCTATGGCTGCCAACCACCATCACACAAATCACAGCCCCCCAGTCCTACTGACTAACTTTAGACGATGGAAGGGAATGGAAGCGGCACATAGACCAGCTTCGTTCCCGCAACCTTGAACGAAAAACCACGGTAGAACCAAAAATAATAAATTCCGACTATAAAATAACCAAGGGGGGGAAGTACAAATAACAAAAAAAGGGAGAGACGACCCTCTCATAACAAGACAACAAACTCTGCAAAACGACAATCTAACCAAACAAAAAGAGCATTCACGGTTAGATGAGCCCCAAGAAAGAAGTCCGGGAGAAGGAGAGCGAAGCGAGGCCTTCCTGGAAGGTAGCAGCCAGGCCAGCTCAACCAACCTGGTCAAACCAGGAGGTAGCGGTGGAGCCATCTCAACTGGCCCAAGAGACTCAGGCGGGAGCAGCATGGCTGACTCACCCTTCCAGGAGGTTCCATGGAGAAGGTCGAGAGAAGCAGCGATCCTGTCCGAACCACTTGAAGACCAAAACACGACTGAGCCACGGAGGTCAACTAGGACTAGAAAAAGCCCCACCTACCTGCGCGACTATGTCACCCACGTTGGACTGAACTAAAGGGGGAGGGGTGTTCTGTATGGAATTTGGTAGGTTCCAAGTCCCTTGTTCTGATTGGCCGAAAAGGCCACTTACGGATTGGTTCACTAGCTTCTCTATTCTTATTTATCAGGTTTAAATATGAAGATCATATCACTGTAGACTGCTCCTAATAGATAATTCTCTTAAAATAAATTGTAAAGAACATGCTATTAATTTATATTCATATCCCTCTGATCTTTGAAAAGGTCAGAGCAGTTTATATGATATTTTCATGCCGATATCTATTACTCAAGTATTCTTACACCAAGTGAGTCAGAGCTACAATTCCCAGAATTCCCAGCTATTTTAGAAATGAAATCTCAATCCATTGAAGCCTACCAAATTGGGGGGAAGTGTCTTTTTGTTTTGTTCTGCTAAATTGAGAATTTTGTGGAGCAGCACATGGCTGACCATGTCAGAACTGATAAGGAGAGTTAAACCTTTTTATGATTTGAATAGGATGCCATGAATAAATACCAAGACCATGGTGAAGTCAAAAACATCCCAAAAGTCACGGGCTAATCTCTCACTATGTAGCAATAGCACATAGACTTATATACTGCTTCACAGTGCTTTTCCGCCCTCTCTAAGTGGTTTACAGAGTCAGCATATTGCCCCCAACAATCTGGGTCCTCATTTTACCAACCTTGGAAGGATGGAAAGCTGAGTCAACCTTGAACTCCAGCCTGTGAGCAGAGTTAGCCTGCAATACTTCGTCCTAACCATTCAAACAGACAATCGGAGTTGGAAGGGACCTTGTAGGTCATCTAGTCAACCCTCCACCCAAGCGGGAGTCCCTACACCATTTCTGCTAAATGGCAGTCCAATCTCTTCTTGAAAGCCTCAAGTGATGCCCACTTGCCCATAACTTCTGAGGGCAAGCTGCTCCATTGGTTGATTGTTTTCACTGTCAGAAAGTTTCTCCTTATTTCCAGGTTAAATCTCTCCTTGTTCAGTTTCTATCCATTATTCCTTGTCTGGCCTACATGTGCTTTAGAAAATAGCTTGACCCCTTCCTCCCTGTGGCAGCCCCTCAAATATTGGAAGACTGCTATCATGTCTCCCCTGGTCCTTCTCTTTACCAGACTAGCCAAGCCCAGTTCCTGCAACCGTTCGTTGTATGTTTTAGCCTCCAGTCCCCGAATCATCCTGGTTGTTCTTCTCTGTACTTTTTCTAGAGTCTCAACATCTTTTTTATTATGTGGTGAACAAAACTGGGTGTAGCACTCTAGGTATGGTCTTCGTAAGGCTTTATAGAGTGGTATTAGTATTTCCCTTGATCTTGATTATATCCCTCTTACATTACATTAGCTTTTTTGGCTGCTGCTGCACACTGCTGCCTCATATTTAGCTGGTTGTCCACTAAGACTCCAAGATCCCTCTCACAGTTACTGCTATTGAGCCTGGTTTCACTCAGTCTATATGTGTCCTTTTAGTTTTGCTTGCCTAAGTGTAGGACTTTACTTTTCTCTACATTGAATTTCATTTTATTAGATATAGCCCAGTGTTCTAGTCTATCAAGATCCATCTGGATCTTGAGCCTATGTTCTTGGGTGTTAGCTATTCCTGCCAGTTTAGTATCATCTGAAATTTGATAAGTTCCCCTTCTATTCCCTCATCTAAATCATTAATGAAGATATTGAAGAGTACTGGGCCTAAGACAGAACCTTGTGGCATCCCACTGCTTACTTCCCTCCATGTAGACTTAGACCCATTAAGGACTACTCATTGAATACAGTTTGCCAGCCAGTTGCGAGTCCATCTAGTGGTGGTGCTATCTATTCCATTTTTTTCTAGCTTACTAAAGCCCATGTCACACTGCCCAACGGATGCAAAAAGGACCCAGTGGACAAGCAAAATGTTCCATCCGTTGTTATCCGCTCTCAAAAGGGGCAAAAATTTGCATAACCGGAGCAGATAACACGGACGCGGGGAGGCCGCAGGGCGGATGGAAAGCGGATGCGGAACGGAAGCCTAGCGGATGGAAGCAGATGAGATCGGATGGCACATCCGCAGGGCTTCCGGGGGGCCTCAGCGAAGTGGACGCAGAACGGATACAGCGGATGCAGAACGGACGCCGAGCGGATGAAGTGGATGCACAGCGGATGAACAGCGGATGCATAGTGGAAGCCTAGCGGATGCCTGGTGTTAATTGCGCATGCGGGGAGGATGCATTGCGTCAGCCCCGTGGATATAATGGAAGCAGCTCGGAAGCAGGTCGCCATTCAGAGGAAAGACCTGCTGCTGGACGGATTGGCTGCCTTGCCTGCCCTGCCTGCATGTCTGCCTGCCAGCCTTGCTACCAGCCTTGCTGCCAGCCTCCCTGTGAGCCTTGCTGCCAGCCTGCCTGCAAGCCTTGCTGCCAGCCAGTCTGCCTGCCAGCCTTGCTGCCTGCCTTCCTGCCAGCCTTGGTTCATGTCTGCCTGCCAGCCTTCCTGCCAGCCTTGGTGCCTGCCTGCCAGCCTTGGTGCCTGCCTGCCTGCCAGCCTTCCTGCCAGCCTTGGTGCATGCCTCCCTGCCAGCCTTCCTTCCAGCCTTCCTGCCAGCCTTGGTGCCTGCCTCCCTGCAAGCCTTGCTGCCAGCCTTGGTTCCTGCCAGCCTCCCTGCCAGCCAGCAACCCCACAACCATGCGGAAGCACAGCAAGCCTCAGCCATCTGCTGCCAGCCCTTGCAAGAGGGACAGGGTTACCATCCCGCCCCCTGGCCCTCACTCTGGTTCTGCTGGGGCTTCTGCAGCACGGGCTCGCTTTTCTGGGGCTGAGGCTGGGGCTTCTGCTGCTTCTGCTTCTGGAGGAGCTGATGACCAGCACCAGCCACCTCCACAGCACCTGGACCCTTCACCCCTGAGACTGAGCGACCAAGAGGAGTGCCAGAGACTCATTTTTGTTTTATAGCTTGTTGTTAATAAAGTCTATTTATGATTCACACACTTGCTTCATTTCTTTTTTTTAATAAAGTCTTGGTGGAAACTTTTAGAAATGGTTTAAGCTTTTGCATGCTTATGGGATGGGTAAGGATAGCTTTGGGATGGGTAATAGCTGTGGGATGGGTTAGGATAGCAGTGGGATAGATAAACCTCCAGTGCAAGCATAGTGGGACTGTATGGTCCACCCTCGCAGGTGCCACACCTATGGCCCTTTATTATCAATAATAATGTAATAATTATCCACACATGTCAACATAAACACAACTCTTTATTAAACGCCCTGTTCATTGTAGGCCAACCAAACATACATGGCCCAATCTCATCTGTGTGATGAGACAGGCTGAAGGAAGCATCCATTAAGCATCTACCATCCTGTCTTGCCACTCCACTGCTCCAGCTGGGGAGTTGCACCATTGTCTCAGGAGGTTGCGCTGCTTCTTCGCTTCATGTGAGGCTCTGTTGGGGCCTTGCACATCCTGAGTGTCTATCAGGTTTCGCCCTTTCTCCATTCCCCAGGATCCGTGTCCCCATTGCCTTGCTGGAGGTCCACGAGCCTGTTCTTCAAGACTGGGTAGCGGGTGCACATGAGATTGTGCAGGATGCAGCAAGCTTCCATGATCCTCCTCACGGTCTCTGGGCAATGCTGCATGGTGGTGAGAAGTACCTGGAACCTGTTGGCCAGGATGCCAAAGGCGTTCTCCACCACCCGCCTTACCCTGGACAGCCTGTAGTTGAAGATCCTCTCTTCACGGGTGAGGAGTCTGGAAGTGTTGGGCTTCATGAGGTAGGTTGTGAGGGAGAAGGCGTCATCCCCCACAATGAAGTAGGGCACATCTTGTGTGTCGTTGGGCAGAGGTTCTGGATCTGGGAAGCCCACGATGAGGTTGCATTCCAGCTCCTCCTTGAGGTGACTGGTGTTGTATACCTGAGCATCTGAAGATGAGCCGTTTCCTGAAGCATCGATGTACATGAACTTATAGTCAGCATCAACCATGGCAAAGAGGACGATGCTGAAGAAGCCCTTGGAGTTGAAATAAGTGGACCCTGACTTGGGTGGTGCTTTGCAGGCCACGTGCTTCCCATCAATGGCTCCAACGGTGTGTGGGAAGTTCCACTTCTGATACCACTGCTCTGCAACTTTCTTCCATCCTTCTTCAGTGGAGGGATACTGGAGGAGCTCCTCCTTGTATTCTTCGATGATGGTCTGCACCACTTCTCTGACCACAATGCTGATGGTGTTGTGTGGCACCCTCCAGCCGTACTGTATGCTCCTGTAGGAGGTCCCTGAGGCCAGGTGGTGCAGAGTTAGTGCCACCTTGAGCCCAGGTTCCAGGCTGGGCCAGAAGCTGGTGTTTGCCTTGATCAACCTAGGTCTCAGCCGCTCCACAACTTCGTCAAACATGGCTGGAGGCATCCTCATGAAGTTCTGGAATGCCCGAGTGTCTTCGTTCCTGAGCTCCACCATCAGCTTGTTGTACAGTCCATCCTCTGCTCTTCTGGCGAACCATCTTTGGATCCAGACTCTTTTTGGGTGGCTCCTTTTCTTCTCACAGTAGAGTTCACAGAGCCTGCAGATGGCTTCGCACTGTTGCAGAAGGATGGTGGCTGCCGAAAGGACTTTGTTACAATCCACAGTGGACATGACTAGATGCTGTGGAAGAGGAAGAGGCAGATGAAGCCTGCAGAGATCTGCAGCGCTGGGCTGCTGTTCTGAAAGTGAGATGCAGGCGAGTTGCTCCCCCTTTTTATAGGCAGTATAGGTTTTCCGCTAGGCATCCACTAGGCATCCTCTAGGCATCCTCTAGACATCCTTAATATCCGAGATAGGTCCCCTCTGCGAACGTTTTTTCCGTTTTAAACGCTTTGTTTCCATTCTGCATCCTCTAGGCATCCGTTCTGCATCCATTCCGCGTCCGTTCCGCTTCCTCCCTGCATCCGAGCGGATGGAGTTCCGTGGATGTGTCGCGGACGCCTAGCGGATATAGCGGATGCGTAACGGATGCGTAATGGATGACTAGCGGATGAGTAGCGGATGCAGAATGGACGAACTGGATACATTTTCCGCGCAAAAGTTTTGGGCAGCCCAAAACTTTTGGAGCAGATGAAACTTCCATAAACGGATGCTGGACGGATAGAGAGGAAGCCAAATGGAGGCAGTGAGTACATCGCGTTTTCGAACAGATGGCAAGGTTTTTTGTCCATTTTACATCCTCTTTGCATCCGTTGGTTCAGTATGACATGGGCTTAAGAAGTAGGTTGTGGTCTACTTTGTTGAAGGCCTTGCTGAAATCTAAATATATTATGTCCACGTATTTTGCTGGTCTACTAATTTAGTCACTGAATTGAAGAATGAAATAAGATTGGTTTGGCATGATCTGTTTTTAACAAACTCTTGTTGACTGCTAGTTATTACTTGTTTCTAGATGTTGGCAGATCTGTTTTTTATTATATTTTCCAGTATCTTCCTGGGTTGATGTTAGGCTGATTGGTCTATAGTTTCCTGGGTCTGTTTTTTTTCTTCTTTTTTGAAGATGGGAACCACGTCAGCTCTTTTCCAGTCCTCTGGTAGTCCACTCAGGTTCAGAGATTCTTGAAACTCCCATCTGTTCCTCACACTCTTCCAGGGAAGAGATGACAACTGGCTTAGTTCATGTGAATATAGATTAATATCGCTACAGCATTGGTTTTCTCAGGCACTTCACTGGCAGCTATTCTATTGCCTGATGGTTCTATGCTTGCTGCTAAATTTATAAAAAAAGAGGGTCAAGAGAAGGTGAGAAGAGCTTTATTTTTAAAAATTCTGTGAAGTGTAGAAAAATGAAAGTGGTGTTAAATGCACTTGAAATTGACCCAAATTTACACAAGTCTCATAGATTAGAAAATGAATCCCACACTACTATCAATCTGACCCCATGTCAACATGTTTCACTTAGTGTTTCATTTATCATCTGCTTGCCACCATGAAATGACTTCAATGTTTTATGAACACATTGCTGCTTTTTCAAAAATATATAATAACAATTAATTGAAATGTGTCAGCAAGAATAGGTTTTCTTTTCATATTCAGAAATTCTGAAAAGTACTTAAGGAGCACCCTAGGATACAAAGAATTGAAGCGAAGTAGTTGTTATCCATGAGAAAGCAAAGATGTAGCACAATTAGTTTTGACCATACATGAAAAATATACCATGTATATTTTTACAAACATCCCAGTGTATTATATATACAAAGAATTTACCATTTACCATACCATTTTACTTTCAGAATGTTTTTAATACTACCAATTCTAGACCCATCTTAGGCATGAAAGCCTGAGGGAGGAAAAAATGAAACTGACATAGATGTTCATTGTAGAGAATCACAATTCCTTTTATTAAAAAATAATTCTTTTTGATAATTTTAATTACAATAGTGAAAGCAAATATAAACTAAACTTAATCAGGAAAAGAGAGATAGAAATAAAGAATAAAAAGTATAAGAAATGAAAAAGAAGTAAATAGAAAGTAATATGAAAAATAAATATTTAAGGAAGTGACTTCCAATCTTTATAACAAGTATAAACAAACGTAATAACTCTTTATTCCATATGAGGTTACAAACAAATATCTCTTCTTCCTATAACCTGTCCTTTATCCAAATCTATAAATCATAAATTTTTCAATTCTGATATCAGGAAAAAGTCCATAAAGGAACTTAGAGCATGTCTAATTTTAGCCTTGGTCAAACAAACCAACTTTATATTGCTTCCTTTTACATCTAACAGTTTGATATTTAATGCATTGGTCTCTCTTCAATTTTTTTCCCATCCCAAAGGCTTCTTCAAAGCCTTAGCAAACCTGTTTTGTAAATTAAAAATTCCTTATTTTTGTTTTTCTCTTGGTTTATCATTTATATTTCCACTAATGTGGAAATTTCCCTAATATCTTAAAATCCACATTTTTTAAATTCTCCAATATTTCTGGTTCTAATATTTCTACATCAGGCAAAATTTGTTTTATGTCAGTCATGCCTTCATTAATATCTTTTGGACATAATCCATCCATACAAACTAACATCATTGCCAACATTGTAATTCTGGCTCCATTCTTTAAAATCTCCTGGAGTATTTGAAACCTCATAACATTTTTTGTTATTTTGTAAATTTCAAAAACAAAAGGCAAGCAATTATATTTTTCCCTTTGTTTTCTGCTTTAAAACGTTAGTCCCTCCTACAGTCCAATTTTTAAAATCTTAAAGTCTCAGATCTGTATTATGACTTAGGATAAATCAAACAATTTAGATTCCATAAGAGGCTGCTTATTGAAATAATTAATGTTTAATTATTGCCAAAATATTTTAGCAAAGATCATAATATTCCATTTTTTCTATGGTCCCTTAATTCATTTATTTCTAATTCTTTAAATTCTTAAGCTTACAGTTAATATTTCTTTCATTGAAGAATGAAGGTAAACTCTTCATTTGGCTTTTCATTTTTTTTAAAACAAACTTTATTGATTATAGAATATCAAACAAGCACATACACAGCACAGAAAAAAAAAGAAAAAGGAAAAAAGAAAATGATTAAAAACTAACAATTCTACTATCGATAGTCTATGGTTCCTTGTTTGTTATCAATATTGGTGATATATTTACAAATACATCTTACTGCAAATATATAATTACAACCTCTTTTACATTTTACGTTGTTTTCTAATATATTTTCTATTTTTGTTCTATCCAGTCATACCAGCATTCCCAGCTTCTATAATATTCTGATGTTTCTTTTTCCTTAAGTGCTAAGTGCTTATCCATCTCTGCACAGGCTGTTATCTTCTGAATAACCATTTCCTCTGTTGGAATATCTGCTTGTTTCCAACATTGTGCAAAGGTTATTCTGGCTGCAGTAAGAATGTGCAGTATTATATATTTGACATTTTTAGAAATTTGTCTATTAAATATCCCCAATAGAAAGAATTCTGGTTTTAATTCAGTTTGCTCCGCCATTATTTCCTCTAACCATTTTTTTATTCTATGCCAGTATCTTTGGGCTTCAGTGCAGAACCACCACATGTAAAAGAATGTTCCCTGTTTCTTTCCAGCAATTCGGATTTATGTTAGGAGACATTTTCACTATTCTCGAGGGCAAGAGATGCCATCTATAAAACATTTTATAGGCATTTTCTTGATATGTTGCTGATTTTGTAATTGTATTATTCCTTGTCCAGACCTTTTTCCATTCTAATAATGTAATGCTACATCCCATGTTTCTGCTCCAAGCTATGATGTTGCCTTTGACTACTTCCTTTTCTAATTCCATCTCTAATAAGTAATTGTAAAATTTAGTTATATTTTTTTATCTGGACCTAATAGGATTTTATTTATTTGTTGTGCCTTAGTATAAATTCCAAAATTTTTCTTGACCTGGCTATATCTATTTTGAATTTGCAAATAAGCCCACCAGTCTACTTGTAGCCCTTGTTCTTGGAGATCTTGCCATGATTTTAAAGTTCCTTGAGCATCAAGAAGGTCTTTGTATTTTATCATTTTATTAAGATCTAGATTATTTGGATGTATCATCGCCTCTATCATTGAGATCCAGATTGGGATTTTTAAATAATGTTTTTTTTTTTTGTTCCAATTAGCCAATAAGGAATCTCTAATTATATGTCTGCGGAAATACTTCTGCTTAATTTTTCCAGTGTCCCATAAAAATGCATGCCATCCCCTCCGTAAATCATGGCCTTCTAAAAACAATATCCTTTTATTTGACATTTATTACCCACTCTTTCAACCAAAGTAAGGAGGCTGCACTATAGTATAATTCCCAATTTGGGAGTACCATACCTCCCCTGCTCTTCGTATCTTGCATTTCCTTTAGGTTTATCCTCGGTTTTTTCCTTTGCCAAATAAATTTGATAATTATCTTAAGTTCTACAAAGTAATTTTTATGTATTTTTATTGGTATTGTTTGGAATAAGTAAATAAACTTGGGCAGAATGTTCATTTTTATAGTGGCAATCCTCCCCAATAAGGAGATTTGCAATTTAACCAATATCTCTATATCTTTTTTGACTTGCTGTAATAATTTATTATAATTATTTTCCATTAGAGTTTTCCATTGAGCCATCAACCAAATTTCTAAGTATTTAACTTTTTTTACTATTTGCAATCCCATTATCCTTTCCAATTTTAGTTTTTGTTTTTCTGTTAAATTTTTAGTTATTAATTTCATTTTTTCCCTGTTAATTTTAAGTCCTGCAACTTCCCCAAATTGATCTAACTCTTTCAATAGTTCTTGACCTGTTTCAATTGGTTCTTCTATGAAAAATACCATATCATCTGCAAATGACTGGAGTTTATATTCTTTTTTAATTTTTAGTCCTTTTATTCCTGGGTTCTGTCTAACTCGTGTAAGCAATGTTTCCAAAGATAACATGAAGAGCAGGGGAGATAATAGACATCCCTGCCTGAGTCCTTTCTCTATTTTTATTGAGCGCATGTACTCTCCATTAATTATAATATTCGCCTTTTGTGAATCATAAATTGTGGTCACGATGTTTTCAAATTTAGTGCCTAAATTCATATTGTAAATTTGTTGGATTAGGAATTGCCAATTTAGATTGTCAAAGGCCTTCTGTGCATCCAAGAATACAAGGGCTGTTTATTTTTCCGGATGGGCTTCGTAGTATTCCAAAACATTTAAAACTATTCTTAAATTGTTCCTAATTTGTCAATTGGGAAGAAATCCATTTTGATCTTTATGTATATATTCAGTCAATATTTTTTTCAATCTCTTTGCTATAATTGTGGTAAATATTTTATAATCAGTATTTAACAGGGAAATTGGTCTATAATTTTGTATAAGTCGTAAATCTGAATCTTCTTTCGGAATCAACGATATCAGTGTCTCCTTCCATGAATCCAGCATTCCACCTCATTATATATTTCCATCATTAGAGGTCCTATTTGTTCTCCTGTTTTCTTATAAAGTTCCCCTGGTATCCTGTCGGGTCCTGGGGTTTTATTGTTCTTTTGGTTTTCTATTGCTGCTTTTAACTCAGGCCACGTAATATCTCTAGTTAACATTTCCTTCATCTCCTCCTTGATTATTTTATCTTTAGTAATACCCAAATAGTTTCTTATCATGTCCTCATTTACCTCCTTCTTTTTATAAAGATCTTCAAAAAATTTACATGCAATTTCTTTTTTCTGTTCTATCCCTTGTTGGGCATCCCTGTTCTCATCCCTGATGCCCTTGTTGGGCATCCCCATTCTCATCCCCGTTCATCCCCGTTCTCATCTATTAATTGGTAGATCAAACTTCTTCTTTTTTTAAGTTTATAGGCCAACCAACTTCCTGGTTTATTGGCCTGTTCAAAAAATATCTGCCTGGCTATATTCAACTTTGAAACCATTCCTTCTTGTTCGATTAAATTTAATTTATGTTTAGTTATTATCATCTGTTTTTTCAATTTACAATCTTTTGGGGTGTTTTGCAGCTGAATTTCTAATTCTTTGATTCTTTGTTCTAATTTATTTTGTTGGGCATATTTTTCTTTATTTCTTTTAGTAGTGTATGATATCATTGTGCCTCTTATTATTGCCTTCATTGTATCCCAAATATTCTGTTTCGTAGTTGCCTCATTATTATTTTCTTTTAAAAAATAGTCTAATTCCTCGTCAAGTTTATTCATAAATTCTTTCTCTTTAATTAGCTGTGTATTTAGGGTCCACCTTTTCCTTGGTTTCTTCCTGACTTTCCACACTATCTGAATTGGGTTGTGACCTGCCCATTTGTTTGGTAACATTTCAATCTCTTTTAATTCATTTACTAATTCACCATTCATCCACACCATATCAATTCATGTCCATGATTGGTGAGGGTTGGAGTAAAATGTAAATTGCTTTTTCTCGGGGTTTGATTTCCTCCACATGTCTATCAAATTTAGTTCGATCATCATTTTTTCACATGTTTTCGGTAGTTCTATTTTTTTTCTTCTTTTTCCCCCCACTACTGTGATATTTCTGGTGGTCCACAATAGCATTGAAATCCCCCAAGATGCAAATATTCCTTTTATTTAATTCCACTAATTTCCCATGTAATTGTTTAAAAAAATTCTTTTGGTTATTGTTAGGGGCATAAATTGCCACTAGTAGGATTGGAATTGATTTAATCCAAACTTGTAACACCAGAATTCTTCCATTGGGGTCTATCCAAATTGGCTCTGCTTTCATATCATCTTTCACATATACTGCTATCCCTTTCTTTTTCCTAAAATCTGTTGGCAACATATACAAATTACCTAGCTTGGGGCATTCTAGATATTTTTCTTCTTCCTTCCTTATATGAGTTTCCTATAAATGTATTATATCTACATTTTGTTTCATTAATTTGGTTAATATTCTTTTCCTTTTTATCCTAGAGTTTAGACCATTTATGTTGATTGATAGTTTTTTTTCTTCATCCATCACCTAACTGACTCTTGCTCTTGTAGTTACCCCTGTCTTTCCTTGTGGCTGATTGTGGGTCTTTGGTTCTTCTCTCTCTTGATGTTGTTTGTTTTTCGTATTCCTATAATTCCCATCTCTATTTTTTTGATAGTCTTGGTTGTCTTGCGAATTCATTTCTAATTCGTCTCTACAATTCAATTCTTCATGGCCTATCAATCATTCATAGGATTCTTGGGCTTTTTCCACGGAGTCTACTTTATTTTTTCTTTCTTCCCAAGTGATTAGCATTCCCTCTGGGATTAGCCATCTGAATATGATACCTTTTTGGTTTAATTGGTTCACCAAGAATTTATAATCTCGCCTCTGCTCTCTCACTCTTGCGATTTGTTTAAGCACCAAAATTTCTTTTCCTTTCTTTGTAATTGTTTCTTCTCTAGAAATTTTGTATATAATATCTCGAACTTTCCTTCTGACAAATCTCACATGGACCTCTTTTGGATGTTTATGTTGTCTTGCATAATTTATGCTCACTCTGTATACTTCGTCTAACTCTTTCAGGATATCTTCCTTATCTTTTTCCAATAGGTCTGCTAATATTCCTGCCATCACTTGTTCTAAGTCCTCTTCTTAGATTCCATTATATTTTGGAATCTCAGATATGCTGCAGCCTTGTCTATTTCCAGATATACCAAGGAGTCATCAATTTCTTTACTCACATTTCTTAATTGCTCACCAACAATTTCCAGCTTCTTTTCCGTTTGTTCCATTCTTTTCTCGACCTCCTTTATTGTTGATTCATTCCTTTCTAATGCTTGCTGGATTGGTTCAATTTTTTGATCCAACTTTTGGATGACTAATTTCATTTCTGCCTTTAAGTTTCCCATCTCTTCTTTTAGTTCATTTGTGTCAGCTCTTGTTTCAGTATGATTTTTCACCATTATTTCCTGAAGCTTCAGCATGGATTCTTGTAAAGTAAGAAGGGTCAATTGAATATTAGCATTCCTGATGGTAGGTTGTTTTTCTCCAGGTAGAGTTTCTTCAATTGTCTTTTGTGCCATCACTGAAGCGTTGTGTTAGTGACAGAGATCATTTCTTGTAAAATTTGTTTTTGTTTATGTATAATATTAAATATGTTGTCCCAAATTAACATTAATCATTGAGAAGTATCAACTATAAATGGCTACTATGCAAATTAATATGATATGTTACAGGATTAACCATATATATATATATATATATATATATATATATATATATATATAATGTATTATACATATATATATGTTTTTTTAAGCTTTCGCGGGTACTTACATGTGTGCTGTTTAGCTTCCTTCGGGTATTATCCCACGTCATTGTAGTTTCAGCAGAATCTCATCTGCCATCATCAGGCTTCTGTATGGATGTGGGTCTCACAGCTTCTGGTTTCAAATTCGAGGCTGGTCTATTCTGATTGGCTAGGAGCCTGGGTCTGTGTTCACTGGACTTGGAGTTTGATTGATTGGTGTTTTTGGTTTCTTCTGTCTGTTTTGTGGCTTTGATTGGCTGGCAACACTCTGTTCCTGTGTTGGAGGCTTTCAGTGCAGCTTGGCTTCGTGTGAAAGGA
>BLBF01000003.1:58888197-59020739 GCA_015471245.1 Laticauda colubrina | reverse complement strand
TTTTTGATGATTTCAAGAGTTTCTTTTATTGGGACTTGAGTGAATAGTGAAACCACATCGAAACTTACAAGCAGATCTTCTTGTTCTACGTGTAGATCTTTGATCATTTCTAAGAAGTGGTATGAGTTTTGTACATATGAAGCTGCCATTTCAGCATGGGGCTGTAGTTGTTTTGCTAAGTGTTTAGCTAGGTTTTGTAATGGTGCTCCTATGGAGCTGACTATGGGTCTGAGAGGTATGCCTTCTTTGTGTATTTTTGGGAGGCCGTATAATTTGGGGCATCTAGAAGATTTTTCTCTTGGGATGATCGTCTGTTGGATTTCTTTGCTTATGTGGCTGGTTATGATTTAAAACAAATATATATATATAATCTCCAGAACACTTTTACAGCTAATTTCTAAATCAAATATCTGGATTTGTAAATCTTGATAATATGTCAAATTCCTCTATTTAAATTTAAATACTATTGACCTGTATATCTATAAGTGCTATAGAATCCCAAATCTCAAAATAGTGTTTTGAAATAATATTTCAAATACTTACAAATCTAAATATATATCAACCTTGCTATATAATAATTAATTAGTTAATCTATAGAAATCACAATTAGTCACAATTAATTAATTCAATCTAAACAATGCCTATAATCAAATATCTATACCTAATTAATTAATTAATTATTACCTCCCTTTTTTGTGTGTGGGTTATAACCAAATATAAACTTCAATATTTACTAATATGTCAATTAAATCATATGTAAATTACATTTACCACATTCAAAAATCAGTTGAGTTGATGTCAAGAAATAATTATTGCAATCTGCAAAATTTAAAAGCTTAAAGCGTCTTAATATAATTGTTCAGTTCTTTGAGATTTCTTCACCAAGTGCACTGGAAGCACAGAGTTGCTGAGTAATGTCTCTGATTTCACTATCTCACCACACTTTCTGGTGTAGCTGTTTCTCCTTTTGTTTAAAAGTTTTACAAGTCAATTTTTAGCTTCAAATAGTCTCTTTAATAAATTTTCTCCACTTACTACAGCTCCAGTCCAATAATCCAAAAGGAGAACAGTAAATTATTCAGTTTCGTTCGTGGAATATTTAAAGTTGTAATTTAATTTACTTCAAGTCTCCCCTCATCTCAAGTTTGTCCTTCCAATTTCCCCCAAAGTGCACAATTCAAATCCTTCAAAGTTCCCTTAAATTAAATTGTTGTTCTTTCTTTCTTCTTCTTTTTTCTCTCCCCCAATTATTATCAGTCTCTCAGATCCCTCCGATTCTCTTATCTTCTCCGTGTTCAATTGCTCGCGTCCTTACCCTCTTTTATCTCACGAGCCCTTTCGCTTTCACCGCCGCTTGTATCTGCTTTGGCTGCTGTTTTCGGGCTTCGCTCCAACTAAGTTTCTCCAATATTCAACACTCAATCAGGATCACAAATTCTTTCACTCACACTCTTCGTTTACCATGGTCTGTCACTCACTTGCTTCCTCCTGTATGCAACAATCAAGGCTTTAGGACCGCCATCACTGACAGTTTCTTGTTGTTGGTCTCCACAGGGTTTCTCTACATCGCGATGAGAATAGCCTTTTCCACACTGTGACTTGAGTCTCCCCACACTGGCACGCTTCTCTACAAGATGCGTGCACCCCTAAGCGTCACTCCAACAGCAAGAGGAGATAGCATGAAACCCAGGGCAAGCTTCAGCACCTCCATTTGCCCATATCTCGTCACTGGAAGTCTCTCTTCATGTAGCTTTTCAGAGTTGTCATTCTGAAGATCTCTAATTAAGCTAGTTAAATGGTAGTTTCTGAAAATGATTAGAAAGTGGGGTTAACAAATACTGTATCCTTAAAATGTTCTGTCTCAGTTGTGAGTAAGATGGCTGAACCCTTCATCTTCTAACTCTTAGAGCTGCAGGAGACTACTATCCTGTGGATTTCTCATGAGGAGCTTTCATCTGGAGCACATGTTGGTAATCTCTCATCCTTCCATTGTCTGGAGAGATTCCATAAAACCAGTTTTTTGGTCTTTGCCACAGTTATTGCCTCTACCTTTTTGGAGATGTGCTAGTTCCCAGACCTCCCCTGAAAGTCCTAAACAGCTATTATTCCAGAGGTTTGCTAGAATATGAATGCACTCTCCCAGAAATAGCAAATACATCAGTGGAGTGTTTCTGGATCTGGTTGTTTTTGGTTTCTTAGATTAAAAGTAACAAACAGAAGTACTGTTTTCAGCTGCTATTATCAGCTTTGGATGTTCATCACCTGTGTCCCTATCTTTAAAAAAAGATTTTAACATTGTGGTTCATTAGTATAACCTCCATGCTTAATTATATTCCTCTTTATATGGGGCTAGTCCAGAAAACTCAGTAGTACAAAAGTTGACAGCACAGTTGTTTGTGGGACGAGTACAGAGGAACAATGTTACATCTGTGCTAAAAACACTGAAATGGTTGCACTTAATCTCTGGGAAAAATACAGAGTGGTCAGTACCTTTAAAGGCCTATGTTCAGGCTATTTGGACCTGAGCCATGCTTACTGAGATCATTTGAAGAGGATATTTGAGAAGATTGTGTTTGGGTCTACAGAATTGAGGGCTGAACATCTTTATCAATGATAAAATCCCTTAAAACACATATTTTTGAACTGGCTTTTATTTAATACTTTGTTAATTTGTTTTACTTGTTACTCGAACTGTTTTCAGATGTAGATTTGTTGATTTTTATTGTAAATCACAAAGTAACTTCTGTAACTGGAGGTATATTAAGTCAAATTAAGTTAAATTAAATAACATTTCTGGAGTAGCTCTTTTGTGTTAAAACTATTTGAATTGCTTTTGAAAAGAATAATTAAATGGTTGTCCTAGATTGGCACGTTATTTGGAAATTAAAAACCATCACATGCCATTACTAGTGAACTGAGACTGAAATAGAGACATTTGTGTACTGGATCCAAATAGGTAAGATTTAAAAATCGAGCTTGAAAGAAGGGCTGTAGTTCCATGGTAAGAATGCAGGATTTGTGTCAGTACCAACATTTTCTTCTTTTAAAAAGTGGATAATCAGCATTTAGCAGGCCTCATTGAAGAACTTGCTGTAAAGCATACGCTGCCTTATTACTACATAAGCCTGTATTGGAAGGCTCAGCTAACAGTAAGCTCTATGAACAAATACAATGAAATGTTATGTTTACATAAATACATTTGTATCATAAACTTGGCTTGTCAACCAGACCATGCAGGTTTGGTTTAAACAAACTTTATTTTTATATACTGTCAAGAGACATTAAGTCAAAATATATGAAGAGAAGAGTACCAATAAAGGAGAATATTTATAGCTTAAGGTTGAAATGTGGGGTCCTTGATGCTCTCTGAGCTTCCTTGTTTTCTTGTAAACGTTTCATTACCCTAACTAGGTAACATCATCAATGCTAGTAAGGAGTGCTATTTGCTGTCAGTTTATATTCTGCTCTCTTGCCTGTCTGGGTGGGTGATTCTTAGAGATTCTTTGGTTGGGCTATTTACTGATGGCTCTTTGGCAGTTTATTGATTGGATTATTGTTTATTTGATTGTTGATCTGAAGTTAACCTTGAAGTTATTCTATGCTGATCTGGGTGCTGATTAGTGCTGGAGTCTTTCTGTTCTCTTTTGGCTGGATGATTGTCTCTTTTGCATGTTTATAGCAGACATTTGTTAATGTCTATGTGTCTGTTGATGGCTGATTTGTCAGAGTGCCAGGCTTCTAAAAATTCCCTGGCATTTTTGGACTTGGCCTTGTCTAGGATAATCACGTTTTCCCAATTGAAACTATGGTTAAATTTGTCTATGTGTTGTGAAATTAAAGAATTTTTTCCATGTCTTCTGATTGCCAGTTGGTGTTCACAGATGCGTTCTGCCCATCTTGTCTGTTTGTCCTACATAGTGGTTGTTGCAGTTCTTTACACTGTAGATTACTGCTGTTTTTTCTTCTGGGGTTGCTTGGTCTTTTGGTTTGCTTAGGATATTTTGAAGGGCTTTATTTGGCTTGTGTGCTATGCTGATTCCATGTGGTTGTAGGAGTCCGTTGGTAGTTTCTGAAATATTCTTGATGTATGGCAATATAATTCTTTCTATGTTTTGTGTTGTCCTCATAAATTGTGGGAGCGCTATCACTTGAGACTTTCAAGAAGAGATTGGACTGCCATCTGTCAGAAATGGTGTAGGGTCTCCTGCTTGGGCAGGGGGTTGGACTAGATGACCTACAAGGTACCTTCCAACTCTGAACATCTGTTATCTGTTATCTGTGCTGTGTTGGGTTGAGTGGTCAGGGACTTTTTGATAAAGTTGTGTGGTATCTATTTTGTTGGAATGTGTTGTATAGATACTCCATTTCCTTTTTCTGCTGTTCTGGGTTGCTGCAGTATGTTTGGACTCATTTAAATAAAGGCCTTCCACAGCTTTTCTTGTGAGAGATTGGGTTGTTGCTGGTTAGTATGGGTGGGTTTTTCTGTAGACTTGTGTTTCTAGTTTGCCATTGTGGTTTCTGCTGATCAGGATGTTCAGGAAGAGTAGCGAGTTGTTTTTTTCTTCTCCAGTAAGAGAAGAGTTTATACTGGTTTCCAAAGAAGAGACAACTTTGATCCTTGAATGAAATATTATTCATTGTTGAGTGAATAATTGTTTCCATCAAAGTAATTGGACATTATAAGTTTTTCCTTCTTTTTCCAGAAAAACGAATGGCTATGTTTGAACTGCCAAACTCAGAGACTACTAGAAGGAAGCCTGGGAGATCCTGCTCCAATGCCACTGCCCATTTCAAAACAACAGCCAACTGGATCCCCCCGGCACCAAGCTGGAGGTCAGCAACAGAGAGGAGCCCAGCACCATGAACCATCAATTGCTAAAGACAGGCATCCTGCACATTTCAGGACTTCAGAACAAAGCAAATTACCAATTGCCACAGTCCAAAAAAAAATGCCTGCTGCTCCATCTGAAGAAAAGCCACTGCCCAAATTAGCTGAAGAGTTTTCAAAACCTTCTGAAAGTCCATTGTCAAAAGGGAAAATTGCAGCTTTGAAACCAGAAAGAGATATCAAAGACAGCACAGTTGTATCTGAATCTCAGAAAGCAAGCGAGCAAGAGGTAAGCACTTTGTCATTTATAAGTGTTTGAAAGTAGATGGTGGTGTGAGGTGTGTTTATTTTTATTTATTTGATTTGTCAATCACTTACAAGGTAATATATATAAATATAAAGATGAGTAAGAATACAGGAAATAGGTACAAATAAATGGGGACAATAAGACAGGGACAGTAGGCACGACAGTGTTTCTTAATAATCTCAGCAGCTTTAAAATGTGTGACTGGCCTGAAGAATTCTGGGAATGGAAATTCACACATCTTAAAGATCCTAAGATTGAGAAACCCTGAACTAGAACTAGTAAGGAATTTTAAGACACGTTACGTATCAGATAGACTGAATTCTATGATGTAGATCATAGGATTCATCATGGATTAAAGCCTACACGAGTTCTTTTTAAGTATACACATATAAAGGAGATAAGTTTTTTGTTTTCCCTTGCTGGGTTTTTAATCATCCTTAGCTTTCAGAAAATTTTCAGCATCTCAAAACTTTCTTATTATCTCCCTGAGAAATATCCCCTCCAACACATTTTGTTTGCAAATGTGCTAATCTCAGAAATATATATAATTAGTTTTCAAGCCTCTTCTGATCTGATGAATAAAGCATGGCAATATAGTTTACAGTTATAGGGCATATTTACTGTACATCATTTTGTGATAAACCATTCACAATCTAAATGCAAGATTTGCTGGATCTTAGCACAGCTTCATCATTTTGTATAAACTAGCCAGTACTAGTTGGTTGTTTCTGGAAAATATACAATTTCTCTCTTTCTCTCATGCACTGTGTTTGTATATTGTATATCCAAGGAGAATATTTGCTTATGGTTAGTGATTAACACCAGCCTTCTTCAACTCTGATGCACATTTTGAAAAGCACATCTATAAAGTGCCTCCTTTATTGGAGATCTGGTCATTCTACAATATCTTTATTTCTATCCCAACTATAATTCTAGTATACATATAGGGCCACTACATTTTCAGAAAGCTTTGTGTGTGCTTGGTTGCCTGTTGAAAGTAATTTCTCCATGAAGTAGTCATGTGGTATCTAGAATACAATTTGTACCCATGAAATCAGTATCAGATTCTTTCTGCTATTGGGTTATTATGATAGGATAGGAATTATCAATTATCAAAAATTATCCAAGTTTAGTTGGAGACAGTGATGAATCGAAGGAGTCAGAGTGTTAGGTATTAGTTCACAGCAGGAGGCTAATTATGAGACTTCCAGAAAGAAAAAACAAATTGGAGTACCTAAGGGAACAACCATTAGTTGTTGCTAGTGAAAGAATGAAGGTGAACAGGAGCAAGCCCTATTGGATTAAGATATCACAATAGACTTCTTCCAGTCTCCATCTGGAGTGATTTATAAAGACCAGAATATTCTGTGGATGTTACATAGCATAGCAGACAATACCCTTCAGGGTAGAAGTTGACTGTAGGACTTGATGGTCTAGTTTGCTGCACTTAACAGAATAGAATTTGTTTCAATAATGGACATTAACTCATTTCCCTTTGTAGTAAATATAGAGCCCTCCTTTCTCCTGAGCTGCAAGTTGACAATAACTTTTTTTGTAATGGGTTCTGTGGGAATTTCCAATTATATAACTGCCAATATTTTTATTGGAGTATTGATTAAATGAACAAAATTTAATCAATTAGAATTAGAATTCTTTTATTAGCCAAGTGTGATTGGACACATAGGGAAATTGTCTTGGCGCAAATGCTCTCAATATACATAAAAGAAAAGATACATTCGTCAAGAATCATAAGGTACAACACTTAATAATAGTCATAGGATACAATAAGCAATCAAATCATACTAAACAATCCTATATTGAGGAATTGTTTATTCCTATATTGAGGAAACAATCAATATAAACCATAAGGATACAAGCGACAAAGTTACATCATACAGTCACAAGTGGGAGGGGATGGGTGATAAGGAGTGATGAGAAGATTAATAGTAATAGTTGTGCACACTTTATAAATAGTTGGACAGTGTTGATTTATTTGTTTAGCAGAGTGGTAACTGTCCTTGTGTCTAGTTGTTATGGTGTGCAGTGCTCTATAGCATCGTTTTGAGGGAAGGAGTTGAAATAGTTTATGTCTGGGATGTGAGGGGTCTGTAAATATTTTCACAGCCCTCTTTTTGCTCCTGCAGAATACAGGTCCTTGATTGAAGGCAGGTTGGTATAATTGTTTTTTCTGCAGTCTAATTATCCTCTGAAGTCTGTGTCTGTCCTGTTGGGTTACAGAACCAAACCAGACAGTTATAGAGATGCAAATGATAGACTCAATAATTACTCTGTAGAACTGGATCAGAAGCTCCTTGGGCAGTTTGAGCTTTCTGAGTTGGCACAGAAAGAACATTCTTTGTTGTGCTTTTTTGATGATGTTTTTGATGTTAGGTGTCCATTTTAGGTCATGTGAAGAATGAGAAATGGACTACTAGAACCGAGAAATGGACTACTAAAAGATCAGCAGCCTTATCTTTACTTCTTAGGTTTTCTACACAAAATGCCATTTAAGCACCAAGTATGGTTTTTCCGCCTTTGGGGATTCTAAAGATTGGCCTTTTGCCTCACCGCTACTTTATTCCCAGTACTGTCATCTGAATTGTGAGAAATGTGTGGTTGGGATTCTTACCTTTCAAAATCCGAAGAAAAATTTGCTTCTCCGCTTTAAATTCCAGTTACATGTTTCTGAAGTTGTGTATGAAGATGTAAAATGTTTTAATTCTGCATGTGAGATCAGCACCACATCAACATTATTGAAATCCTGGGAGTAAATTTAGCACAGCTGAATTTCAGTAACATTTCTAAAGTACCTTCTCGGGGTCAGTTTTTGTTTGAAGGAATTTGTAGGCAAGAATGGAGATGGAGTTCAGTTTCCAGTAGGACAATGCTTTCTTTATTAAACCAAGAAACCAAAGCATCCAAGGGGTAAGTACAGTTATGAATCTAAAACAGGGGGGCAAATCCTCCCTCCAGCCCTATTTATAGTCTGGCAGCCGACAGGAAGTTGCTGAATTATTGGGGCAGAAGTTATATTACATTCAAAACCTCCACAAAAGGCTCTGACAGACAGAGCAAAGGTAAGTGAGATGAAAGAATGAATCATAATTCTTAGTGATGGATGCCGTTTGTTTTCAAGAAGGCTTATTTTCCAAATCTCTGGCCAATAGTTAGGTTTTTTCATATTGAGAAGGATGCATCAGATCACAACTGATACTGTATATCAGATCACAACTAGTATATTGGATCACAACTTCCCATACCTTTTTCTTAGATCTACGCTATTCTAATTCTGTACTATATATAGAGGCATTGGGGGAGGGGGTAGGAGGATAGGTACTTCCAAATTATTTTGATGCTTTATCTAGGAAAAGTTAAGATCGCTTGCAGTTCAATGGGGTTTGCAAACCCAGACAAGGAGAGGGTTTTAATTGTAACAGTTAGAGCCTATCTCATTGCCATCATTACCCCACAATTAAATGTGAACTAACAATATTGTGTTTAAAAGATTTGCATCTAATTATACAGTTATACCCAAATTAGGATCATAAATGCCTCTGCATTCTCCTAGAGGAATGCATCAAGCGGGAATGTTGATTTCACAAATTCCTATCCGAATAGCTGTGGTTTTTGCAATAGAGCCAGGTTGGGGCCTCAGTCCAACCTCCAGCAATTGCAGGTCCTGATTGGTTGTTTCCCTACTTTTTGTCCTTCTCATCTTGACAGGGAAGTCAAGTCTGACTGCATGGATGTTTGACTGACCTTCAGTACTTGTCTTTTTCCTTCAGGGGTAGCCTCCACTTTTTGCCTTTCCAGATGTTTATATGCATGAATGCCTTTGAAACCCTTACAACATTCTCTCGTTTAATCCAAACTCTTGCTTCCTTGCAAATATGAAAAAAGAGACAGGGAGGGAAGAACTTTACAGTGTGCAATGAATAGAACAGAAAATAGAATAGAAAAGAAAAGAAAATAGAATAGAAAATAGAATAATAAAAAATAAAACAGAACAAAACAACAGAGTTGGAAGGGATCTTGGAGATATTCTAGTCAACCTGCTGCTCAGACAGGAAACCCTACACCATTACAGACCCTATACCATTTCAGATAAAGTTTTGAAAGAAGTAAGCATGTAAGCTAGACTAGGCAAAAGCCAAAGACATGCTGAGTGGGAAATGTAAGATTAAATGGGCTTGCAGAAGAGGTAGGAATGACATTGAGCACGACTAGAATTTCAGTAAGGGAGCCACCAGTCATAGCTCTTAGACTGTTGCATGTTAAAGCCCCATGGACAGAACCACCAAACAGATTCAGATAAGAACATGTTAGGTAAGCAGCAAGATTTAGGCTAGCACAGTTTTCTGGCATCTCTGGGGTGGGAGGGGTGCATGGCAAAACAGCTATTCAGGCATCAGTATGATATGGCTGCAAAAAAAAAAAAAGACGAATGCAATTTTTAGATTGCCTCAGACTATACAAAAGCACAGTTGCTAAATCACAAGAAATGCTGACTCTATTTTGTTCTGCTCTGCTGAGACCCTGCATTGAGCCTCCTGTCTAGGCTGGAGCTTTAAGAAAGATATAGAGAAATTGGAAGAAGAGGGCAAACAAGGGTAATAAGAATAATTAGGAAACTTGAAGTTGTATCAAGAAAGATTGAAGGCACTGGGGATATCTGGGCATTGATAACCTTGAAAATATGGTGGGGAAGTATGGTAGCACTATTCAAATACCAGAAATGATGTCATACACTAGAAATTAATAACCATCAATCGGGATTGTCATCTTTCATTCCAGTGTGTGGGATGTGGAATAACAGATTTAAATTAGAGAGGATTTTTGTTGAATGTTAGAAAAATGTCATAAAAGAAAGAGCAGTTTAGCAGAGAACAAATTATTAAAAACGGAGGTGTCTGCCCTTCACTGGGTGCATTCAGATGCATGCTAGATAACCTGGTTGGGGGGGGGAGGATTAAATTTGGAATTTTGCACTGAGCTGAGACCTGGATTTGATAAATTTATGAGGTGGTACCTCAAGTAATCAATTCAGAAGCTTACTCAAAACTAAGTTGCAAAAATGTATCATTCAAATAATAGTCTTTGTAAAGTGTAAATCTCTCTCTCTCTCTCTCTCTCTCTCTCTCTCTCTCTCTCTCTCTCTCTCTCTCTCTGTGTGTGTGTGTGTGTGTGTGTGTGTTGAGAATGGATGCATTATTCAAAAAGGCATGGGAAATTGTTTTAAAAACAATCGAGTAACACATTTGTGGAAACTGAGATAGAGATCTCCATAGCATTCTTTTGAAGAGTAGGAGTCAAGGATGCCAATGCTTCTTTTGGCAAAAGCAACAATTGTGTGTCTGGTCTTGACTTTAAAATTGTTCAGCCTTGAGTAAACCAGATTTTTTTTATTTTTATTTTTTTAATGGAAGGACAGAACCAATAAGGCATGTAAACTTGAATTTCCGGCTTGAGGGCAGAGAATGTAGATTTATAACATTTCAGAACTAGCTACTTGGGTTTGGCACATACTTTTCATTGCTCTAGAAGCTTTTTGAAAGTAGGCCTGTCATCCACAGTTGGATGGAGACTTATAAGTATCACAATTCATAATGACACTATGCTAAAACATCATATTGGTAATAAAAACAATAGTTGCATATAATGGGATACAGTTTTTAAAATAACTAGTTATCATCAGTAATTGGGCAGATAATTCTGATTTGCCAGAACAAAATTTGGTATCCTTATGTTTTTCTAATAACAAAAATTTCATACTAGTGCTGGGAAATTGCAATATACCTCAAAACAAAATCTTCCCAGTGGGTTGACATTTGCAGCAAAACAGTATGAGCTGTTCGTTTATTAAATTACAAATATATGGTCTGAAAAGATCTGGTTATTTTTTTCTTTTGTTGATTTGAATCTAGCAGAGAGATATCTTTTATTTACCACATATATTGCTGTTATACATTTGTGTCATGTTACAAGGGTGTATATCTGTAAAATAAACCGCAGACTTGTGTTTTGACTTCTGAGCATAGGTTGGAGTAGGAAAAAAAACACAAAACAATTACTTCCTTGGGCTTCTCATATTAGGAAACAGTCTTGCATGCACTTTTAAATTATTAAAAGGTAGAAAGGATCTGCTCTACCAATCAAAAGGCATTGCACACAAATTCTGTCTTTCTGCATAAATATCTTTCTAAATTAAAAAGGGCAAAGAAAACAATGGAAAAATACTGAGACTCAAATGGAGTATGTCATCAGGCCCCTGAAAATTCTTTAAAAAGAGAACGGAGTGATTGGACAATAATTACTCTACCAGCAAGCATCAAAGATAAGGGCTCTGCTCTCATTTCTTAGCATATTTATGCTTGCTGTTTTTTGAATGTTAGAGTCCAGGTTAATTGCAACTATAAATTGTTATAAATCTGAATAATAACATGAATTATGTTTACAGTCAGTTATAATGACATGTTAATGGATGTTTATTTCCTTTGTAGGACTCCAGCAAGCCTTATCCCTCAGACCAGCAGTCCCGCAGCCCCCAAAGCTTGAGTGATACAGGCTACTCATCTGATGGAATCTCCAGTTCCCAGAGTGAAATCACAGGTTTAGTGCAGCAAGAAGAAGAACAGCTAAACGAAACAGGAATTGTAGAACCAAGTCCGCCCAGTCCTTCTGAACTTACTAAGCTAGAAACCAGCATGCGCCCTTTACTGGAGTCAAAGAGCTTGACCCATCCAATAGCTGACCGTGGGAAGACATACCATGAATTAAGGGAGGAGCAGAGGCAAAGACAGAGGCCACGGTCACTTTCTATCACTCCAGAAGCCTTTGATTCTGATGAGGAGCTAGAAGACATCATGGAAGAAGATGAAGACTCTCTGGAATGGGATAATCAAAGGGAGAAGAAGGACAGTGTAGAATCTTCAGATGATTTTGGCAGCAAGCTACGCCATGACTATGTGACAGATAGTAGTGAAGCAGGATTCTCCCCATTGCCAACTAAACAGAAAGGCAAAGAGCCTGTAATGACAGATGAAGAATTCATGAGGAGGCAAATCTTGGAGATGAGTGCAGAAGAGGACAATCTTGAGGAGGGAGAAGAATATGATTGTGCAACATACAGTTCAAAAAATGGACGCAAGCTTGATTCTGAGAAAAGCAGAGAGCCTGCTACATCCAAGAGACGCCTGCCTCACAGCTCGAGCAGCATATATGAGGAGGAGCAAAAAGAACTGGAAAGTGCCGAGACTGATGACATGGCTGCATCTCAGGGAGGTCTGCGTCGTTTCAAGACCATTGAGTTAAATAGCACTAACAACTATGGCAGAGACATGGAGTTGAGCCAGGAGGCAGACATCAACCTGGACAGAGAACCTGAACTGGAGATGGAGAGCCTCACAGGCTCCCCAGAAGATAGATCAAGAGGTGATTACTCCTCCACTTTGCCACCAACCACACCCAGTTACACCTCGGGAACATCCCCAACCTCAGTCTCTTCTCTGGAGGAAGACAGTGACAGCAGCCCGAGCCGTAGGCAGAGATTGGAAGAGGTGAAACAGCAGAGGAAAGCCCGGCATCGCTCTCATGGCCCTCTACTGCCAACCATTGAAGATTCCTCAGAAGAAGAAGAGTTGCGAGAGGAAGAGGAGCTCTTGAGAGAACAAGAGAAAATGCGGGAGGTGGAGCAGCAGCGGATTCGAAGCACAGCACGCAAAACAAAAAGAGATAAAGAAGAGCTGAGGGCACAGAGGAGGAGAGAAAGGTCTAAAACGCCACCCAGTAATTTGTCACCTATTGAAGATGCTTCACCCACTGAGGAACTGCGCCAGGCTGCAGAGATGGAGGAGCTGCACAGGTCTTCCTGTTCAGAATATTCGCCCTCTATTGACTCAGAGGCTGAAGGATTTGATGTCATTGCCTCCAAACTGTACAAATCTGGCAGTGAGTACAATCTGCCAACCTTTATGTCCCTTTATTCTCCAACAGAAAAAATGGCGAGCTCTAGTTACCCATCCAGCAAGCCTCTCAAAAGTGCAGAAGAAGCCTATGAAGAGATGATGAGGAAAGCAGAAATGTTCCAAAAACAACAACCTTTCCAACAAAGTATTTCATACAACAACACTTTTCAAGAAATAAGTTATCGTGGTTCGGAAGACCAAAACAATTTTGAATATCAGTACATTGATGACTATGGTTATGATAGTCGGGGTATAGATTCCTCACATACTGACTATCAGAATGAGCTTTCCAAATCTGGGGCACTATATGAAGAAATTCTTCAAACATCACAGAATATTTCCAGGATGCATCAATCTTCTTCTCTGGATTTGACACTTGAGCAAGAAATGAAGAAAAAAGGGAGAGAAGATCCCTATCCAGAGAAGCAGTTTTTGAATGCCGAGAGTGCATACGAAAGTGGCCCACTCACTCCGGGAACAAGTCCTACCCAACTCTCTGCTCCCGTCTCCTTTTCACAGACTGAAAGCAGTGCAGGCAGAATAATCCCCGATGTTAGAGTCACTCAGCACTTTGAAAAAGAGAGTAATGAGCAAACAAAATTTCATAGTTCCTCAGTTACAGCTAGCTCAGTTCCAAAGAGTGTAGCTATGCCTTACTCATATAGCAAAGGAACTAGCCCAGTCACTACTGTTGTTTCTACTCCAGCTAGCGCAACCCGAATTTACAGCTCTCCAACTTCAAGTGGCTCTGATGCATCACCTGTGTCCACCATTAGCAAAAGCCAGACAAAAGTAACTGCAAATTATGGTTCTCAAACAGAAAACATTCCCAGGGTTGGTGATTCATCAGTAAGAGATAAGCATCGAAGTGTGACTGATGGCAAGACAAACATACCCATGACAACCCCCAAAATGTACTCTTTTTTCAAAAGTTCCAGCCCACCCCTTTCCCCTTCTTCTCCTACTCAAAGTCCTACTTATTCTGTTCCAAGAACTGGGATGCCATCTAGTTCCGGGGTAGGAGCTAAATCAACAGCTGAGTTTTCTACTCAAACACACAGCACAAATATTTCGTACGACATAGCAACTACTGGGGCATCGACAGCTTCTCCGATGATAGCTCAAGGAACACAAACTCCTCACCGAGCCAGCTCCCCACGCCTGGCTCGGCAACAGTCATCCCAAGAAGCCCCCTTTATGGTCATCACCTTAGCATCTGATGCAGCTATTCAAACCAAGCCAATTGGTGTCAGTCCTTCCATTTCACCACCTTCATCTCCAACTCAGCAAGGCCGCCAGCAAACAGTGCATAGTTACAGTCAAACAGCAATCAGTGCAGTGCAATTCCAGTCACAGCAGCTCCAGACCACTCAGACCAAGGTGCAGTCAATGCCTGAAAAAGCCTCTCCTTATACTCCAGTGCAGAAAGTGCAGAGCACTGCTACTGATCCTATGCCTGGTGTGTACAGCTGGGGCACACTACCTGCAGAGAATATTTCCTTGTGTAGGATATCATCAGTCCCTGGGACATCTAGAGTAGAACCTGGACCTAGAGCATCTGGAAGTAATATTGTAGATTTGAGAACAGCAATAAAATCTGTTCCAATCATTGTAACAGACCAGGGAATGGATCTCACGTCCTTAGCTGCTGAGAGCAGAAAATATTGCCTCACCATGGACCAGTCACCGAGTCGGCAATCCACAGCCATCCAACCTTTAATCATTAACCTCAATGCCCAGGAACAACCACATGCTATTATCAGCAGTGCCACCACTGTCAGCATAACAGTTGCATCTACCATGCTTATGTCCCAATCGAAGCAACCAGTTGTCTATGGGGACCCTTTCCAGAACAGAATTGACTTTGGTCAAGAGACAGGAAGTCCAGTCTGTCTGACGCAAATTAAACAGGTGGAGCAAGCTGTTCAGACCGGTCCCTTCAGAGGACCCATGAGTGGAGCTGGCACATCTGCTTCTATGGGCCATCCAGAAGCAGCAGGTCCACAGCAAACAAAATTTGCAAGATACAATTTGCCCAACCAAATGACATCCATGATAAAAAAAGATACACTAATTACTCAGACTAGCAATGCCCAAAATATTGTGAGTGCCATTCCCAGGCCGTTTCCTCAGGATCAAAGCTCAGAGATATATAGAAGAGTTCCAGTGGAACTAAAAAGTCAGGCTCCTTCAGTAGCTCTTGGAAGTAAGAAGTCTCAAGTGATGATGGTGCAGATGGATGACATAGCAGCTGGTTCTGTCACAAAACTCATCAAAGAAGAACCTCCTCCTAATGCTTTGGACCTCACGGGAATGAAGCCTGAGAGCCAAGTAGCATGCTGTGATGTAGTCTATAGATTTCCATTTGGAAGCAGCTGCACTGGGGCTTTTAATCCATCTCCTAAGGTGCAGGAAAAACATGTTGGAGAAGCATCTCCCCTTGGCAAAGCTAGTGGCCAGTATTATGGAACCAGAGAACAGGAAATGCCAGAGACATATCCTTACAGAGAACAGCCGGCACCGGTCCCTCATCTGTACGAACAGCACCAATTCCATCCTCATGGCATGTTTGGGAGATTATATTCCTCAATGTCGGATACAAATCTTTCTGAAATGGGATTGAACTATTACTCAGTTAAAGGAGAACAGCACTTCCCTTCCCCTTCTGGAGATTCCGCTGTGGACTTGACAACTATGAAGCATTCCTACAGCCACAGTTTTACAGAGGGAGGACACCTAGGGCAGGGGCTGCAATATGGCTCTTTCACTGACCTTCGACAACCTACTGAATTATTAAGTCATTCATATCCCATGCGAAGGTACAGCTCAGCCTCCAATATCTACTCCGATTATAGATATTCATCAAGAGGAGACTTGGCCAATTTCCAGGAAGCTAGCCTGGCTCATTACAGTGCTACCACTGCTCGTGAAATCAGCCGAATGTGTGCAGCCCTTAACTCCATGGACCAGTATGGGGGCAGGCATGCAAACAGCCAAGATCTTCTACCATATGGACATAGTGCTCTTGGCGCTGCACCAGGAGGGACTGGAAACATTATGGCTCAACAGGGTGCCATGAAACCAAACATGATGTACAATCCAAATTTCCCAGAATCTCGTTCTGGCTTTGGAAACTTAGCCCAATATAATCTCTCAAGGTTTGGATCTGTCAGACAGGTTCTCCCTTCCACAGCTACTGTACGAGCTGCTGATGGCATGATTTATTCAACCATTAATACACCAATAGCATCAACCCTTCCCATCACCACCCAGCCAGTTTCAGTGCTACGACCCATGCTCCGAGGCCTGTACAGGCACTATGCTCCAGGCAGTATCACAGCTGTCCCTCTGGCTAGCCTTACCAGAGTACCCCTAGTTTCTCCTAGGATCCCCCTTGCATCTCAAGGTCTTTATCGCTATACTGTGCCCAGCAGGATGCCTGCAGTTCCTTCCGCATCTGTAATGGAAACACCCATGTATTTAGGAAAACCACTTAGCACCTCTGCAGCTAGCACTGCTGCCAGCATAGCAAGCATAGCACCTGCTACTAAGTCCCCTCCTCCAAGCACGGTCAGCTTGCAAAGACCTGAGCAGACAGGGGTTGGCCCACGCGAGGAGGTACCTGTGTCAACCTCAGAGGTTCAGGGTCCTGCCAGGGACACCAGCCAGACACAACAGGAGCTACCCCCCCGACTGCCAACCCAAAAGCCTCAGACAGAAGCCCCACAGGCCAGCACTGCTAGCAAAGGAGCTATGGAAAGAGAAGAAAAGGAAAAGGAGGAAGAACGGCAGAGGAAGCAACATGAGCACATCCTCCAAATTGAAAGGGAAAGAGTAGAACTGGAAAAACTGAGGCAGATGAGGCTTCATGAGGAACTGGAAAGGGAACGGGTGGAGTTACAGAGACACAGAGAGAAGGAACAGCTTTTGATGCACAGGGAAATCCAGGAGTTGCAATCCATAAAGCACCAGGTCCTCCAGCAGCAGCAAGAGGAGCGACAAGTCCAGTTCGCCCTGCAGCGGGAGCAGCTCGCCCAGCAGCGCTTGCAGTTAGAACAAATCCAGCACTTGCAGCAGCAATTACAACAGCAGCTGGAGGAGCAGAAGAGGCAGAAGAGTACCTTTCCTCCGGTATGTGACCCAGCTGGCCGGATTCCTTCTCAGGTTACCTCTGAGGTAACGATAGAAATGCAAAGGACCTTGGCTCAAAATGGACAATACTGGCCACCCCTAAACCAAGCCTTTATTGCTACAGCACTTCCAGGGCAAGATGGACAAGCACAGCCCCGCTATCCAGGACTCCAGAGGCCTCTTACAAACTCAGCCTCTGAAATGTCCCTGCAGACTGAAGAACAGTGGGAAGCCGGTCGGGGGATAAAGAAACGGAACTCGATGCCTCGTCTTCGGGACGCATATGATAAAGAGCCCAGCCATGAACCATACTTGGTGAAAAAGATCACAGACAGCAGTGTGCAGACTGATGAAGAAGATGGCGAAGAACGTTACTACGCATCCCGGCGGCGCCGTCCTCGGCGCAGCACTGACTGCAGTGTTCAGACAGACGAGGAAGACGATGCTGAGTGGGAACAGCCGGTGCGTCGCCGACGTTCCCGCTTCTCCCGCCACTCTGATTCTAGTGCAGAGAGTAAAGCCGATTCTTCAGCAAAAGGCATGGCTAGCATAGCCATCCAAACCATCAGTGACTGTTCTGTGCAGACCGAACCCGACCAGTTACTCCGAGTGTCCCCTTCCATCCACATCACTTCCCCTGACCCCAAGGTGGAGATTGTGAAGTACATCTCTGCCCCCGAGAAGACCCAGAGAGGGGAGAGTTTGGCTTGCCAGACAGAACCTGAAGTACAGCCCCAGCCAGGCATTGCAATCCCTCAGCTCACGGTGCCCACCTCAATTCCTCCTTACTCCTCCAACATCCAGATGGTGAGCTCTGGGCCTCTGGATCCTCATTCAGTCCGACAGCAAGCACTAGCCAAGAAGAAGCCTGTTCCTCTTGAAATCGGCTACCAGTCCCACTTGCCCACAGACTCCTTGTCTCAGCTTATGTCCCGACAGCCCCCCAAGTCTCCTCAGGTCCTCTATTCCCCAGTGTCTCCCCTCTCCCCTCATCGGTTGTTAGAGTCATCCTTCGCATCCAGTGAAAAGCTCAACAAGGCCCATGTGACTCCACAGAAGCACTTCATGGCTGAGTCCACCCAACGCCAGCAGACCCTGCCTCGCCCCATCAAAACCATCCAAAGGTCTTTATCTGACCCCAAGCCCATCAGTCCCACCTCAGAGGAGTCTGCAAGGGACAGGTTTTCCTTGTATCAGCATACCCTCCTGCCTGGCAGCCAGGTAAGATCACTTGGTGTATGAAAATTGAGCGGGATCTGGTGATATTTTGTCTCTTCCTTTCAAAGTCCCAAAGGTCTGAGACCAGTTTGCTGGTTTGATCATTGGGTCCATATATATAAACCGTAGGCCAGGAAAAAAAGGGATTTTTTTCAGCTTCAGACACTCTTTGTGTCCATAGCAGGTTCTGCATTTATAGTGTGAGCTAAACTTCATGATTTGTTTTACAGCTCTACTTCCCTGCAGATCCATCACTGGATCTGTTCTTATTCGTGCTTCTTTCCACCTGCCCTGGGCAGATTGGAGCCCTTTTTTAAGCCCCAAAACTTTATTTTAAAAAGTATGGTGGTTTTTTTAATTAAATGGATTATTGAAAAAAAATATACTAAGCAATAAGCCTACATTACAGCCAGCTTTTTATCTGAACATACCAGCTTATACTGAACAGCACCAGTTTTTCAGAACACTTTCCAAGGCAGTGAACTATATATGTGTATGTCATATTTGTCTTCATTCAATCTACTTGGCATATCCCCAAGATGACATTAAGTACTAAGAAACCTACAGAAATAATATAGATGTTGGAATGTCATCCTGTCTCTCTCGCACAAATTAATAATGGCATCAACTGCTTTGGAATGGTTTGTCCCCATCATAGTGTGATTAAATTACTAAATATAAATATGTAATCATGATGCATTTACCATATAAAAATCATTTTTAAAAATTTCCTTTTCCCTTATATTCCTGATACTATGCAGTCTGTGCACACTCAGATTACTAAAGACAGTTAAGTTCACAACAGAGCATGATCTATTTTCTGTGGTTTAAGAAACACGGGGCTTGTCTTTCTGCCACCTAGCGGTGGTGAAAGGAAATACCATTTTCTGCCTTGCACAAAAATATTTCTTACTGACATATACAGGACTGTGATCTTTTCCTTCAAAGACATCCTGTATCCCCAAAAATATTATCCTTGGTTAGCTCTCTTTTACTAGAGCTAAAGAAAATAAATCAACCATAGTACCATCCTGCATGAAGAAATGTCTCATAACTGTTATCTATCAAGACAAAAGAGGCAGGACATTATAACTGGCAGGGAGATATTCATTTTTTATTTTGGCCTCCAATGTAGCTGAAAAATAGGGAATGAGCCCTGTCTTCCTGAAAACACTGAAAAGGGGTCTGGCTGGAATGCATACATGCATATTTCCCTGGAAATAAACAGAATAATATCCTTGCCACAATTTTTTTAGTCGCATTTCTCCCTCTCTCCCCCTCTCCTTCCCCCAGTGAGAAATAAGTTAGAAAGGAGAAGGCAGGAATTAGGAATGGATAGCAGCAGAAGGAAAAGGCGCCCTCATCCTTTCCTGCTTCTCTGGAAAACCTTTCAGTTATCTGTACCAAGAGAACGATTCCCCCAGTTGGCACTTAGCTTTAAATATAGCAAATAATGTATGGATGCATTTTCATAAGGATACTGCACTGGGAAAGTAGGGTAAAATACCCCACAGAATAGAGGGCCCTGATGCTCCACTACCACCCTACCACCCAAAAAAAACCCAAGCCCATCATAAGTAGCTATTGGTGGTATTATTATCTCAAACAGACTTCAGATCCAACAGATTCTTGGGAAGTAGCACTGACAGTTTACATTGTGGACCAGGGAAGCCAAAAACCATAGCCTGTTGAAAAGCTATTTATATTTAAAGAGACAAAGAGCTTCTTTTGATTGCAATGTTTTTGCCAGATGTTTCCTTCCTTCCTTCCTTCCTTCCTTCCTTCCTTCCTTCCTTCCTTCCTTCCTTCCTTCCTTTCTTCCTGACATTTCACAAAGTGCTATGTCATCTTTTCTCTTGCTATAAAAAAAACCCAAAATTATAGTGCTAAAGCATCTTGTTAAAGAGGTGTGTGTGTACTAGGGAGGCTTGCTCTAACCTGCTGTGTTTGCAGTTCTTCCAGCTGTTTCACATGATGAATAGCAATTGAATCTATAGCAGATTTCTCCTGTTCCAGTTCTTTGTTTATTCACTTATATGTCATGTGGAGAAACCTACAACTTCAGATTGCTTCTTGTTTGCTGCAGCCCTGAAAGCATCACTCTTCCAGGGTTTTCCAGATGAATTAAGTAGACTAGGGGCTTTTGTAAAAAAAAATGCACTATTCCTAAAATGAACTTTGTCAGTATAATGCTTATAGATGGGTGCAGGTGTCAGAACCCAGTGGGCTTTTGCTCATCTATGATGTTAAATAGGATTTTACTGCTGTGTTTGGATAGGAATTACAGGGCTGCCAGCTAGACTAGAAAGAAAAAATAAATCATGCAAGAAGGTAGTGGCAAGTAATTTTTAATAACATTTCTAACAATAAGAAAACTATACAGATCTAATTGCCAGGAGCCAATCTCTACTTGAGGAATACTTTAGCTTTTTAACCCTGTATTTTGTTTCCTTACCACTAATCAAGATTGGTGCAGGATGTAATTTGCAAACTACCTTCAACCATTACTTTTAGAATAAGTGTTTGAAAGCAAACCCGTTCAGCAAGTTGATTCCTGTGCTAAAATAGCAAGCAAGCCCCATAAAAAGGGGAAAGATTGAGGCAGGAAAGCACAAAGAACTAGGTGTACTTTGAGACACATGAGACAATGACTGAAAAATCTGAAAACATATCTCAGCAATGCTTGTGGGTGCAGGTAATGTTATAATGTTTTTCAACTGTGAAGCTAAAAAAGATTTTGGATTTTTGACACAGCTGTCAAAAGGCAATTATAGGTCTGCATCAATAGAACTATAACCTCTACATTCATGAAAGGTAATATTTATATTATATTCTGACCTCAACTTCTGTTTTGGGTCCCACTTTTTAGAGGTTGTCAGGCAAATTAGAGCAGGAGACAAAAATGGGTAACATGGATCAAAGAAGCCCTTTGAGAAGAGATGGAAGAAACATTTTATTTTATTTATGTATTTATTTATTACATTTATATTGCCGCCTATTTGCCCATGGTGACTAAAGGCAGCTTACAGAATAGTGAACCACATTTAAAACAATAAAACTAATAAAAAGAATCAAATAATATAACAATAAAATTATAATAAAATCACACACACACACACACACCCTGGTGATAGCAGATCACATGAGCCATTTAATGGGCTCCATCCTGCCCTGGGTTCCCCAGGCCCACTGGCAGAACCAGGTCTTCAGTGTCTTCTGGAAGAGTATTGGAGTGGCGGGGGGTATTCTAATCTCTGGGGGAAAGATGTTCCAGAGAGGGAGCCATGCTGGAGAAGGCGCTTCTTCTGGGTCCCACCAGGTATATCTCCCTTGGGGATGGGACCTGCAGCATTCCCTGTCTCCCTGCTCTGATGGGTAGGGTAGATGTGACCTGCAAGAAATGGTCCCTCAGATAACCTGGTCCCAAGCCATGAAGGGCTTTAAAGGTGACAACCAGCACCTTGAATTGCACTCGGAGGCAAATTGGTAGCCAATGCAGCTCCCGCAGGAGAGGTGATACATGCAGGGGTGGGATTCTACCAGTTCTACCACTATTTGCTAGAACCGGTTGTTAACATTCTAAGCAGCTCAGAGAATCGGTTGTTAGAAGAAATTACTGGTCTAATCCCATAAGGAAGACAGGAAGGAAACATTCTGGTGTTGCTTACAGAAACTGTCTCTCCATTAACCCTTATTACATTCTTGGCAGAACTAGACTTCCTGTCTCAGGAACCTCTCTGGAGTTTTTTTTTCCCCTCCTTTGCTGGTACTTTGCTTGTGTGGAGTGACCATTCAAAGTTACAATGGCACTGAAAAAAGTGACTTATAACCATTTTTCATACTTATGACTGTTGCAGCATTCCCACAGTCATGAGAGGCCAGGCGAGGAGATGCGTGTCTTGATGTGAGTGATATTGAGTTGGCCACACCTACCAACTAAGCCACACCCACAGAACCAGTTGTTCAAAAATTTGAATCCCACTCCTGGATACATATGCACACTGAGGTCTGCACATAACCATGTGGGCCACTGCATTTTGCACCACTGGAGCTTCTGGATAAACATGTGTTTATCATTCATAGAAAGATTCTGTGAGGGGATGAAATCCACAATTGCCTGTGAGAATCACAGGCAGAAGTAGTTCACAACCACTAAAAGATAAAAGGAAAAAATATTAATGATAAAAGTAGTTTGGTGATGAAATGAAGGCTCGAGGACGGTTGTGGGTTCTCCTTTCTAGACATCTTCAAATAAAGCCTGGACAGTCTTGTTACAGGATTTAGGATATTTATCATTATAACTGAACACTTACCTGAAACAGCGGAACCTTGGGTCACAAACACTTCTGTTCATGACCAAATCAGGTTCCAACCAAAAAAACCACCCGATTTTTGAATCAGGTCACGATTCAAAAATTGGGTGGTGAACAAACCCGGCCATGGCAGATTCCCTTTCTGTGCCAATTTCTCCTTCCATGCATGCACAGCCTGTGCAATTTTTTGTCTGCGCATGCACAGTTGGTCATGCTTCTGGTCACAACCAAATTGAGTTGCGACCGTAGTCCTGGAATGGATTACGATCATGACCCGAAGTTCCATTGTACTTTATAATAAAGAATATATGAGCCTTCTTGGCTTTGGTACTAAACAACTTTATTTATATCTACTGTTCCACACTGTGGAACGTTCTTTCTATGGGATGATGTCCCCAGCAGTACACCAAAATATTTCAGTTTGATTAATTGTAAAATAATGCATATTTGAAAAGACCACCTTTAAATTACAATTACATTTTGGCAAATGACAACTGCATTCTTATTCATACTGAATCTCCTTGTGTAGATGATGTTAGTACCGATATCTGCAGTGTCTTGATATAATTGGCAGGACTGCTTTGGAACTGTGCCAGAAAATGTCACATTTATATTTTGCTGCTTCCTGTTTGCTTCCAGCCACTTCTTTCTTTTTTGCATCCTCAGAATCCTAAAGCCGCTGATTTCCCAAATAACATTTCTCAAATCTGTTTAACACACATGATGATCTAAGCAACAAGAGTAGTGGGGGGACTGTATATATTTTATAAAATGGCAAATGAGTTTGCATTGTTTTAATAATAGTTGTGAAACCAATCACATCATGAGAAAGTTCTGAATCACAGCAAGGCCCATCTACTTCCTGTAGCCCATTACCAACATGAAAGGCCAGCTGCCTCTTGGCGAAATATACAACTGCCTATTCTTTTTCTCTTTAACTAGAGATTACTAAATATTAAGTAATTAGGGCTAATTATCCCAGGTAAGCCTGTCTTCCCCATGCATTTCTGTAATTCTCTTCTTTTAAAAAACTTCCATGCCTGCTCATAACTTTTTCTCATTCCTTCCATTGGATTTCAGCACTCCATGATATGCTATAATAGATCATATGTACACACAAAATAGAGATGACACATTTTACAAATAATGCAGGCTCAAATTCTTGGCAGATTCATTTGACTTCTCAATATCACAACTTATCCTGAACCATTGTGGAAATTCTGCTTTAAACGTACAGCATCTTTGCTTCTGATTGACACCTGACACAAGACATCTGAATTAACAATCTTGCATCTAGCTTAAGGACAGCTTGTTGGAATTTTTAGACACTATAGGTTGGCCTAAAGTTGCATATCAAGAACAAAAAATGCTAACACATTTGGAATGCTGTACCCCATTCAAATCTGATTCAGTTCCTGGATCTGTTATTGTAACAGATCCAGGAATTATGGCAGTTTCTCCTCCTTTCTGTTGTGGACCTTGGGTATAATGCATCTACACAATGTGGGGCATTCCTAAAGCCAGGAGATAAATGGGGACTTTTGTCATTTATAGGGAGGCAAAAACACTGTTATTGTTATCCATTCTCCATTCTGCATGGTGCAGTGACTGAAGTTATTGTCCCAGAAAGCTCAGGTTCTTTTACCTGGTATTCAGGCCCAATAAATAACACAAGATAGATGGCAAGAACAAAGACCTTTATTTGCAAATAAAAGGTTGTCCAGAAACAAGTTCCAGAATGGGCATAACCCTGCTCAGAGTTAACACCCTTTTGAACAGTTTTTTGAAAAAAGTACATTGCCATGAACCAATCATGGGAGCATACATCACTACAAACCAATCACTAAAAGCAAATTTATGCATAACATTTCAGTAGAAAGAGTAACCAAAAACTATTGCTATATGCTCAATAATTAATATGTGTGTTAAAGTATCTTAAAATGGGCTGTGCCAATACCAACATGGACAAATAACTGCAAAAATAACAAAGAAACAAAAATGTGAAACCCTACAACAATCTGAGTTGCCAAAACAGTTAATTTTAATTTTTTCAGACCCCAGACAGATGTTTATATATGATATAATGTTTATATATAAGATATATAGATGTTTCATCTGCAAAGCAGAAATACTCTCCCCAGCCCCCAAGATATACAAATTTAATTTATTTAAATAATTAAATGAATTAAATCTGTAAATCATACTAGATTAATTTTGTATGGGTGCATTAGGAAAAAAATTGTTTGACTTCTGCCTCTTTCCATTTTTTTCTCAGTGTCAGTAACTGTGCCTGTTAATAGAGCAGGTATTTGCCAGCAACATTATTATTCATTCAAGATGTTTGAATATCAAGAAATACTTGTGTCCCACATTAGGAATTATTTTTATAAAGTGCATTTTGTTCATATATTTTACTCCAAAGAAACTACCAACAGCCTTTATAAACTGGCTATATTAGAGCCTTATCAGGTAGTGCTTAAATCCACGAAGTGCTAGTGTTTTAGAAAAAAATGTAAAAACATCAAAATATTAATATTAAACACATTTAAAATATTAATATCTAGAATTAATCTTGTACATCTGCCCTTGAGGAAAAATGCACACCATAGTTATCTATGAGTTATCTAAGGAGTTATCTAAGGAGCCTCTGTGGTGCAGTGTTAGAGTGCAGTACTGCAAGCTACTTCTGCAGCCAGCTGCCTACAGTTTGGCAGTTCAAATCCCACTAGGCTCAAGTTTGACCCATCCTTCCATCCTTCAGAGGTGGGTAAAATGAGGACCCAGATTGTTGGCAGCAATATTATGCTGACTCTGTAAACCTTTATAGTGTAAAGCACTATAACGCGGTATATAAGTCTAAATGCTATTGCTATCAACCACCCCTCCTAGTGAGTGAAAATAGCTGTGAATTCTTCCGTCGTACCTCTGAATTTAACCAGAGCTTCCATTGCTTTTTAGATTTCAACCTTGCAATCAAACACTCTCATTCGGAAAGTGAAGCGGACCTTGCCTAGCCCCCCACCAGAAGAAGCTCAGCTTCCTCTGACCAGCCAAGCCCACTCACAGATGTACATGCCTGGCTTCATGCCAAAGGGTATTGGCGGGCAGCCCATCCAAGTGACTAAAGCCAGCCTGCTTAGAGAACTCGACCGAGACTTGAAGCTAGTAGAGCACGAATCCACAAAACTGAGAAAAAAACAAGCCGAGTTGGATGAGGAAGAGAAAGAGATTGATGCCAAGCTGAAGTACCTGGAATTGGGGATCAATCAGAGAAAGGAGTCTTTGCTGAAGGATCGGAATATTCGCGATTATCCATATTTGAGATGCTTGGGAGAGAATCGAGATTATATGTCTGACAGTGAATTAAATAACCTTCGGCTCTCTGGTTATGAGAGTGGAAGTCTTCTGGCAAGGCCTAGTGCCACCCCTTCTAACCAATATGCAGAATTCTCCAGCACCCAGTACACTTCAACAACTTCCTACACCCCATACCAGTACTCCTCAGTTCAGACCGCTGCACCAGCCCCAGCTACATTCCAGCAAACAAGATTTCAACCTCCATACTATCCTCCAGCAAGCAGCGGTCCTACTCAAAATGATTTCCAGCCAAGCCAGATGCCTGCTTACCCTTCCCAAACCACATACCAGGCACATAGCTTCACCCCAAGTACTGGGTATCAGTCTGAACTGGGCCTACAGAGCCACCAAGGCTTCTGCCCACCTTACCAAGCTCAGACCGCTTATCCCAGTCAGACACCCTTGCAGCCTGCCCAGGGTGCTCTTCTTCAGGCTCATGCAGATACCCACACAACTTCCCAGAAGCCGAGACAGACCTCACTGGCTGACTTAGAGCAGAAGATCCTGACCAATTACGAAGTAATTAGCAATCCCACTGTGGTGATCTCTGCTGCAACCCCTGAAGTGATCTACAGCACTGCAACAGTGACCAGCAGTTATGATCAACACAAAGCCTCAGAAGGGAGGCCAGGAGATAGGAACAGTGCTGCACAAAGTCCCTCTACGGGCTATTCGTCTGACCCCCTATACACCAATCTAGAGCAAAACATTCCTCGGAACTATGTTATGATTGATGATATCAGTGAATTAACCAAAGAGAGCAGCTCAGGAGAGGGTCAGAAAGGGGATTTGCCATCACACAGCAGCAATGGACTGCCTATCAAAGACAAGAGGGAGGTTGTGGATGTAGACATGTCTAGCAGGCCTTGTTGCTACTCAAAAGGAGAAGAGGAGTCTGAAGAGGATATTTATGATCACCATGGTCCTGACCATCGGGGGAAAAGCTATCCTAAAAGCACAGAGAGCAATGAGAGAGTATCAGGCAGTTCTTATTACTATGGAGACAGTGATTATAGATCATCCTCTCGTCCAGACAAGCATGGGGCAAGTATGGGAGTACAAAAACACTCTTCAAAAAATCTGGCCCCTGCTGTCATCTCTTCCAAGCGCAGCAAGCATAGGAAACAAGGTATGGAGCAGAAGATCTCCAAATTCTCCCCTATAGAAGAAGCCAAAGATGTAGAATCAGATCTGGCCTCCTATACAGCAACTACATCAGTCAGTAGCAGCAGCATAGCATCCAGAGCAAGGAAAATGCAAGATGATATCACTTATGGCCTAAAGAAAAATGTTTATGAACAGCAGAAATACTATAGTGTATCCAGCAGAGATGGGATTGAAGAAGATGACAGAGCATATAGTGGTGGCCGATCAAGATCCTCTGGATATGTGTCAGAAAAACTGTCAAGTCGTGAAATTAGAAGCAGATCTTATGAAAGAGAGAGCATGGAGAGGCCTCAGAAAGGAAGCTCCAAACCTTCCTCTCTTAGTATGAGTCAGAGTCGCGGGCGACCTCCAATTCGCACGCAAACATCAGAAGAAGAAAGTCCTATCAGTCCATTAGGGAAATCTGTGGGCGTATCGCGATCCTCAGGTGGACCCCTTCCTCAGTCTGCTGGAGACAGTTGCTCCCAGTTTTGCTCTAGTCACTCATTGCCTGATGTTCAAGAACATATTAAAGATGTGCCAAGAACCCATTCTTACAAACATGAAGAAGGCTACATCATGGATGATTCACACTGTGTTGTTTCAGACAGTGAAGGTAATAACTACCTGTTGTGACTTATCTCCAAGCATGCCCAAGCGGGTCATATTTGCAAAGAAAATGCCACCAATTCCATTTGCTTGCAATGTGCCTTTATCATGATTTCATTTTCTGTTTTATGTTAGCATGTTGCACGTTACATGTCCTAATGTTGTTCACTGTTTGTTCAGTGTCTTTCTGTGCTGAGGTTTCTGTTTTTATATTCCCTGTGTGGCTGTTGTGACATACCCTGTATTCCTGTGATAAGCTTCTTCTCTATTTCATTGCATGGCTTCCGTCAGAATACATTCCTAGCTTTGGATCAGGAGATTCACTGTGATCTTTTTTGGTTTGAAGCCTACCACTTGGGCCAAGAGGAGACGGACTGGTTTGACAAACCAAGAGAACCTCGTTCAGAGAGGATGAGGCATTATGGTGGCCATTCCTCATCCTCTCAGAAGAGAGGTCCAGTTAAACACACCTATCATGATTATGATGAGCCCCCAGATGAAGACTTGTGGCATCATGATGACTATTCCCACCCACGTCACTCTTCCTCCAAAGATCACAAGCACCATGGAGATTATGGGCGACATTCATCCTCCTCCCGCCACTCCACTGATGACCTGCCCAAAAGATCCTCCAGGCAACACCCAAGAGACCCAGGCCGCCATGAATCACATGGACGTGGACATGGGCAGCCCACTTCCCAGAAGAAGGCCCAGCAATCAGATACAAGAACCCAGCAAGGTTATCCTCCCAGCTCCTCAGAGTACCCTCAACAATCCCGACAGCCGTATCATCATACCTCAGAGTCCCAAAAATCCCAGAGGCAGATGCAACACGGGTTGCCATCTCAGCAGCCAAAATCTGAGCCTTTGTCTCACCAACAGCAGCAGCAGCAGCAGCAGCAAAAGCAGCAGCAGCAGCAACCCAGGCAACAGCAAGTTGGGCAGCAGCAACCATCATCTAGGCAGCAGCAACCACCAGGCAGACAACCTCAGCAACAGCATCAAACAGGTCCTTCTCATCAACAGCCACAGCAGGTTCGGATGCAGCAGCAACAACCACAACAACAGCAACAGCCACCACTGGGAACTCAAGCCCAACCATCCTTGCGGCCAGCCCAACAGCAGCCTGGTCAGCCTCAGCCATCAGGCAAACCGCAGCCAACTGCCCAAGCACAACCTAGCACTCACCAAGCAGGACCGGTGAGTACCACTTCAATTTTTGTTTAAGGAGAGATGATTGATCATTCCATCATTGCTAACTGTCTGTTGTCTCGCCCTTCATTAAGGTGTGAATGATCTGTTCTAGAGTAGCAAATGTGTGCATTCATCTCAATGTCACACACACAAAACCAAATGGAATAAATATGTATTCATGGAACACATGAATCATTCTACATTCTAGATGAATGTATTATATGCAGGTAAGTTGTCTTGATGGATGGATTGCAAGAGTTAATTATGGTATCAGAGGTTATAGAGGAAACATTCTGTTCAGCAAATGTTGGAGAGAAGTAAAAAAAAAAAAAAGATTAAAGTAGGAGGCGGAGAAATAGAACAATTATGAGGATAGGCCAGCTCCTGAGATTTCTGAAAGAGGTTTCATTTGCAGTCAATGGTTAGGAGATGTAAGGGATTGAGAGAATAAATTTAGGAGATAGGAAGAAGAGCTGCAATAGCCAGGGCAATAGTCAGACAAGAAGTATCTCCATCAACAGAAGGAATGGGGATAGAAAAAGCATCTCAGAAGGGATTCTCCCTTATTCTCTGGGAAGTAAGGACAAGGGAGGGGAGAGATTCTGTTACCTTAACCCTACAATAAAGGTATTATTAGGAATGATAGTTTGGTTTTCTGCCTGAAGTACCTCAGAGGGCTGACAGGAGAGTACAGCCAACAGTCACAGGGCAGCTTTCAGCACTTCCAAGTTTGGGGGTTGAGTCCCCAAAGATTTAATTTTTAATTTGACAGGTTAGAATATTTAAATACACAGAGGGTGCTCATATTTAATTCCAGCTGAATTCCAGCTAAGTGATTTTAATATGTATATCATATTTTTTTCTTGACCCAGCCTTGCTTGATCCTTGCCCTCCAATATTTTGAAATGTGGCTCCTGGTTTGCCACCCACTGGTCTAAAGTGAGCCCCATATTCTTCTCTGTCAGTGAGTCTAGAATTAAAGAATCATAGAAACATTGGAGAGAAGAGGATCTATGGAGAATTAGGATGAGTACAGGACCAATTAGAAATAAGAAAGATGAGTCAGCTTTTTAAAATTATAGTGACAAAGTTGCTAGGTGTGTTTTTAACAGATGGGTTTTATGTTAAGATAATTTTTCTCTAACATCCTTTGCTATTCCCCCAAATCAGAGACTGGAAAAAAAAACTTTCTTAAACCAACAAATGAAACTTCTGTTTCCCATTATAGGCTAAAGCAGAACAACCGGATGTATCCAAGCCTACCACAAAAGTGCCACAGGTGGGGAAAGCACCCCAGACACAACTGCAGGGGACAGCTGGAGGTCAGTAAGCAGCTTCTCAACTAGGCAGGTGTTTTTAGCACCTACTATTGTGTGCATTTCACAGGGAACACTAGTAGAGTTAGTTTTCTGAGGGAAGAATTCCACTTGCGTTTTCAAAATGAATTCCAAAATGATCACATGACATCCTTGGCAAGATTAAGAAGAAAAGAAAAGTTTGGTCACGGTTGGCCTCAAAATGTGTGCCAATTAGTATAGACTTAATTCACAGGAAACTAGAATTGTGTAAGTTATAGGACAGGTGTCACAAGTAAAATAGTTAAAATAAGTCTTCCAAGTGTCTTCTTCCTGTGAACAGAGAGGACGGAACATCTCACCCTGATTAAAATCTGATAATAAATTGCTTGTTCTTTACTTAGCTCAGCTTAAAATACTATGTTCATTGAGAAATTCATATCAATAACTCCCAGTTACTTTATTTGCCTGCAAGAAATGGCTCTTCCTACAGAGGGTCAGTAATTGGGCAGATAAGACATGAACTTCTTTTGACTTGCCCTCATATTTTGCAACCCATTTCATTGGGAGTTCAGATTTGGAACTCATATTTTTATCTTCAGGAAGGCTATCAAGGTGCATATATTCATGTTAGCTTTTTTTATTTTATTTATCAAATTCATTTGTCACCCATCTTACTACAGAATAATTATGGGAGGCTTTTGAACTGCTTAAATCAGGGGTGTCCAACCATGGCAACTTTAAGACATGGCTGGCTGGGGAATACTGAAAGTTACCAGATACTGGAAATCCACAAATCTTAAAATTGGAAAAATTGGAAACCTCTGGTTTAAATGATAGATTTACTGAATATTTAGCTGTTATGTTTTTCTATTATGTTAACTTTATTTTAGTTGGGCATTAGGTTCTTTTGTATTTTCTTTTATTTCTGGTCACTGAGAATACAATTTTCTGAATGGAAAGATTGGATATAAATATTCATTCAAATGAATGCTTGCCACTACATTTTTTTTCTTGCAAGACTTGTTATATTTCTATAATGAGTAAAGATAATTAATTTTTTTACAAACTGTTTCCTGGTGGTAAAATAGGACATACATTTTGTTGAATTCACACATATTAATTTATTTCGTCACTTTCTCTCACAGGCATTAAATTGGGCCCCAAACCAACAGGCCCCTCCTTATCTACAGGAGCAGCAGCTGGACAGCCAGGAGCAGAGGGCGAAAGTGTCTTATCCAAAATCCTGCCAGGAGGGGCAGCAGAACAAGCAGGCAAATTGACAGAAGGTGGGAATTCTGAGTCACAATATTGTCAAATGTTCACTTTTCAGATGATTGTGATTCAGATGATTTGTCCTGCTGCTTTGTCTGTGAGCATTATAACCTCAGTAACAATATACTGTTTGGAGACAGGATTTCAGGATCAGAACAGGACCATCGCTGTCTTTTTGTGTGTGTGGGGGGGGGGGGAAATCCTACTCAGTAGTCAACAACTAAGAATGATCTATCATTCTCTGGTACAAATGCTGGTGACTTCTTGGGTAGCAACACCTTGTTGTTTAATTATCTCCCAAAAGAATATCATGTCAGGGCTCTGGCATCCACCCCCATTTAAATCATGAGTTTCCAGCCACCGCTCTCAGAGTTTAAAGAAGATTTATTAGGACTAAACATGCCAGTGCTACCTGGGTTCGCTGACTCTGAGACACATCATTCATTTGTCTTTTTTAAAAAAAACAAGTTTTATTCATTTTTCCACCTTTTAACATCTCATTTTAGAGAACAGCATGATTACAGGTTTCACATATACATACAAATATGACCATGTTCCATATTCAATTTTTGTATTCAATTACTTATCTTAATGATGCTTTTATACATTTTCTATTTTATTGTATTATTCCCAATGCATATCTCATTTTTAATTCACATATATTAACTTTATAATTGTCATACTTTAATACTTTTAACTATCACATTTGTAGTCTTAAATTCTGATTAATAACATTCCTTCTATAAATTGGTTTCCCCCCTAAAATATCAGTTTAAGCGCACCACCTCCAAGTTACATATTCATTAATTATCTCCCCTTTTAAATCCCATTGTTTAACATTTTATTGCCAAAATCATAAAAAATAATATTCCCCATTAAGATTACATAACATATATAAATCAGATTCTGCATGGTTTCCCCTTTTTGATTTCATAGAATTTATCTACATTTTCAAAAAAGAACAAAGGGACATATTATCATTCATTTCATCCTTGACGCTGATCTTCCCCACCCCCTGGATGTATATTTTCCAATGGGACCCATAGCCAAGAGTCATCAATCGTGCTCTCCAGTAATAATCTTGTGCGCCAAAAGCTTCGGTCTCCTAGAAATTATCTATGAAGCATTTAAGGAATGTACTACTTCCCCCATTCCCTTACTGCTGATAACTCTAAAAGACCAGAGAAATATTTTTGAGTTGACATATCATTTGTGTCATTTATTTTGTTATGTTTTATTTGTACAACCTTTTATGCCCTATTTTCTTAATCTCGTGGTGGTTTCAATCAAACAAAGTAAATACTATTCAAAGAAAGCACCTTAAAAGATATGAAAAAAACCCCACTCCAGCCCAACACTCCAGGTTAACTAAAGGAAACTCTTTTATCCACCATAATACCTGAGCTTCTTGCAAAATAGCTACCCCTTCAGAGCTTTCCCGGAGGCCTAGAGGAAGCAAGACACTCAGAGCATGGAGATTGTTACTGAGAAGAAGCATCACATGAGCTTGAGAAAGCTATGTCCATTCAACAGGCTAATTCCACCAGAATTTTTGTTTTGTTAATTGTTTTCACTGAGAGTTGTATGTTATATTTTTATTGCACTGATATTACTATAAACTGCCTTTGATGTGCTTTATGGGTGCCAAGAAGTAATGCATAAATATTTTAAGGAAAAAAAGCTGAAGATCTGGTTAAAAGAATATAGAGCTTCAAACTCAAACCTTATACTGTATCAGATGGTTTTAGGCACTGATTTCTCTTTCCTTTACTCTAACAGCCGTATCAGCTTTTGGCAAGAAATTCACATCGTTTTGGTGAGAGTACAATATTCGGTGAGTCATACTGGGTCTTCCAGCACCATCCACAATGTCCTTATATAATGTCCTACCAAGGCCATATCAACACGCTGAAATGCCAGAGCCCAGAAATTTCTTATCTATTACTTGATAGAATTCTGTTCCCATCATTGACTTTAAACTGACATGTGCCCTGAGGAAGGTCATTCTATTGTTGCTTAATCTGAGTATCCCTTTATTTTCATTTTCATTTTCATTTCCATCTTCCTATCTTTTCTTTTTTAGAATTTCCTTTCTCTTTGCCAACAGCTGCTTCTTTTTCTTGTTTCTCTCATCACTGATTCAGCAGGCATTTGGGGAAATAAGTGAAATGTCATCCTTGCACTGGAAAAACCTATGAAGAATCCATTGGAATTCATTTGCCGCTCTGAACTCTGGGTATAATAGTGAGTATCATCTATTTGCCTCCATTTCCACCTCTGCCACGATGTATCAGGAGTAGAAATGTGATCAATAGTTGATTTTCATCAAATGTGACTGAGAAGATTACCCTAGAAGATAAAGACCTGGAGATTGGTGATGGCGGTTTTTAACCCAATGATATGATTTCCAGTTTAACTGAAGGTAATTTGCCTGGGTTAAATATGTTGTGCTGTTTTTGAATGAAGAGAATCTCTTCGTGCTCTTAATTGTTGCATTATTTAAATATTGAGTGCTGCACAACATTACAGAAATTACCGCAGAGCTCTAATAGTGCATATTGGGACTGTGTAGATTTTATTGTGTGTATTGAGCCCTAGAATCAGATTGTATGAAATGGAAGGGTCCTTATCTCTGCCACAGCACCTGCCCTCTGGGACAACATTCAAAGTTCAAATTTAGCTGTCCTTCCTGCCTTTAAATGAGCCTTGAATATTACTTGACTTTCCCCCCAGGCCTTGGCTTGGTTGATTGTTGGGTTTCTCTAGGTTGGAAGACAGTTTTTATTGTTCCCTCTGGGAAACAATTATTCTTGCCTGATTCTGTAATATTTCTTGTCTTTTTTAATTTGTGAGATACCCAGCATCATTCTGGACTCAGACATCTCTAGAAATGTGTTTTACAAATATATAAAAGAAATAAATCCAGGGTTTTCCTACATTGCAGCTTTAAGATGTTGACAAGCTGGAAATGAAGCCAGCTTACGAAACCTCTCTGATGTGGATCTCTTCCTCGTTTCTGTCTACTTAGTTGACTTGCAATTCTATCTGGACCATGCCTAATTGGTCAGTTGCCCTGTTCCTCTTGCAATTTCCTGAAAAGAAATGGCTTTGTACATTGCTGAATTGAGTTCTACCAAGAAAGCAGCATGGAAATATAAATAAACTATTCTTTCTTTGAAAAGCTAGAGAGATACATGGCCAATGATGATCATAGAGGTAATTCTCACTAAGCAGCCACAATTAGAACCAGCAACTCCATTGCTAAGTCATAAAATATGATATCATTTGACCATACTAACTTATGACATCAGTTCTGGCTGTGATCATTAAGTGAATCACTGCTGGTTGTTAAGCGCAATGTCCATGACTGCAATTTGCAACTTCCTGGTCGCTTCCCCATTGATTTGCTTGTCAGAATCTTTCTGTGAAGGTTGAAAATGACTATAGTGAGACTGTGGATTGTTGTGATAATCATAAATGCATGCCGATTGCCAAGCACTCAAATTGCAATCATGTGACTGCAGAGATGCTTCAATGGCTAACATTTTGAGAATTAGTCATAAGTCTCATTTTTCAGTGCCATTTGATCAGTCGCTGCACAAAAGGTCAGTAAGTGAGGGCTACCTGTATTATCTCTGGATTCCCATTTCAGAATGTTGTAATCCAGGATTACAGGAGCTCAAAGAGATGGAAATGGCATTTCAGTTCTGCTGAGTTGATTCTAGCCTCTGGGTTCAATCAGAATTTTGTATCAATAGAACAATCACATCTGGTTTTTGTCCATTTGAAAGAACTATATGTTTTTAATTGGGGAGGGGAAATTAATTTATCCCTGTTGATGTAGCTTTTTTACACTTCTTGCTTCAGTATTCAGAATGAAATATGAGCTGAGTATACATCCAGGGTGGAGCAAAGAGGTGAGATAGAAAACATGTGGTCTCTTTTGGAAAATATTCTTTCTTGTATCTGAGTGCTCCGGTATATGAAAGTATTGCATCTCAAATAGAAGCAACTAATTTAATTACTGTTCCATTGTTCAGTTTTGACTAATTATCATTTCTAGCTGTTTCAACCTTTACCTTCACTTTGTATAGTGAAATACAACCACATCATTCCCTGACAGCATGATACAATGCACTTGTACTTCTGCAATTAATGTCGAACATATTGTCTAATACTTCTGAAGGGTACAAAGATGTGGAAGATTGGATGAGCTCCTCTACTAATTGGGTTAATGTTCACCTCTCATTACGTATAAAAGATGTGTTCTCTAGCTTTTTCAGTAGATATTCTTAGGGATTCTGTTCCCCCAATTCTTGAAATATTATAAATATATTTCTGTGTTGTTGTTTTTTGTCTTATCAAGCTTTTGAAACCATGGAAAACCACTAGGCTCAGAGAACAAAACAGAAGAGCTGTTCATACAGATTCATCCCTGTGGATCCTATAAGGTGCTCTTTGAGGATGCCCTGAGCCAACGGTCACAAAGGACTTTGAAAGCCACTGTTGTCAAACCATATTCTGCAAGCCTCAAGGGTTGAAAACAGATTCTTAGACTGAAAAGATGTACGTAAGAAGGTGCAATTAGAGAAGAGGGGCTTGTGTCACACAGGCATGCCACTTTTCTGTCGCTTGAGATGTTTGGGACTCCAGAAACTACCTATGACTGTAGTTCCATTTGTGCCTAGCATCTGATTTTTGGGAACCATGGCCTTCTCTTAGGATTATACACAAAGTTACTGAATTTTAACTCTAGTTCTTCATAGGTTTTTCCCATTCTTCAAAATGTGTTTGAACTGAGGGCTGGGAGCTGGATGCTCCATTCTCCTTCACATTCCAGTTTGTCCCCCATCAACCCCCATTCCCCTCCAGTGTTTGTTCCCTCTCATCATCCCTGTTATGGAAAAATCTGGGATGAAGGGATCTCTGACTAGGACCTAACACTGTTTCACTACTGAGTTAAGAGGCCATAGGACTGAAAGGCAGTGCGAACTGGCTGACTATTGACTGACACAAATGCTGGCCAGGCATGTCTTATCAGCCACCCAAAGCCATCCTGAAGCCATTCTAAAGCATTCAAATGGCAGTGCTTTTCATCATTAATGTTGTGCATTGTTTTATGTATGCCTGGGTTTATTATTTTTTTAAAAAAAACAGCCTTAATCATTCCACTTTTATTTACATGTATACCTCATTGGTGCCCAGAAACTGAGGGCTTAGTTTATTATTTTTTGTGAGGTTCCTTTTATGTTTTTTCTTTTCTTTTTTCTTTTGCCTAGTATCATACGTCATTAATATCTTAACTTTGTACTGAGTTAGCATCTGGGCTGTTGTCGGCAGAAGCAATAGAGTGCAGAAGGCTATCAAGAGCACAATCCAGTGTGATGAGAAGAGCTTGCCTCTGCCATCCTCCTTTATCCTACTGTGCAATTCAAGTCCTTCTTTAAGCCATTATCGGTGGGCATGCTCAGAAAGATGGAGGAGCTACTTGGAACAGCGTGTTGGTAAACCTGCCCACTTGGAGCTCTTTGCACCGTAAACGGCAAGAGCCGAAAGAACACCCTGTGTTTTTTTTTTACTTTTTTTGTTGTGGTAAAAAAAAAATCCAGTAAGTGTACAGATGCTCCAGTTCCCATTTGTTTGTGCTGTTTCCTGCCCGTCTTTCATCCACGCAAAGCATGTTCAAAAACAACAATTCATTGGTGTGACCCATAGGAGCTTCCATTCGCCATGGGTAACAGCAAAATGATTCTCATGTCTAATGTTCTATGCAATGAAATTACAAAATTTTAAAGACAACTGTTAATATTTAATAAGTTCAATGTTATGTATAAGGATTTAATTGCAAATGTGCTATCAAGAACCTGGATAGATATCTTTATATCAAACACCTGTGTGTATGAAGTTTCCAATTAGTGGCATGCTTGACCCATTCAAGGGACACTTTTGCCAAAAGGTAGCCATAGAGCCAGTGACTGTCTCTGTAGTAGAGCATGGCTTGCTACTTCTCTGCACGGTTTCATCTACTTAGAATGCTTGCCATTCGTTCTTTGCTTGAAATTCTTTTTTTTCCCCAAGATGGTTCATCTTCTTTATTGAATGCCATTACAGATTTATGCACTTGTTATTGAAGCCCTATCGATGACACCATGAAGAGTAATTATTCCACAGAACATTACACTAGGTTTTCTATATTTAATTACACTCACTCTAGGCCCTTTGACACATCCTCTCAAGATCTAGGGGCTCCTTGACATGGTCTAAACCTAATGCAATTCCTCCTGTCTAAATTTCATTTAAAATCCTATCTAAGTATTCAAGAATTACAGCCTGGAAAAGTATCCCAAGAATGAAATATATTTGCAAACATAGCAAGGGAGAGTGAACAGGTCTGTCATTAATTAACACATCAATTCTGCCCAATTCCTCTTTTCCGCATTCTGAACTTGGGAGAGCAAAGGTGCAAATAATGACTGCTATTACATACAGAACTACTCAACCTACCTTTGTGAAATTCTGAAAATGTGGAAGCAGAGAACCACTAGATGGTTAGTTCAAGAGTGGAGTAAATGCAGTGCCAAATCTGAAGCAATCCTACATGTTTCCATCAGACCCTCAATGCAGTGATGGCAAAGCTATTTTCTCCCTATAGGACTTGATTGAAAGCCAGAATACCATGCAAAAATTGGAACAAAAATGTATACCTTTTTATACTGAGAAATAGAGTGGGGGAAGAAGCAGCTAATATATATTTTACATATTAGATTCTTCAAAATGTGGAAAGTTTATAATCTTTTGATATAGAAAATATGGATTGTGTTCCTATTTGGCAATACACTTGACAAGGATGCTAGAAGTCCTGGATGTCACCTCTGTATAATGCTACAAATACATCAATAAGCTCTGAATCACACTGTGCAAGAAGGCAATTTTTTCAGGAGTACTGTTGACATGTGTATTTTAGAAATATCTTTTTCCCGCAGAGATTGAAATAAGGTGTAGTAAAGGGAGCTGGTAGGCCAGTGAGTAATTTTATGCTAGCCATAGTTATATCATCCAGGTATCAGGTTTGTACAATCAACAATGGTCTGCACAATCAACAGTTGATCCCAGCTGCTTGTCTAAAATTCCTATCTAGTACGAACATATGTGAAAATATGTCATGGTTATTACAAGTTCAAAGCATAGTCTCCTTATCCTTACTCTATATCTGAGAATATATGTTCATTTGCCCATGATTCTGGTTTCTTAGACTCATGAAGAAGGCTTTCAAATGCCCACTGGCTCTGTTGATTGAGGTGAAAGTAGGCAGATTGAAATCTATCAGCTGCATGGACCATGGAAACTACAGTTGTGTTAGATCTTTGTTAGGCAAGGATTCCACCTTTAATAGTCCTTTGTAAGGGTAGGCAGGAAGCTATATCTGTGGTTATTCAGTGGATACTGACCACAGAATTCAGCTTCTAAGTAAGGCTGCATACATATTGGCTGTATGACCATTTACTTGTTCTGTCTCTAGTTTGAATGAGTGTGAAACCCCTTAAGTTAAGCTAGTCATTTCCTAAGAGGCAGGACTTGGTGGAAAAACTCCTTGGCTGTGTATTGCTCCACAGTTTTACTTATAATCAACCAACTGTTTGTGTTTGCACACTACAATGTGCAATAACTTAACCACATGTCTTTCATTATGCACTAAGTTCAAGGGTAGTTGACTAGTTTGTTTAGTATTATGCAGCATTTAAAACTATGGGGTCCTCGGTGCTTTCTGAATTTGGTGCACCAATGTTACCTAGTCTGGTAATGAAATGTTTGCAAAGAAATAACCAAACTCAGAGAGCACCAAGAAACTCAGTTCCACCTGAGCTACAATATTTTTTTTCTATCAGTAGCCTTTAAAACTCTCCATCTGCAGAAGTCTTTTTACCAGAGGAATTAACCCACTGTATTTAATGTGAATTCCTGCACAGACCTGTCATTTGTTTCTGTAGTTGGTTTAGACCTAGGAAAACAAAGGCTAGATTTTTACATTTAATTGTGTTTCAGTAAATTTCCAGCATTGCTGAATTGGTTATTTTTCTAGCAAAAAGACAAAATTTAGACAAGAAGCTTATCTTTTGTTCTACCGCAGTTAAAAAAAAGATTAGCTTATGAAAGCATTAAGTGAATTCCATGGAATGCACACCTGCCTTGGTGGCAGAGATTTCATCTCAGACATCTAGTTTAATACCAGTGCTTCATTCTAGGCTTCCAGTAAGTGCAAAACTACCTGAATATTTGAATTATTTTAATAATGGGCAGGCTGGAAATCATTTCTAACAAAACAGATTAAAACTAATATTCCTAGTAGAACTTTCTCATGTGTGGTTTACATATATAGTTGATTTAACATATGGGTACATCATCTCTTCAGGATAAATGTAATACATTTTGGGAAGTTATTTCAAGTAGAAACAAACTGAAGCAGTGACATGCCCACCATTCGTTCACTCACTTACACACTGAATTCTGAGAAGAGGGATTTGGTTCCAAAGGTAGAGACCAAGTTATCTGGCAAGGACAAGCATGTTTTACACCTAGTTTCTTTCCAGCCACCCAGACCCCTTTTTCTTAGACTCCCAGCAATGACAAGTGCATAATTTGAGGATACTTCTCCAGACTCTAAACTGAATTTGTGTTCCTTATTGGTTTTCTCAACAGTGGCTGCTACAACCTTCCTTGACCCCTTCCATTGTAAATACCTGTACAGTGTATAAAATAAAAGTCTAACATGGTATGAAGAAAAACAACAACTCCCCAAGAAAACAATCAACTCACAGTCCCCTTTTGTGGGAGCTCCATCTCAATGACCAGCACACCTGCCAACTCTTGCTTTTGTGTAAAAAAACAAAATCAACAAACAAAGCCTGGTGTTTGTAACTAACTTTTCTGAACTGTTTTCCTTCTTGCAAAGCATAGCAGAGTCCCATAAAGCTGTTGTGGCTGTCACATGACATGTACCGTCCATGCTCTCCTCCTGCCTTCAGTTTCAATTTTTTTCTTTTTTCTTTTTGTATTATTTTGGAGGTGGCAGAGTTCTGTATAAAACCAACAACCCATCCAACAAAAGAAGAAGTTTACAGTTGTAAGTGCAATGACCTTTATCTGAACATTGTAAATGATGTGTGTGTCCTGCTGTGCTCTGTGAGAACTTGTATTTCAATGTAACACCTCATGTATTGTGATTCCGTATGGCAAGTTGCCCTACAAGGTATTTCTGTGGAAAACAGAATAAAAGAACTTGATATGATTTACAAGATGCTTTAGTTTAATCTCCGACTTCTAGAAACACCTGACCTTGAGGAACTGCCCTAGTAGAATTTTCCTTAGTATGTGAGATCTTTCAACCTCTTGGAGTCCCAAATGAGTTAACAGTAACACCCAAAAATAATAACTTTAAAAAGTCAAGCTTGAAAACACTCGTCACTGCATTCTAGCAAAATTGGCAGTAAACATTGCAGATGAAGTCAACCCAGACTGCCATGCACAGATTAGATCAAAGTTCACACTAGCTACCAAAAAGATAAATGAAGCCCTCCAGACCACATTCCACCATCAGCAGGGAAGTACAAAAACAGTGGCTCAAAACTCAAAAGGCTGTTTCATAATTCAAATAGGAAAGAATTATGCTACAATCATACCAAAACAACTGGGGTGGGATTCAAAAATTTTTACAACTGGTTCTGTGGGTGTGGCTAAGGTGGTGGGCGTGGCTTGGGGGTCATGTGACTGGGTGGACATGGCTTGGTGGTCATGTTATTGGCTGGCCATGGTCAACTCAATATCACTCACATCAAGGCACGCATCTCCTCCCCTGGTCTCTCATGACTGTGGGGATGCTGCAACTGTTGTAATTGTGAAAAAGGGTCATAAGTCACTTTTTTCAGTGCCATTGTAACTTTGAATGGTCACTGCACACAAGCAAAGTACCAGCAAAGGAGGGGGGGGGAAACTCCAGAGATGTTCCTGAGACAGGAAGTCTAGTCCTGCCAAAAACGTAATAAGAGTTAACAGAGAGGCAGTTTCTGTAAGCAACGCCAGAATGTTCCCTTCCTGCCTTTCTTACAGGATTAGGCCAGTAATTTCTTCTAACAATCAGTTCTCCAAACTGCTTAGAATGTTAACAACCGGTTCTAGTGAATAGGTGCGAACTGGTAGAATCACACCCCGCAAAACAACCAGGGAGGATCCAAACTATCATTTTATTTATTGGTGCAGCAAGTCACCAGACCCTATGGATCAAGAATACATATACCTATAGTTACAATTTAAAAATAAAACTTGAATACATATAAAATACAGTTACGGAGATACATAGTCACTTGGATAGAATAGAGGAAGTTACTTAGCAGCAAGGGTGAAGCAAAAAAAATCTGGTGAGACATCTGTATTTTTAAGTGGCTAGGTACAAGCAAGGTTTTCATCTGTAGTCTGATTACTTTGTTATGGTTGGAGTTGTTAGGATGAGAATGTGTTATGACTATCACTTGTCCTTGAGTTGTTAGGTCTCCTTGGTAACCTGATGCTTCTTTCAAAATCAAAAGGGGTCCTTTTTCGTTCTGTTAAGCACTTCTTTATACAACTGTATGTGTTTGTGGTTGTTTTGAAGCCAAAATGTGCTAAGAAAACAAATTATCCCTGATGGCCAAAGGATTTCTCTCAGATTGTATTTTATTGCAAGTGTATCTGCTTTAAATACTAGTAGCCCATCTGAAAATTAGTCTTCCTATTTTATTATGAATATCATAGACAACATAAAAGTATAACTAATGTGCATTCTTCCCTGTGTGGAAAAGGACAATGTTCATACAAATTGACCCCAACAATTATATTGTGCCAATATCAATGGACATTCTCCTATCTCTGAACTACACCTTCCCAGAAATCCATATTATACTACAGATATAATTAATCCATTAATGGCACTGCTGTTTAATATATATAGTTCTGAACTTGTGTTGTTAATATTTGGGACAAATCTTATAAGACAGAAAAAAACTTGGTACAAAATCCTATCAATGGGATGGGATAGATACCGATGGCAGCTGCATTTACAGTAGTCAAACCTTCATAGTACCACAACGTATTCAATAAATATGGATCACATGAAAAGAGTTCCCTGAAATGAAGCTGGTAAAAACTTATTTGGCTTTACTGCATGCGAGACATTCAATCCATTTGCATATCTGGATGCAACCCAAGGCTATGAATCAGAACAGCTATTAGCAAGATAAACACTGGTCTATTATATGGTGCCTCTAATTTGATTAGATGTTGAGATGCTCAGCATGCTTTTCACAAGTGAGTACAGCATCATTTAGCGGGAGATAGAGATATATAACTCTCCCAATTTATTCCCCTCAAAATGGAGCTTCCCACTTCATGTGAACCCTATCATTTTAGTCCATTTCTAGTCACAGAAAGAAGAATAACAGAGTGACACTTTAGAATTTTACAAAGTTTTATAGTGGTGTTATGGAGATGTTCTTGCTCTCCAGCTATTTAGGAGTAAATATGCACAGCATTTGCTGCATTGTATTTTCTTTGCCCAAAGACAGGCCTGGTGACAGCAGACCTCCAACAGCACCAAGGAGAATTAGCTCAACAACCAACTGGACAGTTTCTCCCAGAAAAGATCGTTTAAAATATGCTCCTAAACAACAATGTGATCAGCACTTCTTAATGATTTTTCTCCTAAAAGTGACTGGAATGGGATCATATATCAAGCATTCAGACATGTAGTCCGGCCACCAATATAGTGATTAGGAGGAATGAAATATCTCATTGGATCAACAGGAGAAATGTCCTCTCTCCATTTCACAATGAAAACTGCTAATCAGAACAACAAACATCATGTTCAAATGACGGGGGAGAAAAACAGAGCACAGCAGATGGAACAGTAGGTTGCTTAAGCTATCAGTGAAAGTCAGCAATGGGAATCCGATGAAAAGGGAAAGTTTAAAACCATACAATGTGTGGCTAAGGAAAATAGTAGGGAGGGAGGGAGAAGAAAGGAATAGAATTTCTGTGATACCTTGTATTAAACCCACACTTAAAACAGCAACAAAAATCAAATCGTCCTATTTGGATTGATTGAACCATCCAACTCCAAAGGACTCTGGGTGGCTCTTAATATAAAAACAATGTAACAAGTTACACTCAAAACATATTATAATTATATAAGAGAATCTATTTATATGATTTTAAGACTGGATCAAGAATAAATTGTGATTGAGTTATGATATGCTATAAATGTTTGATGAGTTTTTGACTTTTTTTAGTATTTGAGTGCACTTGTACATGCGCCAAAGTTAAACCATGTTGTTGAACCCTTTTTATTGTGAGGGATTTGGCACATAGGGATCTACACAGGCATGGCTCATCACAAAACAAAGCCTCATGTATATTCAGGGACAATGTGGAGGAAGATGTCCCAAGCAAGGCTCCTTCCAATAGGAAGCCTGCATAAATTTACAATGAGAAATGTCTTTTCTCAGATCTCCAATAAATCTCCTCCATCCCACTGAAATCTCCTACCCTTATGTGTTACGGTACCTGGATTTTTCTCACCCACCTCCATACGGATGCAGCTCTACTCAGAGCCTGAACAAGCCATCTGCCATCCAGGACTTTGCGTGGCTGCTCTACTGATTAGATTCAAGCCAGACATGCCATTCAACATGAGTCACTTGTTGCCTCCAGCCATACTACCAGGAGGCTAGTTCCTTGTTAGGCTTCACAGGGAGAAGCCTCTTGACCACTGAGATTTTGCTAGCTACATCAGTGGAAAAGACACTCCCCAAAAGACCAATTTAGTCATCAACAGCAGCAAGCAAAGAGGAGATTCACGCCTGCTGATAGCCAACGTCATCTAGTGCCAGATTCAAATTTAGAAAGAGTGGTTGGCAGATTAGTAGTTGCACAGCTTTTCTGTGGGAGTTGTGAGGCACATGCTATTCCCCATTTTGTACCGGCACAGGAACATGTAAGCCTACACAGGCAGTGCTGGCACACATTGAGGAAAGGAACCCTTTCTTTGCCAAGAAAGGTGCATTCTCTCCCCCATGGGGTCATGAAGCAATTCTATCCAAGGTGACAACCCAAAGTAAGGCACCTTCCATTGTGCAGAATAGTTTTTTTCTCAAAATCAACGAAGTATGGATTTTAACTCCCAGAATTCCCCAGCCAGAATGCTGGCTGGCGAATTCTGGGAATTAAAGTCCACATATCTGCTGAGTTTGAGAAAATGCTGGTTTAGAAGGTTTCCCTTCCTTCAGTGAAGAAGACAGTACTCCCTCTTCATGAACAGCTTCCAAGAACAGCTCTCCTTCGAAAAAAAATCTTCTGTTATCTCTATGAAATTGGCTTATATACATCCTGCACCAGCCTTCTAAATCCATATTTCCAAAATGTGTTGAGATAGCAATTCCTAAAGGCATTCTACTTAGGAATGCTGGGAAAGGCATCTTCAACATATCTGGAAAGCCCCAAAATAAAGAAGGTTGTTCTATCCAGTTTTAATCCTAAATTCTTAAAAAGTTGAGTCCCCAAGAGGAGCTACTATGTATTAAGCTAAATTATTCCTTTTGGAACTTTTAATGTTATTTATTCAGCTCAATTGCTTCCCTTGGAATCTTTAATAAATTTCTTTAGGCCTTTGCTTTGCTTGTTGACCACTTTCAGTCTCTGTGACAGGATCCCTTGGTACCCCTTTGTCAATCTCCAATTCATGTGGCACCATCAGATATAGTACATCGTGTAAATTTGTTAGTGGAGAAAGAACCAATGGGACATTAAGCAGCTGAGATTTCTCTTCAATTCCCTCCTTGCTAAGTATTTCAGGAGGAACGGAGATAGCGGGACTAATGGCCTTGTGCTTTTCTCATGCCCCATTCTGAAAACAACCTAAGTAAGGAATGATTCTCCATTTGCTAAACATCAGTAAGCTGCAATGAAAACAGTGCATGGTTTCATATACTTTACTCAGTTTAACTATGATTTACAAAACAAACCACAATTGACCCAAACCAACCAAACTACAAGTTTTATTGTATTACATTTAATATTTACATTTTTTTGTTGAACAGCAAGAATGATGAAGCAATTAAATTTTAGTCTCTAACCAGAACATATTACAAAAGCTAAAGCAATGTAAAATATCCATACTATCACAGAAACTATAACTGCAGCAGTGGTGAGATTCAATTTTTTCTACTACCGGTTCTGTGGGTATACCTTGGTGGGCATGGCAGGGGAAGGATACTGTAAAACCTCCAGTCAGAGGTGGCATTGCTGGTTCTCTGAACTCAAAATTTCCGCTACCGGTTCTCCAGAACTGGTCAGAACCTGCTGAATACCACCTCTGAACCACAGCATCCTAATTGTTGGAGCGTGAGCCAAAAAACAGGGACACAGACACACAATAGACGCCAAATTGGAAGAGGCTTTGACAAATGGCTTTCCACTTTTGATTAAAGAGAATTGCTAACACACTAAATAAGATGCTGAGCTAAGTTTCTAAGTTATCATGCCTGATGACAATTTGGGTTGTCATTCCACAGAGCTCTGGGAAATGCAAATAAGGCAAAAATACCCAGAGCTGTGTACACTTTAAACCTTGTTTGAAATACAATACTTTGGGCCTCATTCAAGTGCAACACCTCCGTGACCTTTATTAAAGCTGACATTTTTTTCCCCTCAGTTTTCCTCCATTAAAATAGTCTTGTAACACTTGAAAAGAGGGCACGAATGTCATGCAGAAAGGTAAAGCTTCAGCACTACCACTAAAGCAGCCATGTATTGGGAAAGTGAGTCGGGGTGCGTGTGTCTTTTTGTCATCCTGTGGTTCTAGAGTGCAGAATACATCATGTGAAGCTGAAAGGGGCGGATTCTAGATAAGCAGCTCTTCGCAGAGCGCGTAAAGTTCATCTCTGGAAGGCAGTGTACTGCGTGATGACGGACAACGTGAGCAGCTTTAATGTCACTTAACTCTTTATATTATTTGAGCATCACTATCACAGGTGGGATTCAAAAAAATTCACTACCAGTTCTGTGGGCATGGCACGGCTTGGTGGGCATTGCACCAAGGATACTGCAGAATTCCCCCTCCCCTCCCCACCCCACTAACCTGCTTTCCGGCTCCGTTCTCCTGTGCAGGGCAAAGAAAAAAGACCCAGCCAATCAGCTCGGACTCGGGAAGCAGGAAATAGATGGGGTTGGCAGGGCCAGTCAGAGGTGGTATTTGCAGGTTCTCCGAACTACTCAAAATGTCTGCTACCGGTTCTCTAGAACTGGTCAGAACCTGCTGAATCCCACCTCTGGTCACTATCAAAACCAGCATCTATTTCCATCTTAGATGTTACAGAGACGAAACTGGGGTGGGTAGGGAATCTATGGCACTCTTGAGCCACGGTGGCCTAGTGGTTAGAACGCAAGTCCTGCAAGGGTACTTCTGCTGACTGCCGGCTGCCACGAGTTTGATAGTTCGATTCTCACCAGGCTCGAGGTTGATTCAGCTTGCCAGGTTGGTTAAAAAATGAGATTGTTGGGGTCAAATACGCTGACTTTATAAACCGCTTAGAGCAGAGGTATCAAACTCACATCCCAAAATGTCGGGACTTTTCCCTCCCTTCATGAACCCAGGCATGGGCCTGGCCCAGGGGCCATGAGTTTGACAGCCCAAGCTTAGAGGGATGTAATGCACGAGGAAGCGTTATATAAGTCTAAGTGCTATTGCTAAGAGCCTATTTCCCAAGAATCACATTGACCAGGAGTGATTGGGGCAGGCAGATGATGCCTTCCTTCAGATATGGAAGAGACCATTTCACTCCAGCCTGTCATACAGGGCTAAAAAGTGAGCTGTGCACACCTTTCGGAAAATGGGCTTCTCCCCACCCCCCCGCCCCAAACAGTGGTATCTCCCAGGCAACCCTCCCAATCACTGAAGCAACCGCACTTTTTTTCCAAGGGCGAGCAGCTCCTGAAGCCACGCCCACCCCCCCTTCCCCTCCCCAATCCTCACGGCTTGAAACGCTGTATTCTTGGCATCTGACGTTTAAGCGGCGAAAGGTTTGCTGGCTTCCTATTGGAAAAAGAGCCCGTCTTTCGGAAAAGGAAAAGAAAAAAAGAAAAAGGAAGCCCCGCCTTTCCTCTGAGGGGATTGGGCAAGCTTACGATGCCTCGGATCCAAAGCCTGAGCGTCCCCGCCCAAGCCGCCTCTCCGCCCGCCCTGGATAGGACTTGAATTTTGCCTCTCCAAGGTGGAGGAAAGCTTGCCAGCTCTCTCCCCTGACGGGCCGGCTCTATTTGACGGACAGGCCCGGAACCAATCATCACAAAAAGGAGCTCAGAGGTGACGTTTCCTCCTATTCGAGGGGGAATCGAACCGGGGCGACGACCGGAGGAGCCATGGAACCCCCGGTGAGGGAATCGCCAGGGGCCGGACGCGCGTGTCGGTGAACGGCGGGTGGGTTGGGCAGCTCCCTGTTGCACGGCGCTCCCCCCACCCCCACCCCCACCCCCACCCCAGGCCGTCGTGCGATGGGGATGGCGGGAGCAGCTCTTTCCCTCAGCTTGGAGCGAGGGCGAGGGCGGGCTGCCGTTCCTCTTCTCCTCTCTCTCTCTCTCTCTCTCTCTCTCTCTCTCCCTCCCTCCCTCCGTGTTTCTTCCTGGCAAGGCCGACCTTGCCCCCTTCCTTGCAACGCCTTCATCGCACAGCGCCAAGCTCGACAGGTGAAACATGTCCTCCGTGAGGGAAGACACCCTTCCCTTCGTGTGGCTGCTTGCTGCCGGAAAGCCATCGGCGGAGAGGGGCGTCACTCGATCCCCCTTTTTGCCCTTGGGCGGCGTGGGAGGGAAGAAAGAAAAAGACAAGAAAAGTTCACCCCTCATCGCCCTTGAACGGGAGATCCTCTCTCTTATTACCGTCGGAAGAAGAAAAGGTGCCAGGAGCCGAACTTCCCCGACCAGCCTGTCCGAATGGAAGCCCCCCCTCCCCGCCGCTTTTGAAAGAGTCATTCTTGGCGCTTTTCTTTCGGGGTTGCTTGCTCGGCTTCGAGCAGCACGTGTGGAGGAGGCTCCTGCCGCCTCCGGTGGCCCATTTTGTCGATTTTACGACTCCCGTTTCCTGCTGCTTTTTTATCATTTGTGCAGTTGGGTGAAACAAGTTGCCGTCCCTTTTGGTTCCCTGTCGGTGAACCGGCTGAGTTGGCAATGCATGAGGTGGGGCTGAGTTGGAAAGCGGCCGGTTCATTCTGCCCGTCCTGGCATCACGGGATTCACTTCGGCAGTTCCCTCTGCACCCGACAAAAGGATCAGTGCCTTCTACCTGTTGCACTGCTGCCTTATCATCACTTTTATTATCATCACTTGGTGGTGATAATTGCAGTGATTTGGGAGAGGATGAAAGGTTAGGAGCTTCTGATAAGAATTGACCCCTTGCCCTGCAGAAGGTCAAAAATTGTTTCATATCCCCATCCTGTTGGGTGCAAGCTGCCACAGAGCTCCCAGCTGATCTTTTCCTTTCTTTTCACTCAGAAACAATTTTTACAACTTGACTTTGGGCCATCAGGTTTTCGACTCCTAGGGATACATTTCCTCCCTGGCAACCTATCCTTAACTTTTTCTTTCGGGACCTCCAAGGATGCAGTCATTGAGTCCATCCATCTTGCTTCTGCCATCTTCTTCCCTTCCACCTTTCCCAGCATTTGAGCCTTCCCCAGAAAGCTGGGCCTTTGCATAATGTGTGCAAAGTAGGATCATTTGAAGCCTGGTCATATGTGCCTCAAGTGAGAACTTGATGTGTTCAATGATCCATTGGCTTGTTTTCTTGGTTGGCCATGGTATTCTCAGATGTCTTCGACACCAAAATGCAAATTCCTCCATACTCTTCCAATCCTCCTCCTTCAGAGTCCAACTTTCGTTTCCATAGAGTGTCACAGGGAATGGCTTCTATGATTTTGGCCTTTGTAGGTCTGAACACATATGCCATTTACATTTTCCAAGGTTTTTGTAGCTGTTGTACCAAGCATTAGTCTGTGACATAATTCCTTCACTGTTGATTGCTAACTTGAGCAAATGGCTAATGCCCTTCTCTTGAGTCCATCACAACTAATTATGGTCCTTTATTTCTTTATATTTGTAATGTATAGTTGCTGAATGATACCGAAGAAATAGCTGCTTTGTACCGTGATCTGAGCCAGTATCCTTCCCTTTCCCATGCTTGTATTGGACCTGAAGTAACCACTCAGTATGGTGGCAAACATTGCAATATTTATACAGGTAAGCTCTTTAAAGTTGAATCCACGTCATTGGGTGTAGATTTGGCTCCGTGGAATTTAAATAGTCATTGTTCAATATTGTTATCAATGGTCAAATGTAACATTAGGCCCTAGGTCATTAACAAAATAAATCAGGAGACTAAGCATGAGCATTACTTTTTTCTAGCTCTGTGTTTGATTGACATCTTTATTTTTTTCTGATGATCCCAAGAGATTAAAAACTCAAAAACAGTCGCTGTAAGACTTTCTGTTGCAGACAAAAGATGATAGGTCATCACTGACAACTCTAACTTCCTTTTGTGCTTCCCCTATTGGATGATGGTGGACTTTTTTTAAACCACTTCACCCAAAAAAAGTGTTCTACCTTGTTTCTCCAACAATATGGCCTCCACCAATAGGAAGGCCCAGCATGATTTCTAGGCATGAGGTGAAATTAAGCCCCACCCCCAAAATTTAGGCCTATTTAAAACATGCATTTCCCTGCCATTTCTCACATCATTTGTTAGAACTACACAAGGTAAAGAGAAATGGGGGGAAAGGGCGGGAGTGGGAAGAAAACTTGCCTTTAGGAGCACCCTCCAGGTAGACTAGGCTAGAATACCTCAATCTACCAACAGAACATCAGCCAATAGAAGCTCCCCGAAGGCAGAGTCCCCAGCCGCTTCAGGGCAAGGTGTGGTTGCCCGTGTCCCCTCGCCATTAGGCAGTGTCAAGCAATGGAAGCTCCCCAAGGGCAGTCACCAGCCAATTGCATCGGCCTGTAGAAGCGGCCTCAGGGAGAGCTCACACACACACTCCCCTCGCTGCGAGGCCGCTTCTATCAGCCGATCGAAGTGGTTGGTGACTGCACTTGGGGAGCTTCCATCGCCCGAGACTGCCTAAAGGCAAGGAGACACGGGCAGCCACAGCTGGGGACTCTGCCTTCGGGGAGCTTTCGTCGGCCGATAGAAGCGGCCTCGCGGCAAGGTATGTGCATATGGGCCGCTCTAGGTGTGGGAGGAAATTAAGTCATCCCCGAAAAGAAGGCCCAGTCGTTTTTTGGGGGGGTCAAAAAAAAATAAGGCCCAGCCTTATTTTGTAAGAAACACGGTATTAAACCATCATGGATAATAATTTCCTTAATGAAAATACACCGCATTAGGAGGTTTACACAAAACGTTAAACCTAAGCTAAGAAATCCATTTGATAACTTGATGCAGTGTGTAAATCAGTTCTGATAGTGATTCTCTGCATTCAATAAAGGCTTTTTTCTTTTGTGCCAGACTAGACAGAAGTAGAACTCTTTACATACATCAAATAATAGTAAAGTCTCTATTTACAGAGTGGTCACAGCGGGACTTGGAGAGAGCTGAAAATGTGAAATTCTGCCATCAGTACCTTGTTTTCCATGACAACCAATCCATCATCTATTCTGGCCCCTCGGGAAATTGCACTGAAGTCAAAGGAGAGTAAGTCTAGACTGCATTGGTTTCTTGTTGCTACTGACCTAAGGAACATATGGAATATATTACTTAAATTGGTCAGGCATTTATTGAAACTAATTTGAGGCTTCCCATCCCTGGGCAGGGGATTGTTTAAAAGCCAGCTTTGAAGATCCAGTTTGGCCTGGTAGTGGTTAAGGCACTAAGCTAGAAAGTGGGAAATTGTGAGTTCTAATCCCACCTTAACCATGAAAACTATCTGGGTGACTTTGGGCCAGTCACTCAATCTCAGGCCAAGCCACATCACAGGTTTGTTGTTGTGTGGAAAAAAAGGAGGAAGAAGGTACATTGAATTTGTTCACTGCCTTGAATTATTTGTAAAAATAATAAAGGCAGGGATACAAACAAAAAGATGCCCAGGCTCTTCTGTCCTATGATTTTATGATTCTATATAGAATATATATTATACATACAAATACAATTATATAGATGAACACTATACAGAAGCCTGATGATGGCAGATGAGATTCTGCCAAAATATTGCTACAACTTTAAAAGCACAACTATAATGACATGGGAAAATACCCAAACAAAAGCTGAATACCATACATGTAAGTACCTGCGAAAACTTAAGAAAACATATATATTATATATCTATATATATTTTTCACCTAGACTGCTCAGTCAGGATTCTCCAAGTGGAACTCAAAAAGCTGTTGTGCGAAAAATGAGCCATAGCAAAGGCGAGGAAAAACAGTTCCTGGAGGTATGTTGGCCTGCTTCACTCCTGCTCAGTAAAGCCCATGTCACACTGCACCAACGGATGGAAAGAGGATGTAAAACGGAGAGAAACACTTGCCATCCGTTGGTTAACGCGATGCTTCCGTTCTGTACTCACTGCCTCCGTTTTTCATCCTCTCTATCCGTCCAGCATCCGTCGACTGGGGTTCCATCCGCTCAAAAAGTTTTGAGCTGCTCAAAACTTTTTCAGCGGAAAATGTATCCAACGCGTCCGTTCTGCATCCGCAACGCATATGGGGAACATCCGTTCTACATCTGTTGTCATCCGTTACGCATCCGCTATATTGGCTAGGCATCCGCTGCGCATCTGCGCAACTCAAATCCGCTCCAGCGGAAAACGGACACAGGGAGGAAGCGAAACGGATGCGGAACGGACACGCAGCATTAGTAGCACGGACGGAGAAAGCGAATGCAGCTCGCATACAAAGCATTAAAATGGAAAAAACGTTCGCAGAGGGGACGTATCTCGGATATTTAGGATGTATGCAGGATGCCTAGAGGATGCAAAAGGACACCGAGCGAAAAAATGATATTTCCTATAAAAAGGGGGAGGAACTCACCTGGATCTCACTTTCAGTCCAGCAGCCCTGCTGTGCAGACCTCTTCAGCCTTCATCTTGCTCTTGCTTTTCCACAGCATCCAGTCATCTCCACCATGGATCGTAACACAGTCCTTTTGGTAGCCACCATCGTTCTGCAACAGTGCGAAGCCATCTACAGGCTCTTTCACCTGTTCTACGCGAAGAAAAGGAGGCGGCCAAGTGTCTGGGTCCGTAGATGGATCGGGAGAAGAGCAGAGTACGGACTGTACAACAAGCTGATGGTGGAGCTGATGAACGAAGACATTCGTGCATTCCAGAACTTCAGGAGGATGCTGCCAGCCATGTTTTAACGAAGTTGTGGAGCGGCTGAGACCCAGGTTGACCAAGGCAAACACCAACTTCCGGCCCAGCCTGGACCCTGGGCTCAAGGTGGCACTCACTCTGCGCCACCCGGCCTCAGGGACCACGTACAGGAGCATGCAATACGGCTGGAGGGTGCCACACAACACCATCAGCATTGTGGTCAGAGAAGTGGTGCAAGCCATCATCGAAGAATACCTGGAGGAGCTCCTCCATTGCCCCTCCACTGAAGAAGGCTGGAAGAAAGTTGCAGAGCAGTGGTATCAGAAGTGGAACTCCCCCCACACCGTTGGAGCCATAGATGGCAAGCACGTGGCCTGCAAAGCGCCAGCCAACTCAGGGTCTTCTTATCACAACTACAAGGGCTTCTTCAGCATCATCCTCTTCGCCATGGTCGATGCTGACTAACAAGTTCATGTACATCGATGCTTCAGGCAACGGGTCAGCTTCAGATGCCCAGGTATACAACGCCAGTCACCTCAAAGAGGGGCTGGAATGCAACCTCATCATGGGCTTCCCAGATCCAGACCCCCTGCCCAACGACACAAGTTGTGCCCTATTTCATCGTGGGGGATGACGACTTCTCCCTCACAACCTACCTCATGAAGCCCTACACCTCCAGACTCCTCACCCGTGAAGAGAGGATCTTCAACTACAGGCTGTCCAGGGCAAGGCGGGTGGTGGAGAACGCCTTTGGCATCCTGGCCAACAGGTTCCAGGTACTTCTCACCACCATGCAGCATCGCCCACAGACCGTGAGGAGGATCGTGGAAGCTTGCTGCATCCTGCACAATCTCATGCGCACCTGCTACCCAGTGTTGCAGAATAGGCTCGTGGACCTCCAATAAGGCAATGGGGACATGGAGCCTGATGAATGGAGGCAAGGGCGAAACCTGATAGATACTGTGGATGTGCAAGGCCCCAACAGAGCTTCACGTGAAGAGAAGAAGCAGCGCAACCTCCTGAGACACTGGTGCAACTCCCCAGCTGGAGCAGTGGAGTGGCAAGACAGGATGATAGATGATTAATGGATGCTTCCTTCAGCCTGTCTCATCACACTGATGAGACTGGACCATGTATGTTGGGTGGGCCTACAATGAACAGGGCATTTAATAAAGAGTTGTGTTTATGTTCAAATGTGTGGATCAATGCTTACATTGTTATTGATAATGAAGGGCCAAAGGTGTGACACCTGGGAGGGTGGACCATACAGTCCCACTATGCTTGCACTGGAGGTTTATCTATCCCACAGCTATTACCCATCCCAAAGGTATCCCTGCCCATCCCACAGGTATCCCTGCCCATCCCACAGGTATTACCCATCCCAAAGGTATCCCTGCCCATCCCACTGCTATCTTAAACCATCCCAAAGTTATCCCTGTCCATCCCACTGCTATCTTAACCCATCCCACAAGCATGCAAAGGCTTAAACCATTTCTAAAAGTTTCCACCAAGACTTTATTTACAAAAATAAATGAAGCAAGTGTGTGAGGCAAAGATAATCTTTATTAATAACAAGCTGTAAAAGAAAAATGACCCAAGTCAAGTGTCCAAAGCAAAAATAAAGTCAACAGGTAGCCACCCAGTCTCTGGCACTCTTCTTGGTCACTCTGAGGCATGCCCAGTCTCGGGGGTGAAGGGTCCAGGTGCTGTGGAGGTGGCTGCTGCTGGAGTGCTGGTCTGAGGCACCATTGGGGTGCCTGGCCCGAGAGGACAACTGGGGACGGTGTGTGGAGGAAGCTCTCAGACAGCTGGCTCAATCCCGTGATGTTGAGAGCCCCTTCCTCCATGACATGGGGTGTCAGCCCCAAAACCGATGACAGATGTTCTGAGGCCGGGCTTGGCTGTGGGGTGGAGTAAGGAGCAGTGTAGTGGGGATGTCTGGTCTGCAGCTGAGCGAGGTGAGGCGTGGGTGGCACCGGTGGCATCAATGGCACCGGTGGCGTCCGATGTACCTGTGCCTAGACTGGGAAGGGCTGCCTGTGCTGCTGGACCTCCTGGTAGCCGTAGCCTTGGTAGGTGAGTGCCTGTGGAAAGCCTTGGAAGGGCAGTGACATCACCTGGGGTGGAGGAGCAGGCCTGGACTGGGTGGGAGCAGGTTCAGCTGGGTCTGGAGGGTTGTGAAGATCGGTGATCCTGTCCTTCACCACCTGGTACTGTGTTTCCGACATGTTCATGAGGGTCTGGTTGACGTAGCTGAGGAAGGGCTTGCGGTTGGAGGATGGGATGTCAGTGTGTACCAGCTGAGAGAGGAGATCTACGCTGCTCCTGATGGTGTCTCTGATCTCCAGCAGGACAGTGTGGCTCTGTCCCTCCGGTCTGGCTCTCTGCCTTTCGGTGGAGGTGGAGCTGGGGGTAGATGCGGGTTGGGCTGTGGTGGAAGTGCCCTCTCTTTGCTCCACTGCATCAGGGGGTCCTCCACGTGCTCCGCCATGGGTAGTACAGCTGTCGGGGGGGTCTCCGTCGTGGCACGCTCCACAGATACCTGCCTGGACACAGGAGCTGACTGTTTGCCAGAAGAGGACTGGCTCTCTGCAGGCTGCCTGAGAGAGAGGGTTGTGAGAGGGGCTGCTCCTCGGTGGCTGATCACCCTCCAAGAAGCTGCACTTCGCCATCACGTAGGTCTCTCTGTCCGTCACCTTGACCGCGGCCTGGCCAGATTTCTTGAGGTGCAATTTCCCGTACCAGGTGTGCATGTGCTTCCACCAGCCGAGGAGCACCTCCGAAGTGTAGCCCAGGCTCTCCGCCTTCTCTCTCCAAGCAGCCTGCTTCCTCTTGGTGTCTCGATAGAGCCTGTGTCCCTTCCGCCAAATATATTCATTCTCCCTCAGCCACTCCAGCACCTCCTCCTCATGTTCCTCTTCGATTGTGTATTGCCTCCTCTCCCGTTCACACGTCTGCCTCTTCCTCCCTTTGGCAGGGCCATATGGGCCCTCATCAGAGGGGCTTCAAGGTTGTAGGGGCTGCTCCTCCACACCACCACTACCAGCAGCAGAAGCAACAACAACAGTAGCAGCACCAGCAGGACCAGGAGCAGCACCAGCAGAGTTAGCACCAGCAGCGCCAGCAGGACCAGCAGGACCAGGATCATCATCAGCAGAGTTAGCACCAGCAGGACCAGGAGCACCAGCAGAACCAGCAGGACCAGGAACAGCGCCAGCAGAGTAAGCACCAGCAGAAGCACCAGCACCAGGAGCAGTGCCAGCAGAGGAAGCACCAGCAGAAGCACCAGCACCAGAAGTAGGATCAGCAGAAGCACCGGCACCAGAAGCAGCATCAGCAGAAGCCCCAGCACCAGAAGAGTGAGCCCGGGCAGCAGAAGCCCCAGCAGAAGCAGAGTCAGGGCCAGGGGGTGGGAGGGTGGCCCTGTCCCTCTTGCTAGGGCTGGCAGCAGATGGCATGTTACCCCCAACACTTTTTTCTTCCCTATGGTTGTTCGGTTGCTGGCTGGCTGGCTGGCTGGCTGGCAAGCTGTGTCTGGCAGCAGGTCTTTCCTCTGAATGGTGACCTGCTTGCGAGCTGCTTCCCTTTATATCCGCGGGGCTGATGCAATGCATCCTCTCCGCATGCGCAGTGAACGCTAGGCATCCGCTCGGCTTCCGCTCGGCATCCGCTCTTTCCGTTCCGCGTCCGCTTTGCTGTGCTCCCCCGGAAGCCTTGCGGATGTGCCATCTGCTCCCATTCGCTTCCATCCGCTAGGCTTCTATGGAGCATCCACTTTCCATCCGCCCTACGTCCTCCCCCCGTCCATTCCTTTCCGTGTTGTCTGCTCTGGTTATGCAAATTCGGGGCACTTTTGAGAGCGGATAACAACGGATGGAACATTTTGCTCGTCCGCTGTGTCCTTTTTACAAATGTTTTGCATACGTCGGCCAGTGTGACAGGGCTTTAAGGCTTCGTGGCTTGTGGGGGGTTGCTCAATAGCAATAGGGGTACTTCATTCTTTTCACTTTTGTCTCATTCTTAAATTGCTTCTGTCTGTGGAAACAATGTTGCAACAGCTGTGATTTGTAAGGGTTGATTTATTTTTCCTGCAGGAAAGGAAATATAGTTTTTTTTCCCACCCTGAAGCCATTGTCAGGGAAGCCTTCATGATTTCAGTGAGGAAAAGGCTCTGTGACCTAAACTGTAGTATATCTGCTCTCATAGGTATGGGAAAAAAACCGGAAGGTGAAGAGCATCGAGTTGACAGCTCTAGAGAAGCATGGCCAAGTATATGATGATGGTAAGGCTTTCTATAAGTTTCTGTTCCAGTTCCTAAGAGGCAAGAGATCAGCTCTGTATAAAGGTAAACAGTAGGAAAACCTTGGTTAATCTTGGAAAAAGAAAGTCTTTTAATATATTTGAGGGATAGCTTAGAGAATCCAAAATCATGTTTGGGTGATAGAAAGATTTTAAAACTATGCCCACTACACTGTTGCCTTCTGATAGAGGCTAATGAGATGCAGCTTTAGGGGGGGAAATGCATATGCTTGAGCCTAACAGGTATCATCATCTCTTCCCAGATCAGTTTGGCTGTTTGGCCTGGTCACACTCAGAGACTCACCTTCTCTATGTGGCAGAAAAGAAGCGTCCCAAGGCAGAGTCTTTCTTTAAGCCCAGAGCCCCTGAGCTGAACACTGAAGAGGAACTGGCCAAGACCGAACGAGACAAAGCAGTAAAGGTTGCGTGGACATTCCCTTTTATAATTTCCTAGCAAGCCAGCCTTTCTGTTTTATTTGATCTAGAAAAGCTGTCACACGGTCCTTTTAACAATCTGGATAAGAAATAGTTAACCCAAACACAAGTTTTCAGGACTCTGGTTAATAATTCATCCATCAAAGGGAAGTTGCATAACATTCAATAAATCCCTGACTTTGAAATGAGCCTCCAAGATGTAGACAATTTATAGTGACAAAACTGTCTTCCAGTTTCTTAAAGCCCTAGAGTAGAGTAGACTGAAAACTTCCACTTCCATAAATGCAGGTTTTTTTATTATTATTTTTATGAGCATCTGCATCTGTTCATTCTTAACTTATCAGTGCTTAACTTATCAGTGTGACAACCAACTTTTAAAGAGCAATTTGATAATCTGAATAGGTCTGTTTTGAGTGCTTTGATATTTAAGTCATTAAATCAGCCAGGGACCTGATTTTCAATTGCTGGACAGCATTCATCTTCTATCCAGTTTCTTAAGAAGTGTTCATGTTGTTGCCTGTTCTTTTGAATGAAAGTTAGCTCCTTGCTGGGTGCGCAATACTTGATATCAGCATCCAGGAAAAAGCATTGTATTCTTTTCTGCATCATGAAAATAGCTTTAATATGATCCTTTGGGAATCTGATGACTGCATCTTGATCTGTTCTGAAGGAGTAACAACTATCTTCTACAGCAATTTAAGTTGCTGTGACCTGTTGTAAAATTATTGCATCCTCAAGAAAAGTATGCCTTACAACATTCTTGGTCTTGACAGATGTTAAGTTAGAACAATAATGTGAATCATGGCCATCTTCCAGACAGGTGAGAATCCTTTTGCTAGCATGCCATGTATCTCAGGAAGGCGCTGTTTTTATGCTGTTTTTATGCCTTTTTCAGGGAGAGCAGTTTGTATTTTATGAAGACTGGGGGGAAACTCTGGTGGCTAAGAGTATCCCTGTACTGTGTGTATTAGACATTGAGAGCAACAATGTTTCTGTGCTGGAAGGTGTTCCAGAATATATCTCACCTGGTCAGGTCAGTACAGAGCACTTGGAATGTGGGGTGGTTGATTACCTGCAGTTTAATTATGATTGAGTTTATATATGCTTGCTATATCTTGTTGCAAAGAATATTATACCTATGTTACAACTACCTCAGAAAGAGCCAGTTTGGTGAAATGGTCAAGGCATCATGCTAGAAACCAGGAGATGGTGAGTTCTAGATGGTGTATTGCCTTGGGCACAAAGCCAGCTGGGTGATGTGAGCTAGTCACTTTCTCTCAGGCCTAAGGAGGCAATGGCAAACCATTTCTGAAAAACCTTGCCAAGAAAACTGCAGGGACTTGTCCTGAGAATCACTGAGTCACTGAGAATTTGACACAATTGAACAGAAGAAATAAAAGCTGTTATGTAATGAAATATTCATCCTTTGGGAAGCAGAAAAACTATCTTCCTGGAAATAGCATCTTATGTCTCCCACATCAGATTCCCAGACAAAAGGATGGTTTGTGTGTCCTGTTCACTCATTGCAAATATTGCTTTTCCCCCCCCCAAGCTACCTGTCTTTCTATTCTGAAAGATAGTTTCTGAAGTAAAATCTTAACTTTGCCCATCTCTTCAAACTTCACATTGTCTTCTCCCTGCTTTAAGGCTTTCTGGGCTCCAGATGACACAGGAGTAGTATTCACTGGCTGGTATCATGAGCCTTTCCGTCTAGGCTTGAAGTACTGTATCAATCGCAGGTGAGTTTCCTTCCAAAAATTGGAGGAGAAATCCAAGTGGGACTTGACTGTCTATACTGCAGGAGGTGTATAAAATCCAATATTAAGCAGATAAACGCAGGAAAGTTCCTTTTCCCAGGATAATTTGGGGTATAGTATTGGTTTTCTCCCAAAAGAATAGCATTTCAAGGAAAAGGGCATTATAGTTGTGATATCTGCATCCAGAGTGATAAAGGAACATCCAAATATACACAGGGATTGTTTTTTATTCTAGTATTGTCAATTTCTAAGATCATTGGAGATGGGGTTCAGTTGGACAAGGCATAATTCTTTTTTCCATTTAAGGATTGAATAAAACAGTAGCTTAATTTTAAAAGAAATGTATGTCTTTAACCATTTCCTGATCAGTCTTATATGATCCCTTCCTACATTACCACCAGCTGTTTCCCTTCTGCCCCCAGATCATCACTTTTCCATGTCGATCTGACAGGTGGTCAATGTGGTGAGTACATGAATCTATCTTACCTCCCAGTCAATGCATTCTAGTGGTGATTTCTCTTACGTCATTACCTCCCCTCCTATTACAGAGCTGTTGTCAGATGACAACAAGGCCATTTGGTCTCCACGGTTGAGCCCAGACCAGTGTCGCATTGTATACCTGGAGAATCAGGCTTCTGGACCTCATCAGCAGTGCAGCCGTATCTGCATGGTGAGCACTGATTTTGAACTATTGGCACAGAAGCAATTGCATCTAGTCAAGTCATTTGTTTAGTCTTTAATTTATACAGGACTTTTCAGCTCTTTGTAGTCTCGAGAATTTGAACCTCACATATTGTGGTCAGAGTTCTTAAGGATACTGAGTTTAGTTTGATCTGATTAGACTAGGGACTTCTGGAGTTTGGGGTGGCTGTTATGGATTAGGAGGGTTGCTTCTTCAACAACCTTGTGAGAGAAACAGAGGGAGAAGTCTGTAATGAAAGTAAGGCGAATGAGGTCAAATGTTTTCTACCTGCAGCAATTTTGATCTTCCAACCTTGGAAGTGATGATACCTTTTGCTGCAGGAGAAGTACATCAATCGATTTATGAAGCATCACTTTATATATTTTCTCACTCATACATTACCTCACTCTATTCTGATTTTTAGTGGTTAGCAGCACAGCTTTCCATGACATTTCTTAATTTGAGAGGCCAGGAGTTTGTTCCTGCCACATCCCAGTTTGATACCTTTCAACCTTTTTTTCAGTATGACTGGTACACAAAGCTCACTTCCGTCATAGTGGATATTGTCCCTCGACAGATCCAGGGTAAGTAATACAATACAAATGGCATTCTGAACTATGGATGTAAAATAATTTCTCTTGGATTTTTTGCTCCACGTGAATCTGTGACAGGAGAAGCATTAGATTCAAAACTATCCTTAATTCTACCTTCTAAACACAAGAAATAATTTAGTGGCTGGGAAATGGCATTCATTTTTTTTAATGCAAAGGATTTCTTTCGAATTCCTTCCAGGCTTTTGTTTTTCAACCTTTGGAAATCCTGATAGAGTACTGCCGGGTATTTTCTATAGGAGTGTCTTCTTTCTCTGGCACTTCTTGGAAGGATCATGTTAACATGTTTACATTGCCAATATAGGAAGTGCTTAAAAAAGTAATACTTATTAAATAAATAAAGCCCAACCCATACATGTTTCATATTTTCTTTAAAAATAAAAGCTGAAAAGAATCCCTTACTATCCTTATGATAATAAGCATAATTCTTATTCAAATAAGCCAATATGTGAGGGGGATTTGTTCTGAAAAACTGGAAAATGGCAGTTCTGAAATCTGGTAAAGAAAAGGGGATTTGTGAACACCTGCACATATCTATCCTAAATATGTGCAATGCAGAATATTTAGAGAATCTGGTGAAATATGGTTCCCAATGGAGCCTTACTGTCTTAACTTCATGAAATCAGCAACTGCCTGCATGAATTTGCTCTCTCTTGCAGATGGATTTGCTGGAATCTATAGCACAGCACTGCCTGACCATTGCTGGGCAGCAGACAGTCAAAGAGTTGTGCTGGACACAACTCAACGCAGCAGGCAGGTAAGGATATTGCTGGATTGTTAGGCTGAGCCAAGAGTATTTTGTACAAACTAAATGTATCCAGTCTGGCCAACCTCTAAAGGTCCTTCCAGATAGATGATTTTTAAGCATCAGGTCTGCTGAATCAAGGAATAATCTAAACTTAAAGTCACGTGGAGGTTTCCAAAACGATCTAGGTTTATAACGACATAAAGTCACCTGTGGAGATGGTTGTGGGTTATGTGGGTCCTGACATTTGTTGTCTTTATTTTATTTTCCTTTCCCTTCTATATTAGTCTCACACATTTAATTTGTTATAAATTGTGGTATGGTATATGAACATGGACATGTATGATGTGTGTGTGTGTGTGTGTACACAGCAGATCCTTCATATGCTGATTTTTCCTAGGAGCTGATTGTGGTGGATATGGCATCAAAAAGTGTATGTTCACTCACCAAAGGTAAGTGAAAATTTTTCCTCATTCCATTAACCTGAGAAATCCCATGGGGAAAATGCTAATATATTAGCTTAGAACCAAATTATACTTCTACTTGAATAAAGAAGTTACCCCCACAGAAGCATTGATATTATTATTTTTTTCCTTTCCTAAACTAGGCTCTTCTCTTGGAAGCTGGGTGCTGCTCAGCATTGACAGAGATCTGATGGTGGCCAGATTCTCCACTCCTAACTCTCCTCCTATGCTTGTAAGCTCTATGTGGCTAGACATTTAGCAAAAGAAACCTGTTAGAAATCCTTCAGCTTAAATGTCATGTTTAAGTGCTTTTTACCCAACATAAGTTTAAATTCTGCATATCCAAATATTATTGACCAAATAATATAGAAACTAGTGCTGGATATCTCTTAATAATTTATCTTACTGCAGATGGTAGCTTTTCTGCCTCCTGCAGGCAAGGAGACAGACGTGAACTGGGTATGTCTAGAAGAAACCAGTCCAATTCAAGGTATTAGTTGGGATGTCCATATTCTTCAACCTCCTCCAGAACAAGACAATCCCCAGTACAGTGAGTATCCTGAGGGAGAAATTTTGTACCAATTTCACCATCTGTTATTTTTATGTTTCAATATGAGTTGCTTTTTTACTACAGAAAAACTTGAAAGATTGATCATGATTTTCCTTAACCTGCAAATTAATTCCTGTATTCTCAGGAGGCCTGGATTTTGAAGCCATACTGCTCAAGCCCACCCAGGTACCTGAGCAAACCAAACTTCCGTTAGTGGTGTCACCACATGGTAAATTGCTTGTCTTGTTCCCTTCCCTCATCCTGGTCCTGTATAATGTCATTCCCTCACCATTCATCTGAGCTTGACTCCATTCTTTTTCTTGAAAGGAGGCCCGCATTCAGTGTTCACCACCACCTGGATGCTGTATCCAGCAGTGCTCTGCCGAATGGGATTTGCTGTGCTGATGGGTGAGTAATAATCTCTTTCAGACATCAAGATGCCTGCTAGGTCATCTGGCTTAAGGACTGATAGGGCTTAAAGACAGACTAAGTCAGATATACATGCGCTGGGCAGCCATCAGACCCTCCTTTAAGCAAGCAGTGATAGATCATATCACTGTGATAAGCAGTTCAGAACTCTTGACATGGACATTATTTTAGAAAGGCAACCTTCCTCAACCTTGTGTTTCCAGATGTGCATGGGCATAAATCTCTTAGCAGTCTCAGCCACACAATCATATTCACAAGAAGCTGGAGTCTTTTGATACTAGAGCTATGTCAGGGCTAATTCCGATAGTAAAATCCAGAGCTTCTAACATTGGAGGTATTTGTCATTGTCGTGAAATCTTGCTAAGACAAATAAGTTTGAAATCAGAGAAAGGTTGGGTACCTTAATATCGTGCTTTCCCTCTCTTTAAGTGAATTACCGAGGATCTTTGGGCTTTGGCCAGGATAGCGTGGATTCACTACCAGGAAATGTGGGTTGCCAGGATGTCAGTGATGTGCAGGTAAGAAAGTCCCGTCCTTCATTTCCAACAAGAGTGCTCACTACGTGGAGAAATGTATATATTTTCTGTAGTGAGGAGATTCAACTGTCACCAAGGAGAATGTCTGTTTATATTCCCTTGCCAGATCAAATTCTCAGTAGGATAAGTGTGAAATTCTTGTGAGACTCCACCTCCTTTAAAGATATGTATATTTGTTCTTATATATACAAGAACAGGAAACTTTAACACAAGGGTCTATCCAAATGTAGTTTGTACTTTTCAAGGTATACATTGAGACAACCTAACCATAGTGCTTTCAGAACTCAGCTAAACATTTGGAGTTGTTTTGTCCAAATGTCTATTCAAGATGCCGTAGTCCTTGCTCCCACAGTAATTGTAACATTTTTTTTTCCTTGTAGTTCTGTGTAGAGCAGATGCTACAGAAAGAACCTCTGGATTCAAAGAGAGTAGCTTTGCTTGGGGGATCCCATGGAGGTTTTTTATCTTGTCATCTCATTGGCCAATATCCTGGCACGTATAAAGCCTGTGTGACCAGGAATCCTGTAGTCAATATGGCCTCGATGATTGGAAGCACTGATATCCCTGACTGGTGAGTATTTATGAAAAACTATGTTCTCCCTTTTGAGCAGATGCTGTCATTATTGATGCCTGCTCTGTGGCTTCTTCTAGGTGCATGACTGAGGTTGGGCTACCCTATGACGAAGCTGCTCTCCCAGTTCCTGAACAATGGGAAAAGATGCTGCTTCATTCACCTATGCAGTTTGTTGACAAGGTATATCTTTCCATCCCTTTTTGTATATCCATTACTTTCAGATCCTCATATTTTTTTCTTATTTTCAGTATTCTGATTTCCTTCTTACATTCTTTCCCTTAGGTTCAAACACCAGTTCTCCTGTTGATTGGACAAGAAGATAGACGTGTTCCCCCCAAGCAAGGCTTGGAATATTACCGTGCACTTAGGTCCAGGGGTATTCCAACCCGGTAAGCTTCTTGGGTAGAATTGAAGAAACTGGGGGTCTACAAGAGGGTTTTATGAAATCAGAGAAAAACAGAAATACATGCAAGGGGGGGGCGAGAAAATGATAATCTGGGCAGAAGGTGGGGCTGAAATTACGATACAGAGGGAAATGTCAGCAATGTAAATTGTATATTAGCTGATGCCTCTGTTTCTTCATATTTCTAGGATGTTGCAGTATCCAAGTGATAACCATGCACTATCCAGCGTGGAGGCTGAGGCAGACGGTTTCATGAATATTGCACTCTGGTTTCTCCAACATATAAAATAACAATTATAGAAGCTTGTACTTTTGGGTTGAGGCCAGCTAACAGAAAGTCAAGTCTCTTCAGTTTGAAAGACCTAGTAGTTGATTGGTACTCTGATCCCTAGTCTCCAAAGTGTGAACAGGCACATAACAATGTGGATATCATCCTGTTAGGCCTCTCAATTGTGCTACAGAGAGAGAGGCTACACTGGCCAAATATATTTGATTTGCCAAATTTAGCATTTTATTGATAATATCACCTATGCAGAACAGTCAAATACTGGAGCACTGATAAATATTCCCTTTAGAGACGGTATTAGAATCTGTAATTTTGTTTAAATTATTGGCGCTAAACTAAAAATGAATTTCAGAAATCAAGCTGCAGAATATATCCTTGGCATAATCTTGGAATAATTTCTGTAAATTATCTAGTTTGAATACTTAGATTGGGAATGACTGGAATGCAGTATTTTGAAGAAGTGATGTAAAATCATTAACTTGAAATCTAAAGATTGAAGTTACATTTCACAATATTAAGTTTCTTGATGGTTTGAATTGGAGAGACCTGATATTGTGGTGTATGTGAAAAGAATCTGGGTATTGTTGACCACAAGTTAAACAAAGCCAGCAGTGTGATGCAGCTACTAAAAAAGGCAAATGTTATTTCAGAGTGTGTTTACAGGAACACAGTCCAGATCATAGGAAGTAACTGTTCTACTCTACTCTACCCTTGTCAAAACCCTTTTGGAGAACTGGGTCCAGTTTGGAGCACCATATTTGAAACAGCGCAATAATGTAGAAGCGAGTTCAGAGGAGGTCTACTAAGATGGTGAATGAAGTGGAAATCATGTTTAGCCTACAGAACGACAGCGATCATCAGATATCTGAAGAGTTGTTTCACAGATGAGGGAACTGATTTATACTGCTTCCCCAGAGGACAGGAGCAGAACCAAAGGTTAAAACTACAGTGAAGCAGGTTCAGGCTAAACATCAGGATCAACTTCCTATTGTATTACTTGTCAGCCAGCAGTAACTTCTCCTTCACTAATGTATTCAAGCAGTAATTGGAAGCTCATCCATCACACATGCTATGGTGGATCCAAGACTGAGAATTGGACTAGATGACTTCTTTGGTCCCTTTCAAATCTGATTCTATGAATCTGTTTGACAGTGAGCTTTAATAGCTGTAGTAATAAGTCACAACATGTTAAGGGTTGTCTAGGAAAGAAAAATAATTAACTACCAGACCAAAGAATTATGTCATTACAGTCTGTGCACAAGTACCTTGCAATAAGCCTTTTTAATAGACTGATTAGCTTTGGAATATGCCTGCTATTTGTTCTCACATGAAATCACACATCTTTGTTCACTGAGAAATAATTATTTAAAGGAACTTAATTGAGAAAATAACCTGTTACTTGTCCTAATTATAAAATGTTCTCTTTCCCTCTGAAAGAATGGTTACATTAAAATATACTCCTTCATCGGATAAATTCTGATTTATCAGACCAGCGATTTGAATAAGGACTTCAATCTCCTTTATTTGTTATTTCATACTGCACTGCTTTATTTTGGTTTGTAATGATGCTGCACTGAGTAATGTATTGCAGGCCATGGGTTGTAAGAATGCTATAAAAGAAATTTTATTGACATTTTTATTGAACTAAATACTTCATCTTTGCCACTTGCTTCCGGAACTGAATATTTCAGTTACATCCCTCTCTTAAGCAGTTTATAGTCAGCATATTGCCCCCAATAATCTGACTCCTCATTTTACCCACCTCAGAAAGATGGAAGCTTGAGTCAATCTTGAGCTGGTCAGGATCGAACTGCTGGCAGTCAGCAGAATTAGCCTGCAATACAGCATTCTAACTACCACCACTTTTCTGGCAAAACCAAATGTGTTGAAAATGTGCATGGTGAGCAATTTAGCTAGAGGAATCTGTATGTGTCGTACATATATAACACTATAATATTGGACCTTGCCCAAGGTAGTTGTCAAATTACAATTGAAGGAGTCAGAAGTGACCTATCCACTAAGTTGTGATGATAGTAAAGCAATTCACCTCATAATACCTGGTTTTATTACTTTTTTTGCAGTGGTCAATCAGTGAATTCAGTTATAAAGCAAACTCATTTTTGCTGAAAATAAAATGAATCTTGGTTTTTAGCAAAAACATCCAAAGATGCAATCGTGATCATAGGATGCTGTAAATAGCCATTAATGCAGGCTGCTTGCCAAATGTCCAACATAGTCATGTGACTAGTATGTGTGTACATGAGTGAAATTCAGAATTAGGTCATAAGTACTTTTTTAGAGGAAGACACCATTGTAACTTCAAATGGTCACTAAGTATATGGATGTAAGTCTACTGTGTTCAAGATTTCCTTTGATCAAATAACATGGATTTAGGGATATGCATGTTTTTTATAATAGAAGAACATAACAGATTATATTCACCATAAGTGAATTTAGCCTCTAGCTGCAATGTTTGTTGAAAGTATTTCTCTTCTGCCAGAATGACTGGAGTGCTTTACAAATGAATCCAGAGAATCTTTGCCTAGGAAGACACAAGATGAAGGGATAACGGGGTGAAAAAGACAAAGGGGAAAAAGGCTTAATCTGATACTGTGAAAACACCTGATTCTTGTAACTGGTGAACTGGATAGTGTAGGTCTGTAAGCAGCTGGCATGAAAATCGGCTCAAAGAGGAAAAGCAAAAAAAAAGATCAATTTCCTTAGTAGAATAAATGATGCTTTTTCATCAATTATGATGGCCCTGCTCTCTTTCTAAAGAGTTTCTCTTTGTTGTTGTGAGCGTGCCTACTTTTTTGATTTTCCTATTCTGGCAAAAACTACATTGTGTGCTTGCACACTACCGCTTCGTCCTGTAGTAGACAACTCATTCCGCAGCAGTTCGCGGGACCCTGGAGCATAAGGTCTGCCGGGCCGCTGGTTTCACCTACTCCCCGGCTGCCGAAAATAGCTCTGCTTTCCCTTCGCCTGTCACGCCCTGCAACCCCTCCTCCCCAGCCCCCCCGTTTTGCTGTTTTGACAAGCGTTGGGCGGGATTGCGTGAAGAAAGCCCAGCAAGCAAAGCAATCCGCGCTTGGGATGTTTAGGTGGGACGCCTGAGGGAGAAGGAATGGCGGAGGGGAAAGCAACGCGCGGCCTTTCCCAGGCGCCTCAAGACACCCCACCCCACCCCCCGCGCTGTGAGGAAAACGGGCGAGATGAGGCTGGCCCTGCCTTTGCCATCTGGCCGAGCCAATCAACCGGGCCTCTTCCTTATCTCGCGCCCGCTTGTTATCCTGCAGCGTTGGCCTTTCCGAAGCCGAGCGGACCCATCCTGCATCCGCACCTGCTTTTGCTCTCTGCCGGGGCTCGGACGAGTTTTCTGGGCGGCGGGAGAAGAGGGGGCCTATGGCGCGCAGCTCGGAAGGCGCGAGAGAAGCGGTAGGGCGACTTCGAGGAGGGGAGCGCAAAGGGAGGGAGGCAGAACTGGCCCCGCCGAATCCCCGGATGGCGAGGAAGAAACGGGGAAGCGGCTCCTAAAAGGAAGCGCTCCCAACTCGTCGCTGCTGCCTTGGTCACCCGCTTGCTCTCGCTCTCTTTCTCTCTCCAGCTGTCTGGCCGAATCGGGGAGGTCTACCAAGAAGTCAGCCGCTTTCCGTCGGTAACTTATGCCAGCGTCGGACCCGAAGTTGCTGCCCGTTGTGGTGCCAAATGCCTGCCCCTGTACACGGGTGAGCCACTTCACGAGAACCCCTGTTTCTTGTTCCAGCCGGTAGTTCCTCGACTTACGACGGTTCATTTAGCGGCCGTTCGTAGTTAGAACGGCATGGGGGGGGGGGGGGGGGAGTGAGAGGACCACTTTTCATGCTTACGAGTTGTAGCGTCCCCACCATCAAGTGATCAAAATTGAGACACTGCAGTGTCCCAGGCTCATGTGGTCACCTTTAGCGACCTTCTGGCAAGCAATCTCAGTGGGGAAGCCAGATTCCTTTAACAATCACACTGATTCACTTAACAGTGGTGAGAGAGGTCGTAAATCGGGGCAAAATTCTCTTAATAAATGTCTCACTTGGTAACTTTTAGAAATTTGGGGGTCAGTTGTGGTCGTAAATTGAGGACTGCTTGTAGTTTATGTTAGGAAGGGAGCAGGGTTACTTGGTTTGCCGGCTTCTTGAACTATGCACGAATGAGGTAGCGTTTGAAGTACTTGTTGCATTTTGCAAACCGATGGAAAAACAGGCTGACACAAACTGATGGAGAAACTGGAGAAACTTTGTTTAGCCTGTGCCTTCTGTACATTGTGACTGAGGATGATGGAGTCTTGGAGGGGAAGGATTCTGAGGACAATTGTACAATAAAATAAAATTAGCCGTATCTCTAGTGTTACTTTTGTTTTGTCAAATCCTCTAATAATCCTAATAGCTGAAAATGCAAAGATCTGCAAGTCCTAATATTAAAAGTCAAAGAGCACAGCAAAATAATGGCACTAAAATTAAATATATAGAATAGCAAACTAATGACAAGAGGTGGAATAATCAGTGCTACAATTGACAATGAAGGTATCAAAATGATGGTGCCTTTTAAGATCAACCATCAGGAATAAGGGAACAGTCAGTCAAAAAATAGACTGCAGATTCGCTTTTGCTACAAGCAGCCACGAAGGTCTTAGGAAAGATAATCAAATGCCAAAAGATGTCTATACGTACAAAGATCAGAATTGCACAGCCTGTGACATCTATGGAAGTAAAAGTTAGACTTTAAAGAAGCAGGACAGGAAGAATAGAATTGAACTTAGGTTTTACCATGGGCAGCCAAGAAAACAAACCAATGAATCATTAAACCAACTCAGAATTCTTACTGCAGGCACCAATACTCAAATTATCCTATTTAGGACACACATGCAAAGACTCAGCTTTCTGGAAAGGTCGAAGGAAAGAGAAAAAGTGGATCACAAACAATGGATGGACTCAATTATAGTGGCAGTGAATGCATTGTGGAGACTTGATAGACCAGGTTAGGGATAAATCATTGTGGAAAATATCTATGTAGTCACCAGGAATCAGAAATGGCTAGATGGCACATAATCATTTTACTGTTTATTTCCTCAAGTAGGTGTTTAAAACTAAATACTCCAGGCTTTAGAGAAGTTGAGTTTTAGCGTTCTGATCAAAGCTTGTTAAATATGGAACAGTGTAGCTTCTTTCTGAACTTCTGCCACAACCAAGACAACAAGAGCAATTGCCTGATAGCTCATAGACGAACAATGCAATATCAGTCTAGTCTGACTCAGTCCTCTCTTTCATTTGAGTTCTCAGAGATATCATAAGAGAAAAAGTGTCTAATAAAGGCCAAATTGTAGTGGCAATTGATGCACCATTGAAACATTTGTTTGGGGACAGCACCTCCTGGAGAAAATCTATTGGTGTGTTCACTGAGTCAACGTTTTGGTGGCACATCATCAGTCATAACTATGCCATATTTCTAAGAGGGCTATCACATGAAAAAAAAATTGAGTTAAAATATATTTTTAAAAAGTAAAGTGTAAAATATTAGTCATTTCAAAGAGAACAATATTATATACCAAAGACCTGGGCAAGCATCAGCTTTCTCCCTCAACTTCCTTTTCTGCAGAATGGCGCCACACAGATCTGGAGCGCCATCAGAAACTGCGATTCAGTCGCCAATATATTCTTCACCATGATGGCAGAGAAATTGTTTCTGTTACTCCCGTTGGTTTGCCAGCTGAGATTCATAATCAGTACGTAAAACATCTATATTTCCTCAAGTCTTTTTCATGCTTTAGAAGTTCTTGCCCAGATTGTTTTACTTAAATCAATATTTAAATAAAATGGTCACCCGTCCCACAAATGCAACTCTGGTTAGCTGATAAAGACAAAAAATTCCCAGAGCATTCTCCCCCTACCTGACTTCATAGGATGGATAGAAACAGTGGAAGTAAGGTAGTCCCTAAAATACCTTCACCACCATTTAGTTTATGCTTAATCAGGTGCAGTAAAATAGTTATTGAAATAAGGATAATTAACTTTCCTTAATCTTGAAGATGGGTGATAAAAGTTCCAAGGTCTTATTTCTCCCTGCCATAGCTGCATGCACATTTAGTTTCATATCGCACTGGTCCAATTCCTACTGATTACACTTCATTCAGGTTCACAGCAAAGGGCTTTCCTAGCTACCTGAAATTCTTTGGCCAGAGGTAGTAGGGGTCACAGGATGGCATAGGCATCAATCTTTAATTCTCTTCCCTGTGGATCCCTATCTAAAGTAGATAGAAAGAAATAAACTTACCTCTATGCTTTTCTTGTAAATTGCTTCCAAGTTGACTCTCCTGTTTATTCTGCGCCCCTTTTTCTCTTGCAATATAGGCTGCTGATTGGAATGTCTCCTACTGGGAGATATAAAGCTATTCTCACCCATTATTTGGAAACGGGGCAGAAACAGGAGGTCCTGGAGGTAAAGTATAAGCTATTCACGACTGTTTCTCCTTACCTCCAAAGAGCAAGCATAGCACTTGAAAATGCTGCATGCTGAAACTGACTGATATAGATATGGCAGCCTTAGCTCCAACATTAAAGTCAGGTACAGATTCAGGAGAATCAATAAGGACCAATAAAATATTTGTTCATTAAACCTTATACTGTCGGTACTGGACTTCGATCTAAGAAATTTATATAAAGAGTTTGCATAGCTAGAGTCAAATATATATGGAAACTGGTCTTTTGCAGTAACGTACTGGGCATATACTGTAAGTCATGCTTGGCCCGCTATGAATGATAATTGTTCTACCTAAGACACTTAGAGTTACAGATTTTAATAGGGAAATGAATTCCAAGTAACTGTGTAATTCATGGTCATCCTTCATTTCCTCGGAGCCCCTCATAATTCAAAACTTTTTCAGTCATAACAGTAGAACAAGGAGGAAGAGTTCTGATGAGCCTGTTGATTCTTTGGCCTCAGTGTGTGGTGGCAGATTTTGCCCTGTACTGATTTCTGTGTCCCAGCAGGTTTGGAGCAACAGTGGGAGGGTAAGAAATATCAATCTCACAGCGCTGGATAAACATGGCAAAGTGTACACAGATGGTAAGGGCAGTAACAGTAGGCTTGGCCGCATGCTGCTCTCTGCAGGCTTAGCAATGGTGCTTCCTCAGCCCTGTGAGCTCTGCACTCTACCAGCCTAGCCCTTGATCGTGCTCCTCCTTCCCACCTAACATCCCTTTCCCAGTGCCAGAATGAAGTTCTCCGAGCTGTCTAGTATTGTATACTTTCTTCTTTCTTGGCTTTTCTGCAGATGGTGGTCTTTGTAAAGAGCTTTGCTGGCTATTGCAGCCTGGAAATTGCAGACTTTCAAATCTTGGTGGCGGATGCTGGGTGACATCCTGCCATGAATATCACCCATACTTTCCTGTCGCTTTGTCAAATTAATTGTGTTGATCAGGCTACAGTGCTGTTTTGTGAAATGCAAATGTCCCTGACCATGCAGGTTAATTTTTTTAACAGCATGTATAAGTCTAGGTCAGGCTTCCCCAAAGTGATCCCCAAGAATCAGTGAGACTATCCAAGGGATTGATAAATGTCTGAAGATCAAAAGGGGGGCGTCATTAAAAGACTGGGGGGAGGTGTCAACAGATGGTTGATAAATTATAGAAGGTTGATTGGGTCAATTAAGCTTTTGGGGCTTCTCCAGAGCAGAGGTATCAAACTCACATCATCATGGCAGTGTCACATGATGTATCAGGACTTTTTTCCCCTTTGTTAAACCTAGTATGGGCGTGGCCAGCACATGACGCATTCAGCCTGTGAGCCAGGAGTTTGACAGCCCTGCTCTAGAACTTCAGGCCAGGCCCTAGACCAGAAGGTGAGGTGCCTAGAAGTGAAACACGTTACCCAAGGTTGAATGGTCAGTCACTGGTGAAAGCAACCTTGCAATGTCTCTGTCAGCTGTCGGTTTCCAGTCACTGATTAATATAGTGTTGATCATCCTCTAATCAAACAACTTAATTTTCCCATCTCTGCTAGTTCATCTTTACCAACTATTCCTTTGTTGTGGATACTTCGGAGTCTAGTCTCGTATCAGTAATTTTATATATATAAAACTTCCATGACCGTTTTCCAGTTGACTGTCCACTACTCCAAGCAAAAAAGAAAAGTTCTGGTTTTGATTGAATGTTGACCTTTAAATTATTTTGTATCATCTTATATATTTCAACAACAAAAAAAAAAATCTGTCTTTTTTTATAAATTTACCAGGCATAACAAAATGGTCCTTCACATGGTCTACATTTTTAACAGACGTAAATTTGAAGTAGCTTTATATATTTTAGACAATTTTCCTAGAGTTATATGTCAATGGTACATCATTTTATAAAATAATTTTAATGTAAATCTTAAGTTTATTTAACAGCATATTTCCTCACTGTATGTATATTGTGTCCAGAGTTAGCTCATTTTATCATGCAGTCTTTCACTTTAAATTTCAGTTAAAGTTTATACATTTGAGCAATTACATGTAAATAGTTCAATTTCAAATTTATCTTCCACACTGCTCAATTCTAAATTTTTGATAACTTTCTCAGAGGTTCTCTCCTTTTACAAATTACTCCATTCCAGTCCCCTCATTAAACAGCAATTTTCATTCAGTGATTTATCCATAAGTTCTGCACAGGACTTTCCTTTTCTTGTAGCTACAGAAAATATATATTCAATATTATTATAACTGTTGTCAAATAAATAAAGCAGTAATAGTTGAGAAGCAGCAGTTGCTTTTAAAAAAAGGGATGATGAAATCTCTAATTAAAAAGAAATCTCAACAGTGTTTTCATCACCACAATATAAGGCTGGCCGTATTATTATAATTACAGCAGACTCTTTTCTCATAAAAGTCACAATGTAACGTAAATTACAATCGTTGTATAAGTTCATGGTAATTTTCAACTTTGGTTACCCTTTGTCTTTACCAACAATATACTAGAATTAAGTGAAACAGCCATAATCTTTTAAAGATAGTAGGAACTGTTATTGTTTGGAATTGTTTTATTAATTTGATTTGTTTGAAAGTTTGGTATACTGTTTCCATGGAAGAAATTTCTAGTATGTAAAGCAGATCCACTTGTGATCTGAGAACAATCCCTTTGCCATAAGCGGTAGCTGTAACTTAGTTTCATCACATGCTTTAACTTCAAATCAGCCTTAAATGCTTAATGTTTAAAATTATATAAAGTAGTGCTAAACACAGCAAAAGTGCAGGTAGAAGTTTCAGGTAACCAAGGAGAGTGATAATTGAAACATACTCTTATCACCACAGTTCCCTCCATGACAAATAAGTTGAACTTTGTATCAAGTCATTAAAAATATTCCAATCTCAGCTAATTTCTTATCTCCAGCCTTGTTGATAAGTAATTGCCTATGTAATTGCTTTGTGAATTGTATAATGCACATAAACCATTTTAAATGCTTGCAATCTATACATAATCCTGGAAATTTTATACTGGGCTATTGGCCCCCAAAAGGTCCAATAACTCACTGTATCAATAAACATAACAAAATGATCATTTGGATCCTGTTGTTTTGGTAAGTATACTTCTACCATAATTTGCAATTTAAAGATTGTGAAGGGGTTTACAGTAAATGCTCATACAGTATAGTAAGCCATAATTTGTACTGGCTAAATTTATACATTGCATTGGTGCACAATCCTTGATTCACAAGCCACAGTGGCTAGATCGGCTAAGTACAAATTAAACAAACCACATAAGGATTGAGGTATAATATAGAAACCAGGAGTCAAATGTTCATTCCCTTTAGTGGTTTTAGAAAACATATCCATTCAGGCAACTTGTGGTCCACAGTGTACAATCAGCATGTAAGTTCCACTAGCTTTTTTTAGTTTGGTCAGGTAATCCTGCAAACTTGTATTCTACCTAAACATGTTATTATTTCCTATTTCTGTCCTACCACAGAGCAGTTTCGATGCTTTGCTTGGTCCAACTCAGAAAGTCAGATTGTGTATGTCGCAGAAAGAAAGCATTCTCCAAAACAACAATTTTTCTCTCAAGGGGAATTCACTGAAGGACAGGAGGTAAATAAAGAAAGCCATAAAATTTCTCCTTTCTTTTTATTTATTCAAATAACTGAACTATGTCAAGTATCTTATGGTCCAAGAGGTAACCAATGCAGCAACTTCAAAGTAGGCCTGGCTCAACAGATAAGTTGACCTGCTAGCAATATTTCCACTGTATTGGTAATATTGCAGCTTCCGAGTCATCTCCAAAAACAACTTTGCATGGAGTTTGTTAAAATATCCAACCAAGAATTGATCGAAGCATTGTTTATTGTAACCAGGACATTATAAATCATTACTTTTGGCCCGTTGCATGTTAAATTTATATTTATTTACCTGTAGGCAAATATAAGCTCAAGAAAAATTGTACAAAATTCATCATTGTATTGCATCATTATGTTCAGTTCCTAGAAAATAGTTTGCAAATTTTAGATTTCAAATGTGATCACTATCCAGACTTACTGGTGTGATTCATGCAGCAAGCCTTGGGGGGGGGGGGGGGGGGGGGGGGGGAGAGCTGTAATTTATATTCAGTAAAAGGAGTGCTCATGAGGATGGGACACTGAGATGACGATCAGTAGGCCTGTGTTTAAGACCCAGTTGTTACCATGGGATGTGGTGAGCTCCAGTCACGTGCTCCAGCTCCTGTCAACCTAGCAGTTTGAAAGTGGGTGACTGCAAATAGCTAGATGGGTACCACTTTGATGGGCAACTTAACGGCACATGAAAGGATCCCCCAGTTAGGTATCCCCCAGGCAATGGTGATGTCACTGTTCAATCCTGACATGATTGTCGTATTTACATTCAGTCTATCTTGTTAAAGAATACAGATACACAGATCTCTAAAATACTTATTTGTTTGATTACGTTCTAGAATGAGCGGTTTGTGTACAATGACAACTGGGGAGAGGCACTGGGTGACAAAAGTGTCCCTGTGTTATGTGTACTGAATATTGAAACCACTGAGGTTTCAGTGCTAGAAGACATCCCAGGGCACCTCTCCCCTGGGCAGGTTAGTATAATGCAGCCTGGTCAGTTAAATTGGGAAGAAGACAAAAACAATACCTCAGCCCTCCGCTTATTGTTTTTTACATTGCTTTTTTGGTTTGCAGAAGCATGCATAAAAGAGATATATTCAGGGTGGGAGGCTTGGGTGGGTTTTGGAAACGGTTCTGTTCAGTTGAGCTTTAACATGGCCCTTCATATGTTTGCCTCTTTTATAAGTTTTTGTACATTACTTCCGTATTTTGAATAGGTAATATTCAGTGACCTCATAACAGATGCTAAAAGTGTGCGAGGATAACTTTGCATTAGATAGAAAATACTTCTTATAAGTGCATTTGTTAATCTGGGGCAAGACATTATCATACTAAAAGTCCACCCACATTTATGTTTCTACTTCCAGATGGATCATTCTTAACTCTTATTAATCATAAAACATTTGTGGACAGAAAAAAAAGTGTGGGGGGAATCAGAAATTTTGGAAACCATATGGAAATGTTTGAAATTGTGTAAAATTCTGTTTATGAGGCATGGTGGTAGCATGATTTTTAAAACCATTCATTCTGTTTTCTTCCAGCTTTTCCTCTAAAGGGAATGAAATAGGAGGAAATTTAATTGGCCTAGATTTTAGTAGGAAATTAGTTAATTGAAGCCACACAATTGCATTTCCTTTAAAATAGCTTGAAACACTATTTGAAAACTGTTATTCAGTCCTTAGTCTGACCTTTATAATATGCTCCAGTTCAACTGTATTGCTACTGTTTTCATTGCTGGATGGTGTCTTGACCTTTCACGCAAGTTTGGCTGAAATGTAGAATGGCAGCAGGAATCTTTTGGGGGGAAAATGTATTTGAAGAACTATTTCCTCCCAAGCATTTCTAACAGAGGAAGAGAGTAATTGGAGAGTTACTACCAAACAGCAGTTCTAAGAATTGGGTCCGTTCCTAGTAGATGATCTTTTTGAAAGACCAGATCTCCTAAGTAGCATTCTTCAGATTATGGAGAAAGATTGTTGGACAAAGCATAGCCTAGGACTTAGTGCTCAAAATCTCACATGCTAATACTTTGGTTTTGCTTCCCTGGCCAGGCCCTGTGGTCCCCAGGTGACAAGGGATTAATATTTGTGGGCTGGTGGCATGAGCCATTCAGGTTGGGATTACATTCCTGCTCCAATAGGAGGTAAGTAAGATCTCATGGGTTCATGAAAGCATATTATAAATGTATCTCATTTTTAGTGGGCCAACATGAAGAATTGCTTTGAAAAACTCGACAAGTTTTTATTCAATTCTGAGATCAGTATAATTGTTTCTGAAATTCCCCTATATGGAAATGTCAATTGGGTTTCAAAGGAAAACAAATGGGGAACAAACCCAGCTTAATATCTGCTTTTCCTTAAACAGGATAGCCAAAGCCTGCTGCCCGTCCTCCCTTCCAAGAAACTGTGTAAACCATCATCCCTAGGGTTGCTTAATTCATAGGTTCTATTACCATTAGCAAATATGAGTATTTCCTACTGAAAAAGAGATTTTAAGTTTCCAAATCCTTAGCATTATACCGCTTTCTTTTAAGTAAAGATTGTGAATATTGGATCTTATTGTAACATAGAGTTCCCTCTCAGGCTGGCATGAGATCTGGGTTGGTGGTGAAAAATGGTTCCTTCAGGTAAATCTTTACCTGTCCCCTCTCCCTGTTATAGGTCAGCTCTATTTCTCTTCAATCTGTCTGAACATAGCTGTGGTAAGTTATCCCAGAAATTATCTTAAATGTCCAAAAAGTGAAGGAGTCTCCTCAAACACTTGCAGTCCAGAGAAGATATTCTGCTTTCCAGAATCTGCCACAAACATGTTTACACGTCTGACTATTCGTTGCATGCAGATAATCCTTGATGTATGACCAGTTGCTTAGTGATCATTCAAAGTTACCTCAGACCCTCCCAAACAGGTACTTGCAACCTGGTTTCAACTGCAGAGAAACTGCAGCGCACACCCACATCTCCCCCACCATCCCACCGGATCCCCCAGGTCTCAGCCTGCTCCCAAGCTGCCCACTCATCCACCCAAAAGAGCCTAAATCGATTAGCAGAAGCAGGCGGCTCCAAAAACAGAGTCTCCTTAAAATACTGATCTCCCTACAATCTTTGTATTATTTGTTTGTAGAATAGTGTTAGGTTGCCATAAGACCAGCAGCCTCTGTAAGAAAGCTGAGTTTTGCATTGCATCCCATTGCATCGGCCGGGCTCCTCTACAAAAAAACCAAAAGGTTAGTTGGGTGCTGCTGGGGCGTGGAGCAGGCTGAGGACTGCAAGTCCATTGGGTGGCTGGATGGGAAATAGTCCTCAGCCTAGAGGATTTAAACAGTCTCCGTGTGTGTTGGTTGCTTCTACTGACAGGTTCCCTTGCATGACTGAGTCAGCGGTTTGGGAACAGGCCAAAGCGTGGGAGGCCCTGAGCAATAGAGAACAGAGCACTGGGTACCTCAGGGGTGGGAGATGCCTGGGGCAGGAGTAGCTGGGCCTGCATTATGCCTCCAAGGCTTCTCCAACTACTGGGGCACCCCACACTCCTCTTAACAACCTGCATGTTCATTAAATGATTGCATTGAGAAGATGGGGATTATTGAAAAGCTTTACTTGATGGCCATCACATCTTATGACAGTAATAGACAGGCTCCAGTTGGTATTGACAGGAAACAAGAAGTCCAGCCTCAACTCCTACTTTGCTGGGTCCTGCAGTACTTTCTCCACTTCTGTTTAACATCTACATGAAACCGTTGGGTGAGACCATCTACCACCATGGCCTGAGATAGAATCAATATGCTGATGACATCCATCTGTATGTCTCAGTCCATAATGTGTTAAGCAATGACTTGACCATCCTCCCACAGTGCTTAGAGGCTCTTAAGGGCTGGATGGGGAACAGTTGGCTTAAGTGAACCCTGGCAAAGTGGAATGGCTCTGATTTGGGGCTCTTTGGCCCATGGAAATTTGCCATCTTTGGTCTGATCTGGGATGGCATTGCCTCAGATAAACCCAGTGCATAATCTGGGGTTCTCCTGGACTCATGACCAGATGAGTCTGGTCATGCTCAAGGAACAGATGGCAGCCGTGGTCAAGATAACCTCTGCACAAACTATGGTTTGTGCACCAGTAAGCCCTTTTCTGGACCAACAATCCCTGCTCATAGTAACCTCCTGTCTTAACTATTGCAAAGCTCTTTACATGACAATATAATTGAAAACTATCCAGAAGTTTCCTTTGATTCAAAATGCAGTGGCCCTCATAGTGTTATTCAGGCCTAGATGTGCATGTGTGTCATTTCCTGCAGAAGCTGCATTGGCTTCCAGTTTGCTTCTGATCCAATTCAAGATCCTGGTTGTCACCTTCAAAATCCTATATAGTTTGTGACCAAGTTAGATGAAGGACTGTTCTTTGTAGATCACATCTACCTAACCCACCAGAGTGGGGAGGCAGGGAATGCCACAGGTTCCCTCTCTTAAGGAGGTCTATCTAGTAGAACCAAGGAAAGGGAACTTATCTGTGATAGATCCCTCCCTATGAAGCATCATCCCTGTGGAAATAAGATTGGCACCTAGACACTCTTTCTTAAGGCCCTGGAGATTTGGTTTTGCCAATTGGCCTGGGGCTCCCAGAGTGGAATGGAGCCCATCAAATGGCTCATTTGATTGTTGTCATCAGGGAGTGGGGATTTATTGCTTTTTGTTGTTTTTATATTGGGTTCTTATCTTTGTAAGCCATCCACAGTCACTAACTGTGTATGTCGCCATGTAAATTTTCTTAAATAAATGAATAGTTGTAAGTTGAGAACTACATGAACATATAAATGTGGGTCAGGTGTTTTGTATTTCTGGTAGCTGTATAAAGAAGAAAAGTACTGCTTTTCTTTCTTTAGGACAACAAAGGAAAAATATAATGCCTTCTTGTGTTTTTGATTACCCCCAAAGTTTTTTCAAATACTGGGATTCTGCAATGTAGGGATACTGTTTTGAATAAGCTCATATTTGGAGTGGAAGCCAGGGAATTCGCAGAGGTGTGTCATTTTCTGATGTCTGAACTTTGAGCAAGCATAGTTGTTGGGTATTTCAAAGTTCATATATTATCTGCAGCCACTGAGCTGAAATGTTTTGTATTTTGAAAGCATCAAGAAATAGATTCTCAGAAGGAATTTTGGAAGAACATGTATAGGCAATACTTTCAGAAGGTCAATTTAAATGTTAATTCATGTTCTGATAATCTTATCACTTGGTCTTTGGTCAATTGTTACAACAAAATGAGATTAAATAACCTTTCTTATTGTCACATATGTAGTTGCCTTAAGACACAGCTCCACCAACTTTGTACCCCATTCTGGTTGCAGAACTGTTGACTTCAGATGATCAGTCTGTCTCTTCTCCCCGGCTCAGCCCTGACCAAACTCACCTGCTGTACTTGGAGGGACCAGTGTTTGGGTCGCATCGCCAGTGCTTGAAGCTACAGTTGGTGAGTGCCTGAAAATACATTGTCTATCCCTGTAACTGAGTCAACAAATCAAAGGAACATCACTTCATCTTTTCCTTTCCAACATTCCTTTCCTTCAGAAATATTAATCATGCTCCTGCATGCAATTTCCACTTCTAAACTCTCAGGGCTTCCACCTCATCTCTCAAAGATGGGGAAAGAGGATTTCTCATTGACCCAGTACTGTCTCCCTCCCAAATAAGGGTTTATTCTCAAAAGATTTTTAATAAGCCAAAACTAATTGGATCTGAACATCCTACTAAGGTATAACATACCTTTTACAAGGCTGGGTTCGCTCAGTACACTAAGCCAAAACTATCATATTATCATATGACTCCACCATAAAAAACTCCCAAATTTTTCAGTCAGAAGCAGGTGGTGCCCTGTAAATTAGAAATTATAAGAAATATCAGACCTAACATATCTGAAAGACTGACTTCCTAGACCATTAGTTAGAAAAGTAAATGATGATATCTTAACTAGCTAGTAAAGAGCATTTTCAATCACTTGAAATTGCTCAGTGATTTTATTATATTCCAGTTTGAAAAGAAAAGCAAGCTAAAATAATATAAGGGCACATACAATCAATGTCTCTTGTTCTTATATCTACTGAATGACATCACTGATTACCATTATAAAACTAATACTGAAATCTAGCAGTTAGGAAAATGCTCAGTGTGCAATCTTTTCTCCTGCTTAGCTCAACTGGCAAACAAAGTCCTCATATACAGTAGTGGACATAGTCAGAACTTCCACAGCTGGTAAGTCCTCATTTCAGAGAATATATACCCCAAATTTGAAAAACGTTTTGTGATTATCCTCCATTTCAGTTACATATCTCCATTTTATGTATTGTCTTATGGCCACATGGACTCATATAGGCACCTAAGAGTTGTTTTTGTAATCTGAAAAAGAAGAATATTTTAGTGAATGTTAGAATTTTTCTTAAACTGTGTCTCTAGGGTAAAATATCTCCACAAACTCTTCTTCTTTTTAAGGTTTTTATGGGATTTACTCAGGAGCACTATCCATGCTTTGCTGGGCCTCTGATAATCAAAGAGTCTTACTTAGCACTCCTCAGAGGAGTAGAAAGGTAGGTTGATGCCAGCAGAAAATACTTCATGTTGGAAAAAGGAGTTCTAGCAACAGGACTATATTTCTGTTCCTACCAGGCACTACACTGTGAAAAAGCCAAAGAGAAAGAAGCGATATGACAATGAAATTTATGTGATTGGTTTACAGCAAACGTCTTAATGCATACATTCTGACTTAGGGGCTTGGCGCAGCATAACTCTCAAAAAGTAGATCAGAAGGATGATTAATATGAGTTTTCTAGCTCAATAAAAAGTTGACTTTCTATAAAGACACTATAGCCACTGTTTTACAAGTAACTTGATAAATAGCAATCCATTATTTTTATCGAAGATGATGAGTTCTGTAGATTAAAAAGACTCTTAGAAGAAACCTTCTGTCTGTTGAAATTAAAGATGAAGTTAAGACTGAAAGATTAGAGCTTAATATAAAATTTATTAAATCTTGGGAGAGCCTATCAGCCTTGTAATTTATGTTGAGAGAGAATGTGGGGAAAGTGTTTTTCACCAGTAAATTATCCTCACATTCATCAACAAAGTCCACAGGCATAATTTTTTTATCATCTAAGAAGAAATTTCCTGACAGTTAGAACAATTAATTAGTGGAACAACTTGCCTCCAGAAGTTGTGGATGTTCCAACATTGGAAGTTTTTAAGAAGAGATTGGAAAATCATTTGTCTGAAATGATATAGGGTTTCCTGCCTAAGGAGTGGGTTGGGGTAGAAGACCTTCAAGGCTCCTTCCAACTCTGTTATTCTACTCTATTTTATCTTTTGCAGGAAGTGTTAGTTGTGGATACCAAATCAGGAAGTGTGAAATCTACTACATCAGGTACAATATAATCTTATTTTTTGTGTACGTGTGCATTCAAGTCAGTTTTGACATAACAAACATGCTCATCTCAAAGGAGGGTAAATTTGCTGATTAAATCTAGGTTTCAGTGAACCCAACAGTTCCTTTACCCTTGACATCTTTTCTTTTTAAAAGCTTCATACCATTTTTTTATACAGATCTTAATGCCATACTGGGATTAGAGCACATGTCCAGCAAATTTTTTCCCCATTTGTTTCTAAAGAAGCAAATATCAAGATTTTCCTCCAGAATCGGATTCCTCTCCCACTTCCTTTCCCACAATGGTCTTTGAACAGGATTCTTCATGCATTGTGTCATGAATCAAGATAATCAAGATAAATCTGAAATCTATCCTTGATATCCTTTGCCTAGGCACATCAGAAGGTAGCTGGACTCTACTAGGAGTTCAGCAAGATCTGCTAGTGGTGAGCTGTTCATCTCCCACTTGCCCACCAACTCTGGTAAGACATTTCCCGTGCAGGTCAGGATAAGACTTGCTTTTGTGCTTCCATTTTCCCATTATCCTGTTTTCCATGGAACCATGACAATTCAAAGACTTTGGTAAGCTATTCTCATGACTGTATTTTTCCCATATACTTTATTTGCATGAGACATTTTTGGTTGTCTTCTTCCTTAATTAATCTCTAGAAGACTTCAATTAATCCTCCTTCCCTTTAAAAAAACAGTTTGGACATTTATATGTTTACATTATTTACATCAACATACAGTCACTTGAATACTTCCTACTCCAAGCTCTGGTGCCCTAGAAAATCTATTCTCAAAATGGAGGTCTATTACGGACATGCTGCCAAATCATGAGTTGTGCTAATCATAATTAAAGAGGCAATAGTTTGAGCAATGGGTAAAGCACCATTTTCAGCTGCTTGCTTCTTTTTGTTCATCTTCATTAAATCATCATTTTTTCCTTGTCTGTTTTCTCCACTCACTTGTGAAGCAGACCTCCAATCATCACTGTGATTTCTGAAATCAGATTCAAACCAGCAAGCCACAAATAGCATAAACTGCTTTTGAAGTCACCTCGAATCAATTATCTGATACCCTAATTAGGCATTATATTTGAGAGGAAAATATATGAGCTTAGTTCCTTATAATTTGCAATAAAAATATACATTCTGACAAATATGAGGACAAAACTAGTTCCCATCAGACCACATATAATGTTAAGAGATTGTGTGACATTATACCATTCAAGGCAGTGCTTCTAGTAACAGCATATTATATCTGCTTTGTAGAAGGTGGGTGTGCTCCCCCCAAAAGGGAGTGAGCTGAAGATACAGTGGATCAGTGTGGAGCAATCTTCTGTACTACCTGACATGGAATGGAAAATCCTCACAGTGAATCCTGCTTTGTCTGAGAAGGGCAGCCCATACAGTAAGGAAGCAGGTCCACAGAGCTTCCTCCTAGACCTATGTCTATCTCGCTTGCTTTGCTAGTTGGCTGGAATATATTGTAGGCTTTGCATTTAGTGGTCCTAGATGGAGCTAGACTTGGTTCCTTGACATAGTGAAGAGTAACAACTTTAGGTTTATGGAGATGATAGGACAGTTGTGCAGAAGAGTAACATCCTTTAGCCAAAAATAAACTTTAATCTGCTTTTGGCCTAAGGACAAGGCCAGACTCATTGTTCTTGAGCACTGGAAGAATCCAAATCAGAATGAAGAGGGTAAAACAAGTGCGTATCGCATGCATCTAGATCCTCAGCCCCTTGTGCTGTTTAATTGAAAGGAACTGCTCTCATTTTATTTCCTAACCTAAGAGAATTCCATCGAATCCTGTTGCGTGCTATATAAAACAGAGAAGCTCTGTGACATGAATAATGGATTTATAACAAACCGCGAATTCCTTTGGTAAAACATTTGGAATAGAGCTGGCTAGATGGCAACATTTAACCAGCCTTAAGCCAATCTCAAAAAGCTAAGTAAGATTGAGGTTTTCTCTGGATGGGAGGCCATCAGGAAATTCCAGGGCTCTTGTGCGATTGGAAAATCAAAACAACATTCTGGAGTTTTATTCGTGCACTTTGCATTCAGGGCTAGGTGTTAGAATTTCTGGTATTTCATGCTCATGTATTTCAGCTGGTATTCATGTTCTGTTATCCAAAATGTTTTAATTTATTATAGATAAGTAAATCTACTTATATCACATGTAAGTTGAGAATCCCTAAAAAAAGCCCCTCCCCTCCTTATTTTGATCTACATTGTGGACTGAAGGCCATTTTTAATACCAATACAAATTCAGGGGACTTTTGATCTAAAAGCGTCCTACTCTGGGATTTCTGCAAATAGGTGACAGTGCTGGTCACAAAAAGTTATGTAGAGTCATACCTGGTTGATACTCAGAAGGCCCATGGGTTAGACCTGGGTCAAAAACAGACATCATGGAAGAAAGGAATGACATTTCAGTTTTGCTTTCAAGAAAGTTACATGGACTTGTTTATGAAATTACTATAAGATATAAAATAACCTTTATTGTGATTTTTTTTCTGCGGGCACACTGGCACACATTAAAAATTAAATTCTGTTGCCTGCTGTCAAAAGTGTACACATACATATATTGTTGAAAGGAAACAATTTTAAGGATATTTATTTGTGTTGTATTTCTTTATCACAATTGGATTTAGATTTTCTAGCCCAGGAGCAACATGTCTTGGTTCTGCATAATATAGGAGTGTGTCTTGTACTGGGGTATATGAACAAGAGAGAGTGGCAGGCTAAGCAAAGGAGGGATGTACTTAACAGGTTGATTTCCCTTGGTCAGTGAAGTTTGAAAGATGACCTTCAAAAGCTCACTTTTGACCTTTCTTACAGCTGACCAGTCATTTGAAGCCATATTGCTGATTCCTCAAGGGAGCAAACAAGGAGAAGAGGCCCTTTTTCCCCTTGTGGTTTCTCCACATGGTAAGTCACACACGTTCTTCTCTTTGGCTTGAATAAACTATTTCATGTGCTAACAATTAGTCCTAGCTTTCTTGCTTCATTTCCATTTTTTCCAGGATATTATCAAAGTTGGTGAGGGTGTCTTTTTGAGCCTCCTTGAAATTTAAAGAGGCAAAGGTTATCTGTGAGATTAGCTGCAGTTTGCTGCTTTAATGAGTTGTGCCACATTTCCAAGAAACTAAATGTTTAACAGGATTTCCAGCCTCTGCATGTTCCCTTTTTCTCCTTCAACTATTAGATTTCTGTTTTCTTACTTATGAAGAAAAGTGATGTTAAAACATTTCGAATTCTCAGATCACTTTTCCAAAATTGGAAAAAGGAGCATCCATTTCTGTATATCTGCCATTTTTTTTCCAGGTGGTCCACATTCAGTTTTTGATGCTTGCTGGCGTCCAACTATGGCAGGTCTCTGCCGGCTAGGTTTTGCAGTGCTTATGGGTGAGTAACCCAGGATTCCTACATTTAATTTTCTTATCCAAAGAGATATTGCATGCATTTTAGTACAGGTGATCCTCAATTAATGACCACTTGTTCACAGCAACCATTTGAAATTGTGATGATGCTGAAAGAAAGGTTCTTATAACCAGTCCTCAGATTTCTGGCCATTGTGGCAACTGGCCCCGATTTCCAACCTCACAATGTCCTGCAGTCAAGAGATCACCATATGCGACCTTTGCAAGCTTCCAACAAGCAGTCAATGGGGAAGCGGGCAGAAAGTTGAAAGTCATTGTCACATCAGGTCCTTGCTTAAAGACCCACAGTAATTTACTTGATGACGGTAACAGGTCAGAACTGCCATTGCTAATGGACGCAGTCACATGGTGTCACATTTTACAACTATGTTGCTTAACAATAGCAATTTCAATTCCAATTACCCTTGTTAAGTGAGAATTAACTGTATTTGTGAAATGATCTTACGTGCTTCAGATAATTAAATAAAAAGGCTAAACTTTTCTTGAGAGGAATCTTGTGATTCCCTGAGAGGATCTTTTCACTTCCTCATTTGTTTTCCTGTGAAATAACTTCTGCTACTTACCAAAAAAAGGGCAAAACTACCAGGAAGGGTAGAAATTGGACAAGAAATTCTTTGCAGCACACTTCCCAGAAGAAGAGGCTGTTACAAGACAACAGCAGCCAAGTGAGCCTAGATGTAAGGTCTTATAACACTGTTTCACTTCCTTCCAGAGTAAGAACATACCCTCCAAGAAATGCACATCCAGAATATTGCTGCCTCCTCACCCTTTTATTGAAATGGTATCAACTTTCACCCTACAGTTTCAGGAGTATAATATCTGCTCTTTCTTCAATGAAAACATTCCCATCACAATGTTCACCTCAGAATGAACAACGGAATAGATTAAAACCCTTACTGAGCAAAACTCATGGTCCCGGCTTTGCTTTTGGAATGGAGTGAGCTATTATTTTCAGTGCATATTCTTCATACATACGTAGCTTACTTGAGAGGAAACTTATTGTTTCATTAGTTATTGAATCATAGTATCCAGGAAAACAGTTTAATAGTACATAGAACTTTGATTTATCAGTGGACATCAAACTGTGGCTTACAGTCTTTGTAAGCAATGCTTACAAAGGATTAAAACTACACTGCTCAAAAAAATAATCACACTTCTGTGAAATCAAATTGTCCACTTAGGTAGCAACACTGATTGATAATCAATTCACATACTGTTGTGCAAATGGAATAGACAACGGGTGGAAAGCATAGGCAGTTAGCAAGACATCCCCAATAAAGGAGTAGTTCTGCAGGTGGTGACCACAGACCACTTCTCAGTTCCTAGGCTTTCTGTCTGATGGTCTGGTCACTTTTGAATGCTCACTCTAATGGTAGCATGAGATGGGAGTCTACAGCCCACACAAGTGGCTCAGGTAGTACAGCTCATCCAGGATGACACATCAATGCGAGCTGTGGGAAGAAAGTTTGCTTTGTCAGTGTAGTGTCCAGAGCAGGGAGGCGCTACCAGGAGACAGGCCAGTACATCAGGAGACGTGGAGGAGGCCGTAGGAGGGCAACAACCCAGCATCAAAACCGCTACCTCCGCCTTTGTGCAAGGAAGGACAGGAGGAGCACTGCCAGAGCCCTGCAAAATGACCTCCAGCGGGCTACAAATGTGCATGTGGCTGCTCAAATGGACAGAAACAGACTCCATAAGGGTGATATGAGGGCCCGACGTCTACAGGTGGGGGTTGTGCTTACAGCCCAACACCATGCAGGACATTTGGCATTTGCCAGAGAACACCAAGATTGGCAAATTCGCCATTGGCGCCCTGTGCTCTTCACAGATGAAAGCAGGTTCACAATGAGCACATGTGACAGACGTGACAGGATCTGGAGATGCCATGGAGAACGTTCTGCTGCCTGCAACATCCTCCGGTGTGGCAGTGGGCCAGTAATGGTTTGGGGTGGCATTTCTTTAGGGGACCGCACAGCCCTCCATGTGCTCCCCAGAGGTAGCCTGACTGCCATTAGGTACCAAGATGAGATCCTCAGACCCCTTGTGAGACCATATGCTGGTGCGGTTGGCCCTGAGTTCCTCCTAATGCACGACAATGCTAGACCTCATGTGGCTGGAGTGTGTCAGCAGTTCAAGATTAAGGCATAGATGCTATGGACTGGCCTGCCCTTTTCCCAGACCTGAATCCAATTGAGCACATCTGGGACATGATGTCTCGTTCCATCCATCAACGCCATGTTGCACCACAGACTGTCCAGGACTTGAGGGATGTTTTAGTCCAGGTGTGGGAAGAGATCCCTCAGGAGACCATCCACCACCTCATCAGGAGCATGCCCAGGCATTGTAGGGAGGTCATACAGGCACGTGGAGGCCACACACAACTGAGCCTCATTTTGACTTGTTTTAAGGACATCACATCAAAGTTGGATCAGCCTGTAGTGTTTTTTCCCACTTTAATTTTGAGTGTCACTCCAAATCCAGACCTCCATGGGTTGCTACATTTGATTTCCATTGATAATTTTTGTGTGATTTTGTTGTCAGCACATTCAACTATGTAATGAACAAAGTATTTAATGAGAATATGTATTTCATTCAGATCTAGGATGTCTTATTTTTGTGTTCCCTTTATTTTTTTGAGCAGTGTATATAGGGAACTATTTTAACAAACAAGAGAATGACCTGGAAGATTGGAGTACTTGAGTTAGTTACTTACTCCCTTTGTAACTATAACTACAGTTATTTAAACAGCAGAGTGACATCAGAATAAAGACATGGGAAACCAATAACAGTGTGGTAGCTTGTACTTCTCATGAGCAGTTTCACATGCTATAAATGCATTTTCTTTGACTATAGAAATGCTTGATTTTTGAAAACAACCTGATAGCCAGGTGTGTTTCTTGGTTGCTGCTCAAAACCTTAAGGGACTTTGAAAACTCTGGAGGTTGCCCTTGATGTACTCTTGTGCTTTATTTTGTCTAAACAGTGAATTATAGAGGGTCCTTGGGTTTTGGCCAGGACAGCATTGATTCATTGATATCTCATGTTGGAGCGCAAGATGTGGCAGACACTCAGGTCAGTCTCCTTTGTTTCTTCATTTTTCCCTTCCCCAGGAAGAAGCCTGAGGTTAGGCTAGGTTTCAGGCTAGAACAGAAGGCGACATTATTGTATAATATTTTGTCTTCTTCACAATGGTGGATAATCTGCCTTCTTTTTTGGGTTAGCAGAACAAGCTATGGTCACAGATATGGTGACTGCAAGGCAGGTCTGTAATATATAATGGTCCTGTCAGAGTAGGGCTCCTCTTTTCTCCATCGGCTTCTCTGCACAGTTGGATGAGTTGGTCCTCAGCAGATTTATCCCAGACAGTTTGATACCATGCTGAGGTCACGGGCATTGGAAGAGCAAACTCAGTATTTTGAGTAGCAGAGTATTACCGGCATAGCCTCATTCATATGTTCTTGTTGTCGGTCAGCATCTCTTTGAAGAAAAAAAACATTTCTCTTGCATAAACAACAGATATTTGCTGAGCTTCATAGGAAGAATTATTAAGGATCTTATACGTATATCAATGGCATGACAAGCCACAAGTTCAGTCTTGTGAACTGTGTTGCACTCTACTGCCCAAGAAACTACTTTCTGCGCCAGGTCTAGTTGTGCAACAGCCTCTGAGATAATTTGCTTAATTTGCTTAATGTTCTTCTTATAGCTGGCAGTAGAAGTGGCACTGCAGATGAAATATTTGGACCCAAATAGAATTGCCTTGTTGGGAGGCTCTCATGGTGGCTTTATCTGTTGCCATTTGATTGGTTGGTTTCCAGAGATGTACAAAGCCTGTGCAGTCAGAAATTCCGTCACCAACATGGCCACTCTACTGGGGACCTCTGACATTCCCGATTGGTAAGAAGCATGCCTTCGTAAGCCTCCTGCATGGTCTAGCCCAAGAGATTGGCTTTTTTGCCTCCCATGCCTTGCGGGCTGCGGGAAAGCCATGCGGTAGTGGACCAGAGCAGTGGGAAGATGTGGAAGGCTCATCTTTGCCTCTCTGCAGCCTGCATGACACATCAGGATCGCTTGCCTTCTACTCCATTCCTTCCACTCTGCACAGCCCCAGAGTGCACCAGCTAAGGGACCAGTGGGCTGCAGTCCCCGCATGCTTGCCGGCTCTTATGTGTGTGCCGGGGGTGGAGCGTCCAGCTGGGTTGATCACCCTGAAATCATGTGTCCGCAAAAATAAGTGCTTATTTGGGGCCCAAAGGAAAATAAGACCAGGTCTTATATTTAGTGAAACATGGTAGCAATCAGTTTTTTGGCATCTCAGTGCAGGCAGACATCATAGGGTTAAATATTCTGTACACTTTCCCCAGGCGATATGCTTCTCTAGGTCTGCCATACTCCTATGAGCGGATTCCTACAGAAAAGGATCTGGCTGCCATGCTGCTCTCCTCCCCCATTACTCATGCTACAAGGGTAAGAACTAATAAGTGGAGCTGCTCTTTTCCTGCAGAACCTCTGCCTCCAGCAAACACCTTGTGTTTTTTCTTTCTATTTCATGTCTAAAGCCCTGTAATTAGATTTTATTAAAAAAAATAAACTCACTGTTCAGCATAAGTAGTGCTCAGATGTAGAATTTAGAATTGTGCTGCATTTCCAAGCAGAGTCCAGTGGGGAATTGTAGGGAATGTTTTAACGTAGACTCAAGTTAATGGCCTAAAAGTTTTCCTCCATTTTTTTTCATTTCATTGATTGATTCTGTGCCATTAAGTCAGCATTAATAATTAGCAACTATATATATTTTATATCACATAGCTATAGTCAGAATGTTTGTAAGCTGCCCTGAGAGGACAGTACCATATACATTCCAATGACAGTACCATATACATTCCAATAAATGCATATTTGTTGACAGCTCGGCAGAAAAGAAAGAACAAAAGGACTGTGCATGTCTATAAGCTTATGTGTCTGTCAGTACTAATGTGTGTGCCATCTCATTCAACTAGAAGGATGTTGCAAACCAACCTTGTGAATAACAAGACAAATTGAATTATTAGCTTAATTTGAATAAGTCACATGGATATATTCTGCCATTAGGGGTCCAACATATACCAGTACTTGTTTTATTTTATTTTGCTTGAAAACAAATATGAACAAACTTGCTTGACTCCATATTACAAGCTGTGTGAGGTTTTTTTTTGGCTGGTTATTTCTTGGTTCCTCCCTCCTACAGGTACAAGCACCTCTGCTGCTGTGTGTTGGGGCGAAAGATCGTCGAGTATCTCCTTACCAAGCTTTGGAATATTACCGTGTGTTGAAAGCTAGAGGAATCCCTGTGCGGTGAGTTCCCATTTAATTTATTAAGGCAAAACAAGAGAATGTCTTCTTGACTTTTTTATTTGGACATATTCCAATGGCCAGATGCTGTGGCTCCTGCCTTAATTGCGGTGGATTTGCCAGCAGAGTGGAGGAACAAAACCAAATTTGAATACAGGTACTCATTTACCACCAGTTATTGGAACAAACAAACAAACAGTGCAAACAAGCAACTGCTCTTAGCCAAATAGGTCATCCAAATTAGAGGAAGCAGAAGGCTAGCCTGTACATAGGACTTGTAAACGCTGTAATAAGCAATTTGTAATGAATACTAATACATATTATTTCAGTACATTACACGTTATGAAATCTTTTATTCTAAGTGGAAGAGATATATCAGTTTTGTATCAATTGCAGTTCCCAGATATGTTTCAAGTGTTGCTCCATGCAAAATTGTAATGTGGGAATCAAGACAAGATCTGATCTAGACCAGAATAAGAATTGCAAATCACATCTGGCCATAGGTGTGCAAACATGCTTCTCACCACAGCTACCCTGTGTAAATTCAGTGACAACATAGGAGTAAGATACACCTTAAGATTTTGTATTTTCCCTTTTAGTACAGCCCTATGTAAAACAATGAGTTTTACAAACCAATGAGTTCATTTAATTAGAATGTGTATCAATGTTTCCCTCATGTTTTAACTTAATTAGAATGTGTATCATTCATCCAGCCCTTTCTAGAACTTAGACATTCTTTAAGGACATCTTAGTGAGTCTTGGTGTTGGATGGTAGGCAACAATGCATCTCAGAGGCATCAGTGTGCCCTGGAAGCATTGGATGATATCCCACTCCAAGATTCCAGATGATCTCCTAATTTTCTGTTGATATTCACTAGCATGGGAGACAAAATTGAATTCCGTGGGACATTACAAATAAATGGGTAAGAAGGGGTCAACAGCATTCCTCCAGCATTACCTTTTGACTTAACACTTGAGGCCCAGTTCCAGAATCTCTAGAAGAATATCATGATCAACGGGATTGAATAACACTGAGAAATCCAGGGAAAATGTTAGGGTTGGGCTTCCATCAGGTTTTCAGCACAAACTATCTAGTAAATAAGTGCTGTATCTTGGCTGAAGACGTAATTGAAAAGGGTCCTGCTAATCAGTCACATTTCCATGCGTATGGATGCATATAATCAGCATTGTCTAGATGCGTATTGAAGAGGTGCATAAGGCCTACCATTTTCTCAGTCGCTTTCCCCAGGGATGGAATGTTTGAGTTATTGCTACACAAATCAATAATTGTATGAGTCCAGGCAACTGTTTTTTCAGTTGAAATATTAGACCCAGGGGAACATATTCCATTTAGGTGGTGCCATTGAGAACCTCCCTTAATTAAGGGTCCAATCCTTTCCCAGGTAATTTAATCAGCCATAAACAGCATTGATTTAACAAGCTGCTAATAGCCTTTATCTCTCAATTATCTGTCCATATTTTCAAATTTACAAGCTGGGATGAATGCAGAGTAGCAGGCAGCCTCTGAGTATTATATTGTAAATTGAGCCAGCCAAATGCAGGTCGAACCAATGGAGTTTATGCATAAAGAACATAAATGATGACTTGCTCTAATCTGCTGCTATGGGCTTTTTTTTTTTTTTTAAAGAAAGCAAGAATAGCAGGAAAACTATATGCCTAAGTGTCCAACTTCCTTGTGTGTGTGACTTATTGTATAATTTTATTACAGTTGATTATGCTGAGAAATTGTATACAGGGATCCTTCAATATGTAAAAATTAGATTGGTTTGCAATTTGAATTATTCAAATCACAAACCAAAATGGGTAAATGGAATAACAGTGCATGCTGAAAAGACAACCCCTTGTAAAAAGGCAGGGATCCACTTTGGCAATGATAGATGATAGAGAAGTTGACAGTAAGAGTAAATTGGCACAGCTTCTTTAAAAAATAAGTGTCATGTGTTTTTTTTTAAATGAGTGTACTGTCAATACTGTGTTGTCTTTACTGTCAGTCAAAGCAAAGAATTTCCCATAGCAGTCCAAGAATATTTTTAAAACATGCCAAAGAAATGGTAATGAAAACTACCTCGTAACAATCTACTTCTAACAAAGAACTTTTGCAAAATACTTTACCGATGTTCCTTTTTACAGACTGATGTGGTATCCAGAAGAGAATCATGCCTTAAGTGGAGTAGTAGCTGAAGCAGATGTCTTCATGAACTGTGCCCAGTGGATCACACATCATCTCTCCAAAAGATAGATTGAAAGTCAACTGCCAACTAAATATGAAGACATCTAAATTGCTGAGAAGCAAATTGTGTTTATATATATCCAGTTGCACTACAGTGATCTTCACAATGTGTCAGGTGTTGATTTTCCCCCCGCAACTCAATGTGCAATCAGATTGTGGGTATCTGAAGATTCTTCTCTGCTAATAATCTCTTCAGAATGTTTTTGAGTAATTCTGCTGATAATGTTACAAATATCTACTCAAATCCTAATTCTGATTGAAAAATTTATGTCTGATAACTGGCCTTGCAAAAAAGCTGTACTATTAGATTGCTAAACTAATATAATCAATCAAGCCAACTTGTTTATTTGAATAAATAGATATGCTGATATAATCCAAAGAAAATTCTCTAATAAAGCTTCTTATTTGCAACTGAATACTTTTAGTGAGTTGGTTTTATATATGAGCATGTCTCGGCATTAATGATATTTTGATTATTAATGATATCCATTCAGAATTTCCTGAACCATGAGTGATAAACAAATTTAATAAACAAACAAATAAATAAATATCAAAGACTGTTTTTATTCTTTCCCAGTTCTCTGATTAAATGTTTATTGCTTTTAGAAACTTTGATGGAAAATGCCTGTCATTTCCCTTTATCAATAAATACAAATATTTATATTAACCATAGATATTAATGATAAACTCATTCACTAGTGATGGACTCTTATGAAGCTGTAACACCATCTCACACGCAAGAAGTGAATTGGCAAGGTCGTGGTGGGGTTGAGGAAAATAAAGTTCCAAAGAAGACAGTCAACAAGATCTAAGTGTGATCTATGATTCTGCCATGCTGAGAGAGTAAACATAAGGGCAACCTTGAGATAAAGAAGGATCCAAGAAGAGGTAGATGGACACTTGGCTGTCAGCACAAAAACGGTATTGGTCACACTTGTGGATTGCCTTTGGAAAGATCAGGATCAGATAATGTGAAACCCTCTTAACCTTTATTTCAGCAGCTTTTGATAGCATTAACCATATTATTCTTTTGGGCCATCTTTGAGGATAGGTGGGGAGCACAGTTTGGCAGTGGTTCTTGTTCCTGAAAGGTTCATTCTAGATGACGGCAATAGGAGGAATCTATCATCTTGAACATAAGCTATATATAATTATAGACTACCTTCCAACCTTTAAATAACGTCTGCATTTACAATAAATGTAAGAGGAAAAGGCAGCATCAGAAATAGGAGAGATCTTGAATGTACCCAGGAGCAGCAGCTTAATTTACATTGGAAAATGTTCTTAGTCCTTTAGAAACAGACTTTCCTGACCTTTGGTAAGATATAAGGGTACTCATCTGGTATTTGAAAGTAAGGCTGGAATTTCCTTCTTTGAAACAGATGTCAATAGAGAGTAGGATTGTTGTTTTGGTTTTGTTGTTTGCTTTTTGAAGCAAAAATAATGAGTTGACATACTCAGGTCTGCTCATGATCTATCATGTCAGTAAAATCTTGAAACTGCATCTTTTCTTGGAGTTGCACAAGATCCAGGCACATGTGATGTAATGGTGATGGTGACAAATGCGGCATCAGTCCTCCCTACATTCCAAATCACTTCTCTGCCCTTTGAATATAGATTGATCCACAATTCTAAATACTGTTCTGTGTTATATACAATGAATGTGAGTAAAACTGTGAGGCAAATGTTTAATTTGGTTAGGAGGCAGTTTAGTTGCTATGACTTGTTTCAGTTCCTAATATCAGGGACTGGGAAGAAATGCAGTGTTGTGGTTTGCCGACAGCCTGTGCAGATGGCAGCAAAATTGGACAGTGGGAAAGAAAAGGGATCAGTCTGGGAATCTGGAGAGAACTCGGACGAGGGTCCTGCATCTGATGCAAAGGTTGGGCCAGGACCATCGAGGAGTGGGGTGCTGCTTCTGGAGCCTTTGGAGTGGCAGCAGCGAGGCAGAGGAACAAGGGGAGCCTATTCCCAGTGCGCGTATGCGCAGAGCTACTAGAAGGTGAGAGCAGCTGAAACAAAAGGGACGACTCGGGAGTAAGGCTGGGAGGTGATTGCCCCTCCCATAAGATATAAAGGACAGGCAAAGATGATGAAACATTTGCAAGAAGCAGAGTCATTCGTTCGGTTCAGATTCATTCTTGAAGCTCTTTGTACTTGGGTTGAGTTTTTTTCTAGTTCATTGGACACTTCTATTATTGGCAGCACTTCTCAGGAAGGAAAGGTGGGTGCTTATTTCAAGGGACTGTTTGAGATTCATTACCGGCTGGGAATGAAAATAATTCTCAGCCTTGCAATAAAACAAGACTTGTTTTTAAAAGAAGGGTGCATATAATTACGGTCTCGGAAGCCTTGGTCAGAACACAATGAGACTAGTGGTTAAGGCATTTTTAACCCCAGCATGGTTTTTAAAGATAGATATATTTGACATTAAATATTTTCATCAGCGCATAACCTATGGTTAGAAAAATATACCTGAGAACTGGATTTCAGATACTGATTTTTAGTGTCTCTTTGGAAGGGGAAATCTTGTAGCTTGTGATTTTCTGTAATTATTTATTCGAGAGAATTTCAATTTGTTGAATTGAAAGTAATGATCAGATACAAAGTTCTGTGCAGTGCCATGAAAGGAAAATGAAACTAAAGATATGCTGAGTTTGTCTCAAAATATTCATCGATTGGTAACTAATATTCAAATAAGATCAGATATCCTTTCACTCAAAACCCTGCTGCTGGGTTTCTCCAAATACTGGCTTTTTAAAGAGGAGAGCCAGAAAACCTGTTAGATTTGGGTGTACTAGATCAGTGTCCAAAATCCATGATGATCTGCTACAAATCATTCTATAACTTATTTCCAAAATCAGGATTTCTTTAATGATATGAATGATGTTACAGTAAAAATGACAGTAGTAATTCTTATATCAAAATTTAAGCCTCTATAAGAATGGCTACATAAAATTTGGCATGCAGTTGCTACAAACAATATAACTATGATTACATAAGAGGGATAAAATGCAGTACAATCATTTGTGATGGCTATACTTTATATGTTACTGGAGAAATAGTATTTCAGAGAATAACAGAAATATTATACTGTTATAATAGAAAAACTGTTAGGTTTTTCCTGCACTACGGAGATGTCATTTCAGATGTGAAAAAAAGTTGAACCACATATAGGTTAACAGACCCATAATGCACCAATACATTAATCATTAACATTTTAAAAAACTGAATGTCGGGACTGCAAAAATAGATATGGTATAATGTTTCATATGCTGGTTCAGAGGATAAAGAGGCTGATTACATTCAGCTGCCTTGGACAATAGCTCCCATGAACACTTGTCTATGATTTGTAACTTTTTGACATCTAGAGAACACCAGATCCCAAGTGATAACAAAAGAGGGAATGAATTTTCAGAAAACTACACTGAAAGTCTCCAGAACCTATTTTCCAGAAATTATCCCAGGACTTGGAAATGGTACATGTGTTCTAAGGGCAGCCATATTTCTTTAAATCTGGAGGATATTCAGCCTCAATTGAACTTTTAATGCTGATGGTAGAAAAAAGAAATTGCAGACAATGTCCATGTGAAATATAAAGCCAAGATCTGTTCCAATGAGGCGGCTATGGTTAAAGTCTTACATATTGAAACTTCTGCCCATGAATATATTCACTGAAAGAGCTGATACTCATGGACAAAAACCAACCAGTCCTATTAAAAGGATGTGGATGATTTAATAATGCAATACATTATTAGGTGGGGATAGTTAGCATCACTACCAGATGGATTCGCAACTGCCTGATACTGTACTCAACGAGTAGTCCTTAATGGGTCTAAGTAAGTAAGTAAGTAAGCAGTGAGGTACCACAAGGTTCCATCTTAGGCCCAATATTCTTCTATATCTTCATAAAAGACTAAGATGAGGGAATAGAAGGAGAACTTACCAAATTTGCAGGTGAAACTAAGTGGCAGGAATAACTAACACCCTAGATGATAGACTCAAAATCTAGATTCGCAATCTAGAAATTGTGAAATTTCATTTCACAAAATGAAATTCAATGTAGAGAAAACTAAAGTCTTAGGGAAGAAAAACCCAAAGTACGCATATAGACTGGGTGAAACCAGGTTTAATAGCAGTAACTGTGACAGGGTTCTTGGAGTCTTAGTGGACAACCAGTTAAATATGAGCCAACAGTGTGCGGTGGCAACCAAAAAGGCCAATGCAATCTTAAATTGCATTAATAAAGGGATACAATCAAAATCAAGAGAAGTACTAATACCACTCTATAAAGCCTTGGTAAGACCACACCTAGAATACAGCATCCCGTTTTGGTCACCACACTATAAAAAAGATGTTGAGATTCTAGAAAAAGTGCAGAGAAGAGCAACCAAGATAATTAGGGGACTGGAGACTAAAACATATGAACTTGCCTTCGGAAGTTATGAGAGCTTCATCACTGGAGGCTTTTAAGAAGAGATTGGACTGCCATTTGTCAGAGAGGGTGTAAGGTTTCCTGCTTTGGGGGGGGTTGGACTAGATGACCTACAGTACATGATCCCTTCTAACTCTGTTAATCTGTTAAATCTGTTAATTAAAGAACATTAGCACAGTCATATGTTCAGGACTTTGGTATATTATTGGTTCACACTTCTCAGAGGATGCTTCCATTGTTCTCATAAAATTTGATAATGTTTGAAGCCATGATGGTCATTATCATCAACTTTTCTTCAGCTAAGTGCCTAGCAAAGATGCACTATAATAAGCAATTAATTGTTGCAGATCTTCTCAGATAAACTCCACAAAATGGAGTAAAAACTCATTACTGATGTCAGCTTTTGGAAGTATCTTTTTTGGCAGTGCTTTGACATGAGCCTGGTTGCCCCATACTAATTCTGAGAAGGGAGAGAGAGAGACGGGCAGGAATTTATGATAAATATACAACAGTTCAGCTCAGCCTCATCACTTTGTTGATCCAGTCAACATACATAGACACTCGGATGAAAGTGGCAGGCACGTCTTTGCGAGCACATACCCGCAATGGGGTGATCACACCTTGTAGCACCCAGCATTCTTGAGTCAAGCAGGCCAAAGGACCTCCAAAGTCACCCTATACACAAAGACCAAGTCAAGTCAAAAACAAGCTCTAGCTTAAGGAGCACAGCAACACCTCACAAAGTACGTGGGTTGGCTTTCTACCTCGGACATTTTCTCAAATGGCTTCCTGAATCTATTTGCCTTGAAATCATTTATCCGCAGCTTCACTTTTAAGTTCATGTTTTGGGGGACTATTTCCCACTGCTCGTCTTAAAAAAAAAACCAAGAGGTTGGCAGGTAACTTTTTAGGGGAGTGTCATGCAACCTCATAAATGCCCATGCCCATCTCCATTTTTTTAGATCAATCTCACAAAATTGCCTAGCTTGAGATATTTACAAGAATACTGTAAAACTGTGAGATTAGGTGATTTAGGGGATTAGCCATTTTTTTTTTCAAAACTAAAAGCATTTTATCAAATTGTTAAGCATCTTAGGCTGGGGTTATTGAGGTACGATGTTTCTGGCCTTTCTGTAAGCCTCGTCCCTTTTCTTTACTATTCAACTTTCCAGATGTTGGCTTCTCATTTGTATATTTACTTCTCTCAGCCAGTGACTCGATGGAGTTTTGCTGTCACCAACCTTGACCTCGATGCAAGCCAAGCAATTCAGTTCAATACAAACCCACCTCCCTGCCCTGCTCACCTCACAGGCTCCCACGCCAACTTTCAGTGGTGATGTACATAACTCATTCTCCTTCAGACGGCCTCGAAGTGCTGCACTGCAGTTTTGCTTGTTCATGACTGGCAGCCTAGCCACATTGAGGACATTGTCATTCCCAGTTCCTGTATATGAAGAAGATCCAAAGTATTAGAAAATGTGTGAGCTATGGACCATTCAGATGGTGAGACCCTTTTATAGTCAGAATGGGACAATTCACTTCAGCCACCTCATATTACTTTTGGGTAATTTTTTTGTGCTTAGCTTTTTATGTGCTCACACCTGTAAAAAGTTGGAGCTTTTATAACAGAATCAGTATGTATATGCTGGAGTGTATATTTTTATTCCTATATCTAGATAAATAGATAGAATATAATTCTTTATTGGACATGTGTGATTGGACACACAAGGAATTTGTCTTGGTGCAAATGCTCTCAGTATACATAAAAGAAAAGATACACTCGTCAAGAGTCAAGAATCATAAGGTACAACAATAATAGTCATAGGGTACAATAAGCAATCAAATCATACTAGGAAACAGTCAATAAAAATAGTTAGGATGCAAGCAACAAGGTTACAGTCATACAGTCATAAGTGGGAGGAGACGGGTGAAAGGAAGGATGGGAGGATTAATAGTAATAGTAATGCAGACTTAATAAATAGTTTGATAAATTTGAGGGAATTATTTGTTTAGCAGAGTTGCTACGTGCTGTATTAAAAATGTTTGTGCTGCAGATTATTATGATATTGTATATTTCTCATCTTATGTAACAGACTGCCCAGATAAGAATATTATTGGCTAGGCACATGCAGTATGAACACGAATAAATAATCAAGTCAGTGTTATTACCCACATCATGCAAACCATCCCAACAACATGATAGCCTTTCAAAATGCTATATCAAGGTAGTTAATAGTCAAGATATGCCAATGTCCCTTTAAAAATCTGTATTATTTAAATGAAAATTTAAGAAACAATACCAATAAGTAGTTATCAAACTCTGTAGTGCCATGAACCACTCAAATTTCAAATAGGGCAAATTGATAATATTCAAACAGGATTTTTTTTCATCACCTTAATAATATGAGTTCAGAAATCTGTTCTAAATAAAGTTTCATTGAAATGCGTGAATCATACAATAGTTTAAAAAATCGTTCATGTAATAGTTTAAAAAATCGTTCACTTAATTGGAAGGATATCTGGTTAATAAAATGTTGGAAATTTGGGTCTTGGTTACTTTTCTGAGAGATTCTCAATATGGAAAGTATTCCTATTTGTGTCTTCACTTCCTAATAATTTCATATCCCTCGGAAATTTGCATAACAGCAGTAGAGAATTTAAAGAGGGCTTTTGTGCTTCCTTATTAAAAAGCAATAGGACACAGACTTAACATTATTCATTCATATGAAGATGCCTTTTGGTTTAAAGAAGTAGACAAATTTCATAACTGATCAAACATTATTCCAATTAAGAAGCATCAGCTACTATCCTAAGCTCATTGATCACATTTTTGCTTAGAATTGGGTCAGTGGAATAAATTTTGTACTCAGAACTCCACTAACCTAAATAAGCAATTCCTAAAAAGCAATTGATAGAAGCTCCATTTTTCAATTTGTACTCCATTTAGATAAGCTGACTATTCTAGACAATGTGGAATATAATTCTGCCAGGGCTGTGGCTCTGCTTACACATGCAGACTTCAATTCCCAGTCATGCTCCAGGCTTTCTCTTCCAGTGGACAAGGAATAAAAATGTGAGGGGGAATATTACCGAGCCAGTTCCTGAGAACTAATGGTTAAATTGTCACACACTTTATATCCAAGGGGGGAAAAAATCCACATTTTTATTTCCTTGTCCCAGCAAGATAAAATTCCTTGAATAAGAGATTGGATCAATTAGGTTTGATGATGTCCTTTTCCCAGATTGTACCTCCAGTGCTACCCCATCCTGCAATCTCACACTCGGTGTTCTCGGGCACAATGTAACGCTCAGGTGGTAGGCAGATCAATGCCACACGTTGATTCAGAAGTGCAGGCCTGTGGTGAGAAAGTGCAAGCATAAAGCAACTAATAACACATTTCTGTTCTGTACCCAGAAGCCACTTCAAAGTGCTGATCACATTCCAAGCACACCCAAGCTTGGCTGGATGGCTGGCATCACACCCATGACTGATCTTTCTGCCGTGAATGGTGAGAGCTGCTGCTTGGAGGCCTTCAGCAAAAATGAAAGTAGGAGGGAGCTGTTTTGAAGGAGTCATCACAAGCTTGGGGACTGTGTGAATCTACCCTGAGCAAGCCTTTTAAGTCTTCAATCTATTAAATCCCTTCTTGTAAACCAAATTCATGGAAGCTGGTTTTCTTGTAAAAGCTACTAACTGACTACTCCTTTGTATCAGTTTCTTTAGCAGCTTCAGTCACCAAAACAACTTTTAGCAGAAGAAGAAAAATACACCACACAGGGAAATAAGTTTAGCATATAACACCTTTTGCCTGAAAGCTATGTACATCCTGTCTTCTCAGTCCCAGGACAATTCCCACTTGCACCTAATCACAACCCAAACCTGCCCTGGCCACCTCTTTCTCCACTGCACCCTCATCATGTTGCTTCATCTCATCCTCAGCTTAAATGTAAGACACATTTAAGTCAGTCTAGCCCTTATTATTATAACCACCGCCCTTATTTTACTACCATCCAAAGTAAGTAAGTAAATAGTATTGGGCTTTGTAACCTGAGGGGAAGTCAGATGGCAGAACACAAAACAAAGCCAACAATTTCAAGATAGAGATGGGCAATGCGATAGGAAATGTTAGGTTAATACAGCTTTCCCTCAGCCAAAAGAAGGGCTGGGAGCACTGTAACATAATGTGGATAAATGTCTACTCATGAATGTTAAGTCAGCATCATTGCCATTAAGGATGTGGTTTTCCTGCCCGGCTTAATGTTTTTGCTCTGCTTTGCTCTGCCATCCATAGCACAGCACTGGAATATATTTTCTAAAGATGCAATTATGTATTTGTTCATAAAGATTTTTAAGATATGAGATCAGCCTTGGTTAGGATTCAGGTTACAGTTCCTGAAGCAGGAATATATCCAACAATTAAGGGCGGAGACATGAATAAATAGTATTTCAGCTTAATTCTCTGTGTCTGACAAGGGATGTCTTTGATGGTAAAAACCACGGCTAGGTTTCTTCTAGACGAGACATGAAGAGATCAGCTTACCTGATTGAGAATCACTTAATCTAATAATTCTAATTTAATTTTCTTGGAACTGACTGGGAAAGGAAATGTAAATCTTCCTTGGACTTTGCATTATCTGCAAAGTCCAAAGAAGGAAGCTGCCTGTCAGTTAAAAAAAAAGAAAGAAACATCTTCAAAGAGTAAGATTGCTGCCAAATTTAGTCTTGGCCCTGGATAACCCAATCTACCTGCTAGACATTCCTATCCTACAGAGCTGTGGTGGCACAGTGGTTAGAATGCAGTACTGCAAGCTACTTCTGCTGACTGCCGGCTGCCGGCAATTTGAATTTCACCAGCTCAAGGTTGACTCATCCTTCCAAGGTCGGTAAAAATGTGGACTCAGATTGTTGGTAATATGCTGACTCTGAAAACCACTTAGAGAAGGCTGTAAAGCAGTATATAAGTCGAAGTGAAGCTATTGCTATCACATCTCTTGATTGTTTCTGTTTGTGAGCTTTTTTTTTTTTTGCAGCATACCACCATCTTCACCAGTTCCTTCCCCACAAGCCATACAGCTCAGGATGGAGGGTGGAACACACTGACAGATTGAGGACCTCTGTTGTCCAAGTCTAATACATCCATTACTGTATGCTAACTGTGTGAAATGTTCCTTTCCTTTGCCTTGTTTCATTGGGTCCATTCTGATTCTCCACCTCAGTGAGATCTCTCTACAACAAAGTAAATATCTTACAGATCCCAAAATGCAACAGTGCAGAAGGCTCTTAGCAACCCCTATTGAGGAAGCCTTGACCTCCGCCTCTTGGTATGCAAACTAAGTTGCTTTTGTGCTATATGGGATACAGAAAATCTGAAAAGTCACTCACCTCTGCAGTTTCAGCATCACCACAAGTGACTCAGAGGGACCACAGACAATCTTAATTATAGGAATGTCCTGTTTGTTTGGGTCATTAGGACCAGGGTTCTTAAAGAGCGTTCCAAGCAAGACGTAATAACCAGTTAAGTCAGCATCACTGCCAAGAAGAGGAATTAATAATTGTTACAAGTTCACTGAAGTCTCTCCCTCAACAGCAGCTTCCCAAGAACCGGTAGGAAAAGTTAATAAGATATGAATCATTTCCGTCTCTCATGACACTTTTCTGCAGCTATAAAGGTAAAGTCCTTTGAGTTCTGCTGACTGCAATCACATTTATATAGCAAAAATACAGAAGTGATTTGTCACTGTCTTCTTGTATTTTTTGGCTTTCCAATCTAGTCCATCACTCTGGTAGTCTCCCATTAAAATAGTAACAGTTCCTGAGTTCAGCCATGGTCAACTAGCTGCTGCCCCTGTTTTATTGGCTGCCCCTACCTAAATGTAAATCACTAAGGCCAAGGTGCCAGATACTACCTCTCTGCAACAGAGCAAAGGAGATGTTTTTTCAGATTAAGCCTGAAAAAAGAGGCTGCTGTTTTTAGGAGATGATTCATTGAAGTGATTTTTAAAGCAGCACCATCTCTTTTCAGATGTGAGAACCTGGAAAATAACATACTCTCTTCAACAAACAGGACACATACTATACGCTTTTTTTCATAACCATTTTTGAAGCAGGCTATTAATTGCTGCTGTCACTCTGAGTAATCTTGGGCTTGGATTAGTGAGGTTCAAATTCCAATCCATACTCAGTCATGACATCAGAGGATAATGAACATATGAATACTACAGGCTCTTTAGAAAACACAAGGAAGCATACCACTGATATATATTATCCAAAAGTATGCATTTTAAGCAATTTCACATAACTGGCTCACTTACCCTGATTCAATGACGCCTTCCCCCAATAAGCTTTGATTTTAAATATATTAAAATGAAAGATTTATGTCACCCCCACCTAAAATGAATCACAGAATGTACCCATGGCTTGTTTTAGATTTATTTATTTATAGGTATGTTCTCAGGCTGTTCTCTGGCTGTTAGCAAACTTTGTCCTGTTATTTGGTTACCTTGAAGTCAGACTAGAAAGGGATGATTGCTGAGCCACTTTTCTTGGGGCGCCTTACTTCTTGGGTAGCCTCTACCCTGTGAAGTGGGGCCTTCAACCCTTATTAACCCCCAGGCAATATTGCCATTCCAGATAGCTGAGTCCACTTGTCTACCCACTCCTCTCTATGCTGGAAGAAAGTGCTCAGCAAAACAAAAAGCAAGCCTATTTGCTTAGTTAAACATACAAAATAGTCTAGTGACTCAAAGCTAGTCATGCCCTGGTGTCTGTGAATGACAGCTGTTTAATACATATGCCTATGGATTTATATAGCCTTGTCTATCACTGTATTTTATTTATATCCCACTTTTCAGCCTACATCACCCAAGAGTGTTACCAACAATAGGCAAAAGATAATATGTGTAAAAACCAAAACAATATTTTTTATTTAAAAAAAAGTTTTCAGCAGAATATAAAAAAGCACAAAAGCATCAAATATACCAGTACTAAAGCCATTAATTCAGAGATGGTATTGAGCAGGTTCTGACCAGTTCTGGAGAACCGGTAGTGGAAATTTTGAATTGTTCAGAAACTGGCAAATGCCAGCTCTGACTGGCCCTGTCCCCATCTATCCTCTGCCTCCCGAGTCCCAGCTGATTGGCTGGGTCTTCTTTTGTTGCCCTGAACAGGAGAATGGAACTGGAAAGCAGGTTAATGGGGTGGGAAGGGAATGGGATTTTGCAGTAACCTTCCCCCAGGAGTGGGGAGGGAATGGAGATTTTACAGTATTGTTCCCCTGCATTGCCCACCAAGCCACCATGCTCACCAAACCACACCATGCCCACCAAGCCACGCCATGCCTACCAAGCCTGCCACGCCCACCAAGCCACACCACACCCACCAAGCCATGCCTACAGAACTGGAAGTAAAAAATTTTGAATCCCACCACTGCATTAATTCGTTCAACGTGCAATTTAGAAATCCTTTCTGGCCTCTGAAAATAATTTAGATTTGAACGACAGATAGAAATAAAACATCAGTAACCCTGCAACAGCTATGTGGCCTGTGAAAGTGCTGAATGTAAAACAAAAACAAAAATGATTTGTAATTGACAACTTATTTTCTTTAAGGTTGTTGTATATATAATTTTTATCAAACCTTTCAAACCACATGATAAAAGCTAGTAAAAATCAATGGAAAAGAAAAAAGAAAAAGAAAGAAATCAAAGAAAAATAAAAATGTACAAGAAAAGAGGGAGAGGATTTCTAACATAGGTTTGCCAGAACTCTGCTTACCAGGAGGAGAAACACATCCGAGTGCTGATTACCCACTCCTCTTTTACCAGTGATCCTCCGCAGAAATGGACTCCTTCTCTGGAAAGCAAAAAAAGTGGCACATGTCACAGAGGCAAACCCACCCCCAAAAAACTACCTCTTGGGGGGATGAGTCCAGGTGGTGGCAACATGCAACTTTGCAGCAAGTCAATCAACAGCTGTGCACTATGTGCCTGTTTCTGGTCTTGGTTAAAAAGAGATCCAAGTGCACAAAACAGCCTCATAGGAACATCTAGTTGGTTTTCAGGGAAGCACAGAGAAGTTTCCCTTTTTTGCAATTTTTTTAGGAGCTGTCACTCCAGAAGACAGTGAGTAACAATACTGATGGTTCAAAGTTGCTCACAGGGTTATAATTTCCTCTTTTAAAAGAACTACTGAAGTGATTCTTCTCCTGTCAAGATTCATTCTCTGGTTTGCCATATAAGATATCTGCAACCAATATTTTTTGAACCACCTGATCTCCCACCATCATTCAGATTCTGCTTACCTATTGCGGATGCTGACTGTCCAAGGTGAGTTTCCAGGTCCACCTCCTACAATCCGAGCCCGTATCTGTATTCGTTCATTCCTCTTGCCACACTGGTCAAAAACTACGTTCTCTGCAACCAGGGAGTCAAATCATGACATATTGTCCTTAAACGTTTTCTTTTAAAGCAACACACTTCATTTCTAACTATTCACATAGTCACCTGAAGCCAAAGACAGAGGGAAAACTCATGCACCTGTTTCCCTTTCTCAGCAAAACTATTTTTTCTCATAAAATTATCACAAATAGAATGCCTGGCAGAAAGCTCACCTGGATTTAGCAAATTGGACTGCTTCTTGTCATCAGCTGTAGAAACAAAGCAAAATATGAATTGATGCATGCACATCTACGTTCCACATATTGTTTATTTATTTCATGGCAGTCTCTGAGGTGCCAAAGTCTAGGAAGCTTATCATTCATACTCATTGGAGAAGGCTTTTGTTTCTACAAAATGCATGTGTTTTGTCTTGAGTGACAAGCACACCTCTGTAAATTGATTGTGAGTTGAACTGCGTGTAAGCTTCTGTTGTGGTGTCTTCTGGTTCAGGACCATATTAAGAGGGAAAAGTGTCTGTCGCACCTTATACAGCAGAGTAGAAAAACATGTTTTGATAAAGTGTTGAACAAGCATTCATTGATTCATTGGATTTGTATCCTATCTTTATTTTGGTAAACTCAAGGTGGTTCACATACTTAATCCTCTTAATTCCTATTTTCTCCACAGCAACCACACTTTGAGGTGGGTTGGACTGAGAGAGAGTGACTGGCCCAAAGTTCCCCAGTTATATATCATGTCTAAGACTAGATTAGAACTCACAGTTTCCTGGTTTCTGGCACAGTATCCAACCAAACCAGATTTCAAGCATTACCTCAGATGACGACCGTAATCCGTTCCAAGAATTTGGTCATCACCCGATTTGGTTGTCACCGAAAGTGCCTGCGCGTAAAACAGAATGGTGTGGCACAGAAGGGGAAATTGGCACGGATGGGCAAATAGCCACTGCTGGATCGCCACCCGAGCACCCGTTCACGATCAGAAATAAAAAAATTTGGTCATCCCCCGATTTGGTCATGAATGGAAGTGTTCACAACCAGAGGTTCCACCTGTACTTGGCATTCAGAATCATATGCCATGATATATTCATGGTTGTTTCAGAAGCAAAAAAAGTAAGAAATACTTTTCGGGGGTGACTTAATTTCGTCCCCCACCTAGAGCGGCCCATACGCACATACCTCGCCACCAGGCTGCTTCTATTGGCCGACAAAAGCTCCTTGAAGGCAGAGTCCCCAGCTGCTTCAGGGCATTGCGTGGCTGCCCATGTACCCTCGCCTTTAGGCAGTCTCTTTTGGGCAATGGAAGCTCCCCAAGTGCAGTCACCAGACACTTCGATCAGCTGGAAGAAGCAGCCTTTTCTCCTCATTCCCACCCCTGCCCTTGCCCCCCATTTCTCTTCACCTCATGTAGTTCTAACGAACCATGTGAGAAATGGCAGGGAAACACATGTTTTAAATAGGTCTAAATTTTGGGGGTGGGGCTTAATTTCATCTCATGCCTAGAAATCATGCTGGGCCTTCCTATTGGTGGAGGCCGTATTGTTGGAGAAACACGGTGTCTTTTTTTGAGAATAGCATGCTCCCGAGTTATCACTTCTCCATACAGACACAAACTCAATTTCATATTCATCTTTATGTTCTATTCCATATCTTATTACTATTTTAACATTTTCTCAGTATTTTTCCCTTCCCTTAGTTTTCTCAACCTTGCTTTTAATTATCTCATTCCTTTTTAAATTCAATTATATATCTTTTTCTAAGTTTCAATATCTTTCTAATCATTATATTTATACTTTTGTCTGTCCTGTTTCAATTTCATATTTTCTTTTTTCATTAAACAAAATTTTCCCCTGTAGTTACTGATTGGAGTATGACACCTTTATATCTTTTATTTCTTGTCCATTCAACTCTTATTTAAACTTCAATTTATGTCTTTACAATTATAACGTTCAATATAACACATAACTTCCAGTCAAATTTTGCTTGGTACATTCTTAAAATACACACTAAGTTCTTAAAGAGAAAGTTTTATATAAAACAATAGTAAATAAAATACTTATTCTATTCCAATTCAGCTCTATCATTAATGATAGTTATAATCTTTAACATTTCTTTTCAATGGGATATCATCCTTCCTTAGGAACACTTATAATGTTTCCATATTTTTTTCATATTTCTTTCATATTCCTTTTCACTTAATTTTTTATAACTCATTAATAATAATTGAAATGTTTCCATCCTTTCCTAATTTCATTCTCTCATTCTCTTTATTTCATTTGTTTATTAACAAACATTCCATTAAATTACAACGAGTATTTTATCTATCACTTTAACCACACTTATTTCATATTTTCTGAGTTCATTTCTATCTCTAATATAACAATACTATCTTATGTATCCTTGCAGAATCCCTCTTTCAATTAAACTTTCAGCCATTATCGCTATGTCTTCTAAATAGGCTAATACCTTTAATCCTTGTATGTTTTTCCTGTTTCTCTATATCCTCTTTCTGTCCTTCATAACTTCTTTTCCTTTCCCTCTTTCCATTCTTCTTCTCCATCCCCTTTTTGACCCCTTGTCTCTCTAATTCTAATTCTCTCTTCTGTAATCCTCTCTTCTGTTTCTTCCTAATATTGTAATTACTTTTCAAACTATTCTTTCTTTTTTTTGGTTGTTGTTTTTTCAGATCTTAAATTTTTCACTCATTCCCCCCTTTCCTTTCTTTTCTCCACATAGAATTACTTGGTCATTGAAGATGGCTTCTTCTTTGTCCCACCCTTCTTGTTCTACAGGCATTTCTTGTTGTTTTTCATAGTTCAGGATCTCCATTTCTAAAAATTGAAATACAAAGCCAAAAAAGCCTCTTCCTTCTTGTGCATCTTCTTTGTTTTTTAAGTTCCATTTTCAGTTCTTCCAAGAGTAATACCATTTTAAAAACTTTTAAGCAACCACCCAATTGATTTTAATCCTTTAAATCCAATAACCAAAAATCCAAAAATTACCAAGCAATCCAAATAATACAAAGCTGTTTCTTCTTGCTTCTTTTTTCCACTTTCTCTTCCTGGGGTTCTATTATCTTGTTACAAAGTTTCAGTTAGAATGTATCTCTTAGGAATCTTGTTAAAATTTCACTGTTAATTCCTTTTACTTCCAGGTGGTCTCCTCTATTTTTCCAGATCCCACCCTTTTGTTTTTTCCTTTTCTCTCTTTTCCTTCTTTTAAAAGTTTTTGAAAGTCCAAAAGTCTTCATTATTCCTTTGACATTTTATTTTCTGCTTAAGTGCCTGTTAAGGTCAAAGTGGTTTTTGTCAGTTTCTTACTTAAATCTCTTAGTTGTCAATATGGAGATAGAAAGAAAAGTAACTAAATCCTTTCCCTTCCCTCTCTCATTCACCGCTTCAAAATCTTCTTTGGGAACAATGTTATTCTTTATAGTTCAAATTCGAGGGTACTTTATGTTGTTGCTTTTTCAGTTCGATCCGGTCAGCCAAAACTTTCTCTTCCCATCTTCCTCCTGCACATTCTTTTCTGGTTGAGTTCTTATTTGAGGTAGCCATTTCTGACCAACGCTGCAACCATCTTTGGGAAAGGAGCAATGGCCAGCTGGGGAGGATAGATGTGGCTCTCCTCAATCCTGCTGTCAGTCTCCCCCCTCTTCACCACCTCTATGGGGTGGCTTAGCCCCAAATCCAGCCGGCTCAGGGCACTCCGGTGGCGAGCACAGATTGAAACCGCGCCTGATCACAGATTTCCGTCTGTCGCCGAAGAAGCTCAAACTGGAAGTCTCCACTGGCCCTGCTTTCTGAAGTTAATAGGATTGGAATTGAACAATATTTGGAAATCCAGAGGTGCTCAATTCTATTCTATAAATATAAATATCAATACCTCAATGATCAATAAGAAATCAGATTGTTGTATATTGTATTTATGTATTTATTGTATTTATATGCTGCCCATTTATATGCTGCCCATGTTTAATTTATATTGTGAATGCATGCATCACCTATTACTATGCTTTCAAATGCTCAAACAACTCATGTTGCAAACAAAGAAACAACTACTGCTTCAAAAGAGAACAAGTAAGCCAAAGATTTCTGGCCACATAGAGGCCAATATGGACATGAACAATCTTGGCCTCTTGAAGAAAATCTAGGCAAGATGACAACATCTGTAGCTGGCTCCCAAGAATAGACACTAAGGCAGAGTCTATTGCTTCATCATTAATCAAACTTACCACATGGTTTAATGGCACAGTAATCAAATTGAGTGTTAGGATCCATAGTGTAGCACCAGGGCCCATGACTGTCATTGTCAGGGTTACGACAATAGTTCTGTTCAAGGTGCACATTAGGTAGTAAGGGGAAGAAGTGCCTAGGAAAATTCAAAAAGACTGTTCAGTATTGTGTCATTTTTTCTGTTTCGTACTTAGGAGATTACTGTGTTTTTTTTAATAAAAGTTACATATAGTTGTCAATGTGTTCTTATGGATGATTCAGACACTTGAAAGCATTTCCATCAACAGATAGTAATTTTTCCCTAAAATTTATCTTTGACTTCTGAAAAAATGCAGTTTTTCTTCAGGGATTTCAGTATATTCGCTCTTATCTATTTGCACACTTCTGACAAGCACATTTCAATGTGACATCTACCTGCTGTGTTGCACTTGTTCACTACATTGTCTCTGTCAAACTCAACTAACTTGATCTTTGATAATTGAATGGAGGGAGTATTTTAGAGTTTTTAATCATTCATGGAAGTATATTCTATGTTATTATTAACATTTTATTTTTCAAAAACTTGACATGGTTCCTAATGACACATTTAAGGTCCTGTCAATCTTGCCCTCAAAAAACAGTGAATAGGTTGGGTGAGCACAGGCCATGAGAGGTAAGATGCTTTCTCACAGAATCAAGCCAAATAGCTGCCATCTGAGCATTTTTCATGAACTCTAGGTGCTCATAGGGTTAACTCTTTCTCCCTGTTATGACCAAGACTTAACGAGGGAAGGGGAAACAGCATACTGATAAATTTCCCACCATTTATACACTTACTGGAGTGTGTGAGGGGTTTTCTCCTTCCATTTCTGGCAGGTAATTCCTTTCCGGGTCTTACTAACTGTGCCTTGGTAATCTTCCCCATTTCCATAGTAACAGTCTGTGGAAATCAAAGATTCACCTGAGTTCATTTGCCTGTCTTGGTACACACATTTTGTACAAACATTTATTTGAGTTTCAAACATTATGCTTTCCAACCACCAAGGGATTATGCTCTCCTGGAAGATCTAGAGAGCAGCAGTTTACCAATCTCTGTTCAATAACTAATTAGACTCTCCGAGAACCCAAGACTTGCTGCAAGGGGTAACCTTGAGGGGGAAACATCACGGTGACTACAGAAAATTGGATTAGAGATGGGTTGAAAGAGGGAACAGAAAATCAAGAGCTGGGATGGAAAAATAGAAGCACTCAGTGTTTTGCCCTTTGATCTGCATCATCATCATGGTGACTTATAGAATCCTAATAGTCACTCAAATGATATGCAGGTAGAACTCTGCTGCTTCTTTTCTCGGGCCATGAGAATAAACACTTCAAACATTACAAATAATACAGCCCAGACTCCTGTGAGAAGAGTGTCTGGGAAAAAACTCTTTCTAGATCACAACTTGGGGCCACCATTCTTACCTTCTGCCTCCACATCCTCAGCACAACGCTTGATCTGGAAACAGAAAGCTCTAGGCAGGCTGGTCATGATAGTGAAGCACCAGGGAGCCTCTGAGCCATCAGGATTACGACAGTAATTCTCACTTAGGTCTCTACAAGGTAGAACCAAGGCAGAACCTCAGCACCCTCCTGAAGATGAACCCGAATGCTTCTAGCAGGCTTCCAATATAAACTCTGTTGCAGTTTCCAAGACTGAGCACTCTGGAAGATACTTCAGGGTTAATTAGTCCACAGCTGTCATAAGATTTGGTTTTTTTAGACTTACACAGTCCCAGACTTACACAGACTTGTGGTTAGTGAAGTTCTGTAATCATCCAAGTTAGTTTACTACATAGGCTTTGAGTCAGATTCTGAGCTTCATCAATAGATTGTCTTAACTTTGAAATCTCTAAATGATTTGAAACTGGGGAACCTGAGACACTGTCCTTTCTAGGTAAAATGCTTTGCTATTGCCACCAGAGACCTCACCTGGAATACATCTGTCCTCAGAGAGAAAACCAGTGACATCGGAATCAAAGTTTCTTCAAAGCTGGACAATATTTATGGTTAAGCTATCCTGCCTGTCCTCCTGCCTTGCTTACAGACTTGAGAATGAGGCCTTGGAGCAAGTATACCTATCAAGAAACCTGCCAGGCACTTTCCAAGTTTCCAAAGAAAAGAAGACAGCTTCCATATTAGTTCCTTTGCTTAGGGGGCATCAGCAAAGCCAGAGGAGAAATCGTTCAACTTGCTGATGGGGAGTGAATTGGATACAGCAGAGACAGGTTTAGGGCAAGCAATGGGGGTCACAAATGATACAACTGGCACTGTTTGGGGCCAAGGTAAAATTTGTGAATAATGTTCCACTCACTCATGAGAAAAGGCTTAGAGTGAGGCACTTCAGGCAATCTGGCCACCATCTGTGATGCTACAGCACAAAGGCCTCACTCTGAGGAAAGACAGAGAGAGTGATGGAGATGGGTACAGCAATCCATTCTCAATCCTGTTGGACTTCTGCACTAAAAATACAGAGAATGAAATGTAGGCACTAACAGGCACAGATATTCAGGTGGAATTCTTAAATGAAGCCAACGCTCACAAGCAATTTTCATAGAACATTTTGTTGGAGAAAACCCAAAGGGAAGGGTTAGTAAAGCATTTGGCTTATTTTCCTTTTTCCCTTTTGAAGTGTAATAAGAATTTCCTTTCTTTGAATATATACTCCCTCAAGCATAGGATGCACGGTGTTTAAAGAGAATTGGTTCGGAGTCATTTTCTAAAGTTTTACTGTTTATCATGCAATGCAAACCAGAACAAAAATAATGTCCCTTTTTCTTGGGTTGAATATCTGTAAAATTACTCTGATGGAAAGGAAACAACCTTCCTGTCTCTAGTGAAATAATAAAGTCAAACTAACTATGCCTAGGTGGCATCACTTGACTGATTGTTAATCCTGAAGCAAACCTAGCTGGGGCCATTATGGAGACACTTCAGTGTTATCACTAGATGGGAGAAGGAGGGAAATAGCTCGGGTTCTGAAGTCAAAATAAAAAGTTTTCCTGTGGGAATCAAGGTCATTTCAACAGGTGGCTGGGATTGGAGGAATGAAGTAAGGAGGCAATTGGCCAGCACCTCAATTGGATCATGTGATTGATGACTTGGGGAAAGGGGAAAAACTTTCTCTTTTAATGAGGTGAAAACCGCGGGAACTTTCAGAATTGGTTTTCACCAGTTGTGCCAATATGATGTATCCAATAAAATTGTTCTTTGAGGAATCTACCTGTCTCAGAGCTCTGTCTTCTCTGATGCATTACTTGGAACGCTGACACTGATCTTCAAAAGAATAGAGCAAAGGTCCACCCAGTTGAATGGGGGATCACTAGCCCATTACTGGGCTATAGCAGTGGTGGGATTCAAAAATTTTTACTTCCAGTTCTGTGGGCATGGCTTGATGGGCATGGCAGGGGAAGGATACTGTAAAATCTCCAGTCAGAGATGGTATTTGCCAGCTCTCCGAACTAATTAAAATTTTCAATTCCAGTTCTCCAGAACTGGTCAGAACCTGCTGAGTACCATCTCTGGGCTGTAGGGTAGACCAAAAAAGAGAAAAAAACCCTACTTTTGTCTCAAACCAAAATGGATAATCTCATGTAGTGGGATGAAGCTTAAGTGGAGGGACTTTTTATGTCCAGCAGCAGGAGACCTTTTCAGAGGAAATGCTTCCACTCTCATTTCTACTTTGACTATATTTCTGGCAGAACAACATCCCCAATGCATACTTGCATGGATATTTCTCAGGGTGAAAATTGTGTCGGTGTGGTGTCTGTGAGTCCCAGCGTTGGCAGGGGACGCCCGATGTAGTGACATTCACCTTGCCTCGATAATCTTCTCCTTTCAGCCGGAAGCAGTTGGTTGTAGTAGGCAGATGTGGATGTTTCTCTGCTTCCAAAAGGAAGAATCCATGGAAATCAAATCACAAAGTGTATCACAAATCCTTCATAGCATGAATGAAAAAAAGAATACCATGTTCATTCCTGAACTTACATCAAAGTGGCTGGAAAATAATGTTTTGGGGATCCAATCTGGATCGGTCACACTCTGCTAGAGATGGGTTCCCAGAGGATGGGCTCCAGCACAACTCCAAAAGCTCGGAAGACTAAACCTCTCGTCCCAGTGACCAACCCAGATTGGATCCTGCAACATTTTCCTGGAACAGTATATTCACCTTCACTTGTAGGAATGCTTTTACTTATTCAAGATTCAGCATTTTAAAACTGTAAGATTTACATTCCAATTTTCATTAAGTGCAATCTACAATTACAAAATGAATGAAAGCGGTGTTTTCAACTTCAGCCACTTTAAGATGCACGGACTTCAACTCCCAGAATTCCAATGCTGGCTAGGCTGCTGAGACTGACAAACACTGGATTAGAGACTATTGAATCAGCCAAAAAAAAAAAAAAAACCCTGCATACATTATTGAGCACATGGTTCCCATCCACATTTTTTTCTAATTATCTGGCATCCTGCCTTATCTGTTTCTATTCTGCTGCTGTTATGCACATAAAAGGGTTAAGTTTGAAATAAGCAAAGTCTGCTTCCTTTGGGACGGTCTTACAGTATTGTTTTCAGAGGCCCTGGAAAGTTCTGTACCTTTTGAGAGAGAGATAACAGAGATTGGTGCTACTATTAGGTCTTCTATCCTTTTATCTCTAGCCTGTTGTTTATAGTTTTCTCTCTGTGTTTATGCCTGTCTTTTGTTCCATTAGCTAGTTAATTGTGTTTAGATCGTTGTAGAATTTGTTGTATAGTTTTCGCTCAGTGAACTGAGTCAGCACATGAGCTTGCTCTGATCTGGATATAGGGACTGACTTGGATGCAAACTGAACCAGAAATTAATCACAGTAATTTAACCACCCTGAGGACTTTCACGCTGCATTTTATGTATTAAGAGACAGATTTTGTGCATCATTAAATAGTAGATAGTCATTTGAAGATTTTTCTTTCTTTGTTACATGTAGCTTTTGTAAATGTATTAAAATACCATTATTCAGATATGTCTCCACATAGTCTCAAATTCCCCTCTGCACCTGAAAATTAGATAATGACTAATCCCTTTGTGATATATTTCCAACGAAGAACTGGACCTCAGAAGGACTTACTGCATTTACGAATGTGACAGAATTCACGCTCCTTGGCCTGATCCACTGTATAACACCAAGGCTTCTCAGAACTGTCAGGATTGCGGCAATAATTATCAGCAAGGTCTTTATCTGGGTATCTTTAAAAAAAACAACAGAGAAAGGTAGAATTAAACTAAAACACTATTCTCAATATTGAAAATGGACATGATGTGCTTCATAATGTCAACATCAAAGGAAAAAACTGGTGGCTATAACTGTGGGGTTTGTTCATCATGTCCAATTGGAAGCAGGCTTGTAAGAGGCTAACAGGCGCATTGCAAGCTGCCTTGTCATTTATATGACAAGTTATATGACAAATGATATGATATTTGATATATATGATATTTATATGACAAATGAGACCAGTTGTCAATTTAGTTCAGCTTTACCCATCTTGACCATGGTTTTCAGGCAGAAATTTTATCATATGTGAAATGGAACAAGCCAATCCTAATTTCACACACACACACACAAACACACACACACATATTTGTTTCTGTAGATTTTCACGGGTACAGGTATGCAGGTCTTGGCATGTTCAGGTCTTCTTCCGTGTAAGATTGATCAGGTCTCGGAAAAGACCTGAACACGCCAAGACCTGCATATATATATATTTGTTTTCTTAAGTTTTCACGGGTATTTATATGTGTGATATTCAGCTTTGTTTGGGTATTTTCCCATGTCATTATAGTTGTGCTTTTAAAGTTGTAGCAACGTTTTGGCAGAATCTCATCTGCCATTATCAGGCTTCAGTATTGTGCTCGTCCATGAGTCAGACTTTCACAGCTGTTTCTGTTTTAAATTTGGTGCTAGTCTACTGCTGTGACAGAATGGTCTTTTTTTTCTTCATCCTGATTGGTTGGGCATCTTGGTCTGTGTTTATTTGTCTTGGAGTTTGCTGTGTTCTGCTTGATTGGTGTTTCCAATATCTTCTGTCTGTTTTGTGGCTTTTTTTGTCTTGATTGGCTGGCAACATTGTGTTCCCTGTATTGGAGGCTTTTAGTGCAGCTTGGCTCCGATTAAACGGACGGCTATCATTTATTAGGAAGCTAGGTTTCATCCGGGTTCCTGGTTGGGGTGTGTTTGAGCTGTAGGTATCAGAGGCAGTCTGTTTGTGCCCAGGTGTTTGCCTGGCTTGTGGTGTGGATATTTTTTTGTTTGAGAGTGCAGGCTTCCAGATAATTGACAGTCTGGTGGAGTCATCTCTTCTATTCATGCTTTCAGGTTTTTTTTCAATCTCTATGGCCTGAAAAGACCTAGAAACCAGAAACCTAGCTTCCTAATAAATGATAGCCATCTGTTTACTTGGAGCCAAGCCGCACTAAAAGCCTCCAATACAGGAAACACAATGTTGCCAGCCAATCAAGACAAAAAAAGCCACAAAACAGACAGAAGATATTGGAAACACCAGCAAACTCAATAAACACAGACCAAGAAGCCCAACCAATCAGGATGAAGAAAAAAACCATTCTGGCACAGCAGTAGGCTAGCACCAAATTTAAAACAGAAATGGCTGTGAAAGTCTGACTCACAGATGAACACAATACTGAAGCCTGATGATGGCAGATGAGATTCTGCCGAAACGTCGCTACAACTTTAAAAGCACAACTATAATGACGTGGGAAAATACCCGAACAAAGCTGAATACCACATATATGTACATACATATACATATACATATACATATGCTGTTCAGCTTCCCTCGGGTATTATCCCACGTCATTGCAGTGTTGTTAAAGTTGTAGCAACGTTTCAGCAGAATCTCATCTGCCATCATCAGGCTTCTGTATGGATGTGGGTCTCACAGCTTCTGGTTTCAAATTCGAGGGTGGTCTATTCTGATTGGCTAGGTGTCTCGGCCTGTGTTCACTGGACCTGGAGCTTGATTGATTGGTGTCTCCGGCCTCCTCTGTCCGTTTTGTGGCTTTGATTGGCTGGCAACACTCTGTTCCTGTGTTGGAGGCTTTCAGTGCAGCTTGGCTTCGTGTGAAAGGATGGCTGCTATCCATTAGGAAGCTAGGTTTCACCTGGGTGCCTGGTGGGGGGGTGTTTGAGTTGGAGGTATCAGAGGGAGTCTGTTTGTGCTCAGGTGTTTGTCTGTTTTGTGGTGTGGAGATCTTTCTATTTGAGAGTGCAGGCTTCCAAATGATTGACAGTCTGCTGGAATCATCTCTTCTATTCATGCTTTCAAGTCTTTTTTCAATCTCTATGGCTTCTCTGATGATTCTGTGGTTGGGGTTTTCAATAGTGGCTAGGGTTTTAGTGCCATTGAAGTTGATGTTGTGACCTGTGGTTTTCATGTGTTGGACTAGTGAGGAGGTGTGTTCCAGCTTTTTTACTGCATTTTTGTGTTCATCTAGGTGGGTACTTATTCTTCTATTGGTCTGTCCAATGTATGTGGCGGGCATGATGTACAGAGAACTTCGTATATGCCTTGGTTTTCCAGGTTAATTTTGTCTTTGGGGTTTCTAAGGATGGTTGCTATTTTTTTGTCTGTTTTGAAGGCAGTCTTGATGTGATGCCTGTGTAGTATCTTACTGATTTTATCTGTAGTATCTCTTATGTAGGGCAAGACAGCTGTTCCATCCTTTCACACGAAGCCAAGCTGCACTGAAAGCCTCCAACACAGGAACAGAGTGTTGCCAGCCAATCAAAGCCACAAAACGGACAGAGGAGGCCAGAGACACCAATCAATCAAGCTCCAGGTCCAGTGAACACAGGCCCAGACGCCTAGCCAATCAGAATAGACCAGCCTCGAATTTGAAACCAGAAGCTGTGAGACCCACATCCATACAGAAGCCTGATGATGGCAGATGAGATTCTGCTGAAACGTTGCTACAACTTTAACAGCACTGCAATGACGTGGAATAATACCCGAGGGAAGCTGAACAGCACACATGTAAGTACCCGCGAAAGCTTAAAAAAACATATATATATATATATATATATGTGTGTGTGTGTGTATGTGTGTGTGTGCATTTTTTTAAGTTTTCACAGGTACTTAAATGTATGCTGTTCAACTTCCTTCGGATATTATCCCACGTCATTGTAGTGTTTTTAAAGTTGTAGCAACGTTTCAGCAGAATCTCATCTGCCATTATCAGGCTTCTGTATTGTATACATACAAACTCAACTTCATAACATCAACTTCAATGGCACCAAAACCCTAGCCACTATAGAAAACCCCAGCCACAGAATCATCAGAGAAGCCATAGAGATTGAAAAAAGACCTGAAAGCATGAATAGAAGAGATGATTCCACCAGACTGTCAATCATTTGGAAGCCTGCACTCTCAAATAGAAAGATCTCCACACCACAAGCCAGGCAAACACCTGGGCACAAACAGACTCCCTCTGATACCTCCAGCTCAAACACCCCCCCACCAGGCACCCAGATGAAACCTGGCTTCCTAATAGATAACAGCCATCCTTTCACACGAAGCCAAGCTGCACTGTAAGCCTCCAGTGCAGGAGCAGAGTGTTGCCAGCCAATCAAAGCCACAAAACAGACAGAAGAAACCAGAAACACCAATCAAACAAACTCCAAGTCCAATAAACACAGACCATGACTCCCAACCAATCAGAATAGGCTAGTCTCAAATTTAAAACCAATGGCTGTGAGACCCTGACTCACATACAAACTCCATACAGAAGCCTGATGATGGCAGATGAGATTCTGCTGAAACGTTGCTACAACTTTAAAAGCACTACAATGACGTGGGATAATACCCGAAGGAAGCTGAACAGCACACATGTAAGTACCCGCGAAAACTTAAAAAAACACATATATATGTATATACACATACACACACACACATATATTTTTTACACGAAGCCAAGCTGCACTGAAAGCCTCCAACACAGGAACACAGTGTTGCCAGCCAATCAAACCCACAAAACAGACAGAAGAAACCAGAAACATCAATCAAACAAACTCCAAGTCCAATAAACACAGACCAAGACTCCGAACCAATCAGGATGTAGAAAAAAACATCCTGAGACAACAGTAGGCTAGCCTCAAATTTAAAACCAACGGCTGTGAGAGCCTGACCCACATACGAACTCAATACAGAAGCCTGATGATGGCAGATGATATTCTGCTGAAACGTTGCTGCAACTTTAAAAGCACTACAATGACGTGGGATAATACCCAAAGGAAGCTGAACTGCATTTATATGTGTGTGTGTGTGTGTGTGTGTGTGTGTGTGTGTGTGTGTGTGCTGTTCAGCTTCCTTCTCAATACAGAAGCCTGATGATGGCAGATGAGATTCTGCTGAAACGTTGCTACAACTTTAAAAGCACTACAATGATGTGAGATAATACCCGAAGGAAGCTGAACAGCACACACACACACACACACACACACACACACACACACACACACACATAAATGGATTGCCAAGAAAGGTCACGTCCAATTAAAATGTGAGCCAGCGTACAGCTGCACTGGGAGGGAAATAATTTCCATACTGAAGGTCGTTATAAAAATATTTGTAAAATAAAACTAGTAGCTCTCTTTAAACAAAACTCTGATGCAAATACACTTAGGATACTCTGTTTACTACATTTGGGGTCAATACTGCAGTCCTCTCTGAAACAGGTGATTATTTATAATTTAGTTTTTTATTTATGAATGTTTCTTTCTGTTTTTCTCTATGAAAACTTGCAAAGACAGAGTATTTTAAAAAAAAAAGATTCGTAAGAAGAAGCCTGATATGCTGTGGTGAAGTTCATCTTGTGTCTTCTCTTAAAATCCTGGGGCCTTAGTTAACACAACAAAGTTGAATATTGGGAAATTTGGGCATGATAAAGGGAAATACATTTCCAGGGTAAAGATAGATGTACTATAAAGTGTTGTGCTAGAATAAGTAATTGCCACCAATTCACTTTAAAAAAATATAAAGGGTTAAGATCACACTATGATCACACTATCAAAATCATACTATTATCAATGGATGCCAATGTATAAAACGCAAGAACAAAAGTGCTTCTGCAGTATGCATTTTCCAAAGGTATGTAATTCACTTTTGTGGCAATCAAAAAAATCTGAACTAGCCATTGGACCTCTGATCTAACAAGGTTCCTCTTATGCTGCTATGTATCCAGGCTGCCCTGAAGGTGCTTGAAATTGAACCTGAAGGTGCTTCACATTAGTGTAAAAAAGGATTGTGACGACTGCAAAGTCATTACTAATATGAGCGAATTCCTCTGACTGATATTAGTAGCTCCATTTCCCAAGGATTTCCTTGTCAAGTACCATCATGGCAACATTTCATAGAAAATGCCCTTTCTCCTGTTGCTTTACAGATTACACAATGTCTAGAATCAGTACTTGTTTGGCAGGTACGGATGCTTGTGTGGGTGTTGCAGGTCCCAGCGTTGGCACTCTGTGCCTGACACAGTGTAATCAACGAATCCCCGATAATCCTCACCGTTACATGACACACAGACAACTGAAAGGCAAAGACAGAGTATTATTGTAAGAGGTGTGTAGTAAGGGTGACTTAGAAGCTAGTCAGCCCTGCAAAGTTGTCCAAATCAGGAAACTGATTCCACAAGAAAACTAGAGCTATCCTTTATTTAAAAAGATTATAATAATTTGCAAGTCTGACTGCATTTCCACTTCCTTCCTTCTCATACTTTGGGATTCAGGAGAAGCCAGTGTGTGGCTCTTTCTCATATCTTCCCTGTGCCCTGGGCTCCAAGCTTGTTCCTGTTGTTATCTTAGTGGCTTCTGGATAATTTCTCTAAAATCATCTCCATGGCTCTCTGTACATCTTGACCAGAAGGTTGAAGGGAAGGTTAACTAAAAAAACTAATTTACATGAATGAACTAAGCAGAGAGCATGAGAATGCACAGCGGAGATGATATTCAGCAGGTTCTGCCCAGTTCTGGAGAACCGGTAGCAGAAATTTTCAGTAGTTTGGAGAACTGGAAAATACCACTTCTGACTGGAGATTTTATAGTATCCTTCCCCTACCATACCCACCAAGCCATGCCCACAGAACCAGTAGTAAAATATTTTGAATCCCACCACTGATGCACATATTCTGTACAGATCTCAGGATTGAACAAGAAAGAACAAATACATGACAACATTGGACAGAGGGAACACAAGAGACACCAATCAATACACATGTGTCAGCTAACAAAGTTCCATGGACATAAGAGGCCTCTGGAACAGTGGTGGGATTCAAAAAAATTTACTTCTGGTTCTGTGGGCATGGTTTGGTGGGCATAGCAGGACACTGTAAAATCTCCAGTCGGAGATGGTATTTGCCAGTTCTCCAAACTAATCAAAATTTCCACTAGTGGTTCTCCAGAATTGGTCAGAACCTATTGAATACATCTGCTCTGGAAACAAAACAGCACTTGATACTAGTTCAAGTAAATATATAGTTTAGGAAGAACCATCAATCAAGAAGATTATAGCAGTTTTTCTGATTATCTGACCCCACTGAATAAGTGTTGCTTGCATTTTGCTATATTGTCCACTTCCTTCAGAAACAAATCAGATAGTTGACCCATGTGGCAATAATCCACAAGCTAAATGTCATTTTTCCAGGCTAGCATGAATGTCTACTTTCATTACTGACAAAGGATTCTGTGGGCACTACTATTTAAAACTAAAAATAAATATCAACAGTACAAAAGCAAATAGTTATTCATTTTTGCAATCACAGGTACTGCTTTCCAGTCAATTTGACTTTTCATGACTGCCTAAGTACTAGACCAAAGCTTGTTTGGTCAAGTGATTAAGATGCTAGGCTAGAAACTGGGACACCCTGAGATCTACCTCTGCTTTAGGCACAATAGTTGCTGGGTAAGTTTGGGTCAATCAATCTCTCTCAATTTGACTCAATTCCCCTCACAAAGCAGTTGTTTTGGGGAAAATAGGAGAAGGAAGAAGTAGTATTATATGTCTGCCGTCTTGAGTTATTTATAAAAATAACAAAAATGGGATTTAAAAAATCTAAAAAAAAATGAAAGAATGCATCCCTGATCAATTACTTGTATGGGCTGGTTATATACAGTTATGTGTGCCCTGCAGACATCTTAAATCAATTACCATTTTCACATTTCTTGATGCCACAGCTTTGATGTCGGGTAGCAGGATCAGTTGTATAGCACCAGGGGCCATGCCAATCATTATCTGGATTCCGGCAATAATTTTCTTCCAAACCATTATATTGGGATGGACGAAATCTTAAAAAACAAAAAGACAATATGAGACAAAGAAACTGAAATTATCTCATTAGTGTTGATCTAGATTTCACTATAAAACCATCACCCTCCAATTATGCAACTTCAGTAATGGTGGAAATCATTGAAATTAATATAAGCTGGCTTGTTTATTACAAATCAACAACCTGAAATGTCTCAATTTTTTTATTCTTTTTTTAAATGTCAGATGACTAGATGGATGGATGGATTGATTTATTTTTTTATAAAGGACACAGATGAGTAGAAAAAAAGCAAGTAATGGGGCTTGGGGAGATATTTTTCTCTATTGTCTACCCTCAATACCATGAGCTGAGAACTGGAATAGTAAAGAAAGAGTTTATTCAAGAGAAATGAGAAACAGTAAAAAAAGACTTATCTCCTAATTATGGTTTGGATGCATTGGTTTTCTGTTTGTTTTCTTGCCACCTACATCCCATTTCCTAGGACAGTGTAATGCTGTTCTTGACAGGAATACAAAGCACCACACCCTGTCACTTATAAAGTTAGACCAAGTAGATAGGCTCCCATACAGCCTCTGACTTGCTTGATGGAGTAGCAATTTTGTACAGAGCACAGTTCCCTAAGCCAGCTTTCTAATATGAGATTATTTCTGGATGCATTAAAACTTCTGTTTCATAAAATCTGGTTAGCTTTAGAAAGCACCAACAAAGCCAAAGTGTGGTCACTCAGCGTTGTGCATAGCATTATGACCATAATAAATGATATAAATTACTAGTGCAATAATTACCATAGTGCAATAATTACCATCAAGTTATTCCTTGAAAAACTGCCCAATTATTGTTCTATTTTTTAAAAAATATATTCAGGGGGCATCTCTTTTGTCCTACTCTTCTCTCCTTCTCTTTGGCCTCAGCAACAATAATAAAGGAAAGCAACACTTCCCTGCGTAGGCAGTATCCATTTCTTCTTATGTTATTTAATTGAAGCATTTATACCAGTGTTTTCTAAGCTCAGCAACTTTAAGATGTGAGGATTTCAACTCCCAGAATTCCCCCAGCTAGCATACTGGTTGGAAAAACACTGGTAGTCGAAATCCACCCACATGAAAGCTGCTGAGATCTATTTCCACCTTGCCTTTATTTGATGTATTTACACATTGCCTTTCAAGAAGTTCGAAGAGTGGCATACATAGATTTACCTGTGATCATGAGGAAACTTCAGCTGCCATTTTTGACATGTTTTTCCTTTTTCAGTCAGAGACTGGGTCCCTCTATAGTTTGCCCCATCTCCTATGATGCATTTCCTTACATAACCTGTGAAGTGATAATTGAGAAATAACTATCTAATGTAAGATGGTATGGGAGTCAAAATAAGAGTGTGGGGCTACTTATTTGAAAATATGGTCACTGATGTTTTCATGTGATAAGAGCATTCTATCATGAGTTCAAGAAAAAAGAAGGCCACCCATGAGTATTTCTTTTTTATTCATGTAATATGTGGATCGTCACCACTGGCCTTCTCTTTCTTCAGCAGATTGTCTGGAAAGGTTAAAGGATCTTTTGTCCCAGCTGTCCAATGCTGGGGACAGTGTGAGATCCAACCTTTTCGAAAGCTGGGTTGCTCTTTTATCAGATAATCGAGGCATATGGTTTTCTTGGCTATGAACAAGGCTGTCAACACTTAGATCTAGGAAAGAAAGCACACTAATCCAAGTGCAACAACCAATGTTGGGCCAAAAATCTTGCTGTTTCAAAGTCGCTGATGGGAGATAATTGGGAAAATGGCCCATCAGGATTCCCATTAAGTTCATAGGATCTTGAGCAAGACTTTACTCCAAAGTCTCAATCTGTTTGTCCCTTGCAGAAAGATAAGACTAAACAAAAGATTTATGGCACTTTCAATATGCTGAGGACTCTTGGGCTGCCTCCTATAATGACTTAACCGGGTATGTATGAAAAAAGGGGCTACATATATGAACTTTTGCACTCACCACAACTGCTGTGGTAGAGGTCAATTTACTCCAGATGCCCTCCCAGATGTTGAGAGCAAGATGGAGATCAGATAGATACTTAGAATTATATCAGATATTAAGATGGATGTGAATGTGCACTCAGTTAAGCATATTAGAGAAGGCATTTGCTTGAGAGCCTAAAAATCAAGACAGGAGTTTGTGTCAACTGGAAAAACATTCTTCTCTAGTTTTTTTTTTAATGCACAGCCTCTCATGCATGTGTATCCCTTCTCTCCTTTCAGCAACCCAAGTCCTAAATAAGCATCTCTATTTAATTTTTAGGTCATCAGGTCAGAGGAAGCACAAATGTATGTTTTCATTTTCCCTCTCTTATACTATAGGCATTCTCCCTGGTCTTTCTCATGTTTCATTTCCATGGAGACCTTCAGCCTACCTTTCTTCTGGTAGAGATCATAATGAACATTCCTTTGCAACCGGGTATGTGGTGAATTTTGGGTCACAGTCAGCAGCTGGCATTCATAATGCTGCCAGTTGTAGTGAAAGGCTCTGGAAGAAAGCATAGACAGCAGTCTCATGAGATACCTTTGGCATGGAGAATTGCTTGTTTGTCTAAACTTTTTGACTCTTTCTCCAACTTTCCCGCTCTTGGTCATTGCCATATCTAGTTATTACCTACTTTGCCTGTTTTTTTAATATACTGGGCATATAATATTTTGTCTTGCCATGTCTCTTTTCTGTTTCTTCATTTGGTCTTTTTTGTAGATTAGTTTGGACTTTTTGTTATTCAGTAAGTCTTCATGGTAGACTAATTTTTCCGTTTTTCCTCAACCCTCAAAGTCTTGTTCACAGCTCATACAGAGCTTGGCGTGTGTGCATCTATGTATGTATTGGGATGTGTGTGCAGCTAAGTACCCATGTGCATGTTGAAGAGGCATGTATGTCTGAAGTGAAATTAACACATAAGACAAGTATCACTCACACCAACATTCTAATAAAGCATATGTTTTTCAAGTAAAGAAGAGTTTAAGCCCCTGTCACACTGCACCAACGGATGGAAAGAGGATGTAAAACGGAGAAAAACACTTGTCATCCGTTGATTAACGCGATGTATCCGTTCTGTACTCACTGCGTCCGTTTTTCATCCTCTCAATCCATCCAGCATCCGTCTATTGACGTTTCATCCGCTCAGAAAGTTTTGAACTGCTCAAAACTTTTGAGCGGAAAATGTATCCAATGCGTCCATTCTGCATCTGCTAGGCATCCGTTCTGCATCCGTAACGCATCCGCTATATCCGCTAGGCATCCACTGCGCATCCGCGCAACTCTATCTCCTCCAGCGGTAAACGGATGCAGGGAGGAAGCGGAACAGACGCAGAACGGATGCAGAACGGATGCCTAGCAGATGCAGAACGGAAACAAAGCATTTTAAATGGAAAAAACGTTCACAAAGGGGACCTATCTCGGATATTAAGGATGTCTAGAGGATGCCTAGAGGATGCAAAGGGACACTAGGGGAAAACCTATACTGCCTATAAAAAGGGGGAGCAACTCACCTGGATCTCACTTTCAGACCAGCAGCCCTGCGGTGCAGACCTCTGCAGCCTTCATCTGACTCTTGCTCTTCCACAGCATCCAGTCATGTCCACCGTGGATCGTAACAAAGTCCTTTTTGCAGCCACCATCCTTCTGCAACAGTGCGAAGCCATCTACAGGCTCTGTGAACTCTACTACGGGAAGAAAAAGAGGCGGCCAAGAAGCGTTTGGGTCCGAAGATGGATCGGGAGAAGAGCAGAGTACGGACTGTACAACAAGCTGATGGTGGAGCTCAGGAACGAAGACACTTGTGCATTCCAGAACTTCATGAGGATGCCTCCAGCCATGTTTGACGAAGTTGTGCAGCGGCTGACACCCAGGTTGACCAAGGCAAACACCAACTTCCGGCCCAGCCTGGACCCTGGGCTCAAGGTGGCACTCACTCTGCGCCACCTGGCCTCAGGGACCACCTACAGGAGCATGCAGTACAGCTGGAGGGTGCCACACAACACCATCAGCATTGTGGTCAGAGAAGTGGTGCAGGCCATCATCGAAGAATACATGGAGGAGCTCCTCCAGTGCCCCTCCACTGAAGAAGGATGGAAGAAAGTTGCAGAGCAGTGGTATCAGAGGTGGAACTTCCCACACACCGTTGGAGCCATCGATGGCAAGCACGTGGCCTGCAAAGCGCCAGCCAACTCAGGGTCCACTTATTTCAACTACAAGGTCTTCTTCAGCATCGTCCTCTTCGCCATGGTGCATGCTGACTACAAGTTCATGTACATCGATGCTTCAGGCAATGGGTCAGTTTCAGATGCCCAGGTATACAATGCCAGTGACCTTAAGGAGGGGCTGGAACGCAACCTCATCGTGGGCTTCCCAGATCCAGACCCCCTGCCCAACGACACGCAAGATGTGTCCTACTTCATCGTGGGGGGTGACGCCTTCTCCCTCAGAACCTACCTCATGAAGCCCTACACCTCCAGACTCCTCACCCGTGAAGACAGGATCTTCAACTACAGGCTGTCCAGGGCAAGGCGGGTGGTGGAGAACGCCTTTGGCATCCTGGCCAACAGGTTCCAGATACTTCTCACCACCATGCAGCATGAGCCACAGACTCTGAGGAGCATCGTGGAAGCTTGCTGCATCCTGCACAATCTCATGCGCACCCGCTACCCAGTGTTGCAGAACAGGCTCGTGGACCTCCAACAAGGCAATGGGGACATGGAGCCTGGGGAATGGAGGCAAGGGCAAAACCTGATAGACACTGAGGATGTGCAAGGCCCCAACAGAGCCTCACGTGAAGGGAAGAAGCAGCGCAACCTCCTGAGACACTGGTGCAACTCCCCAGCTGGAGCAGTGGAGTGGCAAGACAGGATGATAGATGACTAATGGATGCTTCCTTCAGCCTGTCTCATCACACTGATGAGATTGGGCCATATATGTTGGGTGGGCCTACAATGAACAGGGCATTTAATAAAGAGTTGTGTTGATGTTGACATGTGTGGGTGATTGATTACATTATTATTGATAATAAAGGGCCATAGGTGTGGCACCTGGGAGGGTGGACCATACAGTCCCACTATGCTTGCACTGGAGGTTTATCTATCCCACAGCTATCTTAACCCATCCCAAAGGTATCCCTGCCCATCCCACTGCTATCCTTACCCATCCCACAGCTATTACACATCCCACAGGTATCCCTGCCCATCCCACTGCTATCTTAATCCACCCCTCAAGCATGCAAAGGCTTAAACCATTTCTAAAAATTTCCACCAAGACTTTATTAAAAAAAAGAAATGAAGCAAGTGTGTGAATCAAAGATAGACTTTATTAACAACAAGCTATAAAACCAAAATGAGTCTCTGGCACTCCTCTTGGTCGCTCAGTCTCAGGGGTGAAGGGTCCAGGTGCTGTGGAGGTGGCTGGTGCTGGAGTGCTTGTCATCAGCTCCTCCAGAAGCAGAAGCAGCAGAAGCTCCAGCCCCAGAAGAGCGAGCCCGTGCTACAGAAGCCCCAGCAGAACCAGAGTGAGGGCCAGGGGGTGGGATGATGGCCCTGTCCCTCTTGCCAGGGCTGGCAGCAGATGGCTGAGACTTTCTGTTCTTCCACATAGTTGTGGGGTTGCTGGCTGGCAGGGAGGCTGGCAGGAACCAAGGCTGGCAGGAAGGCAGTCACCAAGGCTGGCAGGCCGGCAGGAACCAAGGCTTGCAGGAAGGCAGGCACCAAGGCTGGCAGGCAGACTGGCAGCAAGGCTGGCAGGCAGACTGGCTGGCAGCAAGGCTGGCAGGCAGGCAGACAGCAAGGCTGGCAGGGAGGCTGGCAGGAAGGCTGGCAGGCAGGCAGACAGCAAGGCTTGCAGGCAGGGCAGGCAAGGCTGTCAATCCGTCCGGCAGCAGGTCTTTCCTCTGAATGGTGACCTGTCCGAGCTGCTTCCCTTATATCCGCAGGGCTTACGCAATGCATCCTCCCCGCATGCACAATTAACACTAGGCATCCATTAGGCTTCCGCTGTGCATCCGCTTCATCCGCTGTGCATCTGCTCTGCATCCGCTGTATCCGTTCCGCGTCCGCTTTGCTGCGGCCCCCCGGAAGCCTAGCGGATGTGCCATCCGCTTCCATCCGCTTCCATCCGCTAGGCTTCCGTTCCACATCCGCTTTCCATCCGCTCTGCGTCCTCCCCCCATCCATTCCTTTCCGTGTTATCCGCTCTGGTTATGCAAATTGTTGCCCCTTTTGAGAGCGGATAACAACGGATGGAACATTTTTCTCGTCCGCTGTGTCCTTTTTACAAATGTTTTGCATCCGTTGGGCAGTGTGACAGGGCCTTAAGATTCTTCTGGATCAAGTCCATCTCTTAGGGACCACATAATATACACATGTCATTTTCTTGAGAGCAAAAGAGGTTTGTCACTTCTGAGAAATTTTTTTTGTCTTTCACCCTGAAGTTCCTAATAGTATCTCATTCAAATTTGAATTTTCTCAGGGTTTTTTCTAAAGCAAAATCAGGTGCATGCACAAAGTCTCCCAGTCAAAGATATTGGGTAGCAGTTGGACTAGGAAAAGCCTTCCCAGGTTACAATGACCTTTTAAGAATTCTTCTGAATCTTGGGAAGAGCCAGGGTAAATTCCTGCTGGGATCCTGGAGAACTGCTGCTTCTTCAGAGGTACTGCCAGCTAAAAAAGCCAATGCCTAACTCAAGGTAAAGCAATTGTCTGAGCTTATACTAGTAAACCCTGAAGCTCACCTGCCTAGAGTTATGGCTTTCCCCCACTTACCTGCAGTCCACCAAGGTGTTACATTGCCGGGCACATTCATCTACTTCACTGATCTGCTCCACACGCTGTTGAGACAAAGTAATCAGCTGAGTAGCCTTTAGTCTTTGGAAGTCATTCAGTGGAGAACGGTGACCTGGAAAGTATAGAAAACATCAGTTATTCTGCATCTCTGAAAAGAAAACAGAATCAACTCTCAACAGAAAACAAACATAAGGATGTGCCTCAATAATATAGGATCCTGATAGTCTTTAAGGGGGAAATAGGAGAAAAACTTTGCCCAGTTAAATCACAGTCTTTTCTAAGAATTTGAGAATTGAATGTCATCATTGTTTAAGAAACAGGAAATAGAATAAAGAGACCAGCTTAGCATGAACAAAGTTCCTTGGGCTCAAATGAGATTGTGCGATTCTTATATCCGAGGCTTCTAGGCAAAATGCTGTACATTTAACAGATGTACATCAAGTGGACAAGAATCATACATAGATGTTTTCCAGTGTAAGAATGGGAAAATACTGTATTTATTACATTTCTGCCTCAGACATATTATTGCACTGGTGTTTTTTTATATGGCAAACCTAATTGCAGAATGTGTGGCTAAGAAGTTTGAAAAAATGAGGTTTCTATTATTGCCACAGGCATTCAAAAGCTTGCTGAAAGCCAGAAAGCTTTACTTAATGAATGCTTGTCACAAATCTGTTACAAATCTCTTCCTTGTGCCTGTGTGAAAATTCTATCTACCAGTCCCTGAGTCTACAGCAGCAGCCCCCAACCTTTTTGGGCACCAGGGACCAGTTGCATGGAGAAAGGTTTTTCCTGCGGACCGGAGATACCGTGGTTTTGTGTGCTGCCTGCATCCCATAGATGGGACTTCACTTGTTTGTGCAGCCTGATTTCTGGCATGGTGTGGACTGGTGGTGCTCCACGGACCCGGGGTTGGGAACCCCTAGTCTACAGTAAACTTACTTTTTCTTCAAGTCAGTCTTGATTTCTGGCAGCTAAAAGGACATGGCCATGCAATTTTCTAGACAACACTTTTGGAAGTGGTTTGCCATTGGTTTCTTCCTACAGCTGAGAGATAATGACTGGCTCAAAATCACCCAGCTGGTCCCCTGCCTAAAGTAAGACAAGGACTCAGGTTTTCTTGCTCCTCTTCCAGCATCTTAAAACACTAAACCTGTGTTCTCAACTTTGGCGACTTTAAGATGTCTGGATTTCAATTCCAGAATCATTCTCCGTACATTGGTGGATGGTGGAGTTAAGGTTGGGGAACGAGGGAAGTTTTGATAGCCATCTGCCAAGGAATGTCTGGTTTGCCACAATTTTTTTGTGTGGGTGTACTCAAGTAGACATAGACTTTCTATATCACTTTTGCCAAACCTCAGCTGTCCATCTTTTAGACACATGTTTTGTGCTAGTTCTGAACGTTGCTACATCTATATTCTAAAGAAGCCCAACAGCAGCTTATCAGTAGAAAGTAAACTGCATTGTGATGCAGGAGAAAGTAAACCAGCTCTCTCTTTTCCCCTTCACTGTGGATCCATTGTTGGTCAGCTATTATTGAGGAAGATCCAGAACTCTGCGTTGGGTGGTCAGGGGTCTGGTGAGTACATTGAATGAGTGACATTGGTTTTAAAGAACATCATTCTCCCATTGTGCAAAGTTGAGTGGAGAAGGTCAGAATGCACCAAGGGGTGAGAGGAGAGGGGGGGATGTATCCATACTAATCTAGGTGGCCCCTTGGCCCTACTCTTCTAGGTGGGGTCTAACAGTAACATCTACTAAGAGGTGGATGAAACTTGCTATACTGCACTCATGGGAAAAGAATGCTTCTTGCCTTCGTCAATGGCAACATGGTGAAAAAACTAAGTACGAGTTTAAGCTACTTTCAGATACCTCTTGGGGATGAGGGAAAGACAATGTCAGGATGAAGCAACAGAAAAAGCATTTCTAGTAAAACACCAATGGTTCTAGAGAGATGTGAGAAACCTCAACCAAGAAGGCAGAGGGAGATAACAGCTATTACTCTGTCTAAAAAGACAATCCTGAACAGACCAGGATAAAAATGTCTGGTCATTATGCAGGAGTGAAAACCAGGAGACTTTGGAGTTCTAGTCCTTCCTCAGGCATGAAAGCCAGACTTTGGATCAGTCACTCTCTCAGCTCAACTCACTTCACAGGGTAGTGGTTGTGGGGAAAATAAGAGGAGGAAAGAGTGTTTTCCATCTTGAATTGTTTATAAAAATAATAAAGGCAAGATAATAAAAAATAAAAAATACCCTATCCACTAACATATGGACAGAAGTATCTCAGGGCAGAAAGCTTTGGTAAACAGCAAAGGAAAAAGGACCCTTCTGGGAACAGATCCTGATTATTAGAACTTACAGTCCAGAGAAGCAGCATCTCCTGCATTCCACAGAATGACTGAAACAAGAAAGAAGCACCCTGTGGAGATTCATAGTGGGTGGGTGGGTAGATCCTCACCTTTGCTGGAGGTGCAGAGCAACACAAGGATCAAGGCAGCTGTCGCCTGCATGGCTTTCTCCACCACACGCAGTCTTCCCAACATGGTCACCTAGATATGCCAACAAGGCTATGTTTCCAGGAATATCCAGCAGGAAGCTGCAGCTGGCCAAATATTTACTTCGGGTCTGTGTGTCAGCAATAATTCCACAGCTTCAAAGCACATGGGGTACGGTTGCCCATTAGACCTTCAGTACAGTGAGCCCTCAGAAGCAGTATTTCTCCACTTCTCTTTTTCCACTCTGCCCCAGCTTCACAAAAGTTCCCAAAAAGAGACAATCACTCCCTAACTTCCCCAAATATAATGTAACATCAGGTTGGGAAATTGCTCCATATCAGTCCAAGCTGGCCTTGGATCAAGAGCCTTCCCCTTCCTGTCAGTGGTCAAACAATGGGACCGCCCTACAGTCTCACAGATCTTTACTGCTGATCAAACCAAGCAGCAGAGTTGCCAAGTTACGGGCCAGCAGTCTTCTATGCCAGTGTTTCTCAACCTTGGCAACTTTAAGCTGTGTGGACT
>BLBF01000003.1:58848473-58878197 GCA_015471245.1 Laticauda colubrina | reverse complement strand
CAGGACAATCACCTCAACTAGAGGCACATCAAAACCCATCAAACAGCAGGAGCTTCAAAGGAAAATTACGTATAAAAAGGTATAGGCTTGCCATCTCAATCTGCTAGCTAGCCAGGAATGCCTGTGTTGAGTCACTACATCCTCTTGTCTTCTTGAATTAAAGGATTCCACTTTCTGGCAGCTTGCTTCAGTGTCAATTTCTTCCAACACTGGTGACTGCTTCCCAGCTGGGAAACAAACCAGGAGATTTCTTCCAACAATATCTCATGACGTAACAAGAGTCTTTGACAACTTTGGGAGGGCAGAGACTTAAACTTGGGTCCTCTATATACTTTGTTAATTTGTCTCTTTACCTCAACATTTTGTAGCCAAGTGTGCCCACCCACTTTCTGGAGAGCTTAATGAATAGAATACTTTATTGACCAAGTATGATGGGACACACAAGGAATTTGTCTTGGTGTAAATACTCTCAGTGTACACAAAAGAAAAGATACATTCATCAAGAGTCGAGAATCATAAGGTATGACACTTAATGATAGTCATAGGATACAATAAGCAATCAAATCATACTAGGAAACAGTCAATATAAATCGTAAGGATACAAGCGACAAAGTTACAATCGGAGGGGATAGGCGATAAGGAGTGATGAAAAGGTTAATAGTAATAGTAGCGTAATAGTAATTGTAAATGACCTCTCTGCTACAAGGTTTCACTTTATGAGCAAGAGTTGGCTGCCGGTAGTTGCATTTTAACTATTTTAATTCATCAAGATGCTCTGGCACCCTGCCTGATTTGTAACTCCAGGTTGCAGGTATTGCTGATGAAAAGGAAGGTATTTGGATGGAATGATTTAGATTTCCATGATGACTGCAACAGTCATTGATCTTCAGTGTGTATTCCCCCATTTCTAATCTAATGATTGGTATTTAGGGCAGCTTTTTGCAAAGTAGCTTTTTGTATTTTTATACAGGTAATCCTTGACTTACAACAGCATTTAGTGACCATTCAAAGTTACAATGGCACTGAAAAAAGTGACCATTTTTTACACTTGCGATTGTTACAGCATTCCCACAACCACGTGATCCAAATACAGATAGTTAACAACTGTCTCACATTTATGATGGTTATAGTGTCCCAGGGTCATGTGATCCCCTTTTGCAACCTTCTGACAAGCAAAGTCAATGGGAAGGCCAGATTCAACAGCCATGTTACTAACTTAACAACTGCAATGATTCATTAAACAAATGTGGCAAGAAGTCATGAAATGGGGCAAAATTCACTTCATACATTTCTCACTTAGCAACATACATTTTGGGCTCAATTGTGGTCATATGTCTGGGCAAGGCGGGGCATGACAAGGACTGGCTGGGAGGAGAGGGGGATGAGGCTGATTAAAGCGAGGCACCCCTCAACATGAGTGACTGTTGAGTTGGCCACAGTGGTGGGATTCAATTTTTTTTTACTATCGGTTCTGTAGGTATGGCTTAGTAGGCGTGGCAAAGGAAGGATACTGTAAAATCTCCAATCAGAAGTGGTATCTGCCAGTTTTCTGAACTACTCAAAATTTCCGCTACCGGTTCTCCAGAACTGGTCAGAACCTGCTGAATCCCACCTCTGGTTGGCCATGCCCATCCAGTCACCCAGCCATGCCTTTAGGACAGAGAACCGATTATTAAATGATTTGAATCATACCACTGCCAATATGGTCTGGATTCTGGCAGGTTGGCTATAGTAGCCCCAATGCAACATTGTCTGGAAAGTATTTTATTTTAAAAATCAGTAATAATCATAAGAGATCCTTTATTCAAATGAAACACTTAGGTCAGCAATGAAATGGGAAAATGGGAAAAAAGATTGTACAGAGTGATTAATGTGGAGAATGGACTAAGATTAAGGACAAAGCTGGTAACCAAATTTGGCTAAACAAAGGTAATTTTCAAATTGTAATTGACTTGAGGATCCAACTGCAGAGACTCTGGCATAAACCAGTGCAGGTAGTTCCAGTGGTACTCGGCACACTGGGTACTGTGCCTAAAGACCTAGCCAAGCACTTAAAAGCAATTGGCGCTGATAAAATCACCATCGATCAGCTGCAGAAGGCCACCTTACTAGGATCTGCTCGCATAATCCGCTGATACATCAACGCAGTCCTAAACCTTTGGGAAGCGTTCGAGGAGTGATTTGTGATACGAAACCCAGCATAGTTATCTCATTTACTGTGTACACTGTTGTTTTTTGTGTAGAATAATAATAGTAATAGTAATAATAATAACAACAACCTACAATAAGCAATCAAGCCTTTTAAAAAAAAAACCTTAAAATATCTATTTTCTTGAAATGACAAACTGCCACTGAATATACGAAAGTTTCTTCAAGTTTAAACTGAAATAAGATGAGATGAAACTCAATCTCCCAAGAAAAAAACAGCAGCCACGTTGAACTTAGCACGAAAGCAATGGAATGTACCATTCCGACTCCGGGTGAGCTCATTTTTAATGGGCTGGTCCTGAAGCGATGCCCCGCCCGAAGGGAAAGAGAATGGTCAGTGCGAAGGCAGGAAGGGCCCTTCGTCGAGGTTGTAAGCGAAGGGCAGGACGTGGCAGGAGGAGCCCATCTCTCGCGCCCACACGAGTTGCAGTCCGCCCGGTGGGTCGTTTTCCTGCTGAAAACTGAAGGCGGCTGCGGCTGCGCGATGATTTTGTCCCACGAGTCTAAATGGCGCAAAGAGCATCAAAATGTCGCCGCGGTTCGCGTTCCATTTATTCAAAATTAACAACACGGAGTCCCGTTTGCTTCATTATTTTTTTTCCGGCCAAATATATCACGATAATTTTCAATAATATTTCCTTAAGCCTTTTCCCCGCTCTCTAGCTGGGGGGTGCCGGTCGCCTCTGCGGAATACCCCATTTCTCCAGCGAAGGGCGCCAGAGGTAACTCGCGGGGGTCCTTAACACGCGGCACCGAAGTCCGCGGATTCCCTTAAGGGCCAGCGAACCTTCTGCTGTGGCCTTTCGGGAGTCGTAGTTCTTTGCCTCCCAGGCTTACGTTACTAGCGTGCCTTAATGCCCGAGACTCTTGTTTCCCAGCAGGTTCCCGAAAGGGAGGCGCGCGAAGCATCATGGGGTTGGTAGTTCACCCCTCCTTTGTCACAAAGCGTTTTAGCTGGGCACGCCTGGCTCGCCAGGACTCCAGCTCCCAGAGGGAACGGCGGCGGCGGCGGCGGCACCGGCACTCGCTTGGCGGGGGAAGAGAGCGAGTGATCAATCACGGAAAGGAAAATGGTGGTGGAGCGAACGGCGTGGCTCCCCTGTGAGGCAGCGACCGTACCCGTCGATCCACAACGTAGAGGCGCCGCCCGGTCAGAAACCATATCCTGATAACCGCTCGATTTAACCATGCCCCGATCACGCCGGGGAGAAGGATCCCGCCGAGGCGGGCGAGGTAAGGCGCGGGCGACAAGCGAGCAGCGTGGGGTGACCGGCCGCCTGCATCCCCGCTTCCTTGGAGTGGAAGCCCGGCGGGGAGCTCTCCCTTCCTTCCTCGGAGGAAGAGGGCGAGCCGTCATCGCTGCGTGTGCCCGCCGGCTCGGCTCCGGGGTGGCCTCGGAGGACCTGGAGCAGCTGCCACAGCGGCAAGCCAGGCTGGAATGCCGCGTGTCAAGAGGGACCGGCGCGCCCGGGAAGCGGGTCTTTTTCTTGGCTCTTCCAGGCGCCCCGGTGGAGAAACGTGGGTGGAAAGTCTGGCGTGGCGTGGGATTTCGTGGGGAAGGAGTCTAAACGTGGGTGGTAAATTTCGAAGGGAAAAAATAAATTGGAAATGGCATGCGAGGATGTCCATCGCCGACCCGGGACTTTCACCTGAAATGCTGCTCTCCCCCAAACTCGAGCAAATGCTTTTTCAAATGAAAGAAGAAGAAAAAAAAATATCTCTCTTTTGTGTGTGTGTGTGTGCGTGTGTTTGTGTGTTTTCTACTTCTGGGTCCCGATTGTAAATGTCCCCCCCCCCCCCCAAAAAAAAAAAAAAATCTCTTAGTCTTCTTTTCATGCTTTTTAGGAGAGACTAAATGGTTTCCAGAATTTAGCCCCCCCCTCCCCCGTAGAGACCCTTGTTTGGGGAAATAAAGTGTATTTCTACTTGGTTGGATACACAGTTGGTTTGTATGCATTACAATGTGTGTTATAGGGTGGGCTATGCGGAAATGCCTCCTAACATCTGGAAGCAAGGAAAAGAAGGGTGGCTTCTCTGCCACTGGGCTCTGATACAAAACTAGCTCTGGATAGTATGACTGACAGACAGCCTAAAAAGTCTGTTGGTGTTTTTAAGCTGTGTGAAATAAAGCAGGTTTGATAGAAGAAAAGAAATATTTTTCACAGGATCTGTGGCCATTGCATAGTTGCCTATGTACCAAATCTTGTGCTGTTTGTGTGCCCATCTAATTTTGCCTTTCTCCCAGACAAATAATGCTGGAACTTGTAGTTTACAACTGCTGATAGTATCTCTATAACCTAGTTGAATCTGCTGTGGGTTGCTGGGAACAAATAACTTTCAGCGTTAGCTTTTCATCTCACTGATTTATCGATTTGTTTTGTCCTTTGATTTTTCGTAAGTGAGAAAGTAGCCACATCCACAGTTGTCAAGAAGTAATGCTTGTGTTCTTGTTGTATAAAGAGGATTACCAGTACATTGGGACATGCTGACTTCATAGTTAAATATTTAACACTTAATTCTCTGTGGCCTAGATGCCTTGGAGAAAGCAATATTTGCCAACTCTGTACTGTTCTGTTTCTGCTGTGGTCATCAAATGCTTATTTGGTGACCATTGTATTATCTCAAGCAGTTTCTGTGCATTGCTGTATACAAAATTGAACAACTCATGTGATTATTCACAAGTACAAACAGCTTTTGTGCACAGAAACCCAGAGTGAGAATATGAGTGATGAAACTTTCACCATGGCATGAAAAATGAGTGGCTTCACACATTGCATTAAACCATAATACTCTTTGGTCTTGATTTAGTGTCATTTATGAATACAATCATGGCTTGTTCTAAAAGATGTAGTTAAAACAAACTGTAGTTTACTTTAAAATGAAAGGCCATTGAATCAAATGGAGGGGAAATACAGATAGTCTATGACTTTCAGCCACATTTGAGCCCAATATTTCTGTTGCTGAGACAGTTGTGAATTTTATACCTTTCTGGTCATGAGTGTTTAGTGAATCACTGCAGTTTTAAAGTTAATTACACAGTTAAGTGAATCTTACTTCCCTGTTGACTTTGCTTCTCAGAGGGTTGCAAAAGATGATCACAGGATCTCAGGACACTGCAACCATCAAAAATACACACCAATTGCCAGCCTAGGAATTTTGATCATATGACTGTGGGCATGCTGCAAGGGTCATAAGTGTGATAAATGGTCATAAGTCACTTTTGGAAAAAGTGCTGTTGTAACTTCAAATGGTTACTGAAGGAAAGGTTTTAAGTTGAGCTCTCAAGTATCATGGTAGAAGACATGATGGTAACCTTCCTATCATTCCTATGTAACCTAATTGATTACATCTCATTCATCCTTGCTTCCCTTTTTTATGAAAGTAATATTACTTGGTTTAGTCCATTGACTGGATTCATCTAACAAACTATACTAGATGTGACTAGCTAGACTATAATTTTTTGGTTAATATGGTGAACTGATTCAGCTGACTATGGGTTATTCTATTGTGTTGTTATATTGAATAACATCTTATATTGAATTAAAGAATTGTCATAGACATTCGAGTCTAGCATATGTTGTAATTCAGCAGGTCAGTTTTACCTTGCAGAAGGCCAGATTTTAGCTAAGAGGTCTCTCATTGTAGAAAAGTGACATTTTCCAGACTGCAGTTTTTCTGAGGAAATAAAAGCAATGACACTTATCATGTGCGTCTTTCCATCGTGCTAATTCAAAAAAAGAGAGAGAGAGAGAAACATATGGCATGCTAATCTACCATAGAAATGTCACAAAATCCTCCTGTAATGCATGAAAGTAAACATGATGTAATTGGCTAAACTCCATGAATCGAACTGGTTCCAAGGCCACCCAGCTGCTGGTGCCCCTAACACTTAGCAGCATGAGTTGTCATGGAATTCTTCAACTAGACAACTGTATACTGTCTGGTCGGTCTCCACTCTCTTTACTATTATTTTGGAATGTCCTTCATTGCCGAGTGGTATTCATGGACGCGTTCTGCAGTTAGAAGAAGTGCAGAAGACATGCAGTCTTTGGTCCCAGCAGCCCCAGGAAAAAAAAAAAAGAATCGCCATCTACAACATTAATTGCAATGCCTGCACACCGACAAGCAATCAGAAGACACAATATTTCACAACATATGGATAGACTTAATCATAGTTTCAATTGGGAAACTGTGATCGTCCTAGACCATGCCAAGTCTAAAAATGTCAGGGAATTTCTGGGATCCTGGCACTCTGACAAATTAACCATCAATCCACATAAACAATAGCTATTTACGATGCAAAAGAGATAATCAACAAGACAAGAAGGGAACAAAAAGACCAAAACATCTCCCCACCAGCAATCAGCACCCAAATCAGGGATCTGCAACCTTAAACACTCAAACAGCCATTTGGACCCCATTTCCCACAGAAAAAAAGAAACCAGGAGCCACAAAATCTGGGTGGGCATGGCCAACTCAATGCCACTCACTCCCACCCAGTCACATGACCCCCTTCTAGCCCTCTCTCCCCCCCCTTCTCTCTGTATCTTTCTTCCCATCTCTGTATCTCCCCCCCTCTCCCCGTGTCTCTCTCTCTCTCTGTGACTGTGTCTGTGTCTCAAAGCCGAGGCTGGGCAAAGACAGCAAGCTCTCCTTGGGACTCTTTGCTACTCCTTTTATTTCTTCTTTTTGGAAATCTGGGCTGGCTGATGAACAAGTGCCAGCCACGGTGGAGGCTTCCCTTCGGCCAACCCTCCTCCTCCTCCTCTCACGACCCCCTGACCAGCTATGGTGGAGCTGAGAGGGTGTGCACACATGGGGAGACCCTCAAGCGAGCAGCCAGGCTCTGCCAAAGCACAGCAAGATTGTGCACGGGGTGGGTGGGCGCTCACTTAAGGAGGGTCTCCCCAGCACGTGCGCACCCTCCCAGCCCTGTCAAAGCCAGCCAGGGACTCACAAGAGGAAGAGGAGGGTTGCCCAAAGAGAAGCCTCTCCCGTGGCTTGCGCTCATTCCTCAGCCAGCCTGGATTTCCAAAAATAAAAAATAAAAGGAGGAGCGAAGAGCCCCAAGGAGAGCTTCCTGGCTTGGCCCAGCCACAGTTTAGAGAGAAGAAGTGCAAGTGGGGGGGGGGGGGACTGGCTGACAGGTGAGCATCTTTGTGAGAGTGTTCCAGTTTTCTCTAAGCCTGAGCCTCAGGGTGCATGTGTGAGGTTTGTCAAGGCCAGATCACTTTTCACGTTGCCATGGCTGGGCGCTGTAGGCTAGGCCACCTTTCCATCATTCCCTCCTGCCAGATCCCATTCCCACCCAGCCAGCTCACATATTAGTGAGGACAGCATCAGTCACAGCTGGGTTAGGCCAGTGTCTCAGGGTGGAGAGCAGGTTGTGCATCTCCTTAAGTGACCAAGGCACACCCAGCACCAACAAGGGCCAGAAGAAGCTCCAGCAAGAGTGAGGCACCGGAGAATCAGCCCCGGCCACTTCTCCATCTCCCACCACCACCCTTACCTTCTCTGGCCAGGCAAGAGAGGGGAGGACAAGGGGTGGGGCCAGCCAGTGATGGGACAGGGAGCCGTAGCAGAGGGCCCAAAGAGCTGCATGCTGCTCTGGAGCCGCGGGTTGCCGACACCCAACCCAGGTGAACATAGATTAACTGCAAGAGTTAAGGCCAACGATCAAGGCCAACGATCAAGGCCACTCTAATCAAGGAACTGCCAGCAAGGAACAGTAAATAGTCCAGTCAAAGAACTACCAAGACTACCTTCACCAACATTGACAAAGCAAGCCACCAAACTGAGAGCAAATCTCACTCCTTACCAGCACCGATGATGTTGCCTAGTTTGAGTAATGAAATGCCTGCAAGAAAACAACCAACTCAGAGAGCACCAAGGACCCCTTATGTCAACCTTGAGCTATAAATATTTTCCTTTATTGGTGGAACATCTTTTGAAAGACTGAGCTTTCAATTAGCTGATTTATTATTTTATAAAACTCCTAAAAACACTAGAGACCAAAATAATCACAGTTCTCCATGCTGTAGTAGAAACTAGTAATAGCTCCTAATATTCATTGGGTATATGGCTGCTCTTGGGAGCTTGGTTTAATACACAACAGGTAGGCTGTAAACCTATAACAAAGCACATTTAATCAATTGGTTTCCCATGTATTTTTAGGCACAATTCAAAATTATCAGTGATTGTGCCAAGGATGCTGTTCCCTTCAAACCTGTCAATTCCTTAAAATTACGTGGGACCACTCTCTTTAGGTTTGCACACTTGGTGGAATCAGGTGCATGAGGACTTCTTCTCTGATGGAATCCAATGGGAATATCTTCCTTCAATAGGCAGCTAGCATTTTACAATGGTTCTTTTAGGATTTTAGCCAAATCATTGTGTAGTGTATTGAATTTTCTTCATAGTTTGTTTTATTTTCTGCTGATGTATTTGGAAATTGCTACTTTTTTAAAAAAAAAATTGAGCATATTCCTTTCTACCAGAGCCTTTTACATTAGCATTGACTTAAAACTCTGTTCTGAATGTTCTCCTATTCTCCATCTGTTATGACGTTTTTCCCCTGCAGACTGTCTTATTTTCAGCTTCCCTCCTTCTTTAAGTTCTCCCATATATATAGTAGACATTTCTGACTTCCTTAATTGTAGCTTCTGTGGTAGTCTTCATCTTCCCTGATTTTGGCCTTGAGAATCTTAGCAGAGACTACTAGGCAGTTCTGTAAGAAAAACAAAAGAGCAGTGAAGACACAGTAAAACCAATCAAATCAGTAGATAATTTTTTCAATTCCCCAAAAGGTTTTCCATAAAGCCATGAGGGAAAACTAAATACTGTACATACTAAAACCATGGTCTATGGGTGATCCACCTTGGAGTGGAATACTGATATGGGTTCAGTGAGGACCATTCCAGTATACCTTGTTTCCCCCAAAATAAGCCCTGTTAAGATTGTTGACCAAATGGATGCATTTACCACCATATTTCCCCCAAAATAAGCCTTAATGCATCTTTTGTAGCAAAAAATAATATAAGACCAGGTCTTATTTTTGAGGAAACATGGGTACATTGGACAACCACTGACCCCCAATGGGACCAAACGTGACTTTCCAATAACTGCAAAAATCAGGATGCTGGTTTCTTTTGGCATGTGTTAGCAGGCTGTTTGCAAGTGTTCACATTAAATACCACTTCAATTGCACACGTGCATCTGGCTAGTCCTGCTGCTGGCTTGTTGTTCTTGCTCTTTTTGTCTGGTCTAGAAATGCCAGGTCACCTTTTGGTGACATAGCATAGTACGTCCAGCTTCCCTTTGTCCTAGGGTGGCACCAAAAAGCCCTGTTTACTTTGGGGCACACCTGTGTGCTCAGTCACATCTGGCTTCTGCCACTGGTCATCTTTCTGCTGTGTCAGCTGGAAAGCTAGAGACCAGTAACCCTTTAGTAACACTCCCTTGATTTGGACTGCCAACTTCTATTTATGGAGATGAGTAGAGTTTCCTGTCCCAGCTACATTGTTACTAGGGATAGGGGTTACATTACATTTCCTGTTCCCAGTCTTCTAGTCTTTTGAATGCTTATGGGGCTTCTCTGCTACTTGATCACGCTGAGAAATGGAATTTGTGTTGTCTTATCCTGAACTTGTTTGTAGGCTGTGTCATCTTTTCTGTCCAGTTAGTAGAACAACGTCTGCTCCGAAAAGTTTAAAAAAGAAACTCCACATTTAAATATTTAACCAAAAAGCTGTATGAACGTGCTACCTGTGTAACAATATCATCAGTTTTGGGAGCATTTGATCATTGATCTTCCTTTCTGTGCTTGCTTATGTTGAACCTAAGTATGCTTGTCCTTCACAGTTCATATCCTTTGTTGTTATGATAAGGGTGATAATATCTTAATTATTGCAGGCTAATTGCCACCAGTGTGTTGGGCCTTGTGCAGCTTGATTTATGGTAACAAGGGAAGACTAGCTGGCTCAGCAGAAGAGTTGGCTGCCTTCCAAGCTGCCTCCAGCCTTACTTCTCCATCAGGCTATCTAAGGTGAAACACTCTTTCAAATGCAGTAACCAAGCAGACTGGACGTGCTTCAGAGAAGATTTCTTGGAATATGGATGCTGTACTGGTGATAGAGACGGACAACTAATATTAAAACACCTTTGCTGCTTTTTAAAAAAAACCATAATGCATAATGAGATTAACTGCCACTGGCTTTGGTCACACCTGCACCTGGCTCAAGTGCCCTTCAAGTGCCATGTGTATGTTTCACCTTAATAACCTGTGATAAGTCTTCAAGTACAATATGATATGGCAGGCTATGAGCAGGTGCTGTCCTTACTTCAGATATCTGTTGTTGAGATCTTAACTCGTTTACTTAGCTTTCCCAGAGGCCAGCTGAGGTGACACATTTTTCTCAGGCAGCTAAGCACTTGAAGCCAGATTGTTGGGGGCAATATGCTGACTTTGTAAACCACTTAGAGAGGGCTGTAACGCGGTATATAAATCTTATTGCTATTTTAGTCTACATTTCTGCCAGCTCCTCTTTCAGAAGGAATTGATAGATAAAAGTGACTACAGCAGGCAGGCATGACTTTTTGACCAGGGCACCCAAATGATGGAAATTCAACAGCCAGAATGGATGGTTTCATAGAAGTTATGTCTTGATCACCCCAGACCCAGAAGGGTGATTATTTATAGCTGGTCCCTGAAGTCTGAAAGCATTAAGAGCTTCCTTCTCTTTTAAGTCTACTATATGCTTCTTGGGACTATCTTTTTAAGGCTGATGTTTTATTCCTGCATTGTTTTTGTTTTTAGTGCAACTTCTCCACCTGAGAAGACATTTACCACATAGCTCAGATTATGAACAAAATTATTTGTCATCATAAGTTTATGCCATGAGGGTTTTTATATGGGTATTGGGCAAAGCCCTGGTCCCTTAACGTCAGAGAGAGGTGATTGGGTTTCTCCTTGTTTCTTCCTTATTTTTTGTGCTTAGTACCAATTATCTCTTAGATCAGACCTTCAGTATTAGTAGAGTGTTTCAAAGCTGATAGGGCTAACTTTATTCAAAAGGCCACTAGCTTTCATAACAGAGCTATCTGGGAATGTAAAGCGATGGGTTAACTTTTCTTCTGGCTTTCGGTGAGTAGAAAAAAAACCCAATTCTCTGCCACCAATAACTTTTTAAATGTTCTCTGTTTGTAGGTTGTTTTTTTTTTACACCAGAATGACTGTAGATTGCTTTATCATTTTTTTAAAATAGATTTTATTGATTTTACAATTAAAACAAACCAACAACACATACATCAATGAAAGAGAGAAAAAGAAGAAAGGGAAAAGAAAATAGAAAGAAAAAAATTAAAAACATTTTTATCTTCAACAGTTTGTAAAGACCTCTTTTTTTTCCTTATTTTATGCCATATACACACACCTAATCCTTACATATATCTGTGTATCACGACTATGGATTTATCCTATCCTCTTTTGCTTTTTAGTGTGAAGCCTGTCTTTGGTCTATCCATTTATACCAGCAGTTTCAGCTGTTGTAGTATATTGAAGTGTCTTTATTTATCAAAGATCCCTAACAGAAAGGACTCTGGTTTGAAAATGATCTGTTCTCTTGTCATTTCTTCCAGCCAATTTCTAATTTTCTGCCAATATTTTTGAGCTTCTGTACAAGACCACCACATATGGAAAAAAGTTCCCTCTTTTTTTTTTTTTTTTTTTTGCATTTCCAGCAATTCGGACTTATATTGGGGTGCACCTTCACTAATCTCGAAGGAGGAAGGTGCCATCTATAAAACATTTTATAGGTGTTTTCTTTGTATGCTACCGATTTTGTAATTTTATTATTTCTACCCCAGAACTTTTCCCATTCTGTTATGGTGATGCTACGTCCTGTATAAAAGCATGCCACTCCCTTTGCAAGTCATGGCCTTCTAAGAATAATGTTCTCTTATTGGTTAAATTCACCCATTCCTTCAACCATATGAAAGAGGCTGCACTATAATACAACTCCCAATTTGGAAGTGCCAGCCCTCCCCTGCTCTTCATATCCTGCATTGCCTTTAAATTTATTCTAGGTTTTTTTCCCTTGCCAGATAAATTTTACAGTTATTTTATTAAGTTTTTCAAAAAAAATATTGTGGACTTTGATTGGGATCGTCTGAAATATATATAGGAATTTTGGAAGAATATTCATTTTAATAGCAGCAATCCTGCCTAATAATGAAAGTTGCAGATTGCCCCATGTTTCTAAATCCTTCTTTACCTGTTGCATCAATTTATCATAATTATTTTCCTTAAGTGTCTTACAATGTGCTGTCAACCATATTCCTAGGTATTTAACTTTCTTTATCACTTATATTCCCATAACTTCTTCTAGTTCTATTTTCCTGTTAAATTTTTAGTCATTAATTTTGTTTTCTTCCTATTAATTTTAAGTCCTGCTACTGCTCCAAATTGTTCTAATTCACTCATCAATGTTTGTCCTCTTTCTATTGGTTCCTCAATGAAAAAAATCAGATCATCCGCAAACGCTTGCAACTTATATTCTTCTTTCTTAACCTTTAATCTTTTTATGTCTGGGTTCTGTTTAGTTCGCATTAGTAATGCTTCCAATGATAATATGAAGAGCAGGGGTGAGAGTGGGCAGCCCTGTCTGACTCCTTTTTCTATTTTTATTTGATGGGTATATTCCCCGTTTATTATAATACTAGCCTGTTGTGTCATAAATGGTTGTGATAATATTTTCAAATTTGGTGCTTAAATTCATATTATAAATTTTTTGGATTAAAAATTGCCAATTTAAATTATCGAAGGCCTTCTCTGCATCTAAAAACATCAGTGCAATTTGTTTTTCGGGGTGGGCTTCGTAAAATTCTGAGACATCTAGTACTATTTTTAAGTTGTTCCTGATTTGTCTGGTTGGGAGAAATCCATTTTGATCTTCATATATATGCTCATTTAACATTCTTTTTAGTCTACTTGCCATAATAGAAGTGAATATTTTGTAATCAGTATTTAACAGTGAAATCGGCCTATAATTATGTATATATCGGGGATCCGAATCCTCCTTCAGGATCAGCGAAATCAATGCCCCCCTCCATGAGTCCGGCATCCTGGCTGCCAATAAGACGTCATTAAAAACTTCCACCATAAGAGGTCCTATTTGTTCTGCTATTGCCTTGTACAGCTCTCCTGGAATCCAATCTGGTCCCGGGAATTTATTGTTTTTCTGGTTCTCTGTTGCTGATTTCAACTCAAACCAAGTAATGTCTTTGTTTAATAATTTTTCCATTTCTTCCCCAATTGCTTTATCCTTCACTTCATCTAAATAGTTTCTTATTCTATCTTTGTGAACTTCTTCCTTTTTATATAACTCTTCAAAATACTTATGGGCAATTTCTTTTTTCTGTTCTATCTCCTGTTGTACATTCGTCTTTCCATCTATTAGCTGGTATATCAATCTCTTTTCTTTCCTTTTTTTTAGTCTATATGATAGCCATCTCCCTGGCTTATTAGCATGCTTAAAATAAGTTTGTCTAGTTGTATTCAAATTTATAATCATTCTCTCTTGTTCAATTAAATTCAGTTTATGTTTAGTTATTATCTGATTTTGCAATTTTGAATCCTTTGGGGTACTCTGTAATTGAGTTTCTAATTCCTTAATTTTTTGTTGTAATTTGTTTTGCTCGGCGTATTTTTCCTTATTCCTCTTGGCGTTATAAGAGATTGTTATACCTCTTATTACTGCCTTCATTGTATCCCAAATGTTTTGTTTCGTAGTTGCTCCATTATCATTTTCCTTTAAGAAATAATTTAATTCCTCCTCGAGTTTGTTGGTGTATTCTTTTTCTCTTATTAACTGAGTATTTAACATCCATCTTTTCTTGGGTTTTTCCCTACCATTCCATGTTACCTGAATTGGATTGTGATCTGCCCATTCATTAGGTAAAATCTCAATCACTTTTATCTTATTTGCTATTTCCCCATTCATCCATGCCATATCAATTCATGTCCATATTTGATGAGGATTTGAATAGAATGTAAATTGTTTTTTCTTGGGATGTGATCTTCTCCATGTATCAATCAAATTTAACTCCGTCATCATTTTCATACATATCTTGGGAAGCTCTCTTTCCCCCGCTTTGTTCTTCCCCCCATTACTGTTGTCTTTTTGATAATCAGCAATAGAATTAAAGTCTGCTGTGATACTTGAAAAGAGAAATATTTCTTTTTTCCAATCCTACTATTTTTCCATAAAGATGAACTCTTTTTGATCTCCGTTCGGGGCGTAGATTACCACTAAGAGAATTGGGATGGCATTAATCCAGATCTGCAAAACCAGAGTTCTCCTATGAGCTGCTCAGAGCATCCAGTAGTGGGAGGTGCTTAGTCTCCGCATTCACAGGCTGAGCTTGATTTGTGGAACGCCCCTCCTCCACCACGTGACTCCTCAGCGTTCCCCAGTTTTTGCTCAGCCTCGTGCAAGACAGGCAATGCTTTGGATACTTCCTTGACTGAAACAGGAATATTAGCAGGTTTGATTGCAATTCGGTTTTCCTTTGGTTTTTTCCTTTGTCTTTAGCCTTCAATCCTTATCAGTCTGAGAGCCCAGCTTAAGGGAAGTGCTGTTCACGCCTCCCCCGCCCCAAAAAAAAAAAAGGTGGTGAGAGGCTTTTGGAGCTGCTCTGCTCCACCTCCCCACAGCCAAAATTTTCTTTCCTCTGCCAGTTTGAATGCTGCTGTGTCTTTATTCCGTTTGCTTGCTAGAGGCTTGATATTCATTTTAAAAAGTCGTATCACCCCTACCCCCCCCCCCGAACACCATTTCTTCAGTGGGGAAGTTAATTAGGATTAATTCCCTTTTCTTCTCTGCCGTTCTGTTATTTGAGAGCTCAGGCTTCGTTTGAGCTCTGGCTTGGTTTGCAGGCAGGAAGTTGCTGCTGAGAAGCGCGCGAAAAGACTTTAACTGTTGGAGGCCATCTTGAGTGCCACCTCGTGGCTGCGCGCCCTATTTATCCTTTGTGAGCTGTGTGAGGTATTTTCTGCTCAAAGCAGCAGAATCCCTTCAAGATTCTGAGAGCTGTCTTACACTCGTTTTGGCTACCTGCACTCGAGGATAATTAATTTGCCTTTTAAAAATTGTTGGCTAAACCCTTACAGCCTTATTCTCAGTGGCACAGCAGCAAGCACCTAGGCCAGTGTCCGCCTGTGCAGGGAAGCTGCTGAAGGCCCTTACAATCATCAATCCGGGCCTTAGGCGTTCGCTATTTGGCTGATTGGACTACTCATTAATACTGGTTGTTCTGTTATTAATATTGGAATATACATATATCACTATTCATAGGAGCAATTACAAAGCAATTATAGCAATAATGTTATAATAATTATTACAATCATAATCACTCGTGGTAACAAACTACTTAACAGGATAATATTTTAATTTCAATAAAATATTATTACTGAGATACGACTTATTATATGTATATAGACACCAGTAAAACAAAAAGAATAAATAAAAGGGGGCAATAAGAACTTTATCAGGGCAACTGTTTTTGACTCAGATCGGACCCTGGGCGTGCCATCCGCCTTGTACACAGATTATATTCAATTACTGTTATTCTAATTTTAATCAAAATGGCAGATGGTAGCACCTCTCAGGCACCTTGCTTGAAGGCAAAAGCCAAATCTAAACATAGTGGAAATTCTAAAGCCTCAGAAAGGGACGCCTTAAGGCACCATAAGGCCTTACAAAAGCAAATAGACAGGCATTCTTGAGGGGTCCACGCTGTATCTCAGGGTGCCCCCTCTTCCAGTCCATCAGTTTCTTCACACTCTCCTCCTCCTCTAGATCTCTCCCTTTCATCCAGGCACAGCTTAACTCCACAAGGACAACAGGCCCAAGTGTCTGGAACACCAACCAGACGGGCTCCTGAAGCCACATTCACTCCGACAGCTGCTGGTTTTCGCCAGGGTGACAGCTTCATTGAGGAGGTTCCAGAGAGGATGGAGAGGCTATTCGCCAAGGGATTGCAGCGGGGCTTCAACACGCGGTAATGTCCAGACCTTACCCTATAGCTACTGACCAAGAGCCCCAACCACTCAGGTCACTGACCAGGTCGGAACAACACCAGTCCCAGGTACACTTACAGGGGGAGACCCCTCTCCAAGAGCCGGAGGAGGAGGAAGTAGATCAAATCTTTCAAATGGCCGAGTCTGAAGTGGGATCAATTCACGATAGTGAGCCCCTGTCAGAGGCAGACCCCTTAGAAAGGGAAATGTCTGAGGATGAAGGTCTTATTCCTGACCAGCCTGCTTTTACAGGCTTATTTCGGCCACAGCTTTTCAAATCTCTCTTGTTTAAGGCAAAGAACATTGCAGGTCTAAACAAGCCAAAACCTTCTGACAAACCTGACCCTTCAGGGGAGGGACCAGAGGACATGATCTTCAACCAACCGGTAGTTGAAGTAGAGGTAATTCCAGTCCCACCCATATTTTCGGACCTGGTGCAGAAGCAGTGGGCTTCTACAGCAGTATACACCTCCCCAACTGGACATGACAGGAAATTCTTCAACTTGGACCCTGATTTTGCAAAGTTACTGGGGACTCCCGAGGTAGATGAGCCCATAGTGGCTTTAGCGTCCCCCTCTATTCCCAGTGAGGCACTGGAGGCCTTAAAGCTGGAGGAAAAACGGGTCGAGCTAGCCCTACGCAGAGCTCATCAGTCTGATGCGTGGGTGATCAGATCAGCCACGGCCGCCTCCTTCTTCACGCGGTCATCTCTTAAGTCCATGTCACACTGGCCAACGGATGCAAAAAGGACACAGCGGACGAGCAAAATGTTCCATCCGTTGTTATCCGCTCTCAAAAGGGGCAAAAATTTGCATAACCGGAGAGGATAACATGGACGCGGGGAGGACGCAGGGCGGATGCAAAGCGGATGCGGAACGGAAGCCCAGCAGATAGAAGCGGATGAGAGCGGATGGGAGTGGGTGGCACATCCGCAGGGCTTCCGGGGGGCCTCAGCGAAGTGAACGCGGAACGGAAAGAGCGGAAGCAGAGCGGACGTCGAACGGATGAAGCGGATGCAGAGCGGAAGCCTAGCGGATGCACAGCGGAAGCCTAGCGGATGCCTAGCGTTCACTGCGCATGCGGGGAGGATGCATTGCGTCAGCTCCGCAGATATAACGGAAGCAGCTCGGAAGCAGGTCGCCATTCAGAGGAAAGACCTGCTGCCGGACACATCGACTGCCTTGCCTGCCCTGCCTGCATGTCTGCCTGCCAGTCTTGCTGCCAGCCTCCCTGCCAGCCTTCCTGCCAGCCTCCCTGCCAGCCTTTCTGCCAGCCTTGGTTCCTGCCAGCCTCCCTACCAGCCAGCAACCCCACAACCATGCGGAAGCACAGCAAGCCTCAGCCATCTGCTGCCAGCCCTGGCAAGAGGGACAGGGCTACCATCCCGCCCCCTGGCCCTCACTCTGGTTCTGCTGGGGCTTCTGCAGCACGGGCTCGCTCTTCTGGGGCTGGCGCTTCTGCTGCTTCTCCTTCTGGAGGAGCTGATGACAGGCACTCCAGCACCAGTCACCTTCACAGCACCTGGACCCTTCACCCATGAGACTGAGCGACCCAGAGGAGTGCCAGAGACTCATTTTTGTTTTATAGCTTCTTGTTAACAAAGTATATTTTTGATTCATACACTTGCTTCATTTCTTTTTTTTAATAAAGTCTTGCTGGAAACTGTTCGAAATGGTTTAAGCCTTTGCATGCTTGTGGGATGGGTAAGGATAGCTTTGGGATGGGTTAGGATATCTGTGGGATGGGTAATAGCTGTGGGATGGGTTAGGATAGCAGTGGAATAGATAAACCTCCAGTGCAAGCATCGTGGGACTGTATGGTCCACCCTCCCAGGTGCCACACCTTCGGCCCTTTATTATCAATAATAATGTAATAATTATCCACACATGTCAACATAAACACAACTCTTTATTAAACGCCCTGTTCGTTGTAGGCCAACCAAACATACATGGCCCAATCTCATCCGTGTGATGAGACAGGCTGAAGGAAGCATCCATTAAGCATCTACCATCCTGTCTTGCCACTCCACTGCTCCAGCTGGGGAGTTGCACCATTGTCTCAGGAGGTGGCGCTGCTTCTTCGCTTCATTTGAGGCTCTGTTGGGGCCTTGCACATCCTCAGTGTCGATCAGGTTTCGCCCATGCCTCCATTCCCCAGGCTCCATGACCCCATTGGCTTGTTGGAGGTCCACGAGCCTGTTCTGCAAGACTGGGTAGCGGGTGCGCATGAGATTTTGCAGGATGCAGCAAGCTTCCATGATCCTCCTTACGGTCTCTGGGCAATGCTGCATGGTGGTGAGAAGTACCTGGAACCTGTTGGCCAGGATGCCAAAGGCGTTCTCCACCACCCGCCATGTGGACAGCCTGTAGTTGAAAATCCTCTCTTCATGGGTGAGGAGTCTGGAGGTGTAGGGCTTCATGAGGTAGGTTGTGAGGGAGAAGTCGTCATCCCCCACGATGAAGTAGGGCACATCTTGTGTGTCGTTGGGCAGGGGTTCTGGATCTGGGAAGCCCACCATGAGGTTGCGTTCCAGCCCCTCCTTGAGGTCACTGGCGTTGTATACCTGGGCATCTGAAGATGAGCCGTTGCCTGAAGCATCGATGTACATGAACTTGTAGTCAGCATCAACCATGGCAAAGAGGATGATGCTGAAGAAGCCCTTGGAGTTGAAATAAGTGGACCCCGAGTTGGCTGGAGATTTGCAGGCCACGTGCTTGCCATCTATGGCTCCAACGGTGTGGGGGAAGTTCCACCTCTGATACCACTGCTCTGCAACTTACTTCCATCCTTCTTCAGTGGAGGGGTACTGGAGGAGCTCCTCCTTGTATTCTTCGATGATGGCCTGCACCACTTCTCTGACCACAATGCTGATGGTGTTGTGTGGCACCCTCCGGCCGTACTGCATGCTCCTGTACGTGGTCCCTGAGGCCAGGTGGCGCAGAGTGAGTGCCACCTTGAGTCCAGGTTCCAGGCTGGGCCGGAAGCTGGTATTTGCCTTGGTCAACCTGGGTGTCAGGTGCTGCACAACTTCGTCAAACATGGTTGGCGGCATCCTCATGAAGTTCTGGAACGCCCGAGTGTCTTTGCTCCTGAGCTCCACCATCAGCTTGTTGTACAGTCCGTCCTCCGCTCTACTGGCGAACCATCTTCGGACCCAGACTCTTTTTGGGTGGCTCCTTTTCTTCTCGCAGTAGTGTTCACAGAGCCTGCAGATGGCTTCGCACTGTTGCAGAACAATGGTGGCTGCCGAAAGGACTTTGTTACAATCCACGGTGGACATGACTGGATGCTGTGGAAGAGGAAGAGACAGACGAAGGCTGCAGAGGTCTGCACCGCTGGGCTGCTGTTCTGAAAGTGTGATGCAGGCGAGTTGCTCCCCCTTTTTATAGGCAGTATAGGTTTTCCGCTAGGCATCCTCTAGACATCCTGTAGACATCCTTAATATCCGAGATAGGTCCCCTCTGCAAAAGTTTTTTCCGTTTTAAACGCTTTGTTTCCGTGCTGCATCCGTGCTGCATCCGTTCTGCATCCGTTCCACTTCCTACCTGCGTCTGGGTGGATGCGAGTTGCGCAATGCGCAGCGGATGCCTAGCGGATATGTAGCGGATGCAGAATGGACGAACTGGATACATTTTCCGTGCAAAAGTTTTAGGCAGCCCAAAACTTTTGGAGCGGATGAAACGTCCATAAACGGATGCTGGATGGATAGAGAGGATGAAAAAAGGAGGCAGTGAGTACAGAACAGATACATCGTGTTAACCAATGGATGGCAAAGTTTTTTGTCCGTTTTACATCCTCTTTGCATCCGTTGGTTCAGTATGACATGGGCTTTAGATGGCTTCGTCTTTTGAAACAACATGTTCCTTCTTCTAACATCAGGGCACACCAAGACATCGCCAAACTTATGGCAGCTGCTGAATTCTCTGCCGATGCTACTTATCACGCAGTCAAAATTTCAGCAAGGGCCATTACCTTGCATATCACAGCGCGTCATTTGCTATGGTTAAGACACTGGCAAGCCGACTTCAAACACAAATCCAAGCTGGCATCATCCCCCATTGCGGGAGATAGATTGTTTGGTCCATCCCTAGATCCACTACGAATTGAAACATGCAACAAGAAGAAAATTCTCCCTTCCCTTTTTCGGAAGTCAGATTTCAGAAGCCCCCAGTCCTTTCGGAGGGGATCCTCTCAATCTTTCTATCAGGGATCCTTCTCTTCCAGATACCAGAGACCCCCAGCAGTTAGACCAGGACAACAACCAGATAGGTCCGACTCAGTGGATAGAAGTAGAAGGGGTGGTCAATCCAAAAGATCCTTTCGGGGAACAGGGAACAGGTCCTTCCGGCGACCAAGATAACTCCCGGGACCCAATTCTCATTGGCGGTCGTCTTAATTTATTCGCTGACCAATGGGACTCCTCTACCTCTGACGCCTGGGTCAGAGATACGTTTAGATTTGGACTCGCGCTGGAGTTTAGATCCACTCCCCCAAATTCCTTCATGTCATACCCTCCTTCCAGGGACCCGGTGAAGCGTAATCTCATGGATTCCGCTATCCAACACCTACTGGATATACGAGCCATCCAACCAGTAGCGACCAACCAACAAGGGCAGGGTTTTTATTCACATCTTTTTGTTGTGCCAAAAAATTCAGGGGGGTGGAGAACAATACTAGATTTGAAATGTCTCAACCGTTTCTTAGTATATCGAAAATTTAAAATGCATACCCTCCAATCAATATTGCAGGGCATCAGGAAAGGGGACGTGCTCACGTCCATAGACTTGACGGAGGCGTACCTGCATATTGCTATTCAGCCCTCCCATTATAGGTTTCTGAGATTTTGCAATAATAACCACCACTTTGAATATGTGGCCCTTCCATTTCGATTGTCCTCTGCCCCCAGGACCTTCACCAAGGTCCTCGCAGCACTAGCTGCTCACCTCAGGAAAATCCCGGTACGCCTCCAGTGTTATCTTGATGATATTTTGATTTTATCTCCTTCCACCCATCAGGCAGTCATAGACACTCAGAACACATTGCTATCCCTACAAGAGCATGGTTTCTTAATAAATTGGAAGAAGAGTCAATTAACACCATCGACTCGGATAATCCATTGAGAGGCGGTCATAGATACAGTGGAAGGCAAAGTTTATCTGTCACCAGATAGACTAAATAGCATTCAAAAATTGGTTAAGGAAATCAGGGTGCTTAAGAGGGTGTCCCTGATGGACTTATCCAAATTGTTGGGCAAAATGATCTCATGCATTTCTATTATTCCTTGGGCTCGCCTTCACACTAGATCCCTCTAGTGGTTCCTGCTACCATACCAGCGATCTGGCCGAAGCAACTCCAAACACAAAGTCAGGGTCCTACCCAAGGTTCTCAAGTCTCTCCTCTGATGGTCCAAACCGGTTATCAACAGAGGATGTCTTTTCAAGGAACCACAAAGGCTCACCATCACCACAGATTCCACTCTGTTCGGATGGAGAGCTCACGTACAGTCGCTTACAACCCAAGGCCGATGGTCCGACATAGAACAGTCATGCAGTATAAACTGGCTGGAACTTCACGCAGTACACCTGGCCCTTCGGAATTTCTTCCCCCAGGTACGCGGTCAGCACATACTGATACTGACAGACAATGTAACAGCCAAAGCTCACATAAACAAGCAGGGGGGCATACAATCGAAGCAGCTAATGTGGGAAGCAGAGCGCCTCTGTCGCTGGGCGGAGAACAACATACTTTCCATCAAAGCAGAACACATTTCGGGTCTGTCGAATACACAGGCAGACTGGCTAAGCAGGGCCACCATAGATCAGTCAGAGTGGCGCCTTCACCCATCCCTGTTCCAAGAAGTGACACGGTCATTTGGTCAGCCGATGGTAGACCTATTTGCTTCCCCTCTCAACACTCAGCTTCCAAGATTTTTTTCCAGGTACCCATCCCAAGGGGCGGAGAATTACAACTCGCTCCGCTGTCATTGGCCCCCAGGGCTCCTGTATGCCTTCCCTCCACTTCCGCTGGTTCCCAAAGTCATCCAGAAGTTACTAGATGAGAGAGCAGAATTAATTCTAGTAGCGCCTTATTGGCTCAGACGGCCATGGTTCGCGGACCTCCGCAGTCTCTAGCCCCCCCCCCCGGAGAATCCCGTCAGACAGAATCTCATTAACTCAGGGGCCTCTTCAACATCCGGATCCTCAATGGTTACAATTGACCGTCTGGAGATTGAGCGGAGTGGTTTGAAGAGCGAAAAGCTCTCCAACAGAGTTATTGACACTATTTTAGCCGCCAGATGCCCCTCAACAATTCGCATTTATAATGCCACATGGTCAACTCTCTGCAAATGGTGTAGTAAACTTCAAATTGATCCTGCCCCTCCCTCTGTCGCTCAGGTTCTAGAGTTTTTACAGGAGGTTTGATAAGGGGTTGTCACCTAATACGTTAAAAAGGCAGGTGGCGGCCTTGGCATCAGTTCTCGGTCACAAGGGTCTCAGTTCTCTTTCACATCACCCACACATAAGATCCTTCGAGGAGCCACCAACTTACGCCCTCCAGCAGTGGACCGTTATCCCACCTGGGACCTTAACAAGGTCCTTGTCGCTCTCACTAAAGGTCCTTTCAAACCTTTGAAATCGTCAAGTCTCCAATTTCTCACGTACAAAGTAGTTTTCCTGGTAGCAGTCACTTCCACTCATCGTATCTCGGAAATTGCAGCCCTGTCTGTCAGACAAGATCTCTGCATTTTTCATGCTGATCGTGTGGTCCTTCGTCCCAATCCCACATTTATCCCCAAGGTCAATTCGGTTTTTCATAGAGCTCAAGAGCTTATTCTTCCAAATTTTTGTCCCAGACCATCACAGGGGATGGAAAGACAATGGCATAAGCTTGATGTGAGGCGTGCCCTGCGAATCTATATCAAGCGTACAGCAGCTTTCAGGAAATCAGAGGCTTTATTCGTGTCCTTTCAGCCAAATTCTCAGGGTTGCAAGATTTCACCATCTACGATAGGCCGTTGGATATGGGCGGCAATAGTAAAAACATACCAGACCCAATCTCTGCAGGTGCCTAACGGCATAACAGCTCATTCAACAAGGAGTGCAGCAACTTTGGCAGCATAGGCCACACAGGCATCAATAACTGAAATCTGTCGGGCCACGGCTTGGGCTTCCCCATCACCCTTCATTAGACATTACAAAATTGATGTGTTTGCTTCTGCTGAGGCTTCCTTTGGCAGAAGAGTTCTGCAACGGGTCCACAGAGATCAGGAGGAGATTCCAGACCAGACGGAGTCCCTCCCATAGGACAGGCCAAGCTTTGGTATGTCCCACGACTGGATGCTCTGAGCAGCTCATAGGAGAAAGGACGTTGGTACTTACCTGATACGCCCATTCTCTTTGAGCTGTGAAGAGCATCCAGCCCCACCCTTTTTTTCCGTCTGGTGGGGTCCTGTTTCGGCCAATGAACATTTTTGTACGTGAGGATGAGAGCGCTTTTTTCCCTCGTCTTCGCCAAAACTGGGGAACGCTGAGGAGTCACGTGGTGGAGGAGGAGCATTCCACAAATCAAGCTCAGCCTGTAAATGCGGAGACTAAGCACCTCCCACTACTGGATGCTCTTCCCAGCTCAAAGAGAACGGGCATATCAGGTAAGTACCAGCGCCCTTTCTTCCCTCAGAATCTGACCATATTAAATCTGCTTTCAAAGCCTCTTTAACATATACTGCAATTCCTTTCTTTTTCCCCATGTCTGCTGGTATGGTTAATAGCTTCCCTAATTTCAGACATTCTAGATATTTTTCATCTGTTTTCTTTATGTGAGTTTCTTGTAGGCATATTATATCAGCATTTTGTTTGATTAGTTTAGCTATTATCCTTTTCCTTTTTATCGTCAAGTTTAAACTATTTATAATAATTGATAGTAGTTTCTTTTCTTCTTCCATTTAATTAATTCTGTTTTGCTCTTTGTCTTGTAATGGCTCCAGTCTCTCCTTGTGCCTGAAGATGTGTCCTACTTTCTTCTCTCTCCTGATGTAGATGAGTATTTCCTTGATTTCCTAAAGTTCCATCTCTGTTCTTATGATAGCCTTGATCTTCCTGGGAGTTTATTTCCAGTTCCTCCTTACTGCTATGGTCTTCCGGACATACCAATCGCTCATAAAATTCCTGGGCCTTTTCCATGGAGTCTATTTTAATTTTCCTTTCGTTCCAAAAAACCTAACATCCCCTCTGGGATTAGACATTTAAATATGATTCTTTTCTGATTTAGGTAAGCTGCTAAGAACTCGTAGTCTCATCTTTGTTCTCTTACTCATCTTGGTATTTGTTTGAGAATTAAGACTTCTTTACCTTTATATGTGATTGTTTCATCTCTTGACATCCCGGACACGCCTTCTCACAAATCGTATATGGACTTCTCTTGGGCATTTGTGGCATCTCGCATAATTAGTGCTAATCCTGTAAACTTCATCAAACTCCCTTAAGATGTCATCTTTATCCTTTTCCAATAGTCCAGTCAGTATTCCCACCATTAGTTGTTCCAGGTCTTCTTCTTTGGATTCCATACATTTTGGAATTTCAAGTATGTAGCAGCCTTGTCCATCTCTAGGTAGACCAGTGAGTCCTCCATTTCTTTACTCACATTCTTTAATTCTTCATCTACCCTTTCTAATTTCCCTTCAGTTTGTTCACTCCTTTTCTCTTACCTCTTTTATTGTTGCTTCATTTTTCTCCAAGGCCTGCTGTAATAATCCAACTTTGTCCTCTACTTTGGAGATATCCGCTTTCATTTCTACTTTTAATTTCCCCATCTCCTCTTTTAGTTCAGTGATATCTGCTCTCGTCTCATTATGGTTTTTCATCATTGTTTCTTGCAGCTTCGTCATCGATTCCTGTACAGTCACCAAAATTGATTGGATGTTGGCATTTGAGATGTTAGCTTGTTTATCCACTGGTAATGTTTCTTCTATGGTTTTTTGTGCCATAGGCGAAGCTGTTGCTGACGTAGTTGTTAACGCCAGTTTTCAGAGTTGTAGTAGTTGTGGAAGTCATTTCTTTTAAGATTTGTTTCTGTTGTTGTACTATATTAATTATATTATGCCATTAATATATAATTATATATTAAGCATTCAGTGAAAGAATCTCTGTATTAGGATTGACAAGCATCTAATTACTTTATCTATCTGCTGGATAGCTGTGCTTTTAATTGATTACTGGAGTATAAGTACTTATATATAAAAATATTATCACTGTATGATTTTAAATCCAAATTCTAAATCACATATATAATTTTGTAACGTCTATGCTTAGCCTCTACACATAACTTCATAATATATATATGTGTGTGTGTGTGTGTGTGTGTGTGTGTGTGTGTGTGTGTTTTTAAGTTCAGCTTCCTTCGGGTATTATCCCACGTCATTGTAGTGCTTTTAAAGTTGTAGCAACGTTTCAGCAGAATCTCATCTGCCATCATCAGGCAACCACATATCTGGAAAAATTAACCAAGAAGAAAATTATAACCAGCCACATAAGCAAAGAAATCCAACAGACGATCATCCCAAGAGAAAAATCTTCCAGATGCCCCAAACTATACGGCCGCCCAAAAATACACAAAGAAGGCATACCTCTCAGACCCATAGTCAGCTCCAAAGGAGCACCACTACAAAACCTAGCTAAACACTTAGCAAAACAACTACAGCCTCATGCTGAAACTGCAGCTTCATATGTACAAAACTCAGACCACTTCTTAGAAATGATCAAAGATCTACACGTGGAACAAGAAGATCTGCTTGTAAGTTTCAACATGGTTTCACTATTCACTCAAGTCCCGATAAAAGAAACTCTCGAAATCATCAAAAATAAATACCAACCAGCTAAAAACCTCATGGAACTAACAGAACACTGCTTAACCAACACATATTTCATATACAAAGGACAAAGATACAAGCAAATTGAAGGAGCCCCTATGGGATCACCACAGTCACCCGTCATTGCAAACCTGTTCATGGAAGAATTCAAATCCAGAGCCCTGGCTAATGCCACCCACAAACCCAAACTATGGCTAAGATACATCGATGACACATTTGTGATTTGGCCCCATGGAAAATAAAACCTAAAAGATTTCCTAACACACCTAAACAGCACACACCCCAAATCAAGTTCACCATGGAAATGGAAATAAACAACTACCATTCCTAGATGTACTAATCTACAAAAGAACAGATGGCACACAAGGACACACCGTATACCAGAAGAAAACACACACCAACCGCTACCTCAACTCCCAATCCCACCACCACCCAGCAGAGATAAATTTCGTGGCCAAAACACTAATTGCCAGAACCAAACACCTGGCAGACAAGACATATATAAAGACTGAACTATGCACCCTGACTAAAGTACTGACAGCCAACGGCTTCCACAAAAACAAAATCACCAGCCTGATCCACAAAAAAACACTAAGACATAATAGAGACCTAGAAGATCAACAGACCTATGGAACAGCTGTCCTGCCCTACATAAGAGGTACTACAGACAAAAGTATCAGTAAGATACTACACAGGCATCACATCAAGACTGCCTTCAAAACAGACAAAAAAATAGCAGCCATCCTGAGAAACCCCAAAGATAAAATTGACCTGGAAAACTAAGGCATATACGAAGTCCCCTGTGCATCTTGCCCAGCTACATACATTGGATAGACCAATAGAAGAATACTATCTGCCTGGATGAACAAAAAAATGCAATAAAAAAGCTGGAACACACCTCCTCACTAGTCCAACACATGAAAACCACAGGTCACAACATCAACTTCAATGGCACTAAAACCCTAGCCACTACAGAAAACCCATTCACAGAATTATCAGAGAAGCCATAAAGATTGACAAAAAGACCTGAAAGCATGAACAGAAGAGATGATTCCACCAGACTGTCAATCATTTGGAAGCCTGCACTCTCAAAGAAAAAAATCTCCACACCACAAGCCAGGCAAACACCTGGGCACAAACAGACTCCCCCTGATACCTCCAGCTCAAAAACACCCCAACCAGGCACCCAGATAAAACCCAGCTTCCTAACAAATGATAGCCATCCTTTTACTCGGAGCCAAGCTGCACTAAAAGCCTCCAATACAGGATTTTAGTTAACACAATGTCACCAGCCAATCAAAGCCACAAAACAGACAGAAGAAATTTGAAACACCAATCAAGCAGAACACAGCAAACTCCAAGACCAATAAACACAGACCAGACTCCCAACCAATCAGGATGAAAAAAAAAACCATTCTGGCTCAGCAGTAGGCTAGCCTCAAATTTAAAACTGAAACGGCTGTGATAGCCTGACTCACAGACGGACTCAATACTGAAGCCTGATGTTGACAGATGAGATTCTGCTGAAACGTTGCCACAACTTTAAAAACACAACTACAATGATGTGGGATAATACCTGAAGGAAGCTGAACAGCATATATATATATATGTATGTATGCATGTATGTATGTATGTATGTATGTATGTATTTGTTTTCTGAGGTTTTCGCAGGTATTTGTATGTGGATCTTTGTTTATTCGGGTTTTTTCCCGCGTAAAATTGGAAGTATCTAGGCAACGTTTCAATGAAGTCTCATTCATCATCTTCAGGCTTGTTTCTTCGGCTCTGTGTTTCTCAGAGTTCATGGTCGTGCCACATCTTCATGGTGGGTGTCACTTTGCTTCATGTATGGGTCGGAGGGGTTTGAAGTGGGTAGTGGTGCAGCTGCGGTACGGCTTCTGGTCTGTGGTCGCGTCTCATCTTCTGTGTGGGTGTGAGTCTTTTTTCTACGAGGAAGTGTGGTGGAAGCATCTTGTGTGGCACTCGTGGGTGTGGGTCTGGTGTCATTCTTCATGTTAGGTACTCATTTATTAATGAGGGCAGGTTTTCAAATGGCTGGTAGGCGGGAGGTATCATCTCATTTATTCATTCATGTGTGGGCGTTTTTCTATCTCTATGGCTTCTCTGATTATTCTGTTGTTGAATGTTTGGTTTTGGCGATAGTTCTGGTAATTTTAAAGTCAATCTCATGTCCTATGGCTTTGAGGTGTTGGACCAGGGAAGAGGTCAGTTCTTCTTTTTTGATTGAGTTCTTGTTTTCTTCAATGCACGCACTGATTCTTCTGTTAGTTTGTCTGATGCATGTGGTGGGGCAGGCAGTGCAAGGGATTTCGTATACTCCTTGGTTTTCTAACTCGATTTTGTCTTTAGGGCTTCTTAGGATGGTGGATATTTTTCTGTTTGTGCAGAATGCTGTTTTAATGTTGTGTTTTTGGAGGATCTTGCTGATTTTGTCTGTAGTTCCTTTTATATATGGGAGGAGGGGTTTGCCGTTCACTTGTTCTCTGTCTTGGATTTTGGTTGGGGTTTCTTTTTGGATTAGGTGGGTAATCTTTTTTTGGAATCCATTAGCTGAGAGTGTGTAGTTCGAGTGAGAGTGTGTAGTTCGGTTTTTAGGTGTTGTTCATCGGCTTTTTGTTCTGGAGATGAGTGTCTCGGCTACGGAATTGATCTGTGCTGGGTGGTGGTGTGAGAGTGCATGTAGATTGCGGTTTTATGTGTTTTCTTCTGGTAGATGGTGTGTCCTAGGGAGCCATTGGATTTTTTGTATACTAAGACATCTTGGAAGGGAAATTGATTGTTTGCTTCTGTTTCCATGGTGAATTGTATTTTGGGGTATAGGCTGTTGAGGTATGTGAGGAAGTTGTTCAGTGTTTTTTTTATACCAGCCATTTGGAAACCTGCCCTCATTAATAAAGAAGTACCTAACATGAAGAATGACACCAGACCCACACCCACGAGGGCCACACAAAATGCTACCACCACACTTCCACGGAGAAAAAAGACTCATACCCACACAGAAGATGAGACACGACCACAGACTAGAAGCCATACTGCAGCTGCATCACTACCTGCTTCAAACCCCTATGACCCATTCATGAAGCGAACTGACATCCACCATGAAGATGTGGCACGACCACGAACAAGAAGCCAAACAACAGGATCACAGCTCACCAGCTCAAATCCACCAGCAACTGAGGCTAACCTAAGCACAACCAAGCCCCCACCTGAACAGAACACACCCCCAACCAATCAGAACACAGACAACCCCCCTACCAATCAGAACACAGCCAAACCCCCACCCAGTCAAGTCACAGCCCCACTAGCAGTTAAAAGGAACAAGCAGCTACAAGTTCACATGATTCTGAGAAGCACAGAGCTGAAGAAACAAGCTTGAAGATAATGAATGAGACTTCATTGAAACGTTGCCTAGATACTTCCAATTTTTCCGCAGGAGAAAACCCGAATAACCAAAGATCCACATACAAATACCCGCAAAAAACTTTTTTAAGTTTTCACTGGTACTTACATGTGTGCTGTTCAGCTTCCTTCGGGTATTATCCCACGTCATTGT
>BLBF01000003.1:58810885-58848073 GCA_015471245.1 Laticauda colubrina | reverse complement strand
TATTTATATTTATATTTATATTTATATTTATATTTATATTTATATTTGTTTTCTTAGGTTTTCGCGGGTACTTACATGTGTGCTGTTTAGCTTCCTTCGGGTATTATCCCACGTCATTGTAGTTTTGTTAAAGTATATACACACACACACACACACACACACACATATACATACACATACATACATACGCACACACACACACATACCCGCGAAAGCTTAAAAAAACAAATATACACATACATATATATGTGCTGTTCAGCTTCCTTCGGGTATTATCCCACGTCATTGTGCTTTTAAAGTTGTAGCAACATTTCAGCAGAATCTCATCTGCCATCATCAGGCTTCTGTATTGAGTTCGTATGTGGGTCAGGCTATCACAGTCGTTAGTTTTAAATTTGAGGCTAGCCTACTGTTGTCCCAGGATGTTTTTTTCTACATCCTAATTGGTTGGGAGTCTTGGTCTGTATTTATTGGTCTTGGAGTTTGTTTGATTGGTGTTTCTGGTTTCTTCTGTATGTTTTGTGGCTTTGATTGGCTGGCAACACCGTGTTCCTGTGTTAGAGGCTTTCAGTGCAGCTTGGCTTCGCGTGAAAGGACGGCTATCATTTATAAGAAAGCTAGGTTTCATCTGGGTGCCTGGTTGGGGTGTGTTTGAGCTGGAGGTATCAGAGGCATCATTATTCTATTCTATTCTATATTCTATAGAGGTATCATCATTCTATCGAAGAGATGATTCCACCAGACTGTCAATCATTTGGAAGCCTGCACTCTCAAATAGAAAGATCTCCACACCACAAGCCAGGCAAACACCTGGGCACAAACAGACTCCCCCTGATACCTCCAGCTCAAACATATATCTCCAAATCCACAACTAAGCACAACTACAATGACATGGGATAATACCTGAAGGAAGCTGAACAGCATACATACATACATACATATAAAATATCGAAATCCAACTATATTTCAATATTATAAATAAATATGTGTATTTATCTCACCTTATTTTAAATATTCTTAAACACAAACAGTATTACATTCGTTCCAAGTGATTAATTGTGATCACACAATAAATTATAATATTAATACATAAAATCCTATACTTATTCATTTAATAATACTTAATGTTCTTACTATTTTCCCTATATATGTAGTCAAAGTATAATTATCACTATTGTTGATAAATCAATTAAATCAATTAATTCAATTATTTAACAAAGTTACAACAATCAATTTTCCTTTCCCCAGTATGCATATTTGTAATCATAATAAAGAGAGAGTAAAGAAGGAGTGATAGTTAATTATAGCGCCAGATGATGAGGGAAAAAGAAGAAAAAAAATTGAGCAAATGTATGCAGAAAAAAGGGAGTTAAAAAAGGGGGAAAAGGAATTTTGAAGTAAGTTTTTAGCTTTCCGTCTCTTAAGTTTGAGAGCTTTCACTCCAAACACACCAGAAGTGGGGAGGTAAAAAATGCTGAGTAGTAACTGCAATTACCCGGTATCTCCACACATTCGGAAGCTTCCACTTTTACTTTTTGTCTTAGCATTCCTAAGTTCAATTTTCCTGATTTTCTTCAGATGGAACCACCTCCTCAATTAGATCAGTATGCTTCCTAAAGGGCTGTTAAGTGTTTATATCAGTTATATTGTTACAATGGCTTCAGGGTTTCTAAATATCGCCTGTTGCGCCACACTGTCTCTGTTCCGTCAGCTCCGATCTTCTTCCCATCTCCAAAAAGACTTTAATAAAGTCTTTCAGAATAAAAATCAAATGAGATAATCCAAATCCTCCACAACTTCCAGGCACCTTCCAGCCACTAGTCTCCCAAACTTGTAAACTTCCCTTTTTACTCATTATTGTCCTCTCTTTCTCTTCTGTCTGCCAAGCCCTTTCACTTTCACTTGCCTCGCATCCGCTTTTTGGCCGCTTTCTTTTAGGGCTTCGGACCGACACTTGTAACAGCCTTATAAAAGTCTATGGCATTCCAATCCTCCTCTCCGCCGCTAATTTTCTCTGCCACACTCTTCCCCAATGATCTCACAAACTGTCACTCACTCACTTCTTTACATCGGTGGCAGTCCGGACTTCGGAGCCGCCATTGATAGGAGGCTGTTTCTTGCTCATCAGGCTCTGGAGGGCTCCTCTTCACTGCAGGGGGGTTGCCTTCCCCACACTGCAACCCGAGTCTTCCCCACGCCGGCACGAATCTTTCCAAGACTTGTGCACCCTCAAAGGATCGCGCCAACCACAAAAAGAGATTAACTGAAACCACAGACGGGCTTCTTCACCTCTATTCGTCCTTGCCTTGCCACTGGAAGTCAGCTTGATTTATCATTAACTGTTCTGTCTTGTGTTAACTTTTGGGACAAATATAAGATTATTACAGCTTAGAAGGAGATATTATTGAAAGAGACATAATATTTGGGGAAATGTACTTTTAAAAAGGGACCGTAAGTTCTGCATCCTGATCTAGATCATAAGTACATGTGGTTTCATCTTCTGACTTTTATGTTGCATATTGCTTAATTTTGCTTGTGATATCGTTGTCAGTAAGTTTTGTAGTTTATTCTTGTATGTGTGTGAAGTGGGTAGCTGTTTGTATCACCCTCAAGCTTGGAGTTTGATAATTTGTCTGTGTTGTATTTTTTATATTCGAAGGTACAATAATTGCTATTTCTTGATTTAGTTCTAAAGCATAATATAAATATTAATGTTATTGATGAAAAGAAGAAATGCATTGTAGCTAAGAGTGATAAGAGTAGAAAGAAACATAAATCTGATATACCTCACAGGCCATATACCTCAACCTTTACTAGTCTCTCTTTCAATATGACGGACACATTGAAGAATGCTGATTTATTAAACACTCTTAATACACTGAGGGTGTATGAATCCAAACAATTATCTTTGAATTGAGTTATTCCATGCAAAAAATTCCAAATGATTTTTCCGGTACAAATATATGTTGCAATAGACATCCTTTATCTTTTAGTCATCTTTTATCAGGTTAGTGAGTTCTCCTATAAAATAATGAAAAAAATATTACTACTCTTTGGATTTTTTACATTTCTGATCAGGGATGGTAACATTTGTGGTGGCCTTGTGACCAGCTTGTCATGATTATACGTACTTCATGGCAAATTATTTCTTGGAAAATTGTCTTTCCTCTAGAGTAAAGTTAATGCACTTCACATTCTTCAGATGCAACATTTGCTAGACAAATTCTAAATTCATTTTGGGTGATCAGTTGTGATCTTCTTTTATGTCTTCCTTTAGGTGCTCGCAGCAACCCCAAAATGGAGTCTCCGGCAAGTGATGATGAAGCAGCTAGTGAAGTGCTCAGTCATTACAGCAGTGCCAGTGAAAGTGCCAGTATAGCCGAGGAAGGAACTGGTGAGTGGGGGGCAAAAGATAGTTTCAAAAACCGGGTTGTTCTGTATACTAAAAAAGACACGGGCCAGACTTTTCTAATCTGGTATATAGAGAGATACAGTATTAGCTTGCAAGTGCTGAATTCTTAATAAAATTCCGTAATGAAAAATTTTTTTTGATATTTAAAATCCTATTTAATCTACAAACCCAACACAATGTATTTTTGTTATTGGCAACTTTTTTACAATAATTTGAGTGTGTTTTGGGGGTGGAAAAGAAGCTGATTTCATAAAGGGGGAGTTATTAAATTTTTCGCAAACACTGCCACTCTGATGAGGGTTCTCTAGACAGTGAGATTTATTAAAAGTTAGCGCTTTTGAAGAGACACGGGTTACTAAAATAAGGTTGTCGTAGCACAAAACAGGATAGTTCACAAAAATGATGAAAAGAAAACCTGGTATGCAGCAATGGTAAAACTTAAATGTCGGAATTAAAAATTGAGGCTCTAAAAATGCCTTAAAAGGCATTTTTTTCACAAGCTGATGGCCTGAATGACTTTCAGCTGAATGATTTTAAAAATTGTAAGCATCTTAATGCTGTTATTACAACCTTACCCGTTATTAATTTCATCTGAACTAATTCTTTTAAAACAAGAGCACAGCTAGAACAATGTGTAGTTCAGGAATTGCCAAACGCCTATTGAACAAACGTGTGGAACAAAAAACTTGTTGAACTGCTAGGAGAAAGAATCCTTTTTGAAGTTCTGCCAGTACCATTCAGGCCTGATTTCTAACCCTTGTTCTCTTTATTCTATGGTTGCGGGAATTCCAAGTTCTGAGTCCGGCTGCTCTAATATGGCTTTGATATTTTTTCCTTCTGCTGCTTTTCTCAGGAGGTGAAGCAGTAGATGAGCAAGCACAGCAAGAGGAGATGGAAGATAAATTGAAAGAATGTATTGACAATGTGATGGACAAAAGGTGAGATGCATATACTCTTGGGCGACCAGAGCCTAAACTAATATTTAATTTTGAAACCAAAACTTTATAAACTTTGTCCAAAATACCCAAACTATTGTATTTTGAAATAAACTTGTTAATCTTTGATGCAAGGAGATATGCATATTATCTTTGGTAGCCACTGACATGTATTATTTTCCAATAGCCTTTTCATCATTTTATTTGATGTAGCTGCACCACTACAACCAGTTTAATAATGGCTCCACCTTCTGCGCCATCTTGGAAAGTGAGGCAGACTGAGCAGCTGGTGGACTGATAAGGTGACATCTGAATTTGACACATCAGTTCTTCTTCCACAGGCTCCTGTACTTTCATTCTGGGGTTCATAACTGCTGGAAAATAAAATTGGACAGAGCAATGGCAGTCACAAATTTAGTCAGCAACAAATGGCCCTGTGGTTTACTTGTACTTTTGGAGATTTGAGCTGTGGCATGGATTTTGATTTTGTTTGGCCCAAATACTTGTTTGGGGTAGAGTTTAAATTAAGAAGAATCATCTTAATTTTATAGAACTCTGTTTCTTGAAAGTCAGAAGTAGCGTCAGGCTGCATGCTAAGATCAATTCTCCTTGCAAGAAGGTGGAGGCATAGAAGAAAGAATAGTGAGAACACTGCTTGAACACAGAACTGAATATATTTTTCAGCCCATTCACTTACTCATCGGAGATATTAAGTTTTGTGCATTTTTTTTACCTTTAGGAAATTATTGCCACTTCCTGTTTTTAGGAGTTTTTTATTAGTTTCACCTCTGGCAAATATGTGAAATTACAAATAGAAGAGAATATATGAAACCCGGGATTCAACTGTGGAGTCCTTGGTGCTCTCTGAGCTTGTTTGTTTTCTTGCAGATGTTTTATTATCTGATTAGATGACATAATCAGTGCTGGTAATTGTGGAGTTTGTTCCCTGTTTCTATACAGTAGTTTGCTCAGTTCTTTTCATAACACATGGACATACTTTGACATGGACATGGACAACTCATGGACAGAGTCAACCATAGTTTCAGCTGGGAGCTTCATCGTAGATTCATGATGGTGAACCTATGGCACACGTGCCACAGGTGGCATGCAGAGCCATTTGTTCCAGCACGCGAGCTACAGGCAAACTTACCTCATTGCGCATGTGCGCGCCTCACAGCTGATTTTCACTGGTTTGAGGCCTTTTCCAGCCTCCCAGAAGCTTGAGGAAAGCTTCTACAAGCTTTGTAGGCCAAAATCTAGCCCCATGTTGTTACGTGCGTTTTTTTCGGAAGAACAGTAAATGCTGAAACTTGGCTAGATTTTGGCCTACAAAGCTTGTAGAAACCTGCAGAAGCCTTCCTCAAGCCCTTGGGAGGCCAAAAAAGGCCTCAAACGGCCAAAAATCAGCTGTGAGGCACAGTGCAGATAAGGGGGTGGTGGGGGTAGAGATTGCGCATGCATGCGTAGGGGACATGGGGTGCTGGCCCATGCCTTGGTACTGGCATGCAAGTGCGAGCATGCAAGTGCACGCACAATTTTTAGCACAGGAGCCCAAAAAGGTTAGCCACCACTGTCCTAGACCAAACCAAATCACAAAAGGCTAGGGACTTCCTTGAAGCTTGGCATTCAGACTAATTAGCCATCAAATAGATAAATAGAGCTAAACCATATTTACACACCCTTCAAATGAGACAATTAAAAAAACATCTGAGAAGGAAACAGAAATAACCAGAACATATCCTCTCGAGCAATCAACATCCAGATGGGCAAGGATTTAATCTGGGCAACCAAGCATGACACAGGACTCTAATTGAGGAAATACCTAGGGAAAAATCATATCCTCACCCACACAAATGACCGCCGATCTGCAAGGAGTATAAATTCTTCCATTCCTCACCATCCAGTCAGAGCTGAAGAAGCTTCTTGGATGAGAAGTGAAAAATCTTCAAAGAAAAACCAGAAAGTCCAGTTGCCTCTTGAAAAAGCACCCTTAGGACAAACCATTACCTGGATGACTGAGAATCTCCATAAGTATAAACAAGGAGCAAACTCCATACTCACTAGCATTGTTGATGTTACTTAGTCAAGTAATGAAACTTCTGCAAGCAAACAGCCAAGCTCAGAGAGCACCAAAGATTCCACATTAAAACTTGGGTTCTTCTTGCAGTGTTTGTTAGCAGCTGTGTCCTTTCTGATCCTCCCATTAGTTTTCAGTTCTTCTGACCCTTCCCCTCCAAGAGCTAGTCTTCACCTATCCATTCACAGAGGGTGAGCAGTATTGATTCAGGGGGTTCTGCTCTCCTACTTCCCTTGTGGTTTTTTGTTTTTATTAAATACAGAGAGTAGAGGGGGAAGGGGTGGAATTAAGCATGAAGCTTCACTGAAGTTTGCTTGGACCTCCCACTTGTACGCAATTGATTTTGTTTACATAAAACTCGGTGCCTGGAGATCCGAGTTTCCTATTAGCACATAGGAAACTTGAAGCTTTGCCAAAATCATTACCGCACCAGCCAGGCTTGGCTCGATGCACATCCATTGAAAAGGTTTAGCAAAAGTTAACTGAACATTTGGCACAGTGATCTGCACTGCACAAATTACTGCTGCCCTTATGGCCAAGCTTCTCAGTCATGCAGAGTAAACTCTGGACAATAATTTCCCACTTCCCCTCCTCCTTTTAACAACAACAGCAAAAATCAACATAATCCTCTATATGCTGATAACTTTCAATGATTCGTCTTTATTCCACATGGAGGAAATGGTTTTCACACTTTGGCTCCTGGGGTTTGCTAGCTGTGCTTCTGGGTTGCATTTTGCTCCCAGAAGTAAATTTCAGTCTATAAAGCTTCTGGAATAATAGAATTATAGAATAAAGAATTACAGGTAATTCTTGAGTTACAACTAGAATTGGGGCTGGGATTGCCTTTGTAAAGTGATGTGGCTATTAAGCATGACATCACATCATCATGTCGCATTATAAAAGCAATCCCTGTTGCTATCATAATCCCAAGCCAGCAGGTTGTAAGCAGGTATCCCAAGTAAGCAGGGGGCGGGGTGAGGGTAGGAGAAGGCAGGTTAAGGCCAATGCAGGCTACACATGTGTTGGGGGGAAAGACTTGAGAGGCTTAGTGCAGGCCATGAGCCAAGCACAGCAAAGCCAGGGAATGAATGACACATTGGGGCATGAAGGTAGAGAGATCAGGAAGACTGACTTACCAGAGCAACCTTGCAACCTTCCTTGATGGCTTCTCCATTGACTTGGCTTCTCCATTGACATGACTTCTGGGAAGCCGGCAAGGAAGGTTACAAATTGTGATCACATGCTGCAACCATTATAAGTGTGAGCTGATTGCTAAATGCCTAAATCCAAATCAAGTGATTGTGGGAGCCTTGCTACAGCAGAACCAGTCATAAGCTTCACTTCAGCATTGTTGCAACTTAAAATAGTCCCTGGGCAAGTGGGCAATTTACCAGTATACATGTGACATGGTATTTGATATTAACTAAACGTGTGATTATGTGCATTTGTCTTGGAACCTGCATTGGTCTTCCCTCCCTGGAATATCTCCTTTGCCAAAAATTCGATGTGAAGGAATGCATAATATGCTGGTTACATCATAAAGACTCCATCAAATTGAACTTGTTTTCTGATGATTATGTATCCATGTAGTTTTCTTCTCTGCAATATATCACTGGCTTTATCATTGCCTTCTCACTTTTTCTCTTTAAAAAAAACATTTTAATCTAGGATCTCCTAATCATTTTCTGTCCAAATACTAACCAGTTTCTACCTTGCTTGGTTGAGAAAGTTGCTTAGATATTGCTAAATACTGAACTTCGATGCTATCACTAGATTTAGGAAGGGTTTTTTTTTCTTTGAAACCTTTTGGAAGAATAGTCCTAAGACTCCTGTCTGCTATTAAGCAAGGCTTTTTGTCAGCGGCAGGAAAAATTTCATATTCTGCTCAGGATGATCTTATAATGTAATAAGAAGAATTAATGTATCTGTCAAAGCTACTGTGAGAGTAAAATAAGGCTAGAGAAAAACAGATGAATTTCTTTGAGCTCCTGAAGGATAACCAGGTTATGAGTACAGGGAAACAATCCCTTTCATGCACATCTTGCTGACTGGCTTCTAGTGAATACATTTCTTGCCATTTAATCATTAATCTTGCTCTCATCACCCTGTCTAGTCACCCAGACAAAAGAGGCAAGTAAGGTGTTTCCTAAGGATTAAGGGCAGGCAGCTGGCATTGGTCTACCATGTCCCCTCTCTATCCTTTACTTTATAACTTAAGAGAGGTGCTCTAATGTAAAATTTTAATGAACAATAAATGGGGTTAGGAAAGAAATTCAAATCTAGACTCTAATATAAAATTTGTTAAAGAGAGGGGGGGAAATGTCCTGGAAAGCAGTGAAAATTGCACAGTTGGACTAGTTTATCAAAGCCTATATAGCACTAATGATCCTGGCCACTAGTGTTATGTTAATATAAATAGGTAGACTTCCTGAGGTCTTTTAATTCCATATTGCTACACCTGCTGGTTAAAGGGACTGGGAGGAAACAGCTACGAACAGCAAAGATTTTACTAGGTTTTGCTGGTTTTTAAATTTAGGGCATTCTTTATTGTTGACTGCTCATTGAGGTGCAACAAATCAAGCCAGAAAAACAACATCTCAATCCAGAGCTCATCTTGGGAAATTAAAAATGGACAGTCTTCCTGGTTGGTGGTCTTGTCTATATAACAGGAATTCTGACAGCAGCATGATTGCCAGGGAGCAGTTGGGCAAATGTGTCTGAATGTACCCAGAATTTTTTAAGTTGGCAAATTTTGCCCAGTGGTGCTTTTTGAGAAAACTCAGGTTAAATAATTCATTATATTTGAGTATGATGCATCATTAGCATGAATGGTGATTGAGGGGGAGGATTTTACAGGCATGGTTTTATGTTATCTCTCATTTTCTTTCTCACCCTCCACCCTACTACCTTTTTGTCATTCTAGTGCCAAGACCCGGCAGGTTGCTCTTGAGAACCTGCGGCTAGCATTCTCCTCCAAGACACTCTTTGACTTCCTGTTGGAACGCAGGCTAACCCTCACAGATTCCTTAGAGAAGTGCCTGAAGAAAGGTGAGCTTCCCAAGGTCTCCACATTTGGGACTTGAGTCACTGCAATCAAAAGATTTCAGATTGCCTTTGGTTTAAGGCAGAATTAAGCATCTGCTTCATTTTCTCCCATTGTAAATTATTTGGACTTGAAATAGTGTTAATTGATTTTATTTGCTAGTTCTTAAGTGTGGCACTTTTTAATTTGTCCCTTCCTGTAATTGGACACTTGAAACTAGTAAAATACTTAGTGTATCAAGTGTGATATCACTAATCATTGCAAACATTTTGTAAGATAAGTTGGTTTCTGAAGCTGCTGGGGTAGAAGATATGAGGCTGACTTGTTCACCAGTGAAATGGTGAATGCAAGAGCTCCTGTCTTATGCACATTGCCTTCATTTCATTCTCTTGAGTGCCCCTGCGAACCTGGGTGTGGTATCCTTTTGGGGAGATTCAAGTTAGCTTTATAATAGCCATGAATGCAGACAGATATAATTGCCATTACCAAACTGAAAATAGAAGGTAATAATAATATGGCATTTCTCCAAAGGAAGGGTAAGTCATGCATTGTATTGCTTAAGAATTCTCTAAGAGGGGAATGAAGCAACTTCAGAAACAAAAAGTGAAATTACGAAAATCATAAACTGGTTTTCTTCCATCTAGGCTGAATTAATGTATAGGATCTCCTGTGTTTGATGGCCAAGGAATAAAACACATTTCCCATATTAATGTTTGGATTCATTTACATTAGACATGCATCTATCTGTGGCCTTGTTTAGCTTTTGACATTCTCTTTATGTCCCACATGTCACTTGCTGTATTAAAATTTAAAAAAAAAAAGATTTGATTGTATCTATACAGAAAGGAGACCACGTTGTGTGTCCCCACTGTGTCCAGTTTCCTTTTGCTTGCAGTGTCTGTGATGTTGTCTGCTTTTTCGTTTCCTTGTTTGGAGCCCCTGAACAGTTCTGTATCTGTTCTCCCTGCCAGGTAAAGGAGAGGAGCAGGCCCTTGCTGCTACCGTTCTTACACTACTGTGCCTTCAGATGGGCTCAGGGCCAGAAGGAGAGGAGATCTTTCGCAGCCTGAAGCCGCTCCTCATCACCATCCTGATTGACTCCTCAGCCAGCCCTGTTGCTCGGCAGAGTGTGAGTATTATCTCTTTCTCTGGTTTTCAGCAAAGGTGGATGCATCAGAAGGCCTGTGGGAGGGAGATGCATCAGTAGCCTTGCTCTGAATGATTTCACCTTTTCTTTCTTCCTTCCTTCTCTTATTTCGTCTCCCCACTGACAGTGCGCAACTGCTCTTGGGATGTGCTGCTATATTGCTGCTGCGGATATGGAGGTATGCCAGTGTTTCTCAGCAGGTTGGAATTAGCAGAGAGAGCTAGTCTTGATAGTTCTCTTGTACTGCCGCTTGGGGAAGACTGCTTTAAGTGGAAAGCTATAGCACTGATGATGTTACCTAGTCTGGCCACGGAATGTCTGTAAAGCAAACAACCAAACTCAGAGAGCACCACAAAACTATAAAGGGCAGACTTTCCCTTGCAGCTATCTCCATTTCTTTCTTTATTAGGTGCATTATGTGAGCATAATGTCGTTCTTCATCCAGGGTGTTTCCTAAAGAGAAACAGAATTTGGAATGTTCTGACTCTTTTCATTAACAGCAGAACTCTAAGGAGGTTCTTGAGAGGGATAGGTTTTATTTTCTATTAATTCCCACCAAACTTCTGGGATAGAAGGGGAAATAGTATTCGGTCAATGAATAGAAGAGAAGAGAAGAGAAGAGAAGAGAAGAGAAGAGAAGAGAAGAGAAGAGTATAGAATAGAGTAGAGTACAGTAGAGTAGAACAGAATAGAATAGAATAGAATAGAATAGAATAGAATAGAACAGAGAATAGAATAGAACAGAACAGAACAGAACAGAACAGAACAGAACAGAATAGAATAGAATAGAATAGAATAGAATAGAATAGAATAGAATAGAATAGAATTCTTTATTGGCCAAGTGTGATTGGACACACAAGGAATTTGCTTAGTGTAAATACTCTCAGTATACATAAAAGGAAAAGATACATTTGTCAAGAGTCAAGAATCATAAGGTACAACACTTAATGATAGTCATATGGTACAATAAGCAATCAAATCATACTAGGAAACAATCAATATACTGTAAATTGTAAGGGTACAAGCGACAAAGTTACAGTAAAAAAGTTATAAAAAAGTAAAGTAAGCATCATTTTTATGAGGCATTTTAGTCTGAGTTCTAAGAAGAATGTATGGATTTTTTAAAAAATTATTAAATATTGATGCTGCCCATCTCCCTACAATGTGACATACTGTGTCCATTTATTGATTCATTTTTTATCCTGCCTTTATGGAGCTTGCACTGACTTGGTTACTGTATTCATTTTATCTTCAGAACAACTCTTTAGGATAGATTAGGTCAAAGGTCTCCAAACTTGGCAACTTTCAGACAGCATATCTGGCTGAAGAATTCAGAGCTTGTTGAATCCCTGTCCCTAAATTTTGCCAGGTATAGATTAGCTGTTGGACTAGCCAATAGTTGTCAGGATGTGGAAGCCATCACACCCTGACCTCTTAATATGGTAAGTAATGCTTGTTTAGCTTATTGTGTTTCTATTTGTGAGAACTGACTGATTGTTCTCCTTTTTTCAGGACCTGGTATCCTGTCTGGTCTGCCTGGAAGGTATCTTTGGCACTTCATGCAGCAAGGATGCCAGCTTGGCACCCTCCCATCACAGTCCTCTGCTCCAGATCTTGCATTGCAATGCTCTTCAGTCTTGGTCGCTGCTCCTCACCATCTGTCCAAGCACCCAGATTAAGAAGATCCTGGATGAGTGAGTTGATCAATCTTATCAGGAAATATTTCTTCTAAGATGTAGGAAAACCTTATTCATTCTAATTGGCATATAGAAACGAGGATTTAATTCTTCACTGTAGAGATTCCATAGTTAGCTTTGCCTAGATCTTCTAGATGCAGAGAACAGGATGATTGTTGACGAAAAGATATAGCAGCAACCTCTCTGCAAAAGAGCTGAATGATAATAATCATCTTCCCTTCATTGTTTTGTTAGTCATCCTTAACTATTTCCTTCCACAGACACTTACCTAAACTGCCTCTGATGCTCTCCAGTGATAATGTCAATCTGCGGATTGTGGCAGGTGAAACAATTGCACTTCTTTTTGAACTGGCCCGGGACATAGAGGTATGAAATTACAGTTCTGACTCTTTTAGGTAGATATGCACACATGCATAAAAACATATAATTCTGTGTTGAGCATTTTCCGGTCAAGATGCCTTATAGATCCATTGTGTTCAAAGTAATGAAGCATTAAGTATTAGTGGATAGTGAGCAATTATAGGAGAGACCCATTACCTTCCAGGCACATCTAGTTGCCCACACTTTGCTTTCCAGTAGTGTGTCCTAACTTCAGCAAGCAGACCAACACCCACGCACTAGGCAGGCAGGTTTTGGAGTCACTAAGGGCCAAGCACACGCAGGGGGGAATGAGCTTTAGAAAAGAAGTAGCAAGTGGGAAAGACAGAAAAAGAGCTTGAGTGCAGGAAGTTTGAAGAGTGTATTTGTGGGTGAGGTTTGAGGGGATGTTTATTGTTGCACCCTCCACAGTTAAGCTTTCTGTCTTCATTTTGGCCACAGGAGGATTTCTTTTATGAGGACACTGACCTGCTGTGCACCAAATTAAAAGCCTTGGCCACTGATAGCAACAAGTATCGAGCCAAAACAGACCGACGCAAGCAACGTTCCATCTTCCGTGATGTCCTGCATTATATTGAGGTGCCTCTTCCTGTCAGAGCTTAATGAACACTACAAAAGCTTTGATAACTGCAATTGTGGGAGGTTGGATGGGAAACGTAGCTCAGGACCACCACATCCCCCACCCCTTCTGTTAGCTGGCTATTCGTTTTTCAAAAAGATCCTCAGGCACTTTTATTTCAGATCCTTACACTCTCATAATCCCAGATGTCAGAAGTGGAGGATAGAGAATCATTTGTTAAGAATGATGCCTCCATTGGCAGTGAGGAGGGGATCTTGATTGTTTCCTCCAGCTGTAATCCAGATGGTGACTATTCACTTTTGAGGAACAGATACTCTGTGCATGTTGGGAAAAATGTCCTCCTTTTTCATGTTACCTAAATGTTCCAAAGTTGAAGTTTAGTATAGAAATAGGTTCCAGTACCTACCTTAAAATCTTTTTTGTCCTGGAAAGGAGGGACATCTGTTAGAGATTTCCTCCCTTCCCATCCAGAGCTGAGGAAAGGTGTTGGTGCTTTGCACAGCTCCTTACAATAAAAGAAACCAAACATAATCACAAAACAGCTTTATCATAATATCCATCCCAAGTAGATGGTTGTACAATACTATCCTGTTTTTAGGGGATTATCATAAAGCTGTTTTGTGACTGTTCAGAGCCCTCTGTTGGCAGTGCCTTGGTAAGCTCTTGCACAGCTTTTTAAAAAAATCCTATGCATTGGTCCCTGCACTCAGCATCCAGGAAGCCTCAGGGCTTCCCAAGCATTTGAGGAAGTAACAGAGTCCAAGGGTCATCCTTCAGTAGTCAGGTGCGTGGGTTTAACGAAAGTTCTTCTTTTGAAATCCCAAAGAACATGTTCCTCTTTCTCCAGAATGGGGAGTGCCATGAGGAGACCATCAAGTTTGGACTAGAGTGCATGTATGTGGACAGCTGGGCAAGGAGAAGAACATACAATGCTTTCAAAGAGGCTCTTGGTTCTGGTGTCAGACACCACCTGCAGGTAAGCAGATGTTGAATGTGTATGGTTTTGCTGAGAAGATAGTAGTTTAGGACAGCTTATAATAATTATGGAATTATGAATAATTATGGAAGCCAATCAAGATGGCAAGCATTGATCCACACAATCATCAGGAACGAATCTTGACGAAGTGATGTTTAATTATTGCTACTCGGTTTAAATGTGGATAGTGAAGCAGACATAAGATTTCAGCAGTGGAACACCAGAATGACACAAAACTGATCTTTAGCGCTAAGGATCTGCTTATGTCAGCAATCTTTTCCAGCAAATGGCCTTGCTTTCTCTTTGCACTTTTCACCCCCAGAACAATGAGTTGTTACGGGACACATTTGAATTGGGACCGCCACTCGTCCTGGATGCAGCCACTGTTAAAGCGAGTAAGATCTCACGCTTTGAGAAGGTGGGTCATCAAGGCTGCTGATATTTCTAGAGATTTCTCCTTTAGTTTGTTCAGGGTCTGTGTGATTTTCTCTGCTATCAGGGAACTAAGACGTCTACCTCAAAGGGAAAGACGCTAGTGTAAAATAGAAGACTTCTCATTTCAAGCAATGCACAGGCTACATTTAGAAACCAGGAACTGGGGGCAAAATGGAGAAGGAACCTTTGTGCCTTGCTTCTGAATGTTCCAGAAGCTTCTATTCCTCTGGAATTGCTTCACCCTAGGATTTTGATCACTTTGTCCCCTTGCCCTTTCATAGATTTGGCAAGTCTGGCTGTTTCCTTGGGCTTTAGGGCAGAGTTTGTCTTTAGCCAACATAGTAGTATTTTGATTGGTGTCTTCAGCTGCCAACTAATTTTGAGTATCTTCATATGTCTTTTTTATTATTGTTTTTAGTTTATAAGCCCCCACTACCATCCCTAGGCTTCATGTAACCCATATTAGTTGAAAAAAATCAAGGAAAATGTTTGATTTAAACATCTTTGTGCTGTTCTAGCAGGGCTACTCTGTCCTTACTTGTTACAGAATCTCTTCCTGTTCTTTGTTTGGTTCAGAATTATATTAATTATGGGGAATGTCCTACAAGATGTAAACAGGTTCAGTGTCACTACAACAACCCAGAAATTACTTTGGGCCTGGTAGACATAAACCATGATTTGTAACCACTGAATGGTTCTTGATTGTCAGTTTTCTGAGCTAATTGTGACGTATGTCTCTTCTACCTCTGGCTGCCCCAGCACCTGTATAATTCAGCTGCCTTCAAAGCCCGAACGAAAGCAAGGAGCCGTGTTCGAGATAAGCGAGCTGACGTTCTCTGAGGACTTGTTTCCTTCTCTTCTTCCTGCCTTCCATAGAAGCCAATGAACTACGACAGACCTGGACCACTGTGAACCTTGCAAGTGTGGAGAGATCCTGAGGCAGAAGCCCCCACATGGCCTCAACCCATTGAAAAATTGGGCTTGGGCCCTGTCCCCCTCAACACCCCCCCACCTTTCTTCGGGGGCTTTTATATATGTACAGAATAATATTTAAATGTCTTGGATGTTTGAATTATGGTGGGATGACAATGGGCAGGCGCCATTTTTATTTTTTTAACCAAAAATTTAAGCGAGGTTAGGTGGTGGGGAGATTTTTCTCTCACCCCTGCTGCTTTTTTTAAGCCAGTAATTTTTTAACCCCTTTCCCCCTATCTCCATTGCTGAATGTATTAATCAAAGACTGAAACTTTTCCCTTTGCCTCCTGCAGTTGTGAATTTTCCCAGTGAGGACTTAGGTGCAGAAGGTGGTTTTAGGATAAGGTTATCAACAGCAGCATCCAAAATGGAGGTTGCGAAAGGACTAGACTGAGGTTGGGTGCCTTGGGATTTTCCCCTCTGGTGTTTTTGCTGTGAGAAGGATGAAATGTACTTTAGAGATCAGTGTAGATGATTAAAAGTTAGGCTTGATAGCACATGCAGAAATTATACCTCTTCTCTGTTGACACAGTTGGTTAACATTGTTGGCCAAATTCTTGTATCCTATTTATCACCATTTGTTGTTTTCTTCCTGCTCTTTGGGAGTCAGCTTTGCTTCTCACTTTCTTATTTATTTTTAATTGGAAACTGCTCTATTTTGATGACAAAAGGAGAATCCAAACAAAGCTGGGCCTCAAGCTGAAAAAAGTTATTTCCTTATGTTTGGTAGGCCTGAGCATTCCTCCAGATAGGAAGAATCGACTCTATTGTGAGGAAGCTGTCTGGTTAAAAAAAAAGCAGCAGGCCTTTGACACCACAATTGATTTAGTTTTGTTTTCATTATTCATTTTGGAGTGGGAGTGAAAAGAAACCCCATAATTAGGGTTAATTGCACCTGTGGCAGTGGTGCTTCACCTTGTGACTACTTCATTTTTGGCTAACTTGTCACTTTAATTTTTGCCAGCTGGTTTTGCCGATACAATAACACAATGTTCGGATATTGGGCTAGGCAACCTTTCTGAGTTGCGGGCACAATTGTAATTTTGAGTGTCTGATATACATACTGAGAAAAATGGTGACCCTGGGACTTTAGTCTGTTTACAAAATGGCTGCATTGGTTAACATGATCAGTCACCTAAACCTATATGCCCAAAAGTGAATCTTCTGTCATCCCCCAACCTATTCTCTGACACCCCACTGAGTCACTGTGCAGTTCAAAAGTTGTCCTATAAATAAATACGATGCTAGAACTTTGTTCTACGGCATCCCACTTTCTGTTGAATTTTTAAAATATGCTTTTAAATCATATAAAATGGATCGGGAACTTGTATGGTGCTGAGGGGGATGTCTGATGCATACTTATACTCCCATGTACCCAGTTCTTTATCCCAAATAATTTCCATTTCAGTATCCTATCCCAGTCAAAATGATTGTGTCTAAAACAAAGTTGACTTAGTAGAGATGTATGGTTTTTATATGGTTTTTATTGAAGCACTGAGATTGCGCAGAGCATGCACATATATGCAGTGTGCTAAATCTCCATACTTCTCAGAAAATTTCATTCAAAGGAACCCAAATGTAGAGCTTATGTAAGTGGTATGCAAAGCAAAGTTAATAAGATTCTTTCTTTCAGAAAATCTATTTGGGTTTTTGTCTAATATGCTGCCTCCCTTACCTATTTTTCTCAGAAGATAAATTGTGTTGATCTGCTGGACTTTAGACTATGAGGAGCAATTAGCTATGGGAATAAATTGTTATTTTTTTCAGGAGGATGACTATCAGAAAAATGCCTGTATATTCTCAATGTCTCCTTGATAAATGGCAACTTTTATTTATTTATTAGATATGTATCCCTCCCTTATTACTTTATCAATAACTTAAGGCAGCAAACATACCTAATGCTCCTGATTTTCCTCACAATGATCCTTTGAGGTGTGTTGGACTGAGAGAGAGAAAGAGATTGATTTTGAAGCAAAAAATAACAATTTAGTCCTGGATAGGCTCAAAAGAAAGAAAAAAACTCAAAGCAAAGCCTCCCCTGAGTCAGGGCCAGCTCTTGATGATTTCATAGTTATCCTCATGTAATTTTGCCAACAACATGCAAGTCCTTTATGACAGCCTTCCGTGGCTTGCTTTTTCCTTGCCCCATGTACAACTCTGGAATTTCCTGATGGCATCCAAATTACCAAGATGTAGCCTTTCAAGTTCTGCTAAGGTCATCCAAGGGTTAGCAAGTATCCCCCTCAAGTACCTTGACCTCGCTCACAATGGCTTTTGCAGCTGGAGGTTCATATTCAACAAGGGTAGAGATTATCCTCTTTCAAATCCATATGTAGCTCCTTGCTGGCTTTGCATTTGCTTCTTATAAGTTGTCTGCATGTTCTTACATTACATTTTGAATAGAGGTTGCAGAAGCAGAGATCTCCCACACCATCTCCTCACCCTAACTTGAAGACACCTAATTGCCATTTGCTGAAAACACAACTCCACTGTGGAATCTCCCATCTTCTTGCCAGACTACCACTGAACCAGATTGAAGCCAGTCCAAGGTGTTCCCAAAGTAAAGGGATATTTTCCAATAAGATCTGCCATGGTGCCATTCTAGGTCACATTGGAGAAAAGTCAAGAAAAGTTGGAGATCCAATGGTCACTGATTGGCCCACTGCAACTTTTCTTGTGTAGCTGCTGAGCCTTATGTCTTGGTGACCTTTTCTAATGGGAACACTTACTGGCAAGCAGATTGCAGAACTATTTCCCCAGTGGAGAAGAAGACTTCCAAGGCTTCTGTCCCTTTTGGGTCCTGCGGCAGAAGACAAAGATATGCTGTAGGGGAGGGCTGTCAAACTTGCGGCACTTGGCATCATGCACTAGCCATGCCCACGCCTGTTTTAGCGAAGGGGGGAGAGTTGCGATATGTCACATGATGTTGCTGTGACAACACAAGTTTGACACCCCTGCTGTAGGGGCTTTTATCTATTACAGTATGGTACTATCTGTGAGAGAGCAACAAGCAGCATCTCTGATGGGCCCTCTGCCCCTCACCCGCAGCACAAGGCTATGAGGCAGGGAGGCTGGGCTTTGCCTCCAGTTCCAGTTCTTCCCACCATTAGGAGCCTCGGTGGCGCAGTAGTTAGAGTGCAGTTCTGCAAGCTACTCCTGCAATTTGGCAGATCGAATCCCACCGGGCTCCAAGTTGACTCAGCCTTCCACCCTTCTGAGGTGGGTAAAATAAGGACCTAGATTGTTGGCGGTAATATGCTGACCCTGTAAACCACTTTGGAGAGAGCTGTAAAGCACTATAAAGCAGTATATAAGTCTAAGTGCTTATTGCTATTGCTATTATATTCTCTCTAAGAAGTACAGGTTGAAAAAGCACAACTGCAATACCATGGTGCTGTAGCCACATAAGAATTTGGCTGAGAAGCCATCTCCCACTAGTAGCCATCAGGTGGAAGCCTGTAGCAGTTGGGATCTTCCCACTAATGCCACCCCTGGCTGCTTGGGGAGGTGTGTGACAATGTGAAGGAAAGAGATCAGGAAAGGTTCGAACCACAGAGTGATTGCAGTTTTGCTGGTGGAACAATTCCATCCACTTTGTCTCTCTAGCAAGCCTGGTCAATGTTATTGTTCCCTGCATGCTTTCTTCCTTCAGGAGCACAGCAGAATGACTTTGAAGGAATAGTGTTTGCACAAAAATTTGGCTCTTCGGATATAATAGTGTTGCTGCGGGTTTTTCCCCATTTGGTGTCCAATTACATTGTCTGCAGGCATGCTCAGCTAAGCAATCAGGAGGGGGGGACAGGAATCCTTCAATCACTGTCCTGCAATCCACATTGCAGCTATTTGTGTAGCCCCATTGCTGAAGGTAGGCAGTGGAGGGGTGTGATTTTTGCATTGCCATCCCTTCTTTTGCTTTCAAGGGCAGCAGGAGAGTGAAGAAGTTGCTGTGTGGATCAACCTAGCCTAATTTCAGAAAAGGAATAGCTTGTCACCATCCCCTCTGCTTCCAAAGAAAAATTAGCATTGTTCAACAAAAGGGTGACCCACAGGCATTTTTCTAATGGGCATTCTATAATGTTTTTTTAAAAAGTGGTTTTAACTTTGGTGGTAGGAAATTTATAATCTACATATTCATAATTTTGGTTTGAGCTACAGGATTATCCCTATGCCTATTTTGACTTGTGGACAGCCAGGCATAATGTAGGAAATAGCTTTGTGTATCTGATTTCTGTTATACTTAACAAAGAACTGAATTACCTGAAGAAAGTTTTCAGGGCTGCTAGCAAATGCTTTGTGGGCCCCCCTTTCATAAACCCAAGATAATAACTGGATTCTGTGCCCAAGACTTGTTCTTTACATTCTAATGGTCTCTTTTCTATAGATGGAACCCCCTTTTCAGCGAAACCTGAAGATCAAAGAAGTCTAGGGATTTTTTTGTTATAATTCTTCAAACATACCCCTGTGTGCAACATTTTTATTTAAAAAAATACATATCAAATTGTGCAGTGCATTTTGAAAAAAGGTGCTCATAGTAGCTCTTAAAATACTGCAATTGGAAACAAAGCATGTCTTATGCTGCTGGAAGCCTGCCTAATAGGATTCTTGGTCAGGTATGTGCCCCACGGTGTCCTCCCAAGTGGCCCAGTAGTTGTTCTACAGATTGCAGCAGCTAGAAGCCCCTTCCGTGCTTCCATATAACTGCTTTTGTCTCTAGAGATCAGATCATCCAAGCCACCATGCTCCATTTTTAAAAAAACTGGCAAAGCAATGAGTTGGCTTCTACTCTTCTGCTCTGGAACTGAGCCTCCCCAAAAGGAGAGGATGAAATTCTCTGGCTCAGGTCAAGTCTGGACCTCCACCTCGCTGGCATTTAGCTGCCTCCATATCTGTAAGCTCACAGCTCTCATTTGCCGGATGGCCTCCTCTTGAGACTCCAGCCACTGGGCAAGATTACGGAGTGACTCACGCTGTAAGACTGCCAATAGAAGAGAAATCACATGATTAATATAGGATGTTTGTAGGGCTTCTCTTCCTGCACCATTTTCATATAAATGCATGTCACACTGATATATCTAAACCTCTCAATCTTTACATTTAGATCCCTATCCCATTAGCAAATTTTGCATTACAACTCCCTTGTCTCTGCGCTGATAAAGCTGATCAGCAGAGATAAACTGAAATCCAAACCTACCTTACATCTTGGTGTGGAAGGTAGAATAGATTCAGCTAGGTATATGAAACAAATGCCTTCCCATGCCAACAAGATATACATACTTGGGGGATGGGAGACTGAAGAGGACTTATTGAGAGTGGTGTGGTGACCATAGAGCAGCCAGCCATTTGGTCATCCCAAAATCAAGGAAGCTGACTAATTCAACATTAAGCTATTTAATATTCTGGGAAGAAATATTCCACTTTCCCTCATGGTTCACATTTTCCATTATGGTTCACATAAGTACAGTGCTCATTTTGCAGATGGGTTTCCTGAATAAACCCCAAGAGGTTGGATTGGCAGAAGAAAGCTTTTGAACTTATGGTTTGGACACCACAATGGCAATATTAACATGCAAAGTTAAGCTTGCAACTGGTTATTAAAACTGATGCAAAAAAAATGTAACCTTCCCCATTTAAATTCAGGGAGAGCAAAGGAAGATTTGAGAAGTGTAGGTAGGTGAAAGGACAGCTCTGAGGGATGCTCAGACTAATCACAGGGAAATCCTCTGTCAAGACAACAGGGTTAGGAATGGATATTTATTATGAAGAAAGGATTAGACTTCTACAAATATTTTGTAATCTTACTGTGAGAGCTAAAATACTCTGAAGAATTAAACCTGAATTGTAATTTTAAGGAACTGTTTACAATTCTTTTAAAATTAAATAATAAAAGTTCATTTGATTGTTTGTTCAAATGTTATTTTTTTTTAAAAAATGACTGCTGTTCTGTACCTTCCCCATATCCCACCAATTGTGTTACCTCATATCTAGAGAAAAAGAGACAAATTTCCAAATCAGAAAATGGTTCCTTGGTAGTAGTAAAAATAATTGGTCTCTGGGATATTACTTTCATTCCAAAATTGCAAGAAGGCACCCCATCAGGGAGCACCACAAGATCTAAACAAATCATCATAGGGTTTATTGTGTCATGTGAACCTAGTTTCATAGTTTAGACAACAATTGTTTTATTAAAAGCAAGCTGGTAAACTGCTTTAAGTGTTATACAGATATGTACCGGTAAGCTGGCATTCTGAAAGCCTTCCTAAATTGGTGTAATCCAGAGGGCTGACCCAGATAAGAAAACCCAGTACTTCTGATGTTTGTTGTTGTTTTAATTTCTTTCTTTCCTGGTGGTAGAAAGGGGCTTACAAAAGCATGCAACCATATTATAGCTGCAAAGAAGGCACCTGGCTAAACTTGAGCTTCTGTTTTGTGGTTTATGTAGCAGGCAAGCCAAAGTATAACTTTGTATATGTCAGATCATTACACAACAATGTAAACTAAAATACAGCTTCACATATTGAATATGAACGAATAAATGTTATGGCAGCAGCTACACTTTGAAAAAAAGAGTTAAAAGAGAAGCAGCGTGATTAGAAGTAGTGGGGTATTAAAAAACTACATTTTTCTCTAACTTACCCAGAAGGACTTTTGTGGCATATAATGAATTCCCATCAAAACTTCTGCTTGGTCAGATTTCAAGAGGAAATACTCAATAAAAATGATTTTGTCCCTATGGTGAATACATATTAGACACTCTCTTGAGCTTCAGACTTACCGCTCAGGTACACAGCCAGTGTTGCTAAGCCAAGACTGGTCATAACAAGCAGTCCAAGGAGAGCAAAGAAGGCAGTAGGACAGCAAGCAGGTCTGAAGCAAGGGCAGCAGGTGAAAGCAGAGAGAAGGTGGAAATTCTGGGCAGGGGAAAAGGCTGAGTTATCTTCATTTGGGAAAGAGAAATGCTTGAAGGAAGTCTTATGTGGAGGCCCTGGAGTAGTGGCCTGTGACTGACTGTTTCCTGCAGAAGAAGGGAAAAGAAAAACAAATGGAAGAAAACCGTAATAGTTTTTTGATCAGGGAACATCTGCTTCGGTCAATGCAAGCTTGCCAGAAACAGTTCCAACAATGAAAGGCAAAGGAAAACCTCAAATCTTGAAAACATTCATTTATTTGATTACCTTCGGAAGCCTTGGTGTCCTCACTTCTGATGGAGGCATAGTGCAGATCACTAATAGATTCCACTGTGTGCAAGTTGATGTCTTCCATCTCATTATGTTCAATAAGCTCCTTGTCAGAGGAAGTGGACTCTTTCACCTGGGTTTCTGCAAAAGGAAAAAAGGGGGCATTTGGCAGATGAGTGGCAACCAGTTTTCCAGAACTGGCTGCAAATTCAGTCTCCTTGTGCTCTGAAGTTCAGATGGGTATTTTTCTACCCTGGGCAGGGGAAAAGATTGTTGCCCTTTTTCAACAGGGACTCATCCTTTTTCTCATTTTCCTGCAGCTTCTAACCAATTGAGAGGTGAAAAACCACCAGATTCATCCGTTTATTCAATTATTGCTACTGTTTCTGAATTTTTTTCACCTTTAAATAAAAAGAGATTAACTTTCTTGGAATGGAGTATTACTGAGCCAACTGACAGCATCTGAAGGATCCCCTTAACACGCAACATCACAAAGCAAATGCAATAAAATACAGTTTTATTTCAACTGAAGCTGTGTGCCTCTGTGTGGAATGACCTTAGTGGCCAATGGCCCTAAATCCTGCATTCCTGTGTAAGCACTTCAATCCTGCCCCCTTCTATTGATGCTAGCGCCTTCGATCGTGATTAGTATCCTTTACTGTACTGTACCCCCTGTCCTGTAGAGTCTCCTTTCACACCAGGAAAAGAGCCACAATCTGGTTCCTGTTATCAGAGTCATCAGAACAGTATTTGCCTTATTACGTTACCCTGTGGAGCCTCTTGGTACAGGCAAAGGATGAATGCAATTTTATTGGACCAAATTCTCTCCACAGTGGGGCAGGGTGAAGAGTGCAGTGGATTTAGCTCCGAAGATAGACAGCCAGACAGACAGGGACTTAAATCCTCCATCTTTTCATTGCCACATTATTGTTGGCAGCCGGTGATGATAGTGTCTCCCCTCCCCTCTGCAGAGAGTTGGAGAAAATCTGTCAGTCCACAAAACTGTTGACAGATGCAACTGGATGCTTTAGCTGAACTACTCTTTAGCACAGTTCTTTCACTCCCGACACATTAGGCTGTGGTTGTCACAACAATAGATTTCAGGAGGTGGCCTGGGGATGTCTAAATGAAAGCTCTTCCTGCTGAACCTCTGCCAGGGAGACAGTTGTAAATGGAGCAAATTGTTGCCAAGTTGGCAACTGATCCCTGGGCGGGACAAGTTTCCTGGCAGCTCAATCTTGGTTCTCAATTTGGGATCATGCTTTTGAAGGGCACAATGGACACACTGACAGCATAATTGCATCTTAAAGAGCAGTTTAGAAGGCAGGGATCCCTTCCTATCCCTTGGGCCTAAAGGGCGGATGGAAAAGTAATGCTTTCTGCTGCTTGGTTATAAAAAAACATCTTTTCTGAAAGCAGCCCTTGAATATTATTACCACAGCTCTACACAAAGTTAACTTGGCAAGGGGTAAGTGGCTTAAGTTGAAATTTAGAAAGGGGAACAGAAAATGAGTTTTACCATTTTAAAGATTCCAAGATGGTGAAAGAGAATTACAGGACTGAACGGGACTACCTTAATCTTAGAACAATGACAATAAGGAATGCTTGCCCAGGACATGTAGCCAAAAGGGCAAACTACATACAATAAGTGCCAAGCCATCCAATAATAATAAAGTGATTTAAAAGATCCCGAAGTAAGATACGGCAAGAAATGCTCTCACTGTAAAAACAATATATCTTAAAAACACAAAATTAATTATAAGAGAATAGTAGAGTTTTAGAACTGTTACAGCTTCCTGAAGAAAAATTAATAATTGAGTAAATGGTGAGTTTAGACAAAATTAAATCATTTTGGTAAGCACTAATACATATGGATTAGGCCACATCATGTGGAACAGTTCATAAAGTTGCTTTCTGTAGTATACAATCGAACTATGAAATTCACTTCATGTTGTGATCATCAACTTGTATGCCTTTAAACAAGGATTAGCCTCACAAGGCTAATGTTTGATAAGGCTATAAATGAGTACCAGTCATGCAGGCTGCATAACTTTTCTTAGGTATTTTTGGAGGGGAAGAGTATCAAAGATCGGAGGAATAATGTTACCTGGTTTGCAGTTTGAAGACAAGTGTTTTTTTTTTTAAACCATGCTAAGCTTTTTTCTTTTTTAGGACTTACCCTATCTATCTACATACCTTCTATTTCAGAAGGGGTAAATGTTAGCATTGACTTTTGGCAATGATAACTGAAAGGATGTCTGGAGAGCCACAAAGGAATCAGGATTTCAGTTGCCTGCCACTATTCTATAGAAATTTGCAATAATGCAGGATCTGTAACAGAACAGAACAACCTAAAACATAACATAACACATAACAACAAAAAAGGGAATCAGCATTCTCAATTTATAATAATAGAAATTTGCTATAGAAATTTATAATAATGCATTATTTATAACTGAGTTGCAGGAACTTCAAACAAATATTTAAGAAATAACTACCCATGCAATATAATAACTGTTTATTTGCACAGTAATAGCAACACATTTATCTGAACAAAATTTTATAAATCAGTCCAAGTTCTCTTTCCTTCACATATTTATCTGCATACTATAGGTTTCTTTACTATGAACAATCAACATGGGATGTTTGACCATTATACTTTGAGGAAAAATATTAGAAACGATTCCCCTGAACATTTTTTCGCCCTTTCTAGGGCAACAGGTTAACAGCCTTCCTCTTCGAGTTATACAGCTTCACACACCAAGGAGTTAGAAGGTAGGGAGGCCATCCCTTTGGCATTATAAATATATGGTATGTACTCTACAAAACAGACCATACCTTCTCCAATTTCACCGGACATCCTATAGACCAACTTCTTTTTCTACTGCTGTCCTGGAGGTAGCTCAAAGTGGTGGCAAGTTTTCAGAAGCTGCTGTGTGAGGCCTATCAGGTCCTTTGGAAACAGATAGGGAAGTAAACATAGGCTTCTGCCTGTCAGGTCAGCTGCTTGGGCTTAAAATAGCAATAAGAGAGCCCAAGGAGGATCTATGGATAGAGCCAGGAAAGAAAAGCTGGGTGGAGAGACCATGAACTCTATAAGGCTACAGCAAATATTGAAAAGCTGATAGAAAAGAGGAGAAAAGAAGAGGAAGATAAATAAAATGGTGGATGTGAGAGGCAATTCCCTGTGGACAGTAAATGCTAGATGGAAAGGGAAAATGAGAAAACATGGGAACTCAGGTTAGAGTAATAAGAAAGTTGCAACTTTCTTCCCCAATACCATCTGAACAAAAAGAAGGAATAGTGAGCATTATAGCAGCAAGTCTCTGGAATTCTTCACAGCACTCTTTAAAACAAGGATGATGATGATGTGAGGTGGAACCAGATAAAAAAACCACCAAAAGATTCATTGATCCAAGGAAAACAAGGTTTTATTCACGTGTCTGCAGAGACGGGTTCCCTCAGGCATTGAAGGAACACAGAGCAAAATTCAGGCAGCATTTTTATACCCTAACTGTCCGCCCCCTCGTACGAGGGCTTGGCTCACATTCTTTCTGTTTTCAAATTGACACATACATTTCAAAGGTTTATGCTGGGTCCCTATCTAGCAAAAGCAGTTACACGGTTTCTGACACCTCAGCACTTTATTACAATTCCTCATTGTTCTAGCCTCATCTTGTTTTTTTTTCTCTTGTGCACAAACTGGAACACTTTCTTATTTAGCAGAGCTACTGAGTTTGAGACACACTTCCTTATTCAATTCAATGGGCCATCCAACATGACTTCGGTTCTTCTCACAATGATGATGATGATGATGATGATGATGATGATGATGATGATGATAGTTAATTTTCAATTTGATTCACAGTCTGGGACTGTAATAACTTAACAGTTCAAGTCCTAACCAAGGACCTAAGAGCTGTTAAGGTAGTGTTTGAGTATAGGGGCAGATCCAAGAAGGATGGTAGGTTTGTTTGTTTTGTAAAATCAGGATATTCAGGTCTAATAAGTTCAAAATTTCCATATATCTTGACAGCCCTTTGGGTATTGGTCCAAGGGCTCCTATTACTATCGGTACAACCATTGTTTTTTTTCTTCATAATCATTTAACTTGAAATGGCAAATCACGATATTTTGATATTTTTTCTTGCTTTTTCTCCTCAATTTGTGCATCGCGTGCTATTGCAATAACAATGAACCAGACTTTTTCACAATAGTTAAGTATGTTTGAATCTGACAGTCCCACAGGATCTTGACTTGCTCATTTTCAAGAACTTTTGTCAAGTTGATGTTCCCAATCATTTTTGCTGCAATCAAACCCAAATTTCTTGCAAATTTCCAATGTATTATTTTGTCAACTCAATCATGATGCTGTGAGATTTTGCTGCAGCCATTGATCCACTGTTTTATTTTTTTTGTTGCATAAGCAACATTGGCTGTTGTTGCTGACATGTTGACATGACATGCTGACATTTTTCTTTCCACTGGTTTTTCTGTTGTACTATACTGGGATCTAGGCAGTTCTGCAGTTACCTTTTTTCACTACCAATGGTGTCAGCCTTGCAAAACAGGAAGCATAACTAGATTACCTACTTCTATTTTATTGCAAGGTATTAATAGAATCTTGCAATCCTGAAAATAAATTTCTCTTCCCCATTGTCTTTACAGCCCAAGCAACTAGGGGAGGGTCCCTTCTGAGATGTTTGCCACAATCACATTCCTTCTGCAGCCTAAATTGCCTCTTATCTGATCATTCCCCTGGCTGTGGCTCTTCCCTTATTTCCTAAGGTCCCACATATAATTACACCATCAATACCAGGCCTATCCGGGTACTGGTACTGGGTTTGGTGTGGAGAGAGGGGGGCTACCCTCTCTGAAATATGCCATTGGAATTTTGATTGTGGAACCAACTGGGACTTCAGGGCAAGGTTGGTTATGTAGCAGTTGTCTTCCATGAGCCTTTGGTGGACATTAGTGACCCCGCCCCAGACATCATCGAGTACGAGATCGTTTTTTTGTGAGGTTGATCCATAGAAATTAGTGGGGATTACTATTCACTTACCTTATTCTCTGCAATATAGCAGCATCCGTGCCCACATTCATGGATTCTAAATCTGGACTAGCAATGGAGTTCCCAAGATGTATGGTTCTGGGGGACTTCTTGAGGAAGTGGACAGGGCCAAGTGTGAGTTTGGCCATCTATGTTCTGGACCCATGTCTTTTCTGGTTGCTTAAGACCTCCAAGGATGTGTGGTTTGATCCAAACAGTGATTAATGCCTCTTTGCAGAAGGCAGTAGTACCTCATGCTCCAAAAGAGGCAGTGGTGCATCACCCTTCTCAAAAGGCTATTCTTGGATCAAATAGTATTAGACAACATTCATCCAGTCTCCAGTCTTTCCTTTTTAGGGAAGACTGTTGAGAAAGTGGTTGGTGACCAGCTAAAAGAACCCTGGATGAAACTGATTACCCGGACTCTTTTCAGTCTGGGTCAAGGCACAGCATTGAAATAGCATTGATTGCACTTGATGATGACACTTGGAGGGCTTGGGATGGGATGATGAAACCATTCTGGCCTTCCTGATCCTCTCAGAGGGTTTTGACACTGTTGACTTTGGTATCCTTTGAGACCAGCTTCAGGGGTTGGAAGTGGGAGGCACTGGGATACGATGGTTCTCCTCCTACTGGTTCCAGTTGGTGTTGGTACAAAAAGAGAGGTTGAGCTCTAGGATCCTACAATGTGGGATGTTTCACAGCTTGAACCTTTTTGCCACTTTAAAAAAAATTACATGAAACTACTGGGGAAGGTCATCCATCAGTACGGGGAATAACATTATAATAAGAATCAGTATGGGGAATCAGTATGGGGAATAATATTTATTAGCAGGGACATGAAAGAAAACACCAACTGAGTGTCCCCCAGGGCAGTGGTGATGTTACCGTTCAATCCTTTAAACCCAGAAGTGCTTCAATGCCCCTGATATGACTGTAGTAGTACCTAATTACATATCCCTTGCACCTATCCAGACAGGTGGTGCTGTGGCAGTGCTGGTTGACTGGCCTGGATGGCAAGAAGCTGGTTTTGACTCAACCCTGGAAAGATGGAGTGGCTCTACGTTTTGCCTACCCCCAGGCCCAAATGATATGTTATCTTGTGACTCTAGGTGGAGAGGCATGCCCCCAGATTGAGTTGGTTCACAATTTCAAGGTTCTCCTAGATTTAGGCTCCCCTTGACAAGCAGGTGGTAGCTGTGCCTGGGGAGGAGGGCTTTGCATAGATTCACCTAGTGCACCAATTGCACCCTTTTCTGGACTGAGAAGCCTGGCTCATGGTCACTCATGTCTTTGTCACTTCCTATTTGGATTATACGATGTGCTCTACATGGGGTTGCTCTTCATGATCCCTTAGAAGCTACAACTGGTAAAGAATGCAGCAGCATGCGCAGTGATGAGTGTCTCTAGATTATGCATTTACTTGTTGCATGAGCTGCACTGGCTTCCGGTTTCTTCTGTGGGGGGCAATTCAAGGTGATAGTTATTATCTTTAAAACCCTACATGGTACAGCACCAAGTTATCTGTGGAAACACTTTTCTTTAAAGACATCTACTGATCCAACAACATTAGATAGGTGGGGCTTCTTCTAATCCCTTCCTTTAAATATTGCTACCTTATAGGAAGGAGCTAGGAAGCATGGCTCTTCCATGGCAGCCCCTGCCCTATAGAAAACACTTCCTCCAAAGGTTTAACAAACCTCGAACCTCCTAGCTTGTAAAAAGCATGTAAGGTCTGGTTTTTCCAAGCCCTAGCACTGAGATAGGATGAGATGGCTGCATGTTGGACCTTTGACATAGCACCAGGTTTTATTTTTAGCGTTTAATAGTTTTCATAGAGTTTTTATGTTTAATTCTTGATTGGGAGCCATTCAGAGTTCTGTATAAGACAGGCAACTGAATAATGTTTTAAATCAATAATAAATAAAATGTTCCTCACTTATAGAAATAATTATTTGAATATCAGTTTATTTATGTTAGATCCATTTCAAGCATACCAGTTATTCAATGTTTTTAACATCATATTTTAACTATCTTGGGACTGGAGACAAAGGCAAATTGGTCAAGTTAATATATTGTTTTAATTTACTAGAACTTAGTTTAAGGTGATGTGTGAACTCAGCCAATTGTGGTTTATTTAATTAATTATAGTAAACTATGATTTAAACTAACTTGAATTCAGGAAATTAGATCTCATATTGCATGTTACAAAGAAATGCATTCTTGTCTGAGGCTGCAGCTTGTAGTCCTTTAGAAGGCTGTTGAATATATTGTTTTAGAGAAAGTATTGATTATAAATCTTTCAATCGGGGCCAGAGTCATACAAATACAGTACCAATGACTACAAATGTACAGCACACTATAATCCAAGATCACAATGGATCATATTCAATGGTATCCTTCCACAATTAGAAAGTCCATTAATGTACTGATGAATCAAATTTATTTCTGTATCTACTTTAGAGGCTTGGAGACTTTCTGGATATTTGCAATTCAGGGGATTAATCTCTTGTTGTACAAGGCCAAAAACTAGTAGTCAGTATATTCAGGGAAATACTTGAGCACAAAAGAACATACTGTAATATATGGAACTGCCTTGTATTGAATTAACTTTGTCCATGGAACCTTTAAGGTCTATGGGACTCTGACCACCAGCAGCTTTCCATAATCTCCAGCAGAAATCTTTCCACTTGGGTTCTGGAAAATACAATGAGAGAGACTAAGCATTGTGCTCAGCCCCCACATCTTCCAATTTATTTAGTAGTAGCAAGTGGTGAAGGAAGCATGCCTTGAAACAGAATGTATGCAGTTATTTGAGGTCAGATGAAAATAGGGGCAACTGTGTCCTTTCAGTTTTGGCAGCCTTCTTCCAACTGTTGCATTATTTTCTTGGTTGAGGGGAATCTTGTTGATGCTTGCAATTATTTGTTTCTCCTTTAAAGGTTAATAAGAGCAATTATTCTCAGGACTGATATACCTGCTTCAGCTTCAAAATAATTGCATTTAACTTAGGCTTAATTCTTTCTTTCCTTTCAAACACAAAGTGCAAGGGATAATCCTAAAATGATACTATCAATAAATACTGATCAAATTCATGCGGTCCTGTATTCAATCACCCATCATGACATTAGGTGTGAAGGAACATTTTTTTAGCAACTGATTATTATAATTTTTTCTGACAAATAGAATGTCCTTTCTCATGCAAGACTCAGAGGCCTTTTGATCATCTCTACGTAGTGAGATGACCAAAAGACCTCCAAGTCTTGCATGAGGTGCTCTGTTAAGTGAACCCAATAAATAGAAAAACAAAAAATCCAACCTGATAATGGGCTGAGTTGATGTATTTTCAACCTGCTTTGTTTGCATACAATTATAAGATGTGCTTTTGTGAAAGAGAGAGACAGGGAAAAATAATTATGACAGAACAGATGTGATACAGAGAACCATGCATCCATCAACTCTGTGTCATGGTATTCAGAGAAAAGATAGAATATGAACTGGCTGAATACCAATCTTACTGGGCAATTCATTTTCCCATCCTCTCTTCATTATGTCCAGTTACATCAGAAAAGTAGAATTAAACTACATTCCCTGCTAAATTTATTCTAATACAAGTTCAGCAAAAGACTTAAGCCCGCCTCCCTTAAGAACCTGGGCAAGATTAAGACGTTGTATGGGGATACAGATATTGCCAGAACATGTTCATGCTAAGATTAGATGTAAGTAAAGACAACAGAGAGAAAATATGAGGTAAAAGAAAGATGATTATCCCAATATAATTCAATAATTCTGTCATTGTCTTCAAGTTATCAGGGAACATTCACTGCCTAAAACAAAACCAATCAAGATCAATAAAGTGCTGCTTTGGAGGAATTGTTATCTTTCTGTTTCTTTCCCATGAACTGAGGTAGGACAGATATTTGATCCCAAGTCAAAGTCACCATCATGCACTGCATCATATACATTGTTATAATGTGAAGCTTGGTTAGGTTTTGGTATCTCAAAGGGCTCTACCATCTGTGGCCTCTCACAGTGGGTGCCCGCCCACTTTGGATAGCATTGACACTGAAAATGATCTTGCATTGACACATTTTGTTCTTGAAAATCTGTTATCCCAAGATCCCCTTTCCGTAGCTGATGGTCCAGATGGAGAAAGGCTCCTAATTTACTCAGGTCACATCTCACACAACGTCCATTCCCATGACACAGCTGGCGGCTACATCTGTTTGCTGCTGTAGTCACATTAGCAACGTAAGGTCCCAGTGTAGTGGTGATATAACGGTGCAGACTCTTGCAGCTCTCCTGGAGAACATAAGATCAGAATTAGGATTTGGATTTTGAAGAACTCAAGAAGCACCAATTGGATCAGGCCAAGAGAACCATCCATTCCAGCATTGTGTTGCTAGAGAGACAAGTCAGCGATTTCTACTCATAAGCAGAACATAGATCACATTAGCATTTTCCATATCTGGTTATCAGCAATTAGCATAGAAAGGTACTAAGCTATTATTATTGGAAGGCAGTACATACATGAATATTGCTTAATAGTCTTTTCTTCCATGAATTTGATTTAAAAACATCCAGCTTGGCAGTCAACGTTATATATTGCAGTAGAAAATTCTATAATTTGATTTATGCTAGATATAAAATATTGCCTCAACCTGCTATAATATCTGTTTGATCATTGGATGTTCTCATACTGTAATATATGAAGGCAATGTTTCCCTTTTTTTTTTTCTAAACACAAATTGGTTTTATATATTTTATTAGGTCCGCTCAAGCTGAATTTGGGGCTATTTGCACAACTATATGAACAACGTCCTCTAAGAAGACCCAACCATGAAAGAATTATAGAGAATGAGTGAAATCTCACTATTGGGAAAACATATTACTTCATGAATCTACAATATCTTGCCTAAACCAGAGTTTAAAGCTGGATAGAATCTTCTCAATAGCTGCTAGGAATGCCACAGGCACAGAGGAATATGGACCTGTTTTGTGTTCACAGTGGAGCATACAAATGTTTCAGAAATACTCACAAGTGACCTGGAGTAGGAGAGGTCGCCCCAGAGTACAACCCCAGCACTGCCAAGTGCTGCACTTTCTCCAATTGTATTTATCAGGTCAGCCTGAATCAAACAAAAGAAAGAAGAGAAAATGTAAGGACCTGCCCCAGCTAGTCCCTCGAGAAAGCAAAGCTCTTGATTCCATTAAGTTGCAACAAAAGAACTTTTACTGAGAGAAAATGGTTGCAATAAAGTCAGGTGGAATCTGAAAAACCCCCACAGAGCACAAAGCAATTCTCCCAGTTCCCCAAACCCAACCCCCTCTGACCAATCCACCGGCAGCCAATGTGATGCTGCAAGATTGTTTTGAGAACGCTGAGGTGCAAGGCAGATAACAGTTCACTCTCAGGGCATGATGGCCTTGGAACCAGGCCGGAACTGTCTGGGATGGAGTTCTGCTCCATCTCTGAATCCCCCTCCCTAATTCCCAAGCAGTTACAGCAAAAGCAAAACCATGTGAAAAATGCCAGCAAGCCTTCCTTCCCCCTTCCACTTCCAAAAGAATGGCAGGACACGATAGCGGATAGTGAGTAGCTCTGTATGAGATCTCTATGGAGTTTCTCAGTCATTCAGGTCATGGTTGTCCCAAAGGTGCTTTTTCAAGAGGCAACTGGACTTTCTGTTTTCTTTGAAAATGTTTCACTTCTTGGATGAGAAGCAAAATTTCTTCAAAGAAGAAACAAAGACCAGTTGCCTCTTGAAAAAGCACTTTTGGGACTCTGTATGAGATGTTCACGTTATAATTTTAGTGATATAAAGTCTCTATTAAACTGGTTTCAATGGAGCGTAAAGATCTATTTTCAGAGATCTAGAGGTGTAGCGGTGATCTTTTTCCATACAGATACCCCAAATCGGTACTTACGAGTTAGAAGAGTAATGATATGAACTGGGCTTCAACTAGCATAATTGGGTATTGGACTCTAAAAGAGCTGGAGGATCACCAGCCTGGGATAAGTCATATAGCCAGCCAGAAATTTTATTATTCTTTGAAAGACACTTGTGTTCCATTGAATTCACTGGTCAAACAAATCTTGTATGTGTTCTCATGGCTGAAGAGCCTGACAGATTTGTTTGACCACTGCACCAAAGACCAAGTGAATATCTATAATCCAAGCAATAATAATTTTTTAGTTCTGTGTACACATTTTTGGAACACCAAAATAAATTAATCTACCCGGTAATACTTTACATAACAATAGCGGTATGGAAAAATATTTTCTGCAAAAATTTCCCAACCCCTATTATGAATACAAAATTTTCCATTATGCACAGTGTTATATTTATATGAGATTTTTTTCAGTGTAAACTGAACATTTTCCATAGAATTCTTTTCTTTAAAAAAAGTTCCAATTCAAAAATTTCAGGAAAATCTACATTGAATAGCACAATAATCAGAATAAAAATCTAACAAGAACAAACTACTTTTACTTAATTACTCAGTTTAGCCTGTTCAGAAAAGATGCAGTTTGTCTCTACACTGTTGTTAATTAGTAGCTTTTTGCTTTCCATGAAAACAATAATCTGCAAAATTAATGAATGAACCTTATAGAAGTTCCATTTTTATACATGGTATTTTTAATGCAGTTGATGACTCAAGGCTGAAACACTGTTTACTGAATAGCCATGAAGCAGGAAGTTTCTCCCACATTTAATCCACTCCAAAGATAATTGGAAGAATGCAGTACAGGGCTTACAGTAGACTTTGTGGATGGGGAAACTATATTTGCCATTCAGAAGTACTTTGGGAAAAAAGTGAGATAAATGCAACAAAGGAATCATGTACTATAGAAGTGAATACAGTTCAAAAAATGTTTTCCAGCAAAATAGTAGATGTAAGTATTATCTGCAATCCATCCTTACCCTGCTTCTCTGAGCGCTCCAGGGTACCTACCTCAGTTAGATACTTTGAAGAATGCCTATAGGAAACCCTGGAATATGGTAACACGGGAAGGGGATGCTCTGTGCCAAACTGTGCAACACGAAATGCCTCTCCAAGACGGTGATGTATATAATGCTGGCGGTACAAAGCTGGTACTTTCAGTGGAAGGTAGATACTGGGATAGAGGGCTGAGGAGATCTTCCACAACCACCTGAGCTGATCATTCCACAAGACCTCCTTCGGATTACATTGGCCAGTATAGTTCTCCTCTTTCCGCCATTTATTGAAGCAATCAGGAAACCTGTAGAAGCCCCAGAAACCATGTGGCCTCATCTTCTTTCCCAAAGCTAGAGTAGTCTCCATCAGCACCTGTGCAGCCTTTTCAAACTCTACCTTAGCTAAGTGAGTTTGCTCCTCAGGAGAGAGTCCATGAAATCTTTTCCTCACCCATTGTTTAGAGGCCTCCCTATAAACCATTTTGGGCGCCCAGTTTCGTCTCCAGAGAGGTCGCCATTCCTCCCAGTCTACTACTGCGAGACCTTGGAAGTTATGGTTCAAGAGTTCTGTGATTTCCTTTGTAGCTTTCTCTAAATGTTTCTTCAGATTAACCTTCTGAGGGATCCCCCCATTATGCCAGTCACCCTGTGGAGATATGTAGGGATACAATCCAAACTTGTTTTTGTAAAAAATAGTCATATTTTGTCCACAGAACACATTGCCTTTGTTCTCCACAATGCCATAGACATCCAGAGGTAATCTGATCCCAAAATGCTCTTGACATCTGATTGTGGGTATATTCCACACCACAACAAATGGCTTATGCTGGATGATGGAACTGGCAGCTGCCTGCTTCCAGCTATTCCCTTCCAGGGATCTAACAGATGCAGCACAGAAGGTGATGCAGATCCAGATAATTCTCTCTAGGATCATGGTGGATGGAATAAACTGGTACCTGTTCTGGAACTTCTCAAGTTTTGTTCATAAATGCATCCCCTGACAAAGAGAAAAGGGAATGATGGGTTAAATAAGATCTGGCTGCACCCCTTATTTACAGATCATTTCTAACCCATTAGCACATAATAAAAAGAAAAAAAAATTTAATTAAGTCACTAGCTACAGAGAACCTTGTAAATGTAGTAGTTAAAATGTCAGATTAGAACTGAGGATATCCAGGTTTGCTTCTTCCCTCAGAATAACCAAAGAGTTGTGCCATGGACAGATTTAAAGTCTATTTATGAAGCACTACCCTGACTTCAAATAATGACTACCCTGTCATTATTTCTCAAATTATCACCATCTCAAAATGGTGAAGGGATGGGTGGAGAGACCTGTATCTATTCTTTGTGGAAATATTAGAACAGAAATATAATCAATCAGTTAACTCATTTAATCAAGTTATCTGTTAATATCTGTTAGAATCAAGTTATTCATTGTACAAGATGTATTTAATCTGAGAATCCGGCTTCATAAGAAATGCTTTGTTTATTACAGAGTAAAAAGTATGAAGCTTCTGGCCTCATATTCTCTTGTTCAGATTGGTGAGGATTTGTTTCTGTTTTCCTAAAACCCTGCTAGTGAAGAGGGAGAAAGGGTGGCAGAAGTAGATTAAAACAGGTGCCAAAACAGCAAAAGAAAGCATCACTCTAGATGATTAGAAATCAAGTTGCCTGAATGAACTATTACTATCAGATCAGCTTTATAAACATCTGTGATCTTAGGAGATAGCTCACTTCTTTGGTCCATGTCTTGCAAAATATTTTATGACAACTAGGAAACAGTCTTCCTTGAGGTGCTCATATCCTGTGTGGATCAACCACCGTCCCTTTGCAACAAACCAAGTCTTACAGAAGGTATGTGTTAGGTAACTTTAAAAATAGAACTTTTGCTTTGAGCTTCCCCATCCCACTATCTGTCCCAATCAATCAATCAGTCAATCTTATTCAGTCATAGACCAGCAAATAAAACACAAAATTCACAATTAGAATAAAGAGGGAAACATATTTCTTCTAAAATATCTAAAGAGAATTAGAAGACATACTATGCCATACTGCACAAACTATGAAACAGTACTTACCTGTGGTCAGGGAAATAAAGTCAGATTGATTTGATAATAACTTAAAACAAGTCAATAGGACCAGGATAAAGAATGGAGATAACAATTCCTGCCTAGAGGGGACATTACAGAATAGTATATTCTACCATTTAAGTGGAGCCTCTCCTTTTAGTACTGGCTGTTGGGAGGGCATTGAATCTGGTCAAGAATAAAGTCTGTTTTGTTCGGAAAACACACGAGGTAGACCGGGTTCCAACAACAAATACTTTATTCTTAAACTAGTTAGTAAATAGGAACACTTGGCTGAAGC
>BLBF01000003.1:58778875-58796587 GCA_015471245.1 Laticauda colubrina | reverse complement strand
TGTGTGTGTGTGTGTGTGTGTGTGTGTGTGTGTGTGTGTGTGTGTGTGTAAAGGAGGAAAAGCATGTTGCAATCTTCTGACTAGTAATTTGGAAGGGAAGGGCATCAGATTGAGAATAACTATATCAAACCTGAGGTTCTATATGTTGAGACCAATGCCAACTTTTATAATGCAGTACTTTTTTTTTTAATTAATGAGAACTATCTCTTTTCAACTGCTTAAAAAAACTTTGATAAGCTTACCTTGAAAGCAAGTAAAACACCAGTTTTATATGAATCTGAAAGCACTATGAATAGGAATAATTCATGAAGCATCACTGCCTGGCTATCCTTTAATAAAACAGTGCAACAATGGGAAATGATTTTCTGTTCCATGCTTTATTTCAGAAGTAACCCAGGTATTTTTTACTTCCTGCACCAACAATCTATGTTGTTCTGACTTTCTTTTTTCAAGTACTATCTATGCTCCAGGGTAGCTGAGTGGAGCATTCCACGTTCAGTCCATGTTGGAGACAAATATTTATGCTGTACATAAAGGGGGGATTACCTGTGATGTGATTTGCATTTAAGGAACTTAAAAAAAAAAAAAAACCTTTTTTGATGACAGCTTTCCATTTGCTAAAAAAGGAAGCAACACAAGATTCAGATAATTCTCCAAGCCACACTTGTGTCTTATCCCACTTGCAGTTAACCATAGCATGTTCTCATAATCTTGCTTCCTCTTGTCTCCAACCCATAGCTGAGGCATCGTGAAGTCTTTAGATGTTCCGGTATCTGTGTTCTTTCCCTTCAGTAGCCACCAAGCAACAGCAATTTTTGATATCCTTTTGCAACATTTTATCAATGGCACTGCCAGGTGATCTCCAGGAGATGGTATCAGCCTGGCACTTGCTGGCCTGATCATGGTATCCAAGTTAATAGTGTATCTGTCAGGATTCCGGCAGTTACTCCAATTAAATCATGCGCCTCGAGCCACACGCTCAAAACTAAACGGGATTTATTAGAAGTTAACATTCCGGCATTTGCCAGGGTGTAGCCAACTCTGAGATATGTAATTCACTGTTACCCTTGACCCTGCTTTTCCCCCCACCCCTCTGGGTGTATCGACCAATGAAACAAATCCATAGCCAAGAGTCATCAATCATGCTCTCCAATTAGATTTTTGCTCCGCAGAAGCTTCAGTCATCTAATCAGTCTTTGAAGAAAATATGAATGGAATGTACTTTCAATTCGACACTCCTGCCACGTCCCTCCTCTTCTGTCTCTTGGCCTTCTCCTGCAAGACCATTATGCTTAGGCCAGCAAGTCTGATTCTTCCAAAATGGAAGTTGACCCAATTTCTGACTTAGAGACATGGATCAGCCAAATTATAACAGCCTAATCACGATGGGGAGAAGTGGAGATACAGGGTGAAGCAGAAAAGATCCCATTCTCTCTGCCACTTCATAGTGCATTATGTACTGCATGTACAGAGGAAAGCATCAAAGATAATAAAGGGCCTGGTGGCTAAATCATATGATGAACAGTTGATGGACCAAGGTATGTCAAGCTGATCAAAGAGAATTACAGGGGACATGATAACTGTCTTTTCAGTACTTGAGGAGCTATCCCAGAGAGGAGGAGATTGACATTTTCCAAAGCACTAGAGGCAGGACGAGAAACCCAGGTAAAGGCCCTGTCACACTGCCCAACGGATGCAAAACGTTTGTAAAAAGGACACAGCGGATGAGAAAAGTGTTCCATCCGTTGTTATCCGCTCTCAAAAGGGGCAAAAATTTGCATAAGCAGAGTGGATAACACGGAAAGGAACGGACAGGGGGAGGACGCAGAGCGGATGGAAAGCGGATGCGGAACGGAAGCCTAGCGGATGGAAGCGGATGCAGAATGGATGCGTAGAGGATGCGTAGAGGATGCAGAGCGGATGCAGAGCGGATGTGTAGAGGATGCAGAGCGGATGTGTAGAGGATGCAGAGTGGATGCAGAGCGGATGCGTAGCAGATGACACGGATGCGTAGCTGCATCCGCTTTCATCCTTTCTCCGTCCGTGCTACTAACGCTGCGCGTCCGTTCCGCTTCCTCCCTGCGTCTGTTTACCACTGGAACGGATTTGAGTTGCGCGGATGCGCAGCGGATGCCTAGCGGATATAGCAGATGCGTAATGATGCAGAACGGATGTCCCCCGTGTGCCTAGCGGATGCAGAATGGATGCATTGGATACATTTTTCGCTCAAAAGTTTTGAGCAGCTCAAAACTTTTTGAGCGGATGAAATGTCAATAGACGGATGCTGGACGGATAGAGAGGAAGCAAAATGGAGGCAGTGAGTACAGAACGGAAGCATCGCGTTAACCAACGGATGGCAAGTGTTTTTCTCCATTTTACATCCTCTTTCCATCCGTTGGTGCAGTGTGAGAGGGGCTTTGCCCTCGACTTATAACAGTTTGTTTAGTAACTATTCAAAATTATAAAGGCACTGAAAAAAGTTAATTATGACCATTTTTCACACGTAGAAACATTGCGGCATCTCCATGGTTGCATGATCAAAATTCAGATGCTTGGCACCTGACTTGTATTTATGATGGTTGCAGTGTCCCAGGATCATGTGATCATAGTTGGCAGACTTCTGGTGAGCAAAGTCAATGGGGAAGCCAGATTCACTTAACCATCATTTTACTAACTTAACAACTCCAGTGATTCAATCGACAACTATGATAAGAAAGGGCATAAAATCAGTCAAATTTAACAAATGTCTCACTTAACAACAGAAATTGTGGTTGTAACTCAAGGATTACTTATAGTGGGTGGAAGCTTGTTAAGGATTGTCAAGATCCAACCTAGAGGTGAAGAGAAATTTTCTGACAGTGAGAACTATTAAATCAGTGGAATAGCTTGCCTCCTGGAGTTTTGGATACTCCATCACTAGAGCTTTTTAAAAAACAAACTGGACAAGCATTTGACCAGAATGGTATAAGATCTCACTGAGATGGTATAAGCCAGGAGTCTTCAAACTTGACAGCTTTAAGACTTGTGGACTTCAACTCCCAGAATTCCTCCTCCAGTCATGTTAGCTCAGGAATTCTGGGAGTTGAAGTCCACAAGTCTTAAACTTGCCAAATTTGAAGACTCTTGGTATACCAAGGTTTCCTTTCTTGAGCAAGAGATTGGACTAGAAGACCTCTGAGGTCCCTTCCAGCTCTATGATTCTGTTTTCTGTCAGGGACGTAATTACTAAATTAGTGTTCTTCTAGAAAGTGGGTGCCTAATGACGCAGCAGCCTCTTGTTATCCATCAAACATTGTTCAAGCTAAAAGCCAGGAGAACTAAATCAGATCTGTGTCAAGGCTGGCTTGAAGATGTCACAGATCAAAAGCCCCTTCTTCCTGTTATCACTATCAGCTATTAGCCATCTGTTATTACTATCACTCAATCAGGCAGCTGATGGAAGTTCCCCCAAACTTGGGAGAGGTGCCCCTCTGAAATGCTCTGTGAATTCTGATCAGTGGCTGAGCTTGTGGATGTTGCCCGACATCAACCTGTTAATGAGCAAATATTATCACAAATACATGTCTATGGAGTCTTAGTCATCCAGGGCATAGTTGTCCCAAAGGTGCTTTTTCAAGAGGCAACTGGCCTTTCTTGTTTTTCTTTGAAGGCGTTTCACTTCTCACCCAAGAATTTCTTGTTTTTCTTTGAAGACAGACATTTCACTTCTCACCTGAGAATTTTGGATGAGAAGTGAAACGTCTTCAAATAAAAACAAAAAAGTCCAGTTGCCTTTTGAAAAAGCACCTTTCGGAAAATCAGCACTACCAAGACTGAAAACTCGTTTCTCCATCAGCTGGTGGTGTTGAGAAGACAGGCGGGCCGAAAGACTGGCAGCGAATGTATGGCCAGTTGGTCTTCTAGCTCTGGTATGGAGGAAAGCACTTGGATCTGTGAGGAAGAAACTTCTAGTCCTTTCCATAGAATAGGAAGCAAGCAACTTTTGCCATTCCAAGCATTATACTGGAAAAATCACAGGTAGTCCTCAACTTATAACCATTCATTTTGTGACCGTTCAAAGTAACTATGGCACTGAAAAAAGTGATTTATGACCATTTTTCCTATGACCGTTGCAGTATTCCCGTGGTCGCATGGTCAAAATTCAGAAGCGTGGCAACGGTTTCAATTTTGGGCTCAAAATTTTGGACTCAGTTGTGATCATAGGTTGACTTTTGATGACTTTCCTATTTAAAATGAAAACAATATTCTTTAGACCACTGTTTCTCAACCTTGGCAATTTTAAGACACATGGATTTGAGCTCTCAGATTTCCTAGCCAACATACTGGCTGGGGGATTCTGGGAGTTGAAGCCCACATGTTTTAAAGTTGGCAAAGATGAGAAATACTGCTTGAGACCAGAGTTGCATGCAATAGATGTCTGCCAATTAAGTAGCAGATACCTGCTATTCTGTATGTGCAATGTCACCTGTGTAGCTTTTTGTATGAAAGGGAATTTTTTCAAGTGTTAAGAAATATTAATGTACAACATTCAATGAATAAATAATATCATTTCCTATATGTCCCTCAAAAATTGCATGTGCCTGCTGTTTTCTTTAATAGTTCCTTTACAGATGTATCAACATTGCTGCTTCGTGAACAAATTCCTGACGAGGCTTGCCCTCTTTGTTTTCAAAAAGCAATTCAAAAAATTTGGAATTGCAAGCCAAGTGTTAAGTCTAAATACTGTTATAGAAATATCACATTACTTCTTGTGTTTAAATTACTTATATCCACAAACTGTCTGAATATATCTAACACTTGGCTGCAAAATATGCAGTGATCTTGTAGGTGGATTCACCAGGGAGCCAATACGAAGCTGTCACTTTCAACATGCATCTAGTAGGGGTTAGTTGTCAAGCAATGGAGGCAATAACTCAGATGGAATATTAACCAATTAGCGACTAAAAGAAACTAAGAATCCAAGAATGAAGTGTTCCATCTTCATTTTAAAAGTGTTCAGATCAGCTTTCACAGAACTGTATTTTTTTTTATTAAAAAAGGTACATGAACGGATGTTCCATGATAACTTTGCTAGCTTATTGTAATTTGACATAAACCTTATTTGTATCAAGCAACCTATACACTAACCTCTTTGGAAGGCACCAGGTTAAAGCTTCTAAAGCCCCTAATTCCAGATTGTGGAGATTAGAAGTCCTGGCAGTCAATATAATTAAAGAGCTGCTTTTTTCTCAAACCAAACTTTAAACACAATCACTTTAGAAGTGCATGACGGCTAACGGGAAAGAGCTTTTATTGCAGATGCCATTCGTGAGGTCCAAGTTAAGAACGGGACAAACTTATGAAGAAGCAAGCTTGCTCCACTATTACCCCACCAAAGCAGCACCATCTTTCAGTTCTTTTCAATTCACACAAAGGCAATGATTCATCCATCGAAGTCAAGTATTAGATAAATACGTATGTATTTAGGTTTTGTTCTTATGGATTCTTTTTTCTGGTCTCGTATACTGCCCAGAGTTCAACGGAGTGGGACAGCTGTAATACATGTAAATAAGCTTTGAGTTTGAAATGGTTGAGTTATGAGAAGCTGACTGCTTTTGACTGTAAATCTAATTTTATCCCTTCGCAAGTTTGATAAACCAAATCAACTCACATTAATTCAATAAACCATAGTTAAATGATGTATTATAATGGAATAATTTCTAGCAGAGGGGATGGTAAAGCTATTCTCTTTATGCATCAGCACCAGAGACGTTTGTTTGAATGCTCTTTGCAGAGTCAGCAGGGGTAACTTGCATAATTTTGAAGGTGCTTTGTTTATTGGGATACTCAATACAGGAGAAGCAAGGGAATTTATAGGGCAGCTCGGTATAGCCCCAGAAACACAACTATGGCAATAATTACTGAAATTCAGTAAGAATCAAGTGCTGGCCTTCAAAGTATACCGAACATATACTCTTAGCATCTTTAACTTTCAACGAAAAAGAACCTGATAAGGAAGAAGAACAGAAAACCAAATGCGTTGCTTTATTCATTTTAAATGGTGATCTTTTGTCTCACAAAGCCAGGCTTTCCTTTTAAAACAAGAAAGGCTTTCCTTATTCATTTGTTTCATCTTTATTGCACAGTCACACAATGGAAAAATCAGATATCCTTCTTCATCCAGAATATGGGGTGCCCTTTCAGATCCCGGTAAGGTGTTTCTAAAAGCGTCTGTACTTTAAATTCTGTATTCTCCAAAACCCTGGAAGAGGCAGGTTTTCTGGAGTTTGGCTGGGCTAGTAAAAAGGCTCTTGGTGGAGGCACTGGAAGTGGAAGGGGAGGAGGAGGAGGAGGAGAGGGTAGAAGAGTTGGGGCAGCAGAGGTAAATGGGAAGGCTGATGGTAAAGAGTGAACCAGACCATTATTGGACTGGAGAGAGGATGGGTGAGGACTTGGCAACGGAGGACAGGGAGAAATGGTCCCTGAATGATAAGAACAAGGAGAAGGCAATGAAGGGGGGGCTACTGAGCAAAAAGGAGAAGAAGAAAGAGGTGCAGCACATGGTGAAGGAGGGAGGTTTGCTCCACATCTACTTTGGTAAGATGCATTTGTATTATGCATCCCAGGTGGTGCAGGAAGCTCCATCTTAGCTTGAGGGGTAGAGAAGTTGTCCAAAAATTCCATAGGTACCAGAGAACTGATGAATCCAGCCCACTGGACTGGCTTGGTCAAGCTATAGCCCAGGTGGGCATAAAAATGTTGTTTGTCATGTGTGGTGAGATACAGATGCCGGTAGCCATGGGCTCTGGCAAAGTTCTCAACAGCTTCCATCAGCTTCCTGCCATAACCCTTTCCACGGAGGGCCTTGGCCACCACCACAGTCTCCACAAATAAACTGTTACATTGGCCAATCACACGGGATAACCTGGCATGTCCCAGAAGTTGGCACTGGGTATTGGACGTCTTCCCTTCTGCAGTTTCCTCCGTTAGCCTCAGAGTTTTGATCAGCACCAGGCACATGGGAAAGTTGTCACTAGATTTTTGCAGGGAGTGGATACGGGAAGTCCGGCTCCGTTTCCACTCTTCGTTGATGAGGTCAGCACAGGCCTCCAGAAGATCAGGCCTCTTGTGAAGGGGGACTGCTGTGAGCATCTCTGAAACGGAACCCATTCTTCTCACCGTGATGAAACTTCACAAGCGAGAGAGCTTGGTGCACTCCTGAAAGCACAAATACAATGAAATGTGCTTGCAATGCATACTTACTTCCCAGAGAGTTAATCATCTCAGTGACATTACAGGGAAACTTCAGTAGTTCCTTGCTTTGTTTTGCCTAGGTTAAGCCCAAGTTAGAGTCATCTGAAATATGCCCAAACAGCAACAAAAGGACCTAATGCAGAAATCCATTTAATAGCCACATACTGTACATTGAAATAAACATTATTTTCACCACCACCATTCTATTATCCCAGCAACGTCTCCAACCTGCTCCGGTAGTTTCAAGAGAGGTTGGAGTACAGCTTCCATTCATGGGCTAAAAATGATAGGCATTCAAGTAGAAAACAGACAAATTCCTACAAGCTGCTACTTTGAAACTTTCTTTTCATTTTCTTTACTGTCCAAATATAAATTTACCATATGTTAACCAATAAGCAGAATGTCTGTATGGAATACCACCCCGAATAAGCTACACAAATGCAATAGATATAGTTGGATGAGATTAAGAGAAAACAGTCTGGTAACTCATACTCTCCCCATTGGAAATAATATATAAATTTTATTGTTCTTAAACCTTTAACAAAAAGAGGAACTGATTGTAGGTTTCTTCTTTACCCCACAACCATTATTTTTCAAAAATATATTACTCTCTGTAAAACCTTTGCTGAAATACCTGGATCACCTACTTATAGGCTACAAAAGACAATATGTAAAAAAGCAATCTACTTGAAAGGAACATCCAAGTCCAAGTTGCTCTTTTATCTTCTCTCAACAATCTAAGTGACTCTAGTTAAATTTTATAAAGGAAGAACTCTTGCATTTAGGATGCTGTAATATGACATCACTGACGGGCAATGTCATAATGACTTCACATCTCTGGTCCTCACCAGGCGATAACAGCTAAATATGGCTCTTATAATAGCAATAGCAGTAAGACTTATGTACTGCTTCACAGTGCTTTACAGCCCTCTCTCAGCGGTTTAGAGTAGCATATTGCCTCTAATAATTTGGGTCCTCATTTTACCCACCTCGGAAGGATGGAAGGCTGAGCCAACCTAGAGCCTGGTAAGATTCGAACTGCCAAATCACAGGCAGTCAGCAGAAGTACCTGATGTACAGCAGTCTAACCACTGCACCAACACAGCTCGTTTTTTCATGATGCCTCTCATTTCTGCCTGCCTTAACTGTAAGGCTCAAGCACTGAGATGAGACAATGAAATCCAATCGAGTTCAATCCTTTATTTGCTTGCACCTAATGGACAGAAACTTACCAGACTACCACATAAACTTCTCTCCTATTAAATATATCCTGAGAGATTCTAGGGTGAATTTAGTCTAGCTCAGGAGTAAGCAGTCTCTTAATCCAGGCTTCTTTGGGAAGGCTCTAAAATAATTAACAAAATACTCCCCTTCTGATGCTGTGAGTGCAGATTCCATCACAATAGCCTAATCATGTCTAGGTAACAAGGGCAGGCAGAGTTGCTTGCAGCTCTCATGTGGTCACAATAGCGTGGAATTAGTGGCAGTCTCCTACTATTGTTTGGCAAGAACATGTAGTGTTAGCATACTAGAACAATCTTACGTGATCATTTCAGCTCTGGAAGGAACAGCTCAAGCAAATTGTGGGACTGTTTGAATGTTTCTCCAGAGCACAACGCAATACTTCCTCCAATGTCTCCCAAAAGCCATGGATGTGGCAAATTGCAAGAAGGCAGGATGTTGAAACATTCCCATAACCAGTCACAGATGAAGTACTGATGTTTCCAGTTAGACCACAGAGTGAGTTGCACATACGTGAATCAAACATGAATATGGAGCAGGACACAATTTTTTTTGAAGGGAGGTATTTTTGGCTTGAGGATTTGAAAAGAGAGCCTGACTCTGTACACTTGGTCCATTTGCAGAGGTACGGGGGGAGGGTTCCCCATTATATATCACTAACAAAGAATAAGGGAGCTTATTTAAAAGAACTCAATCCATCTAACCCATTTATTTTATTTACAACATTTATATAGCTCTCCATCTCTCAAGAACTCTGGGCAACTCCCAATTAAAAATCAAGACACATACAATTGTTTTCAAAATGTTAACATTCAATCAAAACATAAAGTATTAAAATAACAATGCAGTTGTTAATAACATGACACACCTCTGTGCTCATGTGCCATCATCTAATCTCCCAATTTTGGGGAGAAATGCTAGGTCTTTAAAGCCTTACAGAACGCTAAAAGGGTACAGGCCTGCCAAACCTCAGGGGGCAAAGTGTTCCACAGGGCAGGGGCTGCCATGGAAAAGGAACATTTCCTAGCTCTCATCAGATGACAATTTTTATGAGAAGACATGAAGAATATTATGCCCATTCTATCTCACCTGGTTAGGACAAGTAGGTGTTCTTAGGGAAAGGTGGTCCTGCATCTCTGTCCCTGTGCTATAAATGTTTAAAGGTGATGACCAGCACCTTGAATTGCACCAGAAAGAAACTGGAAGCCAGTGCAGCTGGTATTACACAGGCCTACATAGAGATCTCCTTACTGTGTACGGTGCTGCATTCTAGACCAAGTTTCTGGCTGTTATTCAAGGGCAGCACCATGTGGAGTGCACTGCAGTATTCCAAATGGGAAGTGACCAAGGCATAAATGACCATAAGCAAGGCCTCCTGGACCAGGGAAGGATACAATTGGTCCACCAGACAAATCTAGGAAAAGTCCCCCCTTACCACAACTACCACCTGCTCCTTCAGCAGGAGCTGTGAATCCAGGAGGACCTCAGAATCGTGCTCCAGTTCAGTGCAGAAAAGTATCACCCCGTCCAAAAGGAAAGACGAAGAATCATCTGGTCCTGGGGGATCAAAAACCCACAGACACTCCACTTGCCAGGATTGATTCAAGGTCAGTCCCTCCCCATCCAGATCCTGATAGCACTTACCACTTAGGCTTATATACTGACTGCTTCACAGTGCTTTACAGGTCTCTCTAAGCAGTTTACAGAATCAGCATGTTGTCCCCAACAACCTGGGTTCCCATTTTACCAACCTCAGAAGGATGGAGGACTGAGCCAACCTTGAGCCAGTGAGACCCAAACTGCCACACTGCTGGCAGCCAGTGATCAGCAGAAGTAGCCTCCAGACACTCAGCCAGCACTGCCACTCCACCTGAGATGCCACCTAGCCCACATAAGATGCTCCCCGGGGGGTGGGGGGTGTTGTTGTTTCTCCATCTTGCCTAGTCAAGAATGGCCAGAAGGGATATCAACCACTCATGTACTTCCAGGCAGAATACTACTTTTGTTCTCTTTCCTATATGCTCATGTGCTAAGCAGGCATCAATACCAAGCAGAACCCTAATTAAGGAACTCCCAAGGAGAAAACCACACACCCCACCAACACTGACAGACAAGCGACTGAATATAAACAGGGAGCAAGCTCTACATTCAGTAGCAACAGTGATGTCACCTAGTTGAGTTATAAAATGTCTGGAAGCAAACAAGATCAGAGAATATGAAGAACTCCAAAGTTTTATAATACCTCCTTAAAGATGGGTAAAATCTTAAGGCTGACCCAACAACGTGCTATTTGTCTCTCCAACAGAAACAAAGGTTGATACAAAATATAGAATTATTTTGCATGCTGATGTTTATGTTTGATATGCATGATTCATGTTCTTTCCATAATACAATGCAATTTGTAAGCCACTTTGGCCATAGAATTTTGTGAGACAATTGCCTACTGTAAGTTAGTTAACTGTACCTCATTTTCATAGCTACACAGTATCTTAGTACTCTTAAAACCAGATATGCCACTGTGCCCATGGGCGTGACTTTTCACATTAATGTATAAATGGAAGTGGTCATGCTGCAAAGCAAAGCATCAATATCACTTTAATGTCCACATTCTAGCCCCAAATGGCCCATGTGCCTGCTGAGGGTACAGTTCAGGCTTTTATTTGAAAATATCTACACCTGATCTGAAATGAGAAAAGTAGAGGTGGTAGGAAGCAAGTAACAGATAGCTTTTTAATAAAATTGCTAACTGACGGTGTCTCTATGCCAGACCAAACAGGTATGAACCTCTATATCAAAATACTACCCAGATATGTCAAAAACTTATTTTTTAAAGCATCTTCAGCAGTAACAATATATGATGTTATTATGGGAAGAAATTGAGAATTTGCCAGTTCCCTCACCAATTGATTTACAATAAAGTATCTTGCAAATGACTTTTGAAGAATGTTCATTACCCAAAAACAGGCACAAAAATACAAAGTCCATTATTCTATTGAAATTGTACAATGTTATTATAATTGTGCAATGTGTTGTGTTGTGCAATGTGTTGTGTTTAGGAATATGTAACTTGCCTTATATTACATGTTTAAAAAAATCTGCCTTAGCAAAAAATATTAGAAACAAAATAATTATAATCCTAAGGATAATGGCAGAACCACAACTGTTTCTGAAAATTATCCTAATCCGGATTAGAACATTGAGCAGAAAGCATAATCCCAGATAAACTTATTGTCCTTTTCACTACATTGAATTCTAACTACCACATCAGTTCTAATCTACAGTAAATCAGGTTTCCTTCCTTGCTTAAATCCAGACTCTTTTGCATACCGCATGAGACTGATTTTTATCAGAATTCTGGAGCTAGATTAGAAAAATACAGGTGACACTATGATAATGGTATTGAGAGAAGAGGAAAAGAGAGTAGTATTGGGATAGGAGAAAATATCAGGCATGGCAATGGCTTTCTTTTTACTTCTTCCAGTGATCACCATCTGTAACTTGTTCTCTTCTTCCTAATTTCAACTTGGTGTCAGTTGCTTTGCTTTAAAATGGCAATAAAGCATTCAATCATGGAAAACAACTTTGAAAGTTCCAGTCAATCATATTTCTCTTCTTCGGTTCCCTGACTGGGTGAAACTTCTCATCCTCTCTATTTTAACATTACTTAGGGAAAGGTACTTCTTCCTTCGTTATAACTCTCAAAAAAATAAATCCAACTGATATGTGACCCTTATAGATCCTGTTCCTTTACAATATAGGCATCAACAGCATTTAGCTCACAGCCCTCCTTTCCGAGACTTAAACTGCCTATTCCTCTACAACATCTGATTAAGGAAGCCAAGAATACCCTTGTCCAAGTATTATTGCATAAGGGCAAATGGGAAAAAAGCACCAAATACCTTCAATGAATGGGAGTTGCCTCAAGTAGCACCACCTTTCTCCTTAGAAATTTCTGCTTGGCAATTAACACCTAGTCGAAACAGTTTAGTTGCTTTCACAAGAGCACAGCAGGAACTAAACATGCTCTTCTTATCCATTACTTCTTTTAAAGAAAGAAGAGGCTGCTAATTTGAATACTGGTAAAGGGGGAAGTATCTGAAATGTAAATTAAGTGTTGAACTGCCCAACCCTTACAATCAAAGACTGGCACCTTTCCTCAACTCAATGAAAAACAGCCAGCAAATTCTAAGGGGTTCTCAAATGAATCCTTTAAAACTATCCTTGCTGGCAAGTCCAAATATAGGCAAAAGCATTCTGACAATCTGTTCTTTAATAAATGACCATCCAGTATACATTAGCAAGCAACATCCGGTCCTATTATAAGGACAACAATCAGGGTTACCTAGGGTGGAACATCTGACAAAATAGGATAGGTTGAACAGGCAAACTAGACTGACAGCTTTCCATGCCCTAATTCCTCCCCAAAATTTCTGCATTCAGTCAGACTACATCATTAAAGTGTAGACACAAACAATGCTGACTGTACAATGGGTCTTTAGCTTAATTTATAGTGCCTTGACCAGTGTGGCATTGAGGCATGCTCTCAGTTCCAGATATTTGTTGACCAACTGAATGAACATGCAAGAGAGACACAAATAACTTTTCTGTCAGAAGTCAGTTTCAATGCTTACCTTTCAAAGCCATCAGTATCATCCCATATCTCTTACCCGTTTCTAACAATCTTGAAAGAACACTGGGTTGTGATTATCTTAAATTAAAACTCACACATCAATTTAAGATCTTGTAAGTTCAGAGAGTCATCACATTCAGACACTCCATTCAGACACTTAGAAGAAACAATAAAATCATCCATGTATACAAACGCATACCGTTTTTTCCTTCATTTTTTCCCTTTTCTTTAATGTGTTCATGTTCCTCTCTCTCTCTCATACAGAGAGAGAGAGAGAACTACACTACCTCTCCAACATTAAGAAACTATCAACTTTCCCCCATAAGAATTATATCCACTGGTATTAGCAGAAGAACACATAGTCGAGGTGGTGTGCCAGGTAGTCAACAACATCTATCCAAGGGGTACCTGGTTGCTTTCGCCATTATGCTGAGCTGGGTCCTGGACTTCAGGCTGAAACTTATCGGCACTCTTTTTATAATAACTACTGAAAAAGTAAGGAAAGAGAAGATTCCTTGAGGGAACCGTAAGCCATCATGGCCCAGAAACAAATATTCAGGAATGTCCATTATCCAGAATGGAGGATCTACCCACTAAATGAAACTTAGAAGAAACAGTAAAAAGGTCCTTCAAGTCTGGCTCATGGTGTTTTTGTGAACACATCCATATGGTTTTCAAAGCACTGCTATTGTTGCCATAAACATCTTTGGGAATTTTTCTTCACCTTCCCAACTTAGTCTACAACCTTATATTTCATGATGGTTCCATTCAAATATTTAACTTTTTGAGCTTAAACGAGCACCTAGATAATCGTAGCACCTCTGAATTAAACAGAACAGAAAGTCCTCGACTTACGACAATTGAGCACAAATTGGGAGAAATTTGCTAAGTGAGTTTTGCCCCATTTTACAACTTTATTTGCCACAGTTAAGTCAATCGCTGTGGTTGTTAAATTGGTAACGTGGTGGTTAAGTGAATCTGGCTTCCCCACTGACTTTGCTTGTCAGAAAGTTGCAAAAGGTGATCATATGACCTCAGGACACTGTGAGGATCGTAAGTATGAAACAGATACCAAGCATCTGAATTTTGATGATCCCATGATCTTGGGGATGCTACAAAGGGTGTAACTGTGGAAAACTGCCACAAGTCACTTTTTTTCAGTGCAATTGTAACTTCAAACTGTTATTAAATGAACTGTTGTAAGTCAAGGACTACCTGTATTTTGCTAGAACAGAGATATTTTTAAAAAAGATTTAGTAGATACTGCCATGAAGCTATTCCTATAACAATAAAATAGATATTTATATCAGAGCACAAATTTTTGGAGGGATCACCACCCATGCTTTCTCCAAATGTCTATACTTTGTAGGGGACATGGAAGAAAAGTACCCTGTGTTGCCACCAACAAGCATTCCCCAATGAGGAATCACAAACTCATGGAAACCAGAGATAAGACAGGACAGAGTACAGAGGATATGTTCAAGCAAAGATGATGGGGGTTTTCCTGTGTACACGGCACATTTTTCCTGCTCTGAAACTAAAAATATTACTTAGGCTTGGTTTTTTTCCAATCTGATTCCCTGAATGTGCAATCATATTCATGTTGAAGACACAGAAAATATTCAGATTACAAAACTCTAATTCTTCTCGAACCATGTCATCTTATTGTTAGAAGGAAAATATAGAGACTGAAGGAAAGTTGTAAAGTTCACTGAAAACAAAGGCAGTTACAGCAAATTTGTATACACCCCTACTGATAAGTAAGCGCCACCCAGAGGGACTTCCAAGTATGTATTTTATATAATAAAATGTACATATTGAAAATACACAGATTTGATTAAACTATCACATATACATCACTGGATTTAAACTTTAAAATCCCTTTCTCCATTAAAATCCCTTTCTCCATTTCCAAGAGGGGCTGGCTGGTGAAATCTGCCAGAAGCATAAAGTACGCTTACTCATTTATGTCAGTCTTCCCCAACCTATTGAATCCCAGACCTATTACACATCTGGATACAGATGTTGAATTGTTGAAATTAAACCAGGTTGTGGACTGTTAAGTCACGAGAGTTATTTAATTTGAGAAAGGGTTTCAGAATTGCTCCCCCCCCCTCCATAAAGGCACTTCTAATTGTTACTGGAACCTATAATAAAAATAAATAAAACTAATATTCAGGTTATTTTCTTACTCTGGCCTGCTTCAAAGGGCCAACAGTACAGTAACACAGTGAGCTCTATTCCCCTCATATATGTGGATGCAAGCAATTATTTTTCAATTCCATGAGGAAAACCACCCCTGAAGCACCCTCATCTTCTCGTCCAGGGGCGCTGCCTCTACTATCCGGGGATACTCGGAGAAAGTGTCCTGCGCCACCCATCCAAATTCGGGGCTTTCTTCCAATAAATCGCCCCCTCGCTTTTGCCAGCAGACTCACCCAGGCCTCTTCGGCATTTCCCCCAGAAGCCCTTAAAAAAAAAAAAGGCAGCCACGAAATTTCCCATGAAACGACGCGAGGTGTCAGCAAAGAACCAGCCACTGGGCTGCAAAATGGCCCCCTCTCCGCGCCATACGAGGCGAGAGGGGGGGGGGGGGAAATGGGGGGAGCCCCCCGCCATTCGTGGTGCGTTTCTTTTGGAAGGAGTTTGACTTCTCGGAGGTTTCACCCCCTCCCGTTCCCCTCCCCCCCCCCCCCCTTCCCTTGGGTGCAAAAGGTAAAGAGGAGCTTTTGAGAGTCCCCCTCTTTGCCTTTTTGTCCTTAAGCGCCGAAACCCACCACTCAACCCGAGCGCTTCCTTCCCCCCACCCCCCGCTTCAGAGGTTCATGCCCTTTCATGGGCACAGGCCACCCAACTCCTCTTCTGGAGCAGGAGAAAGAAGAAGAATCAAGAAGCCGTCAGCCAAACCTATTAGCACCCAACTCACCCACCCCCCGCCCAACCCCTCGATTCCTGCTCTCTCTCTCTCTTTCTCTCTCTCCAAAATGTGCAGATATCCCAACGCTCGAGGCTTTCCCGATCTCCCGTCCGGCAGATGAGAGAGGATCCCCGTTTGAACCGCCCGGCCCCCTTGCCAGGCCCTCATCCCGGCCCAAACCAACACGAACGACGAACGCGGGTTGGATCATCAATACTAACATCGCGCGGGAACTGCCGTGCGGACGCTCTGCCTTTTTCAACCACCTGAGCTCGCCCACGGCCCAGCACGCCGTAAAAGCGGCGAGGGCAGAAAAGTTCCGCTCCCTTCTTTTCCCCCCCCCCCCCCCCCCGCCCCCACCACCGTCCCCAAAGCTACACTGCCCCCTCGCGGCTTGGAGGCTTCCTTCTCTGGAGATTGCCGTTGGCCTTTCTCAGAGAGCTGGTTTCTGTTTGCGGGTTCTCCTTTCGAAGTTCCGTTGCATCAAATGAAAGAAAACGGAGCCGTTAATTCATCTTGGGAAGGAAAGGGACGCGGGGGTGGGGGGTGGGGGTGGGGGAAGGGAAACGCCTGGGCAGAAGCGGAGGGCCTGCAAAGGAAGCGTGATTTGTTGCGTTACCGGGAGCAGAATCGAGAACGTGGGGCTAGAAAGCGAAAGACAGGTGCGGAGAGACGGTTGTGTGTCCGTGCGCGTGAAGTGTTGAAGAGAGAGAGAGAGAGAGAATCTCCGTCGAGACGTTGTGTGTAAGGAGTGGAGTAAATCGAGGGAGAAAAAAAAGAAACGGATGAAGAGACAAAGTCTCTGTGTTACCTTTGCCTAGGCTCAAAAAATAGAAAACAAAAGCTACATGTTTTTAAATAAAAAAAAAAAAACTGTGAGAAAGGTGGTTATCTATTTTTACTTGGAAAAACTGGTTAGATTCAGGTTAGTACAGCTGGGCTGAAATTATACGAACCCAGCTTTAAAAAGTTAGGCGTTATTTTGTTATTAATATGAAAAAGGATCATTTTTTCTTAGACTAAAATATTCAGACCACCTCTCTTTCCACATTTTTTCACAATTAAACTTCAGTAAGCCTACTCCATTTATAACAAGGTGTTTTTCGGATGTTTTTGAATTATACTGTAATCTTCAATTCGTTGCCAGCAGCTTTGTTGCTTGGAGCTATTAACGATAAAGATTCAAAAATGACTTGGCAAGGAATGCTTTAAGGCTGTTTGTCAACCTTGACAACTTTAAGGTGTGGATAGCAACTCCCGGAACATGATAGAACATGATAGCCGGGGAAATCACAAGCTCATATGACATCTCAAGGTATGGTTTTAAAAAAAAAGTCAACATGGCAGCCCCTGTGCAATAGCTTTGCCAGAGGTTTTTTTTCCATGTGTATTATGTGTGTACAATGAATGCAGAGCTCCAAACGTAGTTGTGGTCATCTTGACTTTTTTGTCTATACAAGATGCATCTGCCAAATGTCTCATGGCCAGCAATTTTGTTTATATTATATATAATATATATATGTATAAAACACACACACATATATATTACACACACATATGTGTATATATATGTGTGTGTGTAATATATATGTGTGTGTGTATACATGTGTGTGTGTGTGTGTATATTTCAAGTGAGAAGCCATAGAGATTGAAAAAAGACCTGACAGCATGAATAGAAGAGATGATTCCA
>BLBF01000003.1:58752423-58773875 GCA_015471245.1 Laticauda colubrina | reverse complement strand
ATATATAATCACATACTCATGCATACAGTATTCAGCTTTATTTGGGTATTTTCCCACGTCATTATAGTTGTGCTTTTAAAGTTGTAGCAACTTTTTGGCAGAATCTCACCTGCCATTATCAGGCTTGTGTTGTGTTTGTATATGTGTGTGTGTGTATATATCTATATATCTCTATGCTGTTCAGCTTCCTTCGGGTATTATCCCACATCATTGTAGTTGTGCTTTTAAAGTTGTAGCAACGTTTAGCAATGAAGCCTGATGATGGCAGGCAAACTCTGCCCAGTCTGGAGTTTGATCCTGATGGGTTTCAAGGTTGACTCAATCTTCCATCCTTCCAAGGTCAGTAAAATGAGGACCCAGATTCTTGTGGGCAATACGTTGTAAACCACCCAGAGTGCTGTGGAAAGGTATATAAGTCTAAGAGTTATTGGTATATACCAGTCTTCTGCAACTCTGTTTCAAGGAGTCTCATGACCAGAGAGCTCCTACAGCAATTGTCACATGCCTGTGCCATGAACCCAGCAGGCCAAACCAGCTGGACATGACTCACTTGAATATTCTCTCGCACTCCAAACAAGGAAGGCAGGAGTATCGGGCCCAGGGGCCAGCCTGCTTCTGTGCTGCTAAGAGAATTGACAAACATCTTCTTTGCCTCTTGTCCCATTGAGGTGGAAGAAAATGGAATTTTCAAGGGTTAATTTTTCTAGAAAGGAGGACTTTATCTCCCCCCCCCCCCTTAAATAACCATCTCTCCCAGTTACCAGGATATTTGGCAAGTGTGGGTTTATAAACACATTTGGGATAGAACACTGATATTATCTAGAGTACTGAATATCATGTAGTTCAATATGTAAAGTATGTGTAGGTGGCTCCTACTTGGTAATAGTGATGTTAAATTTTGATTCAGCACAACGTATACATAACACTTCAATTATTTAATTATCCTTTAATTATAAATTTAATAATTTAATAAAATAGTAATCATGTGTCCAATAACTAATTGCTACATCAACTCAGTTCCACAGTAAAATTCCAGTATTGTCGGTATTGCTTTAGTTCCTTCTTCTCAAAGTCAGTGTCTAAGCTGTAGCAGAATAATGTAACGCACAAAACATTGAGATAGGGTATCTGCTGTAACTGGGGGTAGCCTCAGCAGCTATACATGCATGCACTTCAATTGCAGAAATCTGGTAACAGGTTAGGCCTTTTACTTGAATCACAAAGTCTGCATAAAAATAGTCATTGAACAACCTAGAAAAGCACCAGGTGCAACAACGGCATGCAGAAGTATTTGCACTTATTTTAAAGGCAATTGATGGGCGACAGTGCTGTCTTCCTTCAAAATGCTCATCCTACAACTGTAAGAATAAATTGTGAGTCTCCCAACAGAAATGAAGTGTGTCTTTTCTCCCAAGCATGCATCGACATGTCATCACAAAAATGTCACCAAACTGATGTTACCTCTTCAGATGGAAATGATGGCAAATATATTCATAAGAAAAGCACAGTACAGTATTCCTATTATGATAAAGAGAAAAAGCATGCCAGCTTTTTTTATGCTGCAAGGCAAAACTGTATTACAAGCAAAGAGACTGAAAAAAACCTTTTCTTGGAGGATTTTTGCTTGCACTCAACAGGAGAGGGGAAAAAATTGTTTGCCAATGCCTCTGAGTATCATTGCAAAAAGATGAAGCCCAATTTTCAGCCACTTCTGCCTTTCATATGTGATGGGATTGCAGCTTCCAGAATTCTGAACCAGTTTGGCTGGCTGTAATGTAGCCTGTAGTCTCTCAAGTATTAAATTAATCAGATATTGATCAGATATTAATTTTATGCAGACTAATTCTGCAGGTTGAGGTTTTCTTGTTGACATGTATTATATATCATGAAACTGAGGACTGAATGCCTCATTGTGGATTGTCTTCTTCTCACAATGTAGTCCTTTCCAACCATCGTAGCAGTGACATGTGAATTCTTGGGCCATCTTGATTTGATCGTTCACTGACATCTGGCCAATCAGAATAAAACCAGGGGTGACATTATGCTTCTTAATAGTGAAACTGGCAGAACTGAGATGCAGGAAGGCTTCTGGGTGATTCTCCTGCCGCACACAGCGGCCATTCTTTGAACAGAGTATTTTACTACAAAGCTTAGTACTACTGGTCACATTCATAATGTATGGGCCAAGAAGCGTGTCCACATACTCCTTCACTTCAAGACAGGCTTCCTGTAAGGCACAAAAAAAGAAGGCCCAGAAAAAATGAGTTTAAAAAAATTGTCTGCAATGATCATATTCTTCATAGAACACATTTCCCACAAGCATTCCATCCGTGATTGACCATTTTCCCTTAACTTGATGTCATGGTCACCACAGAAACATCTATATAAAAGGCAGAGCAAGGACAGTGGCGGCAGAGTTAAATGTGTCATTAGCTCAGAGCCCTTACATTGTCATAAACAATTTAAGTCCAGCCCCTCTTGAATTCTGTTGACCCTTATCTGGCACCAATTTAACACTGAACTTGATTGGATTTTTGTGTATACATTTGAATAAACTTTCTGTACTGCAATTTAAGGTACGGTGCTGATCCTTTGTGTCTGACATTCTAGTCATCATCTGTGTGGTTGACATGATATAAAAGGACAAATATTACCCATGGTTTGTTTATTTAATTTATATTGGCATTATCTCATAGGATAATCCTAGATGCTGATAACAATCCATTAAAAGTACGCTAAAAATACAAGTACCCTTTCTCCCAAGCACTAAACTTAGAAACGTAATGAAATAACTGGACTTTTTCCAAGGAATTTTTATATAATTATGATGATCTTGAGGCTGTTGTATTAACTCTGGATTCAATTTAAAATGCTATTAGGTTTCAAAAAAAACTAAGAAAGACACATTGAGATTCTTAAGCAGTTTCCTTCATTGTTCTTCACCTATAGACAGAAATTTTGCCAAACTAAAAAGGACTACATGCACCATTTAACACAGAAGTGTCAAACTGGATTCCTTTGAGGGGCGGATCAGCACCGTAGTTCTCCTCTGTGGGCCGGCCGGGGTGGGGTGGGGAGATAGGATGGATGCCTCCTGCAGCATTTTGCTGGCCAAAATGGAGCATCAGGTCCTTTGCTATTTCCAGGCTGGTCCCACGGGCCAGATTTAAGCATGCAGCCTGCCGCCTTGAGTTGACACCCCTGATTTAACATATTCTCAGAAGTTCTGGGAGGAGTTGCCTTAACTCTCTTTCCACACAAAATATCTCAGTTGTCTTTTGCTCCTCTGAAATACACTCCCTCCTGGGAATCCAGACTACATTCCACCACAAATGTTGTGACTTGTCTTAATTTAATTCGTATACATGAATAGCAAACATGGTTATTATGGAATTAAGCTATGCCAACCTGATATAGTAAATGGTACATCAGTTGAAGCCAGGAGAAATACTCCCTGGTCACAGTTGCACTTGTCACTCAAGTAGGAGCTGTATGGATCCAAATTATGCACCAGTACATTCAGAGACAGGACAACCTCATTAGAAGCAATTACAGGGGTCAGTATGATCAGACAGACCTGATGTTTACAGGCATAGAATAATTCCACTTGGCTAGACTTTAATCTCAGCTTCTTTCTGCCCATCCAAATGCTAACAGCCTGTAGTTTATAAGCTTCTCCAATACAGCCTGACATGATATGTACAGCTGGGTGTCATTTTATCCTGCTCAAGTAACCACAAATCAGAATGACACCTTAGTTGATCTTATCAAATGCTGCAGAGAAGTCCAGCAGAAACAGAGATACATATTTATTCATCAAAGTCCTGACAAAGATAATCTAGAGGACCACCTTTTTTTATCCCGTAACTGAATATATTATACAACTGTAATGTATGGATTGAAAAAAAAAGTTGGAAAGGCCTTTGCTCAAATAATATATCTTACTATAATCTGAATCTTTGAAGTTCTCCTACCTAGCATCACATGGCCCTCTGACCATCTCTGACTTCTTTGCCACACTCACCCGAGATTTACTGAAATTTGTGCTACCCCACAAGATAACTCCGGCAGCACCCTGAGAAGCACTCTCACCAATGGTGTGGACCAGGTCTTCCTGCAAAACAAGGATATTAAGGGGTAATTTCAAACACATCTTGTTTAGGAGCTGGAATTTAGCACTCCTTCTTTGGCCACAATAAGACACTATATAAAAGGACTGTATTGGCTCTACACTAACGGGACAATTTCTCCGTTATTGATGGAAAATCAAATATTATGGCACTTAGGCTTCCAGTCTACTTCCTCCAACCAAAGGGATGGGAGGAAAGAGAAAAATCTTCTATAAAAATTTTGTTACCCCAAAACAAAAACAAAAATGCAATAAAAAGCCCCAGATTTTCAACACGTCATTATTTTTGATCCTGTCTCATCCAAACATGAAATGCTGTTAAATACAAAACCAAGCATAAAACTGAACTGCAAAAAGATGTTAATTTTTACATTGATATGTTGAAAGTATTTATCAGGGTAAGGGGTTAATGGGAAAAGGCTTGCTCTGTCTATTGTTGAGTAAAAATTATAGCAACAGATATTTAATTGTGATGCCATATTGAGTTCAAAAACTTTAAGGATATTGATAAGAATATTTTATTAAAGTCTATGATTCTTATTTCCATGCAATATTTTCCAGCGAATTCCCACTGGACAAGGCTTATCAAATCCCGCACTGGGCCAGACACAAAAAGTGCTTACCTGTGTGAGGAAGTTATGAGTAAACTCATATACAATAGCAGTATAAGGTAAGACAGGGATGTCATTCTGCGTCCACTTCAAAACCCTGAAGGACTCCTGGATTCGATGACGAGCAAATTCAAGAGTTTTGTGAGTCAGTCTAAGAATCTGGGGGAGGTAAATGCTGGGATAGAGAGCCCGGCTTTGGTTCCAGAGCCAGTACAATTTGTTGTTCCTCTGTTTCTCAATCTCTGGGCATTCTCCAGTATAATTGGCATATTTGAATTGATAGTTATAGCAATTGGGGAAACCATAAAAGCCCCAGAAGCCCTTCGGTCTCAGGGTTTCACTACGGGCCAATGTCTGCCCCATAAATGCCCAAGCAGATTGCTGAAATTCTAACTGGGCCACTTTGATCACTTTGTCAGCAGGCCAATCAGGATGCCGCTCCTTAACGAACTTTATGGATTTATATTGATAGATTTTCATAGAACCCCAGTTCCGAATCCATAAGGGACGCCAGCGTTCCCAGTCCACAACTGCCAGACCTCTGAAGCCAACATGCAAAATGGTATTATTAATGTCTTGTTCAATCTTCTGGAGATGAGCTTTTAGACTAGCATTTTGAGGCAGACCACCATAGATGGCAACTCCATCCTTAGTGTAATATGGATAGTATCCAAATTTATTACTATAGAAGAGAGTAATGTCTTTCCCTATAAACGAGTCATTCGGATTGACGATTAGATCAAAAATTCTCAAGTCAAGGGATATTTTATATTTTTCTTGGCATATTTGTGTTGGTGCATTCCAGACTGAGATGAATGGGTGGCCCAATATTGTTGGGGATCCTTCAGTGATGTTATGGTTCCAAACCATTAGAAATACATTTAATAAGCAGAACCACAAAGTCAAGTATTCCATGCGCACCTCCATTTTGCAACCTATTTTCCAGTTAAATGCTCAAGTCTTTTTTGCTTTTCAATGCCAGAGGCTTCTGGTAGAGTTGTGAAAAAAAAAATGATTGTAGTTCTTCCTGGTAAATGGAGAACATAATTTCACCAATAAGAGGAGTAGATAGCTCTCAGAAGAAACAATACAGAATAAACCATGAATTCCTATCTATCCTTTTATTTTTTATCTACCCTTCAAGGTTCATCCAGAGCAAAATCAAGTGGCAAAGAAATAGAAGTCCTTCTGGGATCTTTAATGTTGCTGCGATTCAGTGTTAATTTTTAATCTTTGCTTTTCCAGTGACCTTGGTTAACAGTTCGGGTACAGGTAGTCCTTGACTTACAACCAAAATTGAGCTCAAAATTTCTGTTGTAAGACATTGAGTTTTGTCCCATTTTACGACCTTTCTTGCCACAGTTATTAAATGAATCTGGCTTCCCCATTGACTTTGCTTGAGAGGTCACAAAAGGGATCACGACTTTTCGACACAGCAACGGTCATAAATATGAGTCAGTTGCCAACATCTGAATTTTCATCAGATGACCATGGGGATGCTGCAAAGGTCATAATAGTTGTAAATTACATGTTTCAGTGCGGTTGCAACTTTGAACAGTTACTAAATGTACTGTTGTAAGTCGAGGCCTACTTGCTGCTTACTATTCCTAAAATCATAAATAGTATCCCTCTTTGCTTTTATGTTCTCTCCCAAACAAAGCTTCGTTAATGACTTTCTGGAGGCAGTCAGTTCTCATCTTGTGAAAAGTTCACCAATAGGAAAAGATCATAATAGGGAGGAGTTAGTTGACTATGCATCAAAAGCTATCTCTTATGGGGAAAACAGGAAAGAGCTAAAATAGAAGTGTAGAAGGATTAGATTATTTCAATTACTATTTTGTTACAGCATGATTTATAATTGGCTGGGAAATATTAGCATTGTGGTAGAAAATAATTGGAGGACATCAAGGTGGAGAAGATGCAGCAAATGTTCCAGGAATATATCTGGCATACTTGGCAAATCTTACAATATCTCCTTAAATATATTTCTATTTTCATACTGGGAGAGGAGACTTAGTTCAAATTATCTCCTAAGTTTGTGATCCAACTCAAATTTGAATAAATTACACCCTCTTTCATAATTCAATGTCTTAAAGCCATTTTGCTAAATCAGCAAAACCAAAGTCCAAAATATAAGATGGGATGGAATATCAAGCTGAATCCAGTTACAAGAATTGCATAAAATAGATCCCAGCTGCTGCCTTTTAATTACTCCAAATTTCCACATCTCCGTACAAACTTATACCACTAAAGATTTGCCAAACCAAAATTTTTACATAACCTTTAGCTAAGCCTGATGTTCCTAAGTGATCAATTAATCAGACCTACAATTTCTCAATTCCATATTGTTTCTAAGACTTAGTTGTCACAATTTAGTTCTGCAGTAACTTTGAAAGTGCTGTAAATTTGATTCTGCCAGCATATGTAAGTTCAAGAGGGAAGAGATATGCCCTAAGAAATGCATACTAACATAAAGATAACACTGCTATGAACAAACATAGGACATTAAGCAGTGGTTGGCATTAGGAGATACTGTAATCAATACTAGAGAAACATAGGTACTTTAGGCAAATAATAAATCTGGCTCAATTTGTAAGTGGCCAAAGGCAACACAACCACCTTGGTTTCAGATATTATCCCTATAATGCAACACCGCTTCTATCTGAAATGTAAGTAGCTATGAAAGAACAGCATTTCACATTAGTATTCTGAAAAAAAAATCAGAGCAAAGCTATTCTGAAAGACACCTAGCCATTTATTTTAATAGAATAAGAGTCAAAATTATTCTTGAAGAATAGCCAATTTTAAAAAAATCAATACTGTGATTCTTTAAACTTTGGTACAAATACGGAGAACCAGTTTGGTCTAGTGGTTAAGGCACCAAGCTAGAAACCAAAAGACTGAATTCTAGTCCCACAAGCATAAGCGCACAATCGTGTCTACCATCCCTGTCCTTTTGTCCCCAATTATTAGTTCCTATTTCTTATATTTAAATCTATGTTTATTCTTATTTTATATTGTAAGCATTTGACAAAATAAAATAAACATTTCAGTTCATTTACATTTGAGGAGCAAAGTTTTTATTCCACAGATGTTGTAGGACTAGTTTCCATAATTCAAAATGGGCAGACCAGAGTTGGAGTTCAACAGCTTCTGCTGGCAACGAACTTTCCTAATTTAATCTATTTTTTCTTCCTTTGGCACTTGCAAGCTGTTTAAAGCCATTTGCCCATGTTAATAATTTTGCAGGAGTTCCCAATTTACAGGAAACCATTGGATTATTTTCCCATGAGTCACATAATGAACTGTATTTGCATTTTATTAGAATGGAAGAACTGCTCATCAGGATATCTATGGAGGCAAGAAGGTTCTGGATGTGTTGGTTTTGAATTTCAGTCTCATTAAACATGAAATAAAATACTTTGAATCACAGCAGGAAAATTACTTAGAACCCCATGTACCTTTAATCAGAATCTTTTTTCATAAAGATACCTGTGGAAACAGAGACTATTGACTCTTTTGACCTGGATCTCTGCAGACTTATCATTGCTGCGGCCATGTTTATAACACACTGTATATTAACACCCACATTCTAAAGACCCTAAATTATGTGCAAAGTCTCATTTTTATATCTCATTTTATTTACTTTTATATATATATGTGTGTGTATATTCACACACACACACAAACACACACACACACACATATATATATATGTATATACACTGTTCAGCTTCCTTCGGGTATTATCCCACATCATTGTAGTTGTGCTTTTAAAGTTGTACCAACGTTTCGGCAGAATATCATCTGCCATCATCAGGCTTCTGTATTGAGTTCATACGAACTCAATACAGATAATACTGTATTGATAATACTGTATTGAATTGATTAATATTATCAATTTGGAAAATACCCAAAGGAAGCTGAACAGCATACATATAAGTACCCGCAAAAACTTAAAAAAATAATTGTGAATAATTACAAATAATTACTCTGAGAAGCACAGAGCCGAAGAAACAAGCCTGAAGATGAATGAAACTTCATCGAAACGTTGCCTAGATACTTCCAATTTTACGCAGGAGAAAACCCGAATAACCAAAAATCCATACATATATATACATATATACACACGCACACACACACACATATATTTTCTGAGGTTTTCGCGGGTATTTGTATGTGGATCTTTGGTTATTCGGGTTTTCTCCCACGTGAAATTGGAAGTATCTAGGCAACGTTTCGATGAAGTCTCATTCATCATCTTCAGGCTTGTTTCTTCAGCTCTGTGCTTCTCAGAGTAATGTGAGCTTGCAGCTGCTTCTTCCTTTTAACTGCTAGTGGGGGTGTGACTTGATTGGGTGGGGGTTTGGCTGTGTTCTGATTGGTAGGGGGGTTGGCTGTGTTCTGATTGGCTGGGGGTGTGTTCTGTTCAGGTGGGGGCTTGTTTATGCTCAGGTTAGTCTTAGTTGCTGGGGGATTTGAGCTGGTGAGCTGTGATCCTGTTGTTTGGCTTCTTGTTCGTGGTCATGCCACATCTTCATGGTGGGTGTCAGTTCACTTCTTGTATGGGTCAGAGGGGTTTGAAGCAGGTTGTGATGCAGCTGCGGTACGGCTTCTGGTCCGTGGTCGTGTCTCATCTTCTGTGTGGGTGTGAGTCTTTTTTCTACGTGGAAGTGTGGTGGTAGCATCTTGTGTGGCACTTGCAGGTGTAGGTCTGGTCATTCTTCATGTTAGGTACTCGTTTATTAATGAGGGCAGGTTTCCAAATGGTTGATAGGCGGGAGGTATCATCTCGTTTATTCATGCTGTGTGGGCGTTTTTCTATCTCTATGGCTTCTCTGATTATTCTGTTGTTGAAGTGTTCGCTTTTGGTGATAGTTCTGGTATTTTTAAAGTCAATCTCATGTCCTGTGGCTTTGAGGTGTTGGACCAGGGAAGAGGTCGGTTCTTCTTTTTTGATTGAGTTCTTGTGTTCTTCAATGTGTGCACTTATTCTTCTGTTAGTTTGTCTGATGTATGTGGTGGGGCAGGCAGTGCAAGGGATTTTGTATACTCCTTGGTTTTCTAACTCGATTTTGTCTTTAAGGTTTCTTAGGATGGTGGATATTTTTCTGTTTGTGCAGAATGCTGTTTTAATGTTGTGTTTTTGGAGGATCTTGCTGATTTTGTCTGTAGTGCCTTTTATATATGGGAGGAGGGCTTTGCCGTTCACTTGTTCTCTGTCTTGGATTTTGGTTGGGGTTTCTTTTTGGATTAGGTGGGTAATCTTCTTTTTTTGGAATCCATTGGCTGTTAGTTCATTCATGAGAGTGTGTAGTTCGGTTTTTAAGTGTTGTTCGTTGGCTAAGCATTTTGTTCTGGAGATGAGTGTCTTGGCTACGGAATTGATCTGTGCTGGGTGGTGGTGTGAGAGTGCATGTAGATAGCGGTTTGTATGTGTTTTCTTCTGGTAGATGGTGTGTCCTAGGGAGCCATTGGATTTTTTGTATACTAAGACATCTAGGAAGGGAAGTTGATTGTTGGCTTCTGTTTCCATGGTGAATTGTATTTTGGGGTGTAGGCTGAAGATGTGGCACGACCACGAACAAGAAGCCAAACAACAGGATCACAGCTCACCAGCTCAAATCCCCCAGCAACTAAGACTAACCTGAGCACAACCAAGCCCCCATCTGAACAGAACACACCCCCAGCCAATCAGAACACAGCCAAACCCCCAACCAATGAGAACACACCCCCACCCAATCAGAACACAGCCAAACCCCCACCCAATCAAGTCACACCCCCACTAGCACTTAAAAGAAGCAGCTGCAAGCTCATATTACTCTGAGAAGCACAAAGCCCAAGACACAAGCCTGAAGATGATGAATGAGACTTCATCTAAAGGTTGCCTAGATACTTCCAATTTCAGGTGGGAGAAAACCTGAATATATATATATATATATATATATATATATATATATATATATACACACACACACACACACATACATATATACACACATACATACATACACATATACACATACACATACACATACATACACACAGAGAATGACTAAAATACCTGGGGCTTTATACAACAAGAGCTCTCTGCCTTAACAAGGGCTACGAAAGGATTATTTGTTTAGATCTCTAGTAAGTTACTAGCGAAGTTTAGCTCCGACACGCAGTAATTACATCCTGAGCTCTCGTGTTCGGGCCCCTACAACCGTGGCTTGGGAACCCAAACATTTGTACCGTTGTAGGTGGAATAGGAGGCGGGTGGGCGCAATAAATTATCCCCTCTCGAACTGCCTCGTAGAATTCCGAAATTCTTAGTCATCGTTCGCCCCCATCTAGAATAGCCTGCCAATTTATTCGCCACTATTGCAAACCTGCCAATTGTCTTGGCTTTCCCTGCCATGGGGGGGGGGGGGGGGGGTTGTGGGGGGAGAGGGAGAGGGAGAGGGACTCCCAGGCGGAGGGAAGCAACAACTCACTTCCAGCCAGCAAATGTCCCGAGCGCAAGAGAGCCAGCCACTCACCCGCCTCTCCAGCCAAGGAACGACGCGCGACCCTCCCGCTTGCCAAACTTTTAAGGACTAACGAGGGACGTCACTTCCAACAGAAGTGGACGAGGCACGTAAACGTGCGCTAATCTGGCATCTCAAAGAAGCTGGAAAAGGTTCCAGGTTTAATCTAATCAGCTCTACACCGTGGTTCGTCGGAGAGAAGGCCCGCCAGATCGTTCATGGCGCTTCAAATCCCATGCCTGCTTAGGGAGGGGGGGGGGGTCAGTGAAGGACGCGGGAGTGGGGACGTGGATCCGGGGTCACTGCTGCTGGCGGATTCACCCTCCCTGGCCCGCTCGGCGTAGCGAATCGCTTCCCCCCCCCCACACACACACACCCCTTACCCCCAGTGCGGAATCGATCTCGGCCCAGACGGGAAGGACCCGCATTCTGCATCAAGTAAAACTTTTAAGAAAGTTTATACAGCGAAAATCCAGTGTTGGGGGGTGGGGGGGGGAAGGGGAAAAAAAAGCAAAAAAAAAAAAAAAACAACAACCCGATCCCACGTACGGGAAATCTGCACCGCCCGCTTCTCCGGAGCGTCGGGCTGGGCAAAGGAATGCCTTTACCAAGGGCGTCGGTCGGTAGAGGGCAACACAAGGCTCTCGCTCGCTCCCTCCGTTCCCCTCATCCTGAGGAAAACAGCTGGCCAAGCCCTTCGAGGGGGAGGCGGGCAGTGGGGCGATGGCGGGGAAGAAATCTCCCTCTCCTGAGGAGTCTGGTTTCTATTACGCTCCGACAGCACCACCATCCCCCGCTTTGGCGGAGAGGAGGGGGCAGCAGAGATTTTGTGTAAGGAAACAATTACGTTTCCCCGGCTTCTGGAGACAGACGGGAGTGTGTGTGTGGGGGGGGGGGGGGGTCAAGTACAGATTCAGCGGAGGCTGAATTTAACTCTTCCTTCTCTCTCTCAGAATGGAGGCAGCCTTGGGAGAGCATTTGGCGGGCTCGGGGAATGTTCCCGATTGTCCCGCCCTGTGTCTTCATGGGCCTGTTGCTTTTTAAAACTGGATCATAATCAATTAACAAGCTTTTCAGAAAGAAGTAGAAAATCTATAAAAAGGGGGAAACCCATCATTATAAACCAATGTCAAACAGAGGTCTAAATCCCTCTTAATAATTGTCTTAATCAGACAACAATTGTCTTAACATTACAGAATAGCATAAAATTTATACCTCAGAGAAGAACTCTTGACTGAATCGTTTTTGAATAATCGATAAAATTGCCTTCCTGAAAAGGGACGCACCTCTCTTGAATCCAGGCCTGATCAGAAGGGCTGGTGTAATGATTGCAATTTGCCAAAATAATAAATGGTTCCCAATGGTCTTTGGGGAAAATCGCCCTTGGTAGTTGGATTTTATAGCACTGAAAGAAACAGGGTAGGGTGAAAAAAATCAGTATTTTTCTTCAAAAACAGCAATGGAATGGAATGTGTGGACATGAGTAGATTAACATTGGCAATTAGAGAGCAAGAAGAAAAAGAATATTATAAGATATGGGCTTTATTTTATCAGTGGTTAGAAAAGTAGGAAACAAGTATGTAGTAAGATGTTGTAACTGAATATTTTTGAATAAGTATAAATATGAACAAAAATTATTAAAAAGTGAGGTTTGCTCTAAAGGATAACGTGGATTTGAAATTAAAAGTTTAATGATTGTTTAATAATGTAATATGGAAAGTTAATTAATGTAATATGAATGTAAAGCTGAGGAAAGGACCATAGATATTGTGCACAAGACATATGTACCAACCAACACACTGTATAAATGAAAGAAGGTTTTGTTGTTTGTTGTAAAAAAATAACTTTTTAATGATAAAAAAAACATAGCAACTGACAGAATTCTTGTGACAGTAATTGTGCTGTGCTTGAAATTACAAGTTGGTTAGTACAACATGCCAACCCATATAAGGTACTTTATTTGGGTTTAACTTAGCATGAAATGCTAAACATGATTGAGCTCATCTGTTGAGGGTTAGAACAATCAGTTGTTTAAAAGTAATTGTGGGGAACGTGGCTCTAGCCACCATCTTTCCTTCAAGTCCCACTTAGATTTGGCTGCATGTTTTGTTTGGGGTGGTGGTGATCCTGTGTTGTTTTTAAGAGCACATTACAAGCCAAAGCACAAGAGAAATCATAACTTGCACATCACTTTGTGAATCTGCATTGAAAAAGAGACAGATTAGCTCAGCGGTCCCCAAACTTGGCAACTTCTCCTATGCCGGCTGGAGAATTCTGGGAATTGAAGTCCACAAGTCTTAAAAGTTGCCAAGTGTGGAGACCTCTGGATTAGCTCTTCCATTTCTTGTGCAGCTGAGCTAGAAAGGAGAAAAAAAGATAGTTGAAGCAACATGAATCCAAGATTTGAAAAATGGTTTTTGTTGGCTCTATTTTTAGCAACAGAGTTAAATTTCAATAACATGGAGGAAATTCAGGACCTGAATCTCCATCCTAAAGATGGACCTTTCCGGAGAGATGATTTAAGCACAATCCAAGCCACTTCCTTTTGAAAACGAAGCTAGTTGCCTTCAGAATAAAACCAATTCTACTCCTGCTGGGGTACCTCTTGGGCCTTTAAGAAGGGTGCTTTCTAAGGTTAGATCTACTCCATAATCCATCATCATCTATCTGGCTATCCCTCCAGTTACAAAAATCATCCAGCCTAGGAATGTGGGAGTTGTAATCCAACACACCTAGAGGGCACCAGGTGGGGGAAGTTTCTCAAGTATTGCTAATAAGAAACCAAAGTTGAAAAGCAGGCAAAGTGGAACAGCTGATTCAAGCCAGCCAGCTAGCTAGCATTCACTTGGATCAACTATACTATGCACAGCTGCCCTTAATTACTACAATTACTGCTGTTACAAATGGGATTCTTTTCTGTCCAGCTCTCCAAAAGCACACCAGATTAAATTTGCAATATGCCCCTAACTGGACTGTTAGGTAGCCAAGTACAAGCTGCTCCCTTCAGTGTCATGATTCTAGTTCTAAAGATCCCAGTTTTAAAGATTCTAGCTTTCCCCCCCTCCAAAAAAGAGAGATGCCTGTGAATCTTGCCGTTTAAATCTCTTGAATGGCTTTTTCTCTGCCTTTGTGAGCTACCAAATAAGAAGAAATCAGGTTACAAGTTTTTCCTAGCCTGTATTTGCCTGTAGAAAGAAACCTACCATCTCCAGATCCAACTGCCCTATCATTATTTTTAAACACCCAGGAATAATATTTTGATCTATGTCCTACACTTTAATGAGAGAACAGAATTTGCAAAAGCTTTATTTAGATTATTTTCCTCGGGAAGAAAAAAGACTGAAAATCTAACAGAAACTGTTTGTAGTAGAGTGCCTGCTCCTGGTTATGTGCTTTTTTTTTTTTTACAGAAATGGTAACTTTGAGATGATTTCAACTCCCAGAATTCTCCAACCAGCATGCTGTCTTACACATCTTCAAGCTGACAAGTTTAAAAAATACTATTTTGATGGTAGCACAGTGATTAGAATGCAGGATTGCAGGCAAACTCTGTCCACAATCATGAGATTGATCCTGACCAGCTCAAGGTTGACTCAGCCTTCCATCTTTCTGAGGTCACTAAAATGAGGACCCAGATTGTTTAGGGGGCAATATGCTGACTCTAAACTGCTCAGAGAGAGTTGTAAAGCACTATAGAACTGTATATACGCCCTAAGTGCTGTTGCTAGTCTTAAGACTGAAGGTCTCATTTCTCTCCCAGGAGCCTTTAGGTCTTCATACCCTGGCCTTGCCTCTGCTCTGGGATAACTTCCTGGAGGTGCTTCACTTGGCATCCACCCCAACTTCTGTGTGGGTTCACTACCTGTGTTGCCTTTTCTGAGGATTAAAGGGGAAAAATACAAAAAGAAATATTCTCAGTGGCACATCCTCTTGGCCACGTGGCAGAGACAAATGATTAGTTTATTCATCTCCCTGTGGCAGATAGACCACTCTTACCAGAGATAAACAAAATCAAACTTCATTTAAACAGATAAACTATGAATGTCATTAACTTTAAAAGTTAAATTCAGATTGGAAAAGATAACTGTTCAGATCTCAATGATGCAGCTGGCAAACCTAAAAGGAAATTAAAAAGGGAAATACAGTATTCCTGGAAGATTACTGGTCTGCTTACATATGTTATATTTTCCTAGAGTTGGAAGATGTTGCAATTTAATATTAGAGACCATAAAAAGATTATAAATAAAAATGTGTATAATCATGCTCAGTCTGAAGGATGTATAAGAGCTGAATTGCACACAACTCACGACTTTATTCAGAGAAATAAAATACAATTTAGACAGCACCACAAAAAAAAATCTGGTACTAATTCCTGGCTTGCCTGGAAAACAATTTCTATCAAAGTAGCTACTTTTTTAAAAGCAAACGTTCTTCTGGTTAATTTATGCAGTCTTCCTCTAGATTTGGGAGATTTCATTTTAACCAGATGTTTCTGAAGAGATGGTAAGCCCTACTGTTGTCCAACCTCAGTTCATACCCTGCTCCCTTAAAGCAGCCCTATTTTAAAAAAAAATAGAAACAGTGGATGCTTTTCTTAGACTTCCAGCAAAGGGCTCTGAATATGATCCAGATGGCATGGGATTGGGGGAATATAGATTGAGTGACCAAGCGTTACTGGCAAGAGTCAGAATGTTGTGATAGCAGGAACAGAAAGAGCGTTGAGCTAATACTGGAGAGATTCCTTTGTTTCTCTCCCCCAAATCTACTTTGCAGGGTTGTCCTGGGGATAAATGGGAAGAAGGAAAACCTTATATACAGCGCATCAAGCAAAGCAACACATACATCCCATATATTAATTTTTAAAATGGGTGTGTGTGGTTTTTTTCACACTAAAGGCAATGGAGCATTACCTGGCCTGTTCCAAGAAATAGGCAACAAGGGGATGAGGTGTTTGAATACCTAAAAGTAGTATTCCAGCTAAACAGATTACATTAGATCATTCATTACGATTGCTTCCAATGCAGTTTTTCCCTCTCTTTTTTTGCACATTAAAAAATTGTAATTTGATGGCAGTTTTGGAAGGAGTCAGGTTTGTTTTGGGACAGTGAGGGAGGCCAAAAGAAATCCAAAGGCAGCATTATGCACCTTTCATGCCATAATTAAAGCACCCCAACTGGAGCCTATCTATCTGCTCTCCTTCTGGCCATTTTGTAATAACCTTTCTAACACATGTCAATGGGAGGAAAAGGCTTGAAGACACTCTCCCAAAAGAATGGCATCTCGCCATTTTTCTGAGTTTTCTGAATTCTCCCTATAAATGTAGGCAGGTGGGTGTAACCCACTCCTGGAACTTGGTCAAGTTTGGACAAATGAATGTTTAAGCTGAGTATCTTATTGTGTGCCCTTGCCTCTCTCATTGTTTCTTTTTGCTTGCTATTTAAGAACTAGCTACAAGATATTTCTTATTGCTCTTAAATGACCTCTCCCTTCCCAGTCCATCAAAACAGGCTCCCAGGAGAGATATGCTTTAGAAACCAAAGACTCCAAGTCCTTCCCAGCAGGGGACTGCAAGTATCAGAAGTTTACTCTTTTATTACTAGGTCAATATTTAAAGTCCCTAGATCTTAGGGTTGCTGTCAGACTGAAGATAAAAAGGGGCCCATTAGATTTACTCTTTTGTTGATTGACTGGGACTTCAAATAATCTAAATCAGTGGGTGTTTTTCTTTTTTCAAACTTGGCAAACGTAGTATGTGGGGACTTCAAATTCTGAGAGTTGAAGCTCACACATCTTAAAATTACCATGTTTGAAATACTGATATAAATTATACTGTATCTGTGGTTCATTGGATAAACCGCAATTGCTTAATCCATGCATTACCCTAAATTATGGCTTTCCAACTCACAGAGGCTCCCCTAACCATGAAGTTTGAATCTAACCTTTGGGTTATATTCTACACTTGGAATAATTATTTTCTCCCAAAGCCACTCACACTGTTTTATTCAAAAGAATACTGATCTATTTGCAGCCAGTTTATCCAAATTATAGAAGAAGCCTCCAATACACTCCCATGTAGTTCTAGTCTGGATTCCCTATTTAATCACTGATAGACTTCCATGGTTTGATTAATTCACTTTACAAACCATCATGTATCATGGCATTCAATAATGCTTACTGGAGCTGAGCTGTGAAGTCACAGATGACCACTAGGTGGAATCAAACATTAAAAAATATTAACTCTGCTGCCCTCTAGTTGTTTTATTGTTCAGTTGCTTCTGACATCTCCTGATACAGTCAGTGGACATCAGTTTCCTAGGATTGCATACCAGTGTTGGCTTCTTTGAGTTCTGGAAATTATGCAGTCCAGATTTGGTAGTTCTAACATTCAATAATGTGTACATTATTGATTATATATTATTGTTGCATCTACTACCTATCATATAGTGACTCTAATAGCAGGAGAAAAGAAGAAACACTGATTTTGTTAATATTTTTCAGTAGTGCATATATCATAAAGGTAGTCTTCAACTTACAACAGTTAATTTAGCGGCTTCGGAGTGACTTATTACCATTTTTCACAATGGTTGTTGCAGCATCCCTGTGGCCATATGATCAAACTTCAACCACTTGGCAACTGACTTATGACAGTTGCAGTGTCCTGGATTTACACAATTTTTTGTGACCTTTTGACAAGCAAAGCCAAATGGGCAAGCCCACTTCGCTTAACAACAGTGTTACTAATTTAACAGCTGCAGTGATTCACTTAACAGCTGTGGCAAGAAAATGGGGCAAAACTCACTTAACAAATGTTTCACTAAGCATCAAAAATGTTGGGCTCCATTGTGGCTGTAGGCCGAGGACTACCTGTATTATCTTCTATTTCTAAGCATGGGCAGGAATAAAACATAGATCCATTATGAAATGTAAAACTGAAAACAGCATGGAAGAAGTGATCATGTTATTTCTTAATATCTTTTATGCCATTTTTTTCCTCCCTAGATGGTTTTATAGGGGTGGGGCAGAAGGCCAATTTCTGTTCCTGGAAAATTGAATTGGCCTTGGACATAAGTGTTAGGGGTTTGTTGCAGCTTGGTGCTATGTAGCTGGATGTTTCCTAGGAATTAAGTAGTGGGTATTTCAGAAAAGTCAGGATCACACAGATTTCAGTCAGTCTCCTGAGATGACACAGCTTATACTGGTGATGTAAAAGAAAGGAAACTGTGGAAGAGAGTAGATGTGGATTTTTGCCAAGTTAGAAACACACATAAATGTTATTCGAGGCACTAGACAAATTGATAGCATTGTTCTCTGTCTGTTGCAAAAGCTCCTGATGTTGAAATAAGAGACACGGTATCCATTAGGTCACGAATGCAGGCACTAATTTCTGGGGTCATTAGGATTAACCACCCATGGCCCCTTTTTCCATGCTAGAATCACATCCCTGAGAGATTTAGACAATGGTAGGGTGGCAGATATGTGACTGTATTAACATGATAAAAGGAAATGGAAAAAGAGGAGGAATTTCAAACCTCTTCCCACCCTCCCCCCAAAAAAAATCTATTAAAGCCCCATTCTTCTTTGTGAGGCCTCTGGAAGCATGGGCTTAAAAGCAGAAAATGCAATTTCTCACCATCTTGAGGTGGGAAACTTATAAAATGAAATGTAAAGTCCTGAAAGAGGCCTATGACACCCACCCACCCAAAGCAATAAACGCTCTAGCAGATCCCTCCCAATCACATATGAGATGCTCCTCCATCCCCTTTGCCACTCTCATCTCTTGAAAAAAAGAAGTGAAGTGAGGCTCTTGGCTACAAAAAGCATGCCCACTTCTAAACCTTCCCATGATTATGAAGTCTGTAGCTGAAGAGAAGGGGGAGGGGGGAAGAGAGAGGAAGAGCAAGCATATTCATTTATTTTTCAGATTGTGCTCACTATGTATTATTTTGTTTCCCTTGTATTATTCGTTCCCAAGGACAACGAATAAGGCAAAGACATTATATACCATGTCTTGGACTACCAGTTATCGCCTAGCTTTTTTATCAAATGTAAGCCAATCTGTATTCAGGGGAGTTACCAATTAAGTCCCTTTGCAGACTACAGGACAAGAGAGCAAACGAAACTCGAATATCTCCAGTACGATGAAATGAAATGGTAGCAGTGTGAGGCTATCAAGGGAGGACGGGAACAAGGACAAAGCAAACCTTGGGAAAAGAAGCTCTGAAAGGAAACAAAGACATGCTACAGAGCGTCTCTTCCGATTGCCTGCCTGCTCTTCAGGCATGCCTTTTAGAAGGCAAGGCGACATTAAAGATGGCTTCTTCTTCATCCCAATCTTCTTCTTCTTGTAGTTTCTCATATGTAGAAATCGCCATTTCTAAAAAATGAAAAATGGAGCCAAAAGAGCCCTTCCCTTCTTGTTCCTCTTCTTTATATTTTATAAATTCCATTTTCAGTTCATCCTCAAGTAATGCCATTGTAAAAAATTTTTTGAACAACCCAGCTTTATCTGGGGAAGAAAGGGGAAAGGGGGGAAAGAGAATGGAGAATTTAAGACTTAAAAAAACAACCAAAAAAAGGAAAAATAAAGTGAAAAGTGGACACAATGTCAGAAAGCAACAGAAAAGATGAATACAGAAGAGGGTGGAGATTAAGAGACAAGGGGGTAAAAAGGGTAGAGTGGAGAAGCAAGAGAGGAAAGAAGGGAAGAGAAGCTACAAAGGTTTGAAACAAGATGTAAAGAAACAGGATTTATTTAGATATTTATTTAGATACCCATTATTTAGATAATGGGTAAAAATATAACTGAAAAAGAGATTCTGCGAAGGTACATGAGACTGTATTGTTGTATTTGTATTTGAAATAATGTTAGAAAATTGGAACAACATATGATTATAAAATGGGATAAAATATTTAATGTAATTTAGCTATTTTTTTAAAAAAAATAAAATAAATGAAATGAAATATGAGAGAATTGAACTAAAAAGGAATGGGAACATTGTCATTACATAATATTTTAAAATATAAGTGAAATGGGGGGAAGTAACTAAGCAAAATCTACAAGTGTTCCCATAGAAGCATGATATTTATTTGGAAAGGAATGTGTAAAATGTTTAAGACTTAAATGAATATCAATTTTAACAATATAATTTCAATTGCTATGGATTGTTGTTTTAATTATATTATATATTTAATTTTTTTTCCTATTTTAAAATATTGAGTGTAGCTTTAGAATGTCCGACGCAGAATCCGAATGAAAATTATGTGTTATTTTAAGTGTTAAACTTAGGGGAAAGATATAAAGGCGCCATACTCCAATCAGTTATTACAGAAGAAATTTTGTGTTAATGAGAAAAGATAATAGACAGCTGAAACAGGACAGACAAAGGATATAAGTATAATGATTTAAATTGAGATGAAATAAATAAAATAGAATTAGTGAAAAATTAGTGAATTAGTGAAAAGAGGGGAGAAGCTATATAGAAAATGTAAAATGGTAAATAAGATGGAATGCTATATAAAAGTAAGCATGAACTTGAATTTATGTCTGTACAAAAAAATGTAACCCGGGATCAAACTGCTTTCCAAAAAGATGTTTTATCTTCTTTATGTTTTGTGTTTTGTTTGTATATGTTTGTTTTTTAAAAATTAATAAAATTATTTCAAAAAAAAAAAAAAAAGAAGGCAAGGGAAGTAGCTTTGGAGGACAGGAGGAAGAGCTGCTACCAAGTTAATGATCAAATAAGAAGGATTTGATCCTAGACCAGGGGTCTTTAAACTTGACAGCTTTAAGACTTGTGGATTTCAACTCCCAGAATTCCTCCTCCAGTCATGTTAGCTCGGGAATTCTGGGAGTTGAAGTCCACAAATCTTGAAACTTGCCACATTTGAAGACCCTTGTCCTAGACTAACAAAACATCGCAGGCAAGCCCATTCCTAGTTTACATGAAGAAGCACATTGTTACAGCTCTTACAATAATGGTAGTCCTGACTATACGGTATTCCTTTCTTTGTCTGGTGTACCACATTGGGCTGACATGCCTCAACTGGAGGTCCACTTTTACAGACCCCTCACCTCAACGCCGTTTCATTTCTGTGGTATATATTTTACAGCAGAAAATATATACCACATATATATTATAATATATATAATATAATCTCTCTCTATCTCTCTCTCTCTCTCTCTCTCTCTCTCTCTCTCTC
>BLBF01000003.1:58698868-58748206 GCA_015471245.1 Laticauda colubrina | reverse complement strand
GAATAGAATAGAATAGAATAGAATAGAATAGAATAGAATAGAATAGAATAGAATAGAATAGAATAGAATAGGTTGGAAGGGACCTTGGAGGTCTTCTAGTCCAACCTTCTACTCAGGCAGGAAACGCTATACCATTTCAGACAGGTGGTTGTCTAATCTCTTCTTAAAAACTTCCTGTGTTGCAGCATTCTTAACTTTTGGAGGCAAGTTGTTCCACTGTTTAATTGTTGTGTCAGAAAATTTCTTATTTCTAGGTTGCTTCTCTCCTTGATTAGTTTCCATACATTGCTTCTTGATCCTGCCTTTAGGTGTTTTATCCTCCAGTACCCTAATTATCCTTGCTGTTCTAATACCCTATATTCTCCAGTACCCTAATTATCCTCTGCATTCTTTCTAGAGACAGCAGGGCTGTCAAACTTGCGGCCTGCAGGCCGGATGCGTCATGCCCTGGACACACCCACGCATGGTTTAGCAAAGTGGAAAAAAGTCACGATACATCACGTGACGATACTGTGACGATAAGAGTTTGATACCCCTGTTGTAGAGTCTCAACATTTTTTTTTACACTGTGATGACCAAAACTGGTTATAGTATTCCAAGTGTGGTCTTACCAAGGCATTATAAAGTGGTATAAACACTTCACATGATCTTGACTCTTTCCCTTTCTTAATGTAGCCTAGAACTGTGTTGGGTTTTTTGGCAGCTGCTGATTCGTATTTAAGTGATTGTCCATTAGGATTCCAAGATCTCTCTCAGTTATTACTATTGAGTGAGGTACCACCTATACTGTACCTTTGCATTTGGTTTTTCTTGCCTAAATACAGAATCTTAGTTTTTTCACTACTGAATTTCATTTTGTTAGATACTACTCAATGTTGAAATCTGTCAAGATCCTTCTGTATCTTAAGCCTATCTTCTGGACTGTTGGCTATTCCTGCTGGCTTGATGTCATCTGCAAATTTGATGAGTTCCCCCATCTATCTCCTCATCATTCATTGATGAAGATGTTTGAAGAATACTGGACCTAAAACAGAACTTGGGGTACCCCACTGCATACTTCCCTCCATGTAGACGCAGTTCCGTTGACGGCTACACGTTGAGTCATTCAGTTACGAATCCATCCAGTGGTGATGCTGTCTGAAGGAGAATTAAGAATTAAGGAGATTGGATCTGCTACAGAATTAAAAAGCAGGGACAAGTGTACGGGAGCAAATCATTACAATAGCTGAATTTCATCCATTGGTTTAACTGAGCACAGTCCTTGCCTGTAGCTATTTGTAGCAGTCTTTTTTTACCCTTTCTTGCTGATTAGTCCATGTATTCAAACTTTATATGAGCTTTTAATAAAAGTTGGAATTGTGAAGACAAATAGTAAAATCATGGCATATTTAAGCAGACTTCAAATGTCAATAGTATTTGCATCTCAAAGGGCAAAAGTAGAGAATCACAAAAAAACACCACCACCATTTTTCACCTCCCACTAATGTAGTTCCCATGATTCAGCATCAATCATCATCTTTGAACTTGACCAGCAGAGGAATTCCAACAGAACCAATTACATGAACAATCCTCTTGTTTTTTTGGCTCAGTCTCCGTATGTTCTTCCCACTGCTTTAATTATCCAGCCAACTATACTGTGCAGTAGCAACTATATTATCTCCAGTGGCAGCTGCATTTCTTTAAACTAGGGATGGAAAATGGTTTGTGCAGCAAAACGTGAGTAGTGGGAGGCAGGAGAAAGACTCCTTTTAGAATTAGAACAAAGCACTGCAAACATACCACATCACTGAATTACAGCCATGTTCTCTGCTAAGGTGGTTAAGATATTTTGCATTTGTGAACAGGTGACATCATTTATAATTCAACAGCCTTGATATTTTCACTTGTTAGCACTTTTCCTAGTGCTTAGGAGAGCAATTCAGAAATGTGCAATGACTTAGTCTTGCAGTAGCAAGTCCCTGAGCAACTATTTAAAACAAAAAAATTGGCAGTTTAACCACCTTAACTGTCACACCAGAGTCATAAATCATTACTAGACAGATTCATTCTGGGGGAGTAGCAAGGATTGGTATAAGCTACATCCAATTTCAATGTAAAAGCAGAATGGCACCTCCCCATCCTGCAAAACAACTGTATTTGTCCTTTGTATACAATTACATACAATCTAACCTCATGAAACAAATGGCCACATGTGTACAAGGCTTCAATTTCCCAATTTGATCATTTCCACCTGGAAGGTTAAAAATGGTTCTCATAAAGAAAAGAGAACAGGTTATCAGTGCCAGGAATTTGACAAAGGAGTTCAATGCTTTTTTATTTTGTCCTGCAAAATCAATGGGGGGGGGAGTTAATTTTTTGATATCACTGCCTTATTGTTGAACAAGTTAATCATTTTAGATTTCTAGCACATCTACTTTCTACTCAGGTAAAATTTCCATTAAGACTGAAGTCAGTGAAGTAGAGAATTTCCTTGAGCATGATCCAAGAAGCCCTTTTATAATACTGATCTGTGTTTTACCAGTAAAGTATGCACAACATTTTTAAAAAGAGTTTTTGCCAAACCCAACTCATTTGAAACATTTTATAATGAGTTTGTTCCCCCAGACAAAAAAGAATTCAAAATATTTAAAGTGTTCACCATAAAGAACTTAAAATATGTCCTCTCTCCCTAGTTATTAAAGCTACCAACTAGATGTGGAAATAGTCCATGTTGTTATTTGACATCCAACCTGCAGAAAAGTTGGCCAGGGGGATTGTTTTACTCTGTAAAAGTCTATTTGAAAAATGTTATCTATAGTGAAAAATTGAAATAGAATGGAATAAAATGGCCACTTGTTGCTTTAAATGTTTCAAGCTTGGAACATTTACTATACTAGCTCTATTTATCATTGCTAGAGATGAATAATGCAGAATCAACAACAAAACTTACAGCCAAAGATCAAGAGATGTGAGAACCATTATTAGGTTAAAATGTTTTTCTTCCAGAAAGAAATGTCCTCATCCCCACCCCAACTTATCTCATCTGTGGTCCAGGTGAGGTAGCAGCACCTTGCTGTGGTTGTTTTCAGACACAGCAGGCAGAATTGGACCTTGTTAGCACATGAATAGAAAACCACAGAGAAATCCCAAGGCTGAAAACCCAGCAGGCAACTTGAAAATATACTCTGGAAGAAGACAATGGCATAGTAAATTTTGCATTGTTGCCACACTAAATTGGAATAAGAGGAGCCAACCCCAATTTGAAAACTTCTTATTTGTTCCATGAATAGAAGCCAAATAGACTGGCATGTATCTCATGCCAAACCACAAATGTCAAATATAGTTGCTTGACTTTAATTTTTGGTTAAAAAAAAACTGATCTAGATCAGCGTAACTCATATCAGGATAAGAAATCCTCAACTTAACCTACTTTATCTAGAAAAACTCACATATTACTGATATGAGAATTTTAAAATCCTCATTGTCAGATTTTTTTTGGCCTCCCTTTTTCCTCAAAGAAGCAATTTGACCTGTACTTAAATAAAGTGGTGAAGAGAGGCTGCTTAATTCTATTTTGCACAGTGATCCTGACCCAGATTAGATTAAAAGACATTCTCCAAATGTTAAAAAAAAATGACTCCTTTTTTCACTATGCTTATTATTTGGGGGGTTGATCACTCAGTGTTATAAGAATTTGCATTTTAAGTTGCATAATAAAATTATTTAAAGAGTAACAAGGACTGGAAGAAGTGCACTAAATATGCATTTAGTGCATATTACTTCGGGGCTGCAATGGAGAATAGTAGGCCACCTTCAAGCAGAAGGCAGGTTAGAGTCATCACGTATTTTTTAGTTCAGAAAAAATACCTCTCAGCAGGTCTTGGTTCATTCCTCCTTATGGGATGGTTGTGGGAGCTTCTGCATTTTGTCAAATGGTAGGGCTTTGGAGCAGATTTAAAAAACAATAACGACAAAATGCCAGCTATTCTTCACCATGAAGAAATAAGTTGGGCTTGATCTAGGGCAGGGATCGCCAACCTTTTGGACCTCAGGGACCACCAGACTCATAATTTTAGATCCCAGGGACCACTAACTGGTTCTGTGGGTGTGGCTTGGTGGTCATGTGACTGGCTGAGCATGGCTTGTATGTAAATTATATTTATATAAATATTTATTTTTTTATAAAAAAGAGCAACTTTTACCCAAAATCAGGCAAAGCAGGCAGATTGTGTTGTTCACAGAATCATTCAGTGATCTATCTATCTGCCATTGGCTAGCTCACTCTCAAATTTGCTTGCTGTGAGTCTGCACTGAATTTGCTTGCAAGCAAACCTTCAGTCCTAAGGGAGGTTCGGCTGTGCTGAGCCGAAGATCTAAAGACTAGCAAGAAATCCAACAATTTCCTGCTTCCTAGCTAATCTAAATCTCCCGGTACAGCAGCACAGATGATGGTTGGAAAAAGATAAAATAGCAATTTAGCAAGCAAGTTTACCAGGTAAGGAGTGAGCAGGCGGGGAAGGTTCCTGTAGGCCATGTGGGCGGCGCAGCCTTGTGTTTCTGCGCAGTCTGGATTAATTGCTTTGTTGGGATGCTCTGGGGGTGAGATTTCTTTGCGGCCCACCAAAATTTTCTCATGGCCCACCAGTGGGCCACAGCTAATCTAGGGAGTTCCCTCTCCTATTTTTACTGTATGAGACCCACAGACCCATGAAAGCAGTCTAGCCTTGCTAAAGAGGGTGCACTGATTTCATGGCAAGGAACAAGAAGAACTGGGCAAAGGGATTGCTAGCTACTTGCTGCTCCAGAAGAGAGCAGGTGAGGACCCTGTTTCTCACTCTCTGAATGAAAAATACAACTTTTGCAATTGATCTTTATCCCTTTGGTCACAGCAGAGACCAGGATCCTCTCTATCCAACACAGGCTAAGTGGTATTCTCCCTAGCTTGAAATAAGCACCATCAAGGGACCACGTTCTATGACAAAGCCAAATTTTGTCCTGGGGAAGTCATGCAAAGAACAGGCCAAATCCATTATTGCATACTAGAGGTTGCTTTCAGTTGGAATTTCCTTCCTGGCAAAGAGCAAGGGTAAAAAAAAGAGTACCAGGGCAAGGAGCAAGATTTCTTCACACAATATAAAACACACATGATTTTCTCTGTGTCTCTTTAATTCTGAGGTAAAACTTTTTGGTTTTTCCTGTAAGAGGTGCAGGCTTCCAAGTTGACAGTGGCCACAGACAATCCAGGCATGTTTTTCTCTGCCAATGGCCTTATCTGAGCCATTAAAAACTATGCTGCCCATCCCACAGTCAGCAAAGAGTGATTTCCAAGTTAGCCTCCAAGGTAATCCCCCCCTGGAGTCACCTCTTTCTCTACCACCTATCTAAAGAGATGGGGAAGAGCAGCAATTTTCTTCCATTACAGCAGCTCCATGAAACCTCCACACTTGTGCTTCAAGACAACCCCCCCCCCTTGCTTGTGGCACCCTTCCCTAAAACAGAAGAGCCAAGACGCCCCTTCCTAGTCCTTATCCACAGCAAGGATGAAGAACTAGGTACTGAGACCCTGTGCTATAGCCCCAGGTCCCTTGTGTGAGCATCTCTTTTGGGCAGCTGACTTATTATGGGTTCCCGTGATAAAGAAGCTATCACACAGACAAGGGCCACAGAGGAGGCCATGCCCCATGAAGCACCCTTCCTTTGCCAGTCTCTAAAGCACCCTTTCTTCCGCTTGTCCAGCTCTCTGAAGAGGCACTCCCAGTGGTTAAAAAGGTCCTTTTTCTTTTGCCTCATGAAGGGCTGGGAGTGCTGAGGGGAGAGGTAGAGCCGTCTCTTAAAGAGGTTTGCTACTTTACTGCTAAATAAAGATATAAGGGCTCTGCCCCTACTTTTCCTTGGCTGCCTACCTTCCTTGCCTATTGCACTGCCTCTCCTCTTGTTCCAAGCACCATGGATTCCCTTGCACCCCACAGATTTCACTGGAGAGGTGGCCTTAGTGCAAACAGACCAGAAGGAAGACAGTCATCAGCAACTGGAGTCCAAGTGTGTAGGAAGTAGAAGGGCCACCCCCGGGTGGATTCAGCTGCTTCTCGCACCCTTTTCCATGCCACCCCTGGTAACAATGGCATTGGAAGTGGGTTTTTAGGAAGGAAATGTCTGCCTGAGAGAGCTTCCCTTTGGCTGCCAGGAGTGGCTTTGGATGCTTGGATTCATTCCGGTAGATCTGGAAGCTGTTTGGATTGAGATGCAGAAAGATGCTGGCCTCACTTTCTTGGCGCCGGCACCGGCCATGGCCCCTGCAAAGAGTCTGGCTACAGAGCTCAGCTGCGGTTGTCACATTGATGATGTAATGGCCAAGGGGCTCTTCTATGTATGTTTTAATCATCTGGCAATTTTTCTGCAGAAGAAGAAAATCCGAATGAGTAAAATATGAGAAGGCAGGAAACAGGTCCAACTGATAAAGGATTTGTTTCACAAATGCCATCAAAATGTTCATGGATATAATTAAAATGAGAAGGATCAAAGGAAATTCACAACACTGGCAAAGTAAAAAACCCTGTCGACAATAGAAGAACTGAGAGCAATATTGGAGAATACACAATAATGATAAAACTGTAGAAATTCTGCACAGAAGTTGAACTCATTTCAAGCAGAAATAGTTCCCTTTCCATATGATACATCATATAGCGAGACAGGCTTAGGCATTTGGAATAGGTTTTCAAGGAGATATACAAAATATCAGATGAAATTATTCAAATAAATATAGGAACAACCTATAAAATTCCAAACAAAGTATCAATACTTGAGTAGAGATTAGTGGTTAGGGATATGAAAGAGAAAGGAAAAAACAGTAATTGAAAGTTCACCCTCATGTTTTTGTTTTACTTTTTAAACTTTATTTCAGTATCTTTTTTTTTGTATCTTTATTCTTTATTTAACAACTTGAAGAATGTAAATGAGCTCTATGCTCATAAAAAAGATATATATTTTAAAAAATGTAAAATATTTTTTATTGTAACTCAAAATACCTATTATAATTCCTTTCTTACACTTACATCCTTCCAGAAATGTGCAAATCCCACCTCTTAGTAAGCTCACTTACAACCTGTCCAAACAGCTCCACAAACCACCACTGAGACTGAGAACACTCAGGGAGGTATTGTTTGATAAAGTGAACAGGACCTGACATGCTCCTAAAGGAGAAGAGATCAACAGTTTTGTTCAAGAGATCTACGGGAAAACTACTGTGGCTTAGCATGAGATCATATAAAGTAGGAATGAGGGAGAGGGAGGGAAAATACATACCTTACTTCCAGTGTTTCCAGCGTCTCCCCAGAAGATAGCACCAGCTGCCCCCAAAGCAGCACTCTCACCTATGGTAGAGATCAGATCTGTCTGGAATGAAATAGCCCCAAAGAGTTACAGGTAGTCCTCCTTAGCTTACAACCACAATTGAACCCAAAATGTCCACTGCTAAGCAAAAAAGTTGCTAAGTGAGTTTTGCCCCATTTTACGGTCTTGCTTGCCACAGTTGTCACTGCCGTTGTTAAGTTGAATCTGGCTTTCCCATTGACTTTGCTTAAGATAAGAAGTGGTGATCCCTTGACCCCAGAACACTGCAACTGCCAGTTTCCAAGTGTCTTAAGTTTTGATCATGTGACCATGGGGATGTTGCAACAGTCATAGTCACTTTTTTCAGTACCATTGTAACTTTGAACAATCACCAAATGAATGATTATAAGTTAATGACAAGTTGTACAAACATAAGTACTAAAATTGGACATTAGCTGAATGCTAAAATGTTTTCCAGCTTAGAATGGATACAAATAAGTTATTAACAATTACTATTAATGATATAAAAACAAATAATATTTTAAATGTGGGCCTAAATCTTTAGCAAATTAAAAAGGTCCTTTTATTATTCAAAACCTTTGGGTACTGAAGTTATATATTTCTGGCAAAATCATAGCAGGTGAATCATTTCCTGAATAGGAAATAGAAAAAATGTTCCTTTTCCTCTTCCTAAATTCCCTGGCCAAATTGCTTTACTAGACCACAGTCCTACTCCATATCTTTGTCTGTCATCCTGTATTTTCAAACAAAGCAACTTTGGTGTAGTGTTTAAGATGCTGGCCCAGAAACCAAGAGACTATGAGTTTTAGTTCTGCCTTAGGTATAAAAGCCAGCTGATAACTTTGGGCAGTCACTTTCTCTCGGCCCAACCCATCACATAGGGCTGCTGTTGTGAGGAAAATAGGGGGAAAGAGTGTTGTGAATGTTTGCCACCTTGAGCTACTTATAAAGAAACAAAGATGGGGAAAAATCTAATAAATAATAATCTAGCAAGTAGCTTTCTACATTAGCTGTGGCAAGCAACTTGTTTTATTTTGTATTCCAACACAACTGCCAGGTCCCTCAATCATTAACACCAATGATTAAACTCGTAAGAACAGGAATACTGACTGTATAGCCCTCAATAGCATCAACACTGGAAGTGTTCAGTTTGCTTCGCCGTTCAAAAGAAAAAGATGAGCCTTGATTGGCTTCCTTAAAACAGGGAGCATGACTGAGAAATACTGTTCACTGTCCCGTGTCTCCAAGTGGACAATAGGCATATTTTTTTTGCATTACTGGGTGAGTTGATGTGTTGATTGTTAGCCCTGAAGATACTTAGGAATTGCCAGATTTTCAGGCAGTCTACTGGCAGCCAACATAGGACCAACAGTACAGGGGTCACATGGCCAAAAAGTCAGCAACTAAATTTGGAACTAACTAATTTCTGGTGGTCTTCAAAGGCAGCTTCCTGTAGAGCACTTTACAGTAATCAAATTATGTCATGATAAGAGGATGAGTCATAGTTAGCAAAGCCTCAGTGGCAACTGCTACATCCAAAAAGGGAAGGCTGGAGAGAAACTAATAGTTGTCCAAAATGACTGGATCAGGGAAAGATTTTTAAAAGAAGGAATACCATTATCTCTTTCATGGTCCTTTCATGACACCAGTCCTTCCCCCAAAGGCATACTGACTACCTCTTGGGCCCATCTTGTTACATTCTTCCCTTACCCCAAAAGGGACCAGGAGGGACATAAGTTTAACACAGGTGGAAGAACTCATCAAAGAGCATCTATCCTCTTCACCATACCAAACATTAAAAGGAATTCCAGGAAATATCTCAAGATTGTCACCTCGGCCACCTGAATTTGCCCATGAAGAGACATGACTTTGGCAGCTGCAAGAGACTTTATCAGCAAAATATTGTGCAAACACATCACAACAGCAAGGTGATCCTCCACTAGTAGAGATTTGTTAATCTTAAAGGACACAGGAGAGCAACTGACCCTAGGCTCGCATATGAGCTTGCATCATGTTTTATCATCCTTCACTAGTATTCCAAGCATCACTTTGTTTGTCTCCTACAGATAAAGTGATCCTCAGGGTTATGATGAGAGAGGGAAGTCATACCAAGTTCCTGGGTTCCTCTATCTTCCAGATACTAGGATATAGAACCCTCCACTTTGCAAAGTTTTAAAACTTACATAGATTTGATCATCACAAAGAGCCAAGCACATGTCCTCCATGTTTGGATTACCAACCAACTGCTTGGAGGCAAAGGAAAGATTAAATATATTTCTATAAATGGGCCAGAGATTATCATAGATAAACCCATGGTTGCTATAGAGAACACAAAGTCTTCTCCAAGGAATAGAGTCCCCAAGATGGATGAACCCCAAAATGTCTGGTTTATTATTCTTATTCAACCCCTACTTTACAGTATATTCCTTTCTTCACTTTGGGGAGCACAACTCTCTCTCCAATGGACTGGTAGATCATCAGTGAACATCATGGTACCTCCACCCAACCAGGAAATAACTGCCAGGCTATTTGATCTAATAGCAGTACCCTGGGCCCATTGGGTTTGCCAGGATAGGGTGACAAGACTTATAGTGACTGCAAAACAGGCTCTAGTTTGAACCTGATGCCTGCAGTCTGCAAACGTTCACTGTTTTAGCATGACAACTTAGAGTAGATCAAAGGAGCCCAGCAACAGCTTAATGGCAGAGGGGGTCAGAAGCAAAGCCAAACAAAGAGAACTTTGCCCGGATAAAAGTAACATTTTTCCAGTTTTATGCCAATGAGTACATTAACCAGACACCCTTTCACTTTCCTGCTTGCTTCCAGGTCATAACTTATCCTTCTATTAAGCCAGATAATCAAGTAACTCTTCAAAGGGCTGAGCTACCCTAATCCTTTCACTGGTGACTGATGCCAGTTTTACTCCCAAGAAGGAAGTGATCATACTAGATTCGTTTAAATTCATCTTTTTAATATTAGGTGTGCTCATAATTGATTCAGAATCCAAAGGATAATTCTAAGGCATGATTATCCTTCAGGCTCAATATTTCACTGACAAACAACAGAATTCATCAGCTTTTTCATGGAAGGGCCAGCTACCATTGGAAATTAGAGGACAATGACCAATATATAGATCTGTCCACCTCTATATTTATAGAGATGTTGATCTGAATGTGAACAGCTAGTAATATCCAATAACAAAACTGAAAAGGAGTGTGTACTACTTGGCCTTGATAGTTTATTACTCATGCAGATCAATCTGCAGAAAATGAGGTGAAACAGGGAACATGGATGGATCTAATAATTCGTAGCAAAAATGTTTCTTTTGCTGTTACAATGGCCATCCAATGTTCTGGAATGAATGAATGCAATTTGGAGCATAACTTGGGAACTGAGAAGAAGCCACCATATTTTGAGTCATAGTGAGAGATGGGTAGTACCTAAATTTGACAAATAAGTAAATACACAAACCTTCTGGGAAGGGTAATGTGATAACAGCCATTTCTTTCCTGCAAACTCACTTTGAAAAGCTCCATGTCTCCAAGTCATAAAGGATTGAGTACAGAACAGATTTTGGACAAGACAGGATTGTTACCAATTTTAGGTTTGGATTTGACATATGCATACTCTGGGCAGAGTTATCATGCCTTGGAAGGACCAGATTTGTAGTTTGATCTTGGATCCAGATTATTTGCAGGATTTCTTAGGTCCATACCTCTCACAGCACAATCTAAGAACTTCTATGGAAATCTTTTGCAGGTGTGCAATACTCTACTATTAATATCAACAGCCAATTCTGCCTTCTCCTGAAGTGGTAGAGACTATGGAACAAATTGCCATTGCAGTTGGCTCCCCTCAATTTAGGAGGAAATTTAAGCCATCCTTTTAGATGTTCAATTAAACCTCATTTATATCTACCTGGTATGAATATTTGTTACCCCATTTGGAGCCACAAATTGGATTGAATGCTTCCTACCTAGGCATTTTATCATGAATTGATCACACAATTCTAAATCATTGCAGTGCAGTTATGAGAGATCAACTGATAGATCAAAGCAGCTGTTTTCTTCACATTGCTCCACAAACTTCTTAGAATTATATTAGGCCAATTTATTTCCAAAACAGTGCTTTTAAGTGCTGATGTGTTCTATTTTCCATAAGGGAGTAAAACATCAGGAGGTATATTACACACATATCTGGTGAAGAAAGACCTGGATCTTACTGAGCTGTGGAATTATACCTACCAATAGAGTAACTTCTGAAATGTTAACTTTTCAAGAATTGCAAGGTTAAAAAAATCTCTGGGTTTCCCAAGATACTAAAAATGGGTGTTGTACAAAGCACATGGGTCTGAACGTATTAAAACATCTACCTCTAGAAAGCTTAACCCACCTGCTTTGAAAGATTATTTCAAAGATTATCTCCATTATATGTGTTCATGTATATGCATGCACAGCATCTTGATGGTGGTCCCAGATTATATATATAGGGACAATTTTCTAAGCAAATGCTTGGAGTTTAATGCAGAATGTAGCTGTTTTAATGCTTTGATGCTTTCCTCATATTAACACACTTTAAAAATTACTATTTCTAATGTTTTGTATGAAACTAGTTATTTTTCTGCACTAGGTTCTGCGCAAAACTGGGATTACATTTTATATTAAACCCTAATGTGATCTTATTTTTTTTTTAACTTAGCATACTGTGGGTTAGCAAATTGTGGTTTATAATAGCATTTAGTCTCATGTATCACTCTATAGTGCTTTACAGCAATCACTGAGTGGTTTATAGAGTCAGCATATTGCCCCCAGCAATCTGTGTCCTCATATTACCAGACCTTGGAAGAATGAGAGGCTGAGTCAACTTTGAGCGTGTCCGGATTGAACACCAGGTTGTAGGTGGAGTTAGCCTGCAATACTGCATTCTATCCACTGAGCCACCAGGGCTCCTGTGATATAGCATGATGTAGAAATGCATTTAATTATTTATTCAACAAACGATAGTTAAGCAAATAATGGAACAAACTGATGCAGCAACCTAATCACAGTGTAATTTATGAAATCAAAAGTTAGATTTTGTGCCAGGCCAAGTGCTAGACCCAGTCCCTCTTTTTGTCTCTGCAGAATGACAGTAAAAGAGGCAGTACAGGGCATGGAAGTACATTCTATACCAACTAGGTAACCTTCTGATTGTATCAGGAGCTGATTAGTCCTGAATTAAAAACTGCTGCTCAAGATCCCAATTTCTTGAATAATGTTTCTCAGTTCCAAGAAGAAAGTATTCTTACCTCACTTAAGAAAAGATCCTGGTGATTGCTATAAGTGGGCCTGGTGTAGACGAAGACAGGTAGAGCATAGTTATCATGATGTTGTTGAGAAATACGAAGGCCTTCTTTTACTCGAGACCTCACAAACTTGCGGCCATTCCTGGTGTTGGCCAATTCAGGTTCCAAGTAAATGGAAGGGAAAAGAGCAGTACTCTCCTTCCAGAGCCAGGCCAGGTGATCATTCCGTGTCTTCTCTACATCAGGACAGTGACCAGTGTAACTCTCCTGGTTGTTGCGATAGTCATGGTTATAGCAGTCTGGGAAGAGGTAGTAACCCCAGAGCTGTCGTGGACGAAAGCTCTTGGCATACCGCAGAGTTTCCCTCATAAAATCACAAGCCGATGATTCAAATTCATACTGGGCCTCCTTCTTCAGTTGATCTTCTTGCAATTTAGGACGCCGAGCCAGCACGAGCTTACGAGAGGCATCCCGGTAAATGTCTTTGGGTTGCCAGTTTCGGATCCAGATGGGTCTCCACTCTTCCCAGTCAATGACTGCCAATCCCTCCTTTGATTCGGACCGAATGTATTTTTGAATGCTCTCTGTCAACCGGATCAAATGTCTCTCCAAACTGCTGTTTTGTGGGACACCCCCATTAATTGGCACTTTGTTCGCATCATAGTAGGGATAAAGGCCCAAGCGTTCTCTATAAAAAATGGTCAGGTTCTGGTCCACAAAGCCTTCATTAGGCGAGGCCTGAACATCAAAAACAGAGTAGTCCAACTGAACCTTGAAGCGAGGTTCACAATCCTGGGTGGGTGCATTCCAAGCCACAATAAAGGGCCTGCGGGTGAAGATGGGGGTGAAAGCAGGCTTGTCATACTGCCCAAGAGCACCAGCCACAGCTAGGAACATGAGCCATGGCACTGCCAGTGCATTGCCTCCCTGCATTCTCTCCAAGTCACTTAAAAACAGAATGATGGCAGATCAAAGCCTGCAAAGAATAGAAGAAGAAGCGTTATGACAAGCCTTCTTCAACAGGAAGTAAAGAAATAGCATCCTGAAAACATTTGCAGAGCTCAAGGCTGGGCAAGATACTGTAATTCTGGAACAAAGCAGAAACTCCATCCCTCTCAAGCAATGGAATGTCTAGTCTGTGCTATTAACCAGGCAATGTTTATTATCATTTTTTGAAGAATTCCTCGAATTTAACTTGGGTCTGTTTTGCCAACAATAACCTTTTATTGTCTTCAAAAATTGGGAAAACCAGACCTTCTTAATTTGGGATGTAAAATGGAGGCCTGAAATACCCTCATCAGGATGCACCTAACGTTCTGGTTTACACTGATTTACAAAGTTTGTTGCAGAGCTGGAAAATCTTAGAATTCCTACGACAAAGTCTAGCATTGCAGGACTGCATCTATCCAATAGCCAATATTTTAGTTTTTCAGCAATGTCAACAATTCAAACAGCTGCTATGGTATAATCCTTGTATGACCTGTCAAAATCTGTTTGCTCACCGCCTGAGACTGGAGCAATTCCCCCACAGCCTACAGAAACGAACAAAAGCAAACAATGAACAGTTGACATGACCATAATAGTCATATCCATTTTCCTTCCTTGAAGCCTTAAGACTCCATAGCATATGACACGCGTGTAATATATCTCCTGAACAATTTCAGGCTCACCAGTAAAGCAAGGACAACTTCTCAGGGAATATTCTTATCTTGCCTCCCAAAGGGACGTTTCCCTAACTCAGTGTGAACATCTAAATTGTATCAGAAGCGCCATGGACTCTTGAGTTCATCAGAAGCACTTGGACACTCAGAAAGAAACAAGTTGATCAATTTGATTCTGGAATAGGAAATGCTCCCTTCAGTGTGCTAGGGCTGTCTCCCAAAAGAATTCTATTTCAAAAGAATTTGATTTGAAGAATTCGATGGAAACTCTCCCCAAATAAGGTTAGTTTCTCCGAAGCAAGAGTTTTCAAACTTTTTCAGGACCCAGGTTTCAACAAATTCCCTAGAAACTCCATCAAGAGGCAAAATTCTGGTGAAAGAAAATTGGCTGAATTAGAGCAAATTTGCCTCCCCCCCCCTCCCACCCCCCCCCCCCCCCGGCCATCTCTCAAGGAACTTTAGGATCATGAAACACAGTTTGAAAAACCTCACTTTGCATTGAGTGCGGGTCCCCTTCCACTTTCTGCTGATGTCTAAAGATGCTTTAACTTCAACTGAAAGAAAACGAGCGTCACAGAAACCCCACAACTCGTCCTAGTTAGTAGGAGCCTTTCCCGTTGCGAGAAGATCAGCTCCCACCCTCGTACTTCGTTCGTGGGACGAAAGCGTTCACGTTTTCAAGCAAAAGAGCTCTTGAAAAGTTGCTTGCTTTGGCGGAGAAAAAAAAAAAAAAAGAAGAAGAAGAAGAAGAAGCCAAAGAAAGCCCCGATCAAATAACAGGCGAGAGGAAAGCGCGCGCGCGCGGGGGGGGGGGGGGGGAAGGGGGATCTCAGCAACTGTTGGAGTAACAAAAAAAGCCACACACACAAGAACGCTGGGAGCGCCCCCCTCCCCCCATGAAGCCAACCAGACAAGAGGCAGAAAAGCCTCTGCAGAGCGCGGAACAGTCTGCAGCTGAAAGGGAAAAAGCGATCCCGGCGTGTGCAAGGACCAGAGAAGCGCATCCACACGTGCTCCCCGAAAACAACGACTCAAAAGGGCGACGCTCCGGAGTTGCGAGCGATCTAACTCTTCCCCTCTCTCTCTCCATCCCCCCCCCACCCCCCACCCTTTACCCCTTAAGTTCAGGAGTTTGGGAAAGTGGGAGTTGAAGCCAAGAACACAAAGCAGATTTCCTCACCCAGCCCACGAGATCCAATCCGGACTCAGGAAGAGGGGCAAGAAAGATTTCCCGGAGAAGTGTTTCTTATCCCCCCCCCCCCCCCATCCCCAACCCCAATCCCATCCCACCCTCCGCTCCAATTCAGCGGCTCCGGTCTTTCTCGGATCGAGCAGGCATTTTTTTTTTTTTTTTTCCCCCAATCAAAGAGAGCGAGGAGCAACACAACCCCAACACGCACCACCCCAAGCAGAGAAAGGGAGATCCGCAGCCTTCGCCGGAAAACGGAGCCTTTCCGCAGACGAGCTGAGCGATTCCCGAATCAGGGCCGGCTCTGCGGAAACAAAACGCCTTCAGAAGTGATCTCGGACAGCCCGCATCAAACATCTCCCCGCGCGCCTCTTTCCTCCCAGCTTCAGCCATTCCAATTGTCAGCCAGCTCTGGGTTTTGCTTCCAAGTGGTTCCTCCATAAGTTTCTCCTGCCCCCCCCCCACCCCCGCCCCGCCATTTCAAATACACACGCGCACACACACACGCGCGCGCGCGCGCGCACAGAGCCCTCGGGCTTCTCCTCGTCAGAACTCACCTGGATATTTAACTCACCCACCCCCTTGGCCAGCTTTAAGTACAATGCCCTCGCGGGTGCAGAGTACGCGGCTCTTAAAGGGACCGCGAGCCCGGTACCACCCACTCTCTTCTCCGGCGCCTCAACTTTTCCTTTAAAAAATCGAGGGAGCGGGGGGGTGGGGGGGGGAAAGGGAAACGGAACGATGCCGAGCTAAAGACAGGGGCGTAGTTCCCCCCGTCGACGAAAAACTTCACTCCAAGCAAACTGCTCTGAGAGAATTATTGGAACCGAGAGAGAAACAAGAGACGCTACATCTTCCAGAATCTCAATTTTTCACCGTCAGCTATAAATACAGGATATAACTGCCGGATCTGAATGCTTTCCCCCCCCCCCCTTCTACGGCGGTCACTTGGTATAATCCAGCTACTTCTTATGCGCCTAGCGCGGCTCGCCTCTTAAAGAAACGAGGGTAATTTCTTCCTAGACGGGGTAGATTGTTGGTGAGGGGTGTCGCGCTTGGGGCACCCGAAGTAGCTGGGTTATATTTTTTAGTCACAGGTGCCCCAAAGCAACCCGTGAGAAGAGCAACTGTCGCTCTTGATGTCTTACCAATGATTTTTTTTTCCCCCTACATAATCGGAGAAATGGGCAGTTTTGTAGTCGCATGTACCTCCTCAGCAGCCCATGAGAAGAGCAACTGTAGCATTTGATGTCTTACTATTGATATTTTCCCCCTACAGAATCGGAGAAGGGCAAATACATCAATACAATACAATATTTCTCCAATTATGTAGAAAAAAAAAATCAATAGTGAGACGTCAAGTGCTACAGTTGCTCTTCTCACGGGTTGCTGAGGTACATGTGAGGGCAAAACTGCCCACGGCAGTTGACGGCGCCTCTCCCATGTGCAAAGTACACTTCCAAACGGAGTGAATCGAGTGTGTTTTTTTTTTAATTCATATTTGCAACTAAGAAAAGTGGCTTCTAGATCATGGGGTGCCATATAATTTAAGGCTTAATGAATCCCTGTTGGCATTTAAGATTTAGAAGGAGGTCTGTTTAGCAATCCTATAGAGTTACTTCTCCCAAAAGTTGTTGGGATGAAGCTGCTGTCGTTCCCATTCACAGGTCAGAAAGCAGCTAGACAGGGGAAGATAAAGAGTTTGGTCCCCATCGAACCCGATTCCACATTTCCTCATCTGACCCAGTTTCTAAAACTACCTTCTGGTAGTGCAAGCACAATTAGTCAGGTGTTGCTGGGCAGGCTGTGGACTTTACGATAGGGAGACATTTGGCTCTCAGACTTGCTGGTTCAAAATCATAGCGAGTCTTCAACTTACAACCACGATTGAGACCATGATTTCTGTTGCAAAATGAGACAGTGGTTGTGTGAGTTTTGCCTATTTTTTTACCTTTCGTGCCACAGTTGTAATTTAGTAACGTGGTTGTCAAGTGAATCTGGCTTCCCCAATGACTTTGCTGGTCAGAAGGTTGCAAAAGGCAAATCACATGACCCTGGGACACTGCAACCTTCATAAATATGTGTCAGTTGCCAAACCTCCAAATTCTAATTGCATGACTGTGAGGAATGCTGCAATTGTATTAAGTGTGAAAAGCAGTCGTAAGTCACTTTTTCCAGTGCCATTGTAACTTTGAACAGTCACTAAATGAATGATTGTAAATCGAGAACTACCTGTATCATTTGTTCTACCTGTGTCATTTGTTCTGCTAGGCATATTGCACGATCCCAAAGGTGTTTTCTCAAAAGGTAATTGGATTTTCTGTTTCCTTGAAAGTGTTTCACTTGTCATTCAAGAAGCTTCTTTAGTTCTCTTCTTGGATGAGAAGTGAAATGTCTTCAAAGAAAAATAAAAAAACTCCAGTTGCCTTTTGAAAAAGCACCTTTGGGACAACCATGACCTGTATGACTGAGAATCTCCATAGACCCATGTTGGCGAACCTATGCCATGTGTGCCAGAAGTGGCACATAGAGCCATTTCCCTCAGCATGCAAGAGGTCGCCTGGAAGAGCCTCACCGTGCATGTGTGTGCCCGCTGCCGCCTGACAGCTGATTGTTGGGTATCTGGTGTGCATGTGTAGGGGGCGGAGGAGGAGTGCGTGGGAGATGCATGCACTTGTGCAGATGCACTGCATGCAAGGGAGAATTGCATGCACATGCGCAAAGATGAGGGGCATGTGAGGGAATCATTTGCGCAGTTGCAGGGTGCACAAGGGGAGAATCATGCAGGTGCACAAGGGGAGATTGCGCATGCATACTTAGAGGGGGAATCAGGTGCATGCGCAGGAGGTGTGGGGGGGGCAACATGCATTGCCTTCTGGGTGCTGGCAAGCGAGTGAGCACAAGCGAGTGCACACGCAATTATCGACACGGGAGCCGAAAAAGGTTAGCCACCACTGCCATAGACTATCATGTCCATCATTTCCTCACTTCTCTTTGCTGGGAGCTAAAAGCTGCAAGCCAACTCATTGAGAAAGTGCTTGCACCCAAAGAGAAAACAGACAAGAGTCTGTTTTGAAAAGCCTACTGAAATGGAGGAGTGGGTAGGTCTGGGCTTTGGGGAAGAAGAGAGGCCAATTAAAGCATTTAGCTGTTTCTGCTTCCACCAGTTTTTCTGAGCCACCTCTAGCGAGAAGAGCTATGACAGCCTTGAGAAAGGCCCACTGGCTGGCCTCCCTCCTTTCTAACTGCATCTCTTGGTAGCAATTGGTATAAGGATGACCTTGGGAGCACTGGCTCTATTATTGAGGCACAAAGCAGTTGCTATGTCCACAGGCTGGAGTCCCTCAGAGTATTCATTGATTATAGACTGCAGATAAATGGCTGCCAGAGGAGCAATGCAGTTTTGAGTGAATGGCCATTGTCTGGCGAAGGAAAGTCTTTTTTCCCAGCAATGCGCCAGCCGTCTGACTGGGTGGGTTTTGGTTGAGCTCTCCCATGTCCTGGCAATGGGGAGCATTCTACTCTTGAAACAATTAACACATTCTGCCCAACCAGCATGCTGGAGATTTTCCAAAGTGCCACTAGAAATCAAGAAGAAAAATAGCTTCTGATAGCCAAAATGCCTAATGCTTGAATAGGGTTCACTGCTGTTGTTTGGTTCTCTTGTACACATGGATCCCGTTGTAGAAACATACATCACTAAGAAGCTTGTCTGGGAGTTGATGGGAACTTGAGAAACTGACATGTCCCTGGCTTTGATAAATGTCAGCTGCATTATAGAGCATCCTAGACATTCAAAAGGCTACTTGCAATTTCTGCCTCTTTTAATCTGACATAGAAAAAGAGGTGGGAGCTGTACTTCAATCTCAGGTGTACCATTATCTTCTTGGCATGAATAGAGAGGACCAAACTAGTTTTGACACCGCTTCCAGAACAACTCAGTCAGTGCTTCCCCAAGTAAGTTTTCCCTATTTGGTGTCTTCCAGCTAGGAATCATGGGGATATGATTATGATAAGATTAGAGATTATGGGAGTTGATCCAACACAACTGGAGGGCACCAGGTTGGGAAATTGCAATTGTACTTTTTTCAAGAGGCAACTGGACTTTCTTTGTTTTTCCTTGAAGGCATTTCCCTTCTCATCAAGAAGCTTCTTCATTGAAGAAACTTTTTAGTGAGAAGCAAAACATCTTCAAGAAAAAACAAAGGAAGCTCAGTTGCCTCTTGAAAAAAGCACCTTTGGCAGAACAAAGGACCTGAATGACTGAGAATATCCATAGACAGGTTGGGAAATACTGTCTGTACTATTTTGAAAGGTTTTCTTTGAGGTGATTTTGAGATTCTCTTTGGCATTTGATTGGCTGAGGCACTGGCCATATTCCATGAGAGGATCATGACTGGCATCCAGTCAAGTTTATTTCAGTGTTTGTGTGTGCATGAGAGAGAATGTGGGTGGGTGAGGAAGTGTAGCATTTCAGAAAAGTTTTTTTTTTCCTCTCCCCCTTTTGGCATTTTCTAGGCTTCACACAATTGCATAGAGTTTAAACATCTTACTTTGAGCAATTAGCAGTGCAGAGGACTTGCCTTTCCTTCCTGTGTAGGAAATTATTCTGCCTAGGCCTCATATTTTAAGGGATCCACCCAAGATTTCCCTCTGAATGAATCAATTTCATACGTCAAAAGTTGTACCTTTAGTGGAAATCTGCCTCAGCAATATTTTTGGCAACATTCAGGACATAATGACATAAAAATCACTAGCTCTCCCCCCAGAAAGAAAATGTACCTGCCTAGAAACACAGCATGTTCAGGAGTCTGCTACAGCAGCTGCCAGGAGAGTTTCTGGAAGGGCATTCTTGTTGCATCATAATACAGATTATCATTCTTGTCCCCTGCCTGCTCCCGATTGCTTCTTGGGGAGCCACAGTTAGCCAGTTTCAAGTTTCTCACAACTAGAACTTACCATCTCCTGGTTACTAGTCTGATGTCCTGCCTAACCATTACACAAAATTGGCTCTCTTCAATATATCAAACTCAGGCAGAAAAAGGGTTACTTGAATAAACCATAGCTAACTTAAGGAAGAATAGATATTTTATATAGAGGCCGCCTAAAGGATTATTTGTTTTTATTACTTCCTTAACATTCCTCAATACAGTTACAATTTTTTTTAAAGTATTCCTCAGAGTCAGATTAAAGAAATGAACTGTAAGCCACAAAATGTTACATTTATCCTCTGTCCTTTCTACTATTCCAAACCCCAGTGCAAGAGGAGTTTTGGGGGGCTTTTAGCGTATGGCACGTGTTAGCCAGGGATCACCGAGGTGGCTGGCTGGGTGCTACCGTGAAAGAATTTTTTGGGGGGTGGTGTTATCTTTACCTGCGGGACGCCTGAATGCTGGTAGGGATTCGGGGGAGGCTCCTTTCTTGTCCCTGAGCGGCTTATTCGCTCGTGGGAATTGAACTGCCAAGCTGTTGACCTCAGCAGTGCGCAAGCCCAGTGTCTTACCACATAAGCCATCACAGATACTTCACAAAAGGAGTAATCACAATTTATTAAATTGTGATTAAATTGTGCAAGAGGAGTAATCACAATTTACAAGTTAATTGTTAGAATCACAAACCTAATTTAAGTAGTGCTGACATTTGCTGTGTTGAGGTTTTGTATTTATTCCCAAAAAGTTTATTTGTATCAGTATGGTATGAATACTGAATTTTGGGAAGAGGGAGAGTCAAATTTTGGATTTCTCTGAGAAATTCAAAGAAAACCCGCTTTGATGACTATAGTCATAATAGAATTTGAATCTGAGTAATTTTATACCAGCGCCAGAAAATCTGGTCATCATAATCTAAAAATTTCCTTTGTCAGACTTCACTTCTCCAACCTGGTACACTCCAGAAATGCTGGGATTGAAGCACTTTGGGAATTTTTTTAATTTTGCTAGCTGAGAATTCTTGTTCTGCAATGCCAATAGTTCTAGTGGTAGCTGGTTGGAGAAGGTTTTTTTTGAAAAAAAATAATGTTATGTTGGTCTTCCCAAAGACGCTTAGCATGGCTGTTTATGGCTAGCCTATTTCTGCCTAAAAGAAGTAAATTCAGTGGATATATTGTATGTATATCTGTCCAAATTAGAAACCAAAATTAGCAAAACATGGCTGAGTGGGAGCTGCATAGCCCACCAAGTTGAGAAGAGAGTAAATGGATAGGCGGAGCCACAATTAAGGCATCCATCTTGAAAACTTAATCTCAGTTACACTCTGAGCAAAAATTTTATTCCTTTTTAAGTAACAAGGCTATTTTTTGGAGGAAAAAATAGGCTAGAACCCATTATAATTTGATTGGAAAAGTTTCCAGTGGTATTAAAAAACCTCTAAACCAAGAACTGCTGCTCCCCGTTGGCCAAATTGCACAGGGTGTTAGAGCAGATGGGTCCTTTAGATGCCCCCAAAATGGTTGCAAGGGGCCTGATCAGCAAGAGAGCGGAAAATGGAGAACAAAGGACTCCCCTCTCCCCTCCTCCTTTCCCTGAGAGCAAGCCTTAGCAGAGGCCTCCTCAAAAACCCGACTCTTTCCACTTCATCAAAGGATCAGCTCCCAGTGAGAGGGGTGGCAGGGAATGAATGCACTTGAGCAAGGCAGCAAATCTCTTGAGATAAAGGCATTGCCACAGCTGCTCACAATGGAACTGTCAAAGGGGTTGGCTAGACTGGAAAGGAGCACAGAGCTTGATCCCACACAAAGGGACTGGGAAACTTCCAAATCCCAGCAGATAAATCCAAGAAAGGCGATGGCAGGGATCTCTACAGATCTTAGGTTTAGAAAGGGCATAAAGAGTGGTTTCCCATGTCATTGTTTGAATGTAAACATTCATTACAGATATTCTTCCCTGATCCATTCTTGCCTCTGATAAGGCCAGTATATAACCATTATTCAAAGCTTTTGAAAGACAGGCTGAAAGGGTCCCATCCAAAGCAAGCTCAGAGTTTGAAATGATAAGAGAGTTGCTTTTTATTCAGTGCAATTCAGCTATTGTTAAAATATGATCAGAAGTGTTTAAACAGGGACTGGAAAGCTACTGGTCAGTCATAGTTTAGTAAATTCCTGCTAAGGGCAGGGAGTTAGGCTAAACACTGTTCCAGCTTATTTCCAACCTTTGGATGCTTTGATTCTAAATTATAGGATCCAAATCAGATATCTCAGATGCACTTTGGCTACCAAAATAAGAGTGGCATTAACTATATTTTTGCAGCTAACATATAGATTTTTGAAAACGTGCACATCACCAGTATAGGGGTGATCATATTCAGAATTCTGCAGCTGGAACAAAGAGTTTAATCCTTTCCTTACTCACCATGCTCCTGTTTAAAATCCTTTTGGTCCATCTAACACATATAGTAGCTGATACATAGTGCCATTGAACACAGTTGGGGATTGCAGAGGAGATCAGCCAGGGATTTTCTCCCAATGCGAATAATTCCCTAAAGGAAGGATTTTCCCTGGAGCCAACTGAGGGAAAAAGTCTCCAATCCACAATTCACATTTCAATAATTATCAATTCCATCCCTTCTCACATTTGAATCTGCAAATACATATTTGGCAGGTTTTAAAGTTAGAGTGTTGTTGGTCTAAGCCCTGGTTCAATCTAGAGAATTAATTTGCAATAGTCCCATGGCAAAAGTATGCCCCAGATTTTGCTTGGTTTTTATGTGATGACTTCATTAAAGTCAGGTGTAGAAGTAGCATGTTTGCACTGTCAGTGAAAGATGTGACTGTAACTCATTTCATTTAAAACAGGCTGGTTCTTCAAGAGGTGAGGAAAGAATGGATAGCCTGGTGGTGGGATTCAAAAATATTTACTACCAGTTCTGTAGGCACGGCTTGGTGGGTGTGGCATTGCTTGGTAGGCGTGGCAGGGGAAGGTTACTGCAAAATCCCATTCCCTCCCCACCCCACTAACCTGCTTTCCAGCTCTGTTCTCCTGTGCAGGGCAACAAAAGAAGACCCAGCCAATCAGCTGGGACTTGGGAGGCAGAGAATAAATGGGAGCAGGGCCAGTCAGAGGTGGCATTTGCTGGTTCTCTGAACTACTCAAAATTTCCGCTATTGGTTCTCCAGAACTGATCAGAACCTGCTGAATACCACCTCTGGGACAGAATGAAAGTAAAAGCCTTCCACAGAAGGGTGATGGAGTAGATAACTAGCATGTGTGTGGGGGTGGAGGGGCAGGTTGTATAGCTTAGCATTGCTGACCACATTCTACTTTCAGACAGCAGCTGTTCAATACACCCAGCCTCTAAAATCTTCAAGCTACAACATAAATGCCAGTGGTGTATATACTGTGCATGCAGACATAGCTCACACAGCCAATTGCTAGAGTCTGTAACTACACAGTCTGAGGGAAAAAAAGGTTGCATTTCTGTAACAGAAACATTGTGGGGATAGGTACTGGTTTAATGATACTATAATATTCTTTCAAGAGAAGCTTTACTTTGAGAAAATGCTGTGGATCAGCTTTGCACATTAGTTCTTGACATTAAACTCCATCCCTGGAGACTATCTGGACTTTGAGCATCAGTATGAAAGCAATCGGTAACTATGTACTTATTAGAAAACAGAGACAATACTAGGTCTTAAGTATTGCCACATTTTGTTATACTATCTGAAAAATTCAGCCTACTATGAATTGCAGTTGGTAACGATTACCAATTGAGGGGTCCTTGCCCAAACTATGCAACATCATCAGTGCTAGTCCAAGGACCTCTCCAAGGACTCCTCATTTCAACCCTGAGCTACAAATATTCTCCTTTATTGATTATCGATTGTTATTTATAGTAGGGTGAAGGTTTTAGAAAGCATGACAAAATTTAGCAACAGTGAAGGACTAGAATTTTCTTTTTCCATTTTTCCATTTTGTCTTTTTTCCTCTTTTCCTTTCAATCTATCATAAGATTCACCTATCCAAGTGAACTCTAATGCAATCATTTAATGGAATTGTGTTAAACTAAATTAAATTAGGCAATATTCTTCCATCTACACATCCATCCATGGCTAAACCTGAAACCAGAGTCTTTAGGGTGTTCTATTCAAGAAAGATTGGCTCTAGATACAAGTACCTACCCGCCACTCACACAAGTCAAGCTGCATATGTGTGGCCAGTCCTTGCACGGCCCTGTTCCCTTCTCACCACCACCACCCCAGCCAGGTCTCCAAGCTGCAAATGTTTTACATAAGTGCATAGATAACACATAAGTACTATATGCAAACCAGGTAATATACAGTCTTTATATGCATTTGGAACTTGGCATCTGCCTCTGTAAAATGTCAATTTACAGTCCTATTTCTCATTTCTAGGAAAAAGAAAAAAAGAAACAAGAACCAATGGCAAATCAGGTTAACCACACCTATGTACAATCCAGCAGGATTCCTAGCACCCTAGCCCAAGGATGGAAATCACAGTGGGACCTTTAGGTTTTTCCAGAATGCCAGTAGGGTAGAAGGCTAGATCTACCCTAGATATCATTTTGAATTATCTTTTTTACCTCTAGGATAGTAGTCTCCAACTCTTTCGGCTTGGTGGCCCGGCTGGGGGGGGGGGGGCGGAGGGGAACAGGGTCGTGCACGCAGTCTCAATTTGCACATGTGGTGGGCCAACACATGCACACACTCAATTTGACTTGTGCTAGTTGACCTGCATGTGCATGTGTGCGCGCCAGTCCACCACTTGCACAGCCCAGTTCCAAATAGATCATGGTCTGGTAGTGGGCTGCAGCCCAGGGGTTGGGGACCCCTGTTCTAGGATATTGGCTCTCACATCTAATTTTGCATCGCCTGCAAATGTATTAAGTATTCTCACCTCAGAGGAATATAACAAATAATGATATAATAAATAAATATATTGAAAAGTCCAGGCTCCAGAATGAACATTGGCAGTTCATTCTAGTTGAGAAACCATAGATGAGTCCTCTTGAACATGATTTTGAGTCAGCTATATACCTAGTCCAGGCATTGATCATAACAAAATGAGATTTTTTTTTGTCAAGTGTCTCATTGTAATCAAGATATATTCCACAGAATCCTACAATATATTAAGGAAGCTATTCAGTCAAAGATGAGGAAATGTCAATCTGCATGATTAGTTTTGGACATGCCCATGCTGAGTTGTGATAATTCTGAGATTGTTTTAGATCAATTTCATTATGACCTGTTGTGGAATCTTTCTAAGTACTGATGTCAGACCAATTTATCTGAGGTTTCCTAAATCCCCCTTTTCTTCCCCTTGGAAGGCAGGAACAATACTCGCTCTTCCTCTGTCTGGAATGTTACCCATTTTCCAGGATGTCTCACAAAATAACACATATACATTCAGTTAGATCACCTGCAAGTTCCTTTAGAATACAATAACTGTAGTATCCGCAGTTGTCTGAAGAAACACATTCTATTTTTGGAGGAGAGAGGACCAAAATAAGAGTTGAATACCTCATTTTCCCCCTTTATTACTTGTTAAAATTTAGCCATCTTTTCTGAGCAGCTGCTGAGGTGATTCTGTTCTCTTCCTTTTATTCAGAAGCCCTTGGTATTATTCAGCAACCACAATTTATTCTGAGCTTCAACTTTTCTGACATTATTAATATAGTTCTGTCCAACTCTTTTGTTTCAGGCCTTTACTAAACTTTTTGTATAGCTATATTGGCTTTTTACTGATGTCTGCCATTTTCCCCTGGAATTGGATTGTTTACTCAGGTGCTCCTTTCTGAGGAACTTCTTTCGACCCATCCTTAGCTGTTATTTCTATTTGCTTTTCCTGCCATGAAATCCTGCTTGGCATCATTGTAACATTTTCGATAAAGCAAAAAATGTTTTTTACTGGTTTCCCATTAGTGAGTTAAATTGCTGTCAATCAATTCTGGAGATGGCAAGAAATGCTATCATAAAATTTGCTATTCCCATTGCCCATCTTATCCTCTTCTGAATCACTACAAGATGGTATTGCCCTCATTTGCACACCTCGGTATAGGCAAGGTAATGATTCTTCTCTCTTGACGTTCCTGCTTCAGAATGTCACTTAACAGCAGAGAAAACATCCACCAATCACAGCACTGCATGCATCTGACTTTCTGACTTTCAAGACTTGCCATTCTTCTCTAGGTTGATCTATCCGCCTCCTCCAATATTCCAAATTGAACATTTCTCAAGTTTAAAATAAATGTGAAGTATTATTTCACATTATTTTAATCAGTCTCAGACTGAGACTAATTCTGGAATAACGAGGAATATGGATTTATTTATTATTTATTTTATTTTTTAAATTTTATATCCTGCCTTTATTATTTTTATTTAAAAAATTCCAAATTGCGTATTAGTAACCTATGTATAATTTGATTGTTTATGCAACCTCTGACTATTACTAAATGTTGTATCTTATGATTCTTGATGAATGTATTTTATATTTTCTTATATACACTGACATCATACGCACCAAAGACAAATTCCTTGTGTGTCCAATCACACTTAGCTAATACAGAATTATATTCTATTCTGTTCTAAATGACAAACATACCTAATACTCCTTTCTCCTCCTATTTTTTTCCCCACAAAAACAACCCTATGAGGTATGTTGGACTGAGAGACACCTAGGTGGCCCAAGGTCACCTGGTCAGATTTCATGCCTAAAGTCTAGAATTCATGGTCTCCCAGTTTCTTGTCTGGTGCCTTAACTATCAAGCTAAATTGGTTCAAAATATGTAAAGATAAAATGTGCTTCAAGAGCAGTGGTGGGATTCACATTTTTTTCCTACAGGTTCTGTGGGTGTGGCTTGGTAGACATGGTAGGAGAAGGAGATTGTAAAATCTCCAGTCAGAGGTGATATTTGCCGGTTCTCTGAACTACTCAAAATGTCCACTACCGGTTCTCCAGAACTGGTCAGAACCTGCTGAATCCCACCTCTTGTCTGCATCATACCTACTCTGCTTGACCAGGTGAGATGGGCCAATGTAAATTCCCACTCCTGTTTATTTCCAAAGAGAAGGACATCTTTACCATAATCCTGCCACCCCCTAGATTAGCTGCTGAGAAGCCACCTGCCCTCCTAATAGAAATTCCACGGAAGTTCTTGAGAATGATAAATACAGGGAAAATGGCAAAGAGCACACAAATGTTTGGCCCTTCTTCCCAAAAGAAAATGTTGAGGTCTGTTTGCCTCCTCTCTAACTTGTTGGAAGCCTGGGCAGAAGATCATGTCAAAAACAAAGTAGGTGTTGTGGTTATCTGGAAGCAGGTGCAGACAGTGGAGGAGAGCGAGGACTTGGAGGAGGGGCTGAGACCATCAGGGAGTGGACTGCTGCCTTCAGAGCTGGTGGGGGCTGTCAGCAGTGACGAGAAGGTTTCAGAAGAACCTGTGCTAAGTGCATGTGAGCACAGGATGCTTCATAGGAGGGAACAGCTGAAGCTGCATAGACAACTTGGGAATAAGGAGGCAATGTAATGGACCCTCCTTCTAGGGAATATAAGCCTGGTTGCAAACGGGTTTTTGCCTTTGCAGAAGGCAAAACAGTTTTTGAAGGGTTATGTGTGATGATAACAGACTTTGATTTATTTGAAAGTTTTGCTAATTGGACTACTTGGCTGCAAGCCATCTGTTAACTACAAAGAGGTATTTGTAGAGTAAAGCTGAGAACGTTTCAGTTTTTGAGTTTATCTTTGTTTTTGTTCTCAGGGAATTCAGCTGGGTCAGAACAGTAGGTGAGTTGTGAATTATGAGGAGACCCAATTGGATATAATCATTAAGCCAAGAGGCTAGAAACCAGGAGACTGTAAGTTCTAGTTCTGCCTTAGGCACAAAGCCAGCTAAGTGACCTTGTACCAGTCATTCTCAACCCAGGGAGGGGGACAATGGCGAACTATTTCCCAAAAAAGCCCTGCCAAGAAAACTGAAGGAATGGTCAAAGCAGTTGCCAAGAATACAAAATTAAATTGAATACACTGTATAACAAACACACAATATACAATACAGAGATAAACTCAACATACCACATTGCCAGGCACTCCCCAAACATTCCTCTGATCACACCCATGCCTCCTTATCTGACAGTTTCCAAGGGAGTAGGTGGTGAAGAACAATAGATTTTACACAGTGTTATTATAGTAAGAGAGAAAATACTACTTGCATTATGGTTCAGTTAATGACTGTGATTCAGTCCCAATGAGGTCAGGTTTAACTATAAATCCTCCTTGCTTATTAATATCAAGTTAAGGATAAATAATTATGTTGTACTTCCTTTACCCACTGAAGGAGAAAGTTGTCAGGAATTTCCTGGTAAGATTGCTTGGCACAGATATATATCAGTCTGATACCTGATTCATACTTCTTTGAAAGATCTCTAATTTATTTTTGAAGATGTATTTCATCTCTTATCTTTGATGAAATATTTGAAATTAGCCTCCAAAAACAGTGTTACTTTTATTATTCCTATATTTAGTTTAATCCAGATGTTGTGTACATATTGTCAAGCTCATTTATGTGAAATTTTCAGCAAATGTGAATATTTTTGACAAGTACTGCAACCCTTTCTCCCTTTTTCCTCCCATCCAATCTATTACTATACCAAGCACTCCTTTTTGGTGAAAAGAAGATGTAGCAGAAGATGTGAATCCCAAATTCCAGAAGTCTTTCTCAACAGCTTCACATATGTGTTAAAGGAGCAAGAGACAAAACGCAACTCTTCAAGAAGCATATGCCATGAACTCTTATCCTAATAAGATAATTCTTATCTTATTTTGAGCCTTAGCATCGCTTTCTGAAGTCAAAAGAAATTAAAACCTCTGTAGAACGCTACCTCAAATCCCATTTCAGCCAGGAAAAGATTATAGTTGATGGTACTGTGATGGCTAGAACAACCTGTGACCACATATATTCCTCCTGTTCATTTTTCATAATAGATCTGTAATAACAGACAGCAAAGCATTCCTGGCCCCATAAGGAAGCCCAAGAACAGATTGAAATGAATCCTGATAATCAAATGATTCAGAGAGGATTATTAAATAAATGTTCTTCTCAAAATATATTAATCCTTTGATTGCCTGAAAAAAAACCTCTGTTCGATGTACCTCTGCAATAAACGTGGTGGTGAAGAATAATAATTTCTTGACCTCTATTGTGAAAGAGGTAGGCACAACCTTGAGTCAAGAGCAGTTTCTGGTGACAAATTGATTCTTTCATGTAGTCTTCTTACAAGCAAAATAAAAATGGTTGGTCATTTTCTTTTTCCAGGACATTGTAGCAGGAGAACCATATTAAGTCTCTAGTAGCCAATTGGTAATAGCCAAAAATAAGAAGTCAAATTTTCGACTACCACAGCTTGACAACGTTGTAAACGAACAAACTTGATTTAAAGACATCTAATAAAGTGAGCTGTAGCTTACAAAAGCATGCCTTTTAATAAAATTGTTAGCCTGAATAGGTCCCACCAGATTCGCTCTATTCTTCTCCAGGATTTTTTTTTCTGGCTTCCCAGCCTAACCTACTAAGATTTTATGGTGACTTGTCATCCAAGCACTAGTCAGATCTCACTCTTCTTAGTTTTGTTTTTTTTTAATCAGCTTTCAGATTGACTTATTTTAGAACCACACTGATGTTTCCACCAATATCCCTTTGAGTGTCATTCTGGTTATTTAATTGCTATAAGTTCCCTCAAAAAACCCAAGAAAGCTAATATGGCTCAATCCAGGAAATAAAGTAAGAAGGGGGATGAGCTGAGAGACTAAGAAGGGAATGGACATCCTGAGGTATGGCATGAGAAGGAATACCAAGGGTGAGGAAAGAAATGAGAGAGAAACAATATTGGGGGAGAGGAAGGAAGTCTGTGAAGAAGGATCCTAGAAAAGGCATCTTAGCACCACTGCGTTTGAAGATGCTTTTAAAGCCCATGTCACACTGCCCAACGGATGCAAAAAGGACACAGTGGACGAGCAAAATGTTCCATCCGTTGTTATCCGCTCTCAAAAGGGGCTAAAATTTGCATAACTGGAGTGGATAACACAGACGCGGGGCGGATGCAAAGCAGATGCGGAATGGAAGCCTAGCGGATGGAAGCGGATGGGAGCGGATGGCACATCCACAGGGCTTCCGGTGGGTCTCAGCGAAGCAGATGCAGAACAGATACAGCGGATGCAGAACGGACGCCGAGCAGATGAAGCAGATGCACAGCGAATGCACAGCGGATGCACAGCGGATGCACAGCGGATGCACAGCGGAAGCCTAGCGGATGCCTGGCATTAATTGCACATGTGGGGAGGATGCATTGCGTCAGCCCCGCGGATATAACGGAAGCAGGTCGCCATTCAGAGGAAAGACCTGCTGCCGGACGGATTGGCTGCCTTGCCTGCCCTGCCTGCATGTCTGCCTGCCAGCCTTGCTGCCAGCCTTGCTACCAGCCTTGCTGCCAGCCTCCCTGCCAGCTTTGCTGCCAGCCTCCCTGCCAGCCTTGCTGGCTGCCTTCCTGCCAGCCTTGCTGCCAGCCATCTGCCTGCCAGCCTTGCTACCTGCCTTCCTGCCAGCCTTGGTTCATGTCTGCCTGCCAGCCTTGGTGCCTGCCTGCCTGCCAGCCTTCCTGCCAGCCTTGGTGCCTGCCTGCCTGCCAGCCTTGGTTCATGTCTGCCTGCCAGCCTTGGTGCCTGCCTCCCTGCCAGCCTTCCTGCCAGCCTTGGTGCCTGCCTCCCTGCCAGCCTTCCTGCCAGCCTTGGTTCCTGCCAGCCTCCCTGCCAGCCAGCAACCCCACAACCATGCGGAAGCACAGCAAGCCTCAGCCATCTGCTGCCAGCCCTTGTAAGAGGGACAGGGCTACCATCCAGCCCCCTGGCCCTCACTCTGGTTCTGCTGGGGCTTCTGCAGCACAGGCTCACTCTTCTGGGGCTGGGGCTTCTGCTGCTTCTGCTTCTGGAGGAGCTGATGACAAGCACTCCAGCACCAGCCACCTCCACAGCACCTGGACCCTTCACCCCTGAGACTGAGCGACCAAGAGGAGTGCCAGAGACTCATTTTGGTTTTATAGCTTGTTGTTAATAAAGTCTATTTTTGATTCACACACTTGCTTCATTTCTTTTTTTTAATAAAGTCTTGCTGGAAACTTTTAGAAATGGTTTAAGCCTTTGCATGCTTGTGGGATGGGTTAAGATAGCAGTGGGATGGGTTGAGATAGCAGTGGGATGGGCAGGGATACCTTTGGGATGGGTAATAGCTGTGGGATGGGTAAGGATAACAGTGGGATAGATAAACCTCCAGTGCAAGCATAGTGGGACTGTATGGTCCACCCTCCCAGGTGCCACACCTATGGCCCTTTATTATCAATAATAATGTAATAATTATCCACACATGTCAACATAAACACAACTCTTTATTAAATGCCCTGTTCCTTGTAGGCCAACCAAACATACATGGCCCAATCTCATCCGTGTGATGAGACAGGCTGAAGGAAGCATCCATTAAGTATTTACCATCCTGTCTTGCCACTCCACTGCTCCAGCTGGGGAGTTGCACCAGTGTCTCAGGAGGTTGCGCTGCTTCTTCGCTTCATGTGAGGCTCTGTTGGGGCCTTGCACATCCTCAGTGTCGATCAGGTTTTGCCCTTGCCTCCATTCCCCAGGCTCCATGTCCCCATTGCCTTGCTGGAGGTCCACGAGCCTGTTCTGCAAGACTGGGTAGCGGGTGCGTATGAGATTGTGCAGGATGCAGCAAGCTTCCATGATCCTCCTCATGGTCTCTGGGCAATGCTGCATGGTGGTGAGAAGTACCTGGAACCTGTTGGCCAGGATGCCAAAGGCGTTCTCCACCACCCGCCTTGCCCTGGACAGCCTGTAGTTGAAGATCCTCTCTTCACGGGTGAGGAGTCTGGAGGTGTAGGGCTTCATGAGGTAGGTTGTGAGGGAGAAGGCGTCATCCCCCACGATGAAGTAGGGCACATCTTGTGTGTCGTTGGGCAGGGGTTCTGGATCTGGGAAGCCCACGATGAGGTTGCCTTCCAGCTCCTCCTTGAGATGACTGGCGTTGTATACCTGGGCATCTGAAGATGAGCCGTTGCCTGAAGCATCGATGTACATGAACTTGTAGTCAGCATTGACCATGGCGAAGAGGATGATGCTGAAGAAGCCTTTGGAGTTGAAATAAGTGGACCCCGACTTGGCTGGAGCTTTGCAGGCCACGTGCTTGCCATCTATGGCTCCAACGGTGTGTGGTAAGTTCCACTTCTGATACCACTGCTCTGCAACTTTCTTCCATCCTTCTTCAGTGGAGGGGTACTGGGGGAGCTCCTCCTTGTATTCTTCGATGATGGCCTGCATCACTTCTCTGACCACAATGCTGATGGTGTTGGATGGCACCCTCCAGCCGTACTGCATGCTCCTGTAGGAGGTCCCTGAGGCCAGGTGGCGCAGAGTGAGTGCCACCTTGAGCCCAGGTTCCAGGCTGGGCCGGAAGCTGGTGTTTGCCTTGGTCAACCTGGGTATCAGCCACTGCACAACTTCGTCAAACATGGCTGGAGGCATCCTCATGAAGTTTTGGAATGCACGAGTGTCTTCGTTCCTGAGCTCCACCATCAGCTTGTTGTACGATCCGTCCTCTGCTCTTCTGGCGAACCATCTTCAGATCCAGACTCTTTTTGGGTGGCTCCTTTTCTTCTCGCAGTAGAGTTCACAGAGCCTGCAGATGGCTTCGCACTGTTGCAGAACGATGGTGGCTGCCGAAAGGACTTTGTTACAATCCACGGTGGACATGACTGGATGCTGTGGAAGAGGAAGAGTCAGATGAAGGCTGCAGAGGTCTGCACCGCTGGGCTGCTGTTCTGAAAGTGAGATGCAGGCGAGTTGCTCCCCCTTTTTATAGGCAGTATAGGTTTTCCGCTAGGCATCCTCTAGACATCCTTAATATCCAAGATAGGTCCCCTCTGCGAACATTTTTTCCATTTTAAACGCTTTGTTTCCGTTCTGCATCCGCTAGGCATCCGTTCTGCATCCGTTCCGCTTCCTCCCTGCGTCCGGGCGGATGGAGTTCCACGGATGCGTAACGGATGCCTAGCGGATGCGTAGAGGATGCAGAACGGACGAACTGGATACATTTTCCGCGCAAAAGTTTTGGGCAGCCGAAAACTTTTGGAGCGGATGAAACGTCCATAAACGGATGCTGGACGGATAGAGAGGAAGCCAAACAGAGGCAGTGAGTACATCACGTTTTTGAACGGATGGCAAGGTTTTTTGTCCGTTTTACATCCTCTTTGCATCCGTTGGTTCAGTGCGACATGGGCTTAAGCAACCCCTTCTCCTGGAGCCACCAATACAGTATATTTGCAACACTGCTGCCCAGTCTTCGTAGAGACCCCAATTTCTCATATGTGGATACCATCCATGTCACTTGAGTGCAGCAGGATTAATTTTCAATTTGAGTTTTTCAATTCCAACCTTCGAGCCTTCATCCAGTATAAAATAAAGTGGCTGTGAAATATTGCAGCCAAGGACTAGGATCAACTAGCTGAAATATTTCTCCTCGACATCTATTCTATGGCTCCAGACGCATGTCTAGCCCAGGTCCTTTCAAAGTGGACATCAGGAATTGCAAACAGTCCTGAAAGACTTCCACACTTGCTTTCCTGTACAACCTCTTACATCAGACCACAGCAGGTTTTGTAATCAGTTTCCCACTGCGCTGTTGGCTATCTGCAGAGGTTTTCTCTCTTTTACACCCGAGAGCTGCTCTTCTTATAGGATGTGACCCATGGATCAGCCCAGTGTGACTATTATAAAAGCCATCGTTCACTTTTCCTGTTAAAAGTGAAAAAAAGGCACATCCTGTCAAAGAGATAACGCAGAGTTCCATCTGACTTCTTGATAGGGCAGGAAACTCATATGCTGCCTGAGCTGAAGGAAACTACTGAAATATAGGAAGCTGGTCTCATAACAGGAAATCTAAAAACGCTTGCTGACATTCCAGAACAAGGAGTGCTAGGCTGCCTGCCTAATTGCTAGAGTTGCTTCTTTCTCCCTCTCCCTCCCTCCCTCCTTCCCTCCCTCCACTGATAGCTTCTTAGTCATCCATCCAAAATTCCCCGATTGCCTCCCATTGGAAACACCTTCATTTAGGGCAACAGAAAGATCTTACAGATCACTTTTAAAATTTCAGTGCCTTTTATAAAAATAAAATAAAATATTGATTACAATATTGGATTGTGGAGAAATCCAAAAGGAATGAAATAGCTTAAATTGCAAGTCTAGCCCAGCATTCTATAACATTGCACCCAGCAGTTGTGTTGGGACTAGAATTGGCCACATTGATTTGAGGTTTTGGGAAATCTGCTTCCAAGATGTGGTTTATATGACTCAGTATAAGGTAGCATCCTGCCACCTAAAGCACATTTGCTATGCTTCTTTTAGCTCTACTCCTTTAAGCACAACATACTGAAAAAGTATTCTTTTGTTTGTTTACTATTGCTGTCCATTCCAATAACAATGACTGAGAAATTAATCATTCTGAATTTGATTGTAGATGGCCTAGTCCATACTTTTTGAACTAATGGATAAATATGGAATTTGTATCCCAAAAACATAGATTATTACAGAGCAGTTCTTGGCCAAATAAATAAATAAATATTTATTTATTTTTTTATGGTGAGGTAGGTTTCCATTTGCATTTTGTACAAGAAAATGTTTAAATTAAGATTTTGGATCTGCTTTTTAAGTGTAGATTAATGCAAAAACAGTATGAAATTGATGCTTACACCTGAACTGATAAAAGAAAGTAGAATGATACATGTATGTCTATTTGTATTATAACATTTGAATTGGAGGCCTGCCTTAGCACAGGTACTTTTTAGTTCTACCCAGGTCATAAACCTGATTTTGGGCTATATTACATCAGATAATAGAGAAGGATTGATATAATTTATTTGAAAATATTATCCCCCCAAAATGTAGAAAGAATTTGATTGTACTCACACATTGCATTAAGCTATGATTTCTGTGATGACCTGTAGTCTCTCAAAATAACCCAAAACCCAAAAACATACATTAAAGTCCGGTAATGCCTTCAACTTAACTTCACTATTTTATTAGGCACAGTTTAAAGTCACAAAAGTAAATAATGAGGCAGAAAGAAAACCAAAACAAACCACATTGACAAGAGTTCCGAAGCAAGCCAAGATAATTAATCATACATTCCAGGAAGATTAGGGAGGAGAGTCCATGGGAAAAATGCCAGCAAAAATAAACCTCTTTCAAAGACAGCATGAAACTTTGACTCCAGCAATTCTGACTGAGTAGTTACAAACTTATATACATAGCTCCCAGCTGCAAGCCACAAGGGAGACATGGTAATCTTCTCCTGAGTAGACGTTGCTTTTCCCTGATCCTCTCCTCCCTGTGTGACCTAGGATGGATAGGGGATGGGCCTGGATCCTCCTCTGATTGCTCAGCTGGCCTCTGCCCTTCCCCAGCCTCCTCCACCACCTCTGGAGCCACACTCGCACTCCCTGTTAGCTGTTCCTCCTCTTCCTCAGAGTCAGTCTCCACCAGGGGCATGACACTATCCCCCCTGCAGGGCCCCCTCCCCCAGACCAGGCAGACAAGGATTTTGAGGAAACTGAGTGTGAAAGTCCTGGACCAAACGAGGAGCATGAACATCAGTGGCATTGACCCAGGTGAAGACCTCTGGTCCATAACCTTTCCATGCCACCAAATACTAAAATTGGCCTCACAATTGGCGTGAATCTCGGATGCTATCCACTAACAGGGAACGATGAAAAACAGGATGGATATGCATGGTCCGTGGCAGGGAGAGGCAATAAGCCACAGGGTTGATCAGCGCCTCAATCAGAAAAGGTCCTAAGTAACGGTGATCAAGCTTTTTTGATGGTTGCGTCATTGGTAAGTATCGAGTAGAGAGCAAAACCCAATTGCCTACCGCTAAAGGCAGAACATCGCAATGATGTCAGTCTGCAAACCGTTTATAGTCCTCCTTGGCTCTCTCTAGTTGACCATGGACCATGTGGTGCATGGCTTTTAACTCCTGCAAGAATGTATCCACTGCCAGAATTGGGGAATCAGATGTGGCTAAAGGGAAAAGTCGTGGATGAAACCCATAGTTAGCAAAGAAAGGGGACACACAGGTGTATGCATGTTGAGCATTGTTATAAGCGAATTCTGCCACCGGCAGCACTTCCACCCAATTGTCTTGAGTATTACTGAAACAGTGGAGGTACTGCTCCAAAATAGCATTTACTCTCTCTGTCCCCCCATCAGTTTCGGAGTGATGAGCAGACGACAGACACTCCTGATCCTGCAGTTTCGCAAGTAGGGTTTGCCAGAAGTGTACCATAAATTGTACCCCCCGATCTGATACCATGCAGTCTGGTAACCTATGCAACCAGAAAACATGAAAGACAAACAATTGAGCCATTATTTTAGCTGATGGAAGACCCACACATGGAATAAAGTGGACTATTTTAGTCAACATATCCACCACCACCAAAATGGTTGTGGCACCATTCGATGGTGGTAACTCAATGATGAAATCCAATGAAACTGCCCCCCATGGTCGTTCTGGAATGGGCAAGGGCTGCAAGAGACCAGGGGATGCACCAGGAGCATATTTGGCTTGGTGACAGATCCTACAGGATGCCACATATCCCGACACATCATGTTTAAGTCTCGGCCACCAAAATGTCCTAGACATGAGGTGCAGTGTTTTGAACACCCCAAAGTATCCTGCCACTGGACTATCATGACATTGATGTAGGATAAGGCCATGAAGAGCACCTCCAGGCATGTAAATGCGATCACGGAACTGCAACAGGTCCCCAATATATGCCCAAGGAGTCTCTTGTCTCCCACTCTCATCCAATTCTTGATGTCGAGTTGCCACAAGTGGGTTCTGCTGCTGCGCCTCCTGAATAATCACTCGGAGGTCCACAGGTTCCTCAGTGGCTGCAAACCGCTCCAATGGAATCACCATACAGGGCAATATTTTATCCTCCCTTTGGGTATACACAGGCTTCCAAGATTGGGTGTCAGCATGTTGATTCCCTCCGCTCATAGGTCACCCGGAACATAGGTCACTTGGAAATCAAATGAAGCAAAGAATAAGGACCATCTCACCTGACGCTGGTTCAATGCCCTTCCCCAGCCTCCTCCACCACCTCTGGAGCCACACTCGCGCTCCCTGTTAGCTGTTCCTCCTCTTCCTCAGAGTCAGTCTCCACCAGGGGCATGACAATTTGTTTAAATACTTCCAAATAATTTGTTGAATAAGCCACAGTAGAAAAATTAATGTATTGTAGTACTATGACTTTTAAATTCCAATGACTGACTTCAATTATATCCTAAAACTAAAACCGAACAAGCTATCTTAATGCTTGGTGTAGTTGACTCTACCAGAGTGGTTTAGTTCAGATGCTTAGCTGCTGCTTGTTAGGTTTCATGCTTCTGCTTAGACATCATCAAAACATTTTGGATCCAGTACCTTCACAAATTAGAACTATCTGAAGATATATTAATAAATCTAAAACACAAGCTGGAAATGTGGAAGTCTATATCTGGTAGCTGTAAAATATCACATTCAGCAAAATCCTTCCAAGTTTAGAATTATTTTTGTTCTCACAGCACTCCACCCTACTGAAGCTCAGAGCAAAAAGTTGCCCAAAGTAGCAAGGATCACAGAAGGTCTGTTTACAAAAAGAAGACATGTGAGCACAGGACAAACCTACAGAGGAATAGGAACTGAGATTTGACTAGCAAGAAAGGCACTTTTTAATAGGAGCCATACCGTCAAAGTGCAGGCTGAGTTAGATTCTTGCAAGATAATTGTTAACCAACTGCTGAAAAGTAGCCATGCTGTTGGGATTGAAGCTGATGCTTTCAACCAGTGACTCTAAGACTTCTTGAAATATCACTTGAGTATTAATAAGTGCTGGCCTGAATGCCCTTAGCTGCTCTAGCTTGAGTAATTATTTTCCAGTAGCTAATCTTCTGCAAACTGGAAGTATGTTCTTCATTCGTATGGAAAGGAGTTCATGTTGACTGGGCTTTGAAACAATGAGCAATTTTGTCAATAAAGTGTGTAATGATAGCAAGTTAGTTTAGTTGTTGAGGCAACTAAATGCAAATTCAGAACATAGAGAGAATCAAGGAACGACAACCAGACAGACAGAATAGGCATGCTCTGGGTCCCAATAATCAAACAATGACACCTGACAGGAAGCAGTCACAGTACCTGTCCTTTGGAATAGTAGAATAGCATCCCATGGTGGTACAGTGGTTAGAATGCAATATTACAGGCTAATTTTGCTGACTGGCTGCAGTTCGGCAGTTTGAATCTCACCGGCTCAAGGTTGACTCAGCCTTCGATCCTTCCAAGTTTGGTAAAATGAGAATCCAAATTGTTGGGGGCAATATGTTGACTCTGTAAACCACTTAGAGAGGGCTGTAAAGCCCTTTGAAGCACTAAAGGGCCTGTCACATTGGCCAACGGATGCAAAACATTTGTAAAAAGGACACAGCAGACGAGAAAATGTTCCATCTGTTGTTATCCACTCTCAAAAGTGCCCCGAATTTTCATAAGCAGAGTGGACAACAACGGAAAGGAACGGACGGGGGGGAGGATGTAGCCAGGATGTAAAATGGATGCTCCACGGAAGCCTAGCGGATGGAAGCGGATGGGAGTAGATGGCACATCCGCAGGGCTTCCGGGGGAGCACAGTGAAGTGGACGCGCAGCGGAAAGAGCAGATGCAGAGCAGATGCAGAGCGGATGAAGCGGATGCAGAGCGGAAGCCTAGCGGATGCCTAGCGGATGCAGAGCGTTCACTGCGCATGCAGGGAGGATGCATTGCGTCAGCCCCGCGGATATAAAGGGAAGCAGCTCGCAAGGAGGTCACCATTCAGAGGAAAGACCTGCTGCCAGACACAGCTCCAGCCAGCCAGCCAGCCAGCCAGCCAGCCAGCCAACAACCATGTGGAAGAAGAGAAAGCCTCTGCCATCTGCTACCAGCCCTGGCAAGAGGGACAGGGCCACCATCCCACCCCCTGGCCCTGACTCTGCTTCTGCTGGGGCTTCTGCTGCTCGGGCTGACTCTTCTGGTGCTGGGGCTTCTGCTGGTGCTGCTCCTGGTGCTGGGGCTTCTGCTGGGGCTTACTCTGCTGGTGCTGCTCCTGATGCTGGTGCTTCTTCTGGGGCTTACTCTGCTGGCGCTACTCCTGGTGCTGGGGCTTCTGCTGGGGCTTACTCTGCTGGTGCTGCTCCTGGTCCTGCTGGTCCTGCTGGTCCTACTGGTGCTGCTGGTCCTGCTGGTCCTGCTGGTCCTGCTGGTGCTGCTGGTGCTTACTCTGCTGATGATGATCCTGGTGCTGCTGGTGCTGTTGCTGGTGCTGCTGTTGCTGATCCTGCTTTTACTGCTACTGTTGCTGCTGCTGCTGCTGCTGCTGCTGGTGTGGAGGAGCAGCCCCTACAACCTCGAAGCCCCTCTGATGAGGGCCCAGATGGTCCTGCCAGAGGGAGGAAGAGGCATACGCGTGAACGAGAACGGGAGAGGAGGCAGTACTTCATCGAAGAGGAACATGAGGATGAGGTGCTGGAATGGCTGAGGGAGAACGAGTATCTTTGGCAGAAGGGACACAGGCTCTATCGAGACACCAAAAGGAAGCAGGCTGCTTGGAGAGATAAGGCGGAGAGCCTGGGCTACACTTCGGAGGTGCTCCTTGGCTGGTGGAAGTACATGCACAACTGGTACGGGAAGCTGCACCTCAAGAAATCTGGCCAGGCTACGGTCAAGCTGACGGACTGAGAGACCTACGTGATGGCCAACTGCAGCTTCTTGGAGGGTGAGATCTGCCACTGAGGAGCAGCCCCTCTCATAACCCATTCTCTCAGGCAGCCCACAGAGAGCCAGTCCTCTTCTGGCCAAGAGTCAGCTCCTGTGTCCAGGCAGGTATCTGTGGAGCGTGCCACGACAGAGACCCCCCCGACAGCTGCACTACCCGTGGCGTAGCGCATGGAGGACCACCTGACGCAGTGGGAGCAAGGAGAGGGCACTTCCACCAGAGACCAACCCACATCCACCCCCAGCTCCACCTCCACAGAAAGCAGGCAGAGAGCCTGACCGGAGGGGCAGGGCCACACTGTCCTGCTGAAGATCAGGGACACCATCAGAAGCAGCGTAGATCTCCTCTCTCAGCTGGTACACACCGACATCCCATCCTCCAACCGCAAGCCCTTCCTCACCTAGGTCAATCGGACCCTCATGAACATGTCCGAATCACAGTACCAGGTGATCAAGGACAATATAGGTTTTCCACTAGGTGTCCTTTTGCATCCTCTAGGCATCCTCTAGACATCCTTAATATCTGAGATAGGTCCCCTCTGCGAAAGTTTTTTCCGTTTTAAATGCTTTCTTTGCGAGCTGCATCCGCTTTCATTCTTTCTCCGTCCATGCTACTAAAGCTGCGCGTCCATTCCACATCTGTTCCGCTTCCTCCCTGCGTCCGCTTACCGCTGGAGCAGATTCGAGTTGCGTGGATGCGCAGCGGATGCCTAGCGGATATAGCGGATGCGTAACAGATGAAGACGGGTGTAGAACGGATGTTCCCCGTATGTGTTGCGGATGCAGAATCGACGCGTTGGATACATATTCTGCTCAAAAAGTTTTGTGCAGCTCAAAACTTTTTGAGCAGATGAAATGTCAGTCGACGGATGCTGGACGGATAGAGAGGATGAAAAAAGGACGCAGTGAGTACAGAACGGAAGCATCGGGTTAACCAACGGATGGCAAGTGTTTCTCTCCATTTTACATCCTCTTTCCATCCGTTGGTGCTGTGTGACAGGGGCTTAAGTCTGAGTGCTCTTGCCAGTGCTATCCTCCAAAGATTCATATGCTTCTACCCTGATTATTTCTGCATTCATAAGTTTCTGGAAATGTGTCTTTTCTCCCCAGCCATTAAATTAAAGCAGATGAAAAGTCTCTTATAAGAATTGGGGTGTGAGGTGGGATAGAGCTTGAATGTTTCCTCTTCTGAGATACATAATTCTTCCATGTGTCATTGTTTATCCAAATGTGGTACACTATGTCACCTAGGATATTTTCCAAGTTAGGCAGCCTTTTAAATTTCACATGCAAAATAAATATTGTTGTAGTCTATTCTATGGCTACCAGATCTGGGCTGCAAAAATCCAAATGACCACAAGATTGCAAAAATGGACTCAGGTGTACAACATTGTATCCCTTTGCTATTATCTATTGACCATCTCGATTTTCATAGTCCCTATCAGATATACCTACTAAAGCCTTTCCTGAAGAATTGAAAACTGTTCCCTCATCTGAAATAACAGACACTAACACCAAGATCATCATCATCATCCTAGATAATCCCAATTCCCTGCCTAAATTGAAGCATGGAGATACTGTAGTTGTTCCGTCTGGAAAGAAGTGCATGAGACCGGGTTCCTAACAACAACTCTTTTATTTAACTCGCTAGGCAAAAGATATGGAACATAGCCCAAGCTGCGGCAGCCCTTTATATAGCAGCTTGCCTGCCAGCTTGTGGCCAATGACACTTGTTTAATTCTTCCCGCCGGTTGGCGGCTTCCCGGATTGGTTCCTAGTGAACCAATTCATAAGTGGCCTTTTCGGCCAATCAGAACAAGGGACTTGGAACCTACCAAGTTCCATACAGAACACCCCTCCCCCTTTAGTTCAGTCCAACATGGGTGACATAGTCACGCAGGTAGGTGGGTCTTTTTCTAGTTCTAGTTGACCTGCACGACTCAGTCATGTTTTGGTCTTCAAGCGATTCGGACAGGATCACTGCTTCTCTCGATCTTCTCCATGGAACCTCCTGGAAGGGTGAGTCAGCCATGCCGCTCCTGCCTGAGTCTCTTGGGCCGGTTGAGATGGCTCCGCCGCTACCTCCTGGTTTGACTGGGTTGGTTGAGCTGGCCTGGCTGCCACTTTCTAGGTAGGCCTCGCTTTGTTCTCCTGCTCCCGGACTTCTTTCTTGGGATTCATCTAACCATGAGTGTCCTTTTTGTTTGGTTAGATTGTCGTTTTGCAGAGTTTGTTGTCTTGTTATGGGAGGTTCGCCTCTCCCTTTTTTTGTTATTTGTACTCCCCCCCCCTTGGTTGTTTTATAGTTGGAATTTATTATTTTTGGTTCTGTGGAGGTTTTTCGTTCGAAGTTGCAGGAATGAAGCTGGTCTATGTGCCACTTCCATTCCCTTCCATTGTCTAAAGTTAGTTGGTAGGACTGGGGCCCTGTGATTTGTGTGATGGTGGCTGGCAGCCATAGAGGGTCCCCGGTAAGGTTCTTGGCATAGACTAGGTCAGCGATTTTGAAGGTACAGTATTTGCTGGAGGAGTCTGGGGGTTTGTCCCAGGTGTAAGTGGGATGTAACCTGTCCAGATAGGACCGTAGTTTCCTACCCATTAAAAGTTCAGCTGGGCTTTTATTTGTAGTGCTATTAGGGGTAATATGTTGCAAAGTTAGTAAGCAGTTTAGTTTGTCCTGCACGTCCCCCTTGTCCATTCTTTCTAGGCCCTCTTTAGTATACCGAACCATGCGTTTGGCCCTGCCATTTGCAGCTGGATGGGCCAGCGTGGTTAAGGCGTGATGGATACCCTGGGCAGCCAGATATTGTTCTAATTGCAAGGCGGTAAACTGAGGCCCATTGTCTGAAACCAGTACATCAGGTAGCCCATGCGTTGCAAATAGTTTGTTGAGCTGTTTCATAACAGCCTCGGTGGTTGTGGAAGCCATGAGGATGACTTCCAACCAGTTTGAATATGCATCAACCACAATCAAAAAAGTGTTCCCCTTCGTTGGTCCAGCGAAGTCAATATGCACTCTGGACCATGGACCCCGGGGAGTTTCCCAGTCCCTTATTGGTGCCTGTGGGGGGGTAGGCCTCGCTTTCTGACAGTCGTGGCATGTTGCAACCCAGCGTTCAATGTCTTTGTCCAGCCCTGGCCACCAAATGTAACTCCTGGCCAGGGCTTTCATTTTGACTATGCCCAGGTGACTCTCATGCAACATGCCTAGGATGTCTTCTTAGAGGCTGCTCAGGATTACCACCCTGTCACCCCATAAGATGCACCCCTTTTCAATAGACAGTTCGGTCTGTCTGGCACTGAAATGTTTAAAAGTCTCAGTTTTGTTTTCCTCCGGCCAGCCTTTACCTACCCAGTTCAGTATGTGCGCCGTCAAAGGGTCTTTGGCTGTGACTCTCGCGACATTGGCTGCAGTCAGTGGTAGCTCCGGGCAGGTCTCAAGCTGAAATGCGGAGGTAATTGGATCAGGGTCATCCTCTGTGACAGGCAACAGGGAATGGCTCAGGGCGTCGGCATGTGAGATGGCTTTGCCGGGTCGGTGGAGAAGCGAGGAATTCAGACCACCTCATCATTCTAGGTGACAGAATGTTCGGGGTTGGCTTGTTGCCCGCTAGGATTCCCAGAAGAGGCTTGTGATCGGTTATGATAGAAAAGGATCTACCGTAAAGGTACTCATGGAATCGTTTGATTCCGGTGACGATTGCGAGGGCTTCCCAATCAAATTGGCTGTAATTGCGTTCCGACTTGGAGAGCGTCTTTGAGTAAAAGGCGACCAGTGCCTCTCTGCCATCTGGGAGTTGGTGACTCAGGATGGCGCCGACCCCAAAAGGCGAGGCATCACAGGTGACGGTCAGAGGCAGGGTATTGCTAAACTGGATGAGAATGGTGTCTGACGTTAATAGGTCTTTGATACCTTGGAAGGCTTTCTGTTCCCGGTGGCCCCATGTCCAAGCAGTTTTTTTATCTAGTAGTCGATGTAGGGGTTCTGCTATTGTTGCCTTATGGGGCAGGAACACGTTGCAAAAATTTATGAGGCCTAGGAATGCCTGGAGATCAGTTTTGTTTTTGGGTCTGGGAGATTCGATTTCCCTGATAGTCTTTTAGCACTAGTTTTTGTTTCTGTAGTTCTCTCTGTTTCATGTTCGGAATTAGGCGCCGGATGGTATTCCAGGATACCATTGATAGGAATGACCCTGAGTCGACTTCCATCTCGCAGGGTCTCCCCTCGATGCTCACCTCTATCCGAACCTTCTTTCCACTTTCCGCCCTGGCATTGCCGATGGTAACTGTCTGATGCGTTTCTTCCCTGTCACCGGTTCTCTTATTGTGGTTCCATCTGTTGCCGGCTTGTCTGTCATCGTGTCTGGGGGGGGTTGCTGCCGTGTCTTTTTGGACTATAGCTCTTTTTGTTGCAGCAGACCCTTTCAATGTGCCCCCTTTTATTAGAAGCGCGGCATATTGCGTTGAGAAACCTGCATTCAGATCGTGGGTGATGGCCTCCGCAGCCTGCACATTGAAATTCCCGCCGATTCCTCTTATTTTCGTGCCATTTTCTATCTGAATAGAGTTTATGGACATCTTTATCATTGTCTTCGGTGTCACTTTGGGTTTCAATGTCCTCATGGTGGGTTGTCGCTGTGGGCTGTTTCTTTCCTCCCTCTGCCTTCTTCTCCCTAGTTTGGGTTGGCAGGTCTGGAATTGCATTCATTTGCTGCATAGTGGCTGCTGACTTCTTTGCTGCTTTGGCGGCGGTTGCCTCTGCAATGGCTTTGGCCACGGTTTTGTTCGGCCTATTCAGTAGTTTGCTGTGAAGGGTAGAGTCTTTCAGGCCGAGGACTATGCGGTCTCTCATTGCCTCGTCCATGTTTTGGAATTCACAGGCTCCTCCGATGTGTCTCAAAGCTGCCACAAAATCTGCTGTGGTTTCATCCTCCTTCTGGTCTCCTTTGTAAAATTTGTGCCTTTTGATTAAATTTGAGACCATTGGTGCGTAGTGTGCTCAGAGCATTCAGTTCAGGTCGGACCAGGTCATCTGTTTGACATCTCTGGGTTTCGCCAGCACCTTTGCCATTTTGAATACGGCCAGTCCTCAGTGTGTAAGGAAGACAGCCCTCTTCCTTTGGTCTGAGATTTCTTCCGTCTCGTTGCTTTCTAAGAACATAAGAAGGTGATCGATATACAATTCCCAACCCTCCTCCTCAGGATTGAAAGGTGCGGGCGGCGCATTGTGACTGGCCATCTCTCTCACTCGGTTCAGATCGCCACGTGCTTCGGTCTCTGCTTCTACGACAATCCTACCCTCGTCACCAGTGTTCCGTCCGGAAAGAAGCGTGTGAGACCAGGTTCCAAACAACAACTTTTTTATTTAACTCATTAGGCAAAAGATATGGAACATAGTCCAAGCCGCAGCAGCCCTTTATATAGCGGCTTGCCTGCTGGCTTGTGGCCAATGACACTTGTTTAATTCTTCCCGCCACTTGGCGGCTTCCCAGATTGGTTCCTAGTGAACCAATCCATAAGTGGCCTTTTTGGCCAATCAGAATGAGGGATTTGGAACCTACCAAGTTCCATACAGAACAGTAGTTGCAGTAGATTAAATGATGTGTTGGTTATAAGGCACTATCACTCTTCCCTTAAAAGGAGTACCTCTTTCTGTCTAATCTCCTTTCCCCTCCAGCTAGTTTATTTCTTCTCTTGCTTTAATATCATTTCCAATGCTTTAAAGAAATCCCATTTTCCTCACCTATAATGATTTAAGTTTGGAAATGTATGAAGTTCTCTTTCTGTAATACTTGAGAGGTCTTGGATTTCTCCCTTGTCTCCAGGGAGCAGAGGCCTCTATTTTTTTTATCATTCTGATGAGAGAGAGAGGGGGGGGGGGGGAGAGGGAGGGAGGGAGGGAGGGAGGGAGAGGGAGAGAGAGAGAGAAGAAGTAAGCACACTTGCCAACACAGGGACCATCCATCTACAGACCTTCCCCATGACAGCAAGGGCTTTCTGAAAATTTCAGATTCCACACAAGCTCCCTGTTCAAGTCATTTGTGCGTCACTGTTCATCCCAGATGACAAACTCTGTAGCTGCTTATGGAAATATTTCTTGGGTACAAAAGAGGTCTGAGCTGAAAGACACAACCTTTTTTTTGCTAGGTGCCAGGGAATCGCTTTCCATTCCCTTCTGCTTCTAATTCACCCTTGGAAATTAAACGAGCCAGCAGATAAAGAGAATCCAGGGGCAACTGATTCTGTCTAAAATATTTGCAGTGTAAAATTTTATTCAAGTTAAACCAATCTTCACATGCACCTCTTCTCTCCTTTCCCTGGTTATGTAAATATCAGAGTCTGTGTAAAGAAACATGTTCTGCAGTCCTTGGGATTATCTGGACAGTACTTACTACCACATTAACTTTGTCATGCCGGTTATTTTAATTTAGAGTTGAGAAGACATTTCAGGACTATGATAACAGGATTTCCTCCCTTTGTTAAAGTGCTGATAATTGTGTTAGGACAATTGAGGCAATATTTATGCCTGTGTTTCTTCCTGTCCTCAGACACAGTGGCTTTTCAGATCACAAGGAGACTCAGCGGAAATTGAAGACTTCCAGATGCTAGGTCTTTGTTTCCTGATCATAGTTATCTCCTGAACCATAGACTCCCAACTGTATCACCACCGATTCCTCAGTGCAATTAAATAGAAAATGGCAATGGAGGAAAGTACAAAAGGAAAAAAAAAAAAAAAGGACCAGAGGACAGAAGAATATTTGGTATGGGCAGAGGCAATTCTAATGAGAAAGACTTCCAATTGCATTTGTTTGTTTCATATTAGAGAAATTATGAAGAAATAGAACTTTTGAAAAATTGCTGGGAGCTACTTCATTATTATGGTTCTTTCATACAGCTGTAATCTAATGCAATACTAATGAATACTATGAAATTGTAAATGGAGATTTACATTCTGCTCTATGTCCTCTCTGTGAATTTGTTATGAGCAATCTGTTTGACTTCCTCTGGAGAACTGGACTTTCATCCATTCTCCACCAGAATGTTGTGCCTTCAACACTTAAATATGCTATAATTTCCCAGCTTATACTAATAAAATGAATTATGCCTTCTCATTCTAGCTTCAATTCTTTTTAATATTCATTAAACTCTTTCTAAAATTCTGAATGACAGATAAAATAATATATTTCAGTTTCATGGAGAACAGAAATTAATGTAAGAAAATATCTTTACTCATTTTGAATTACACAAACATATATTGAATACAAGAAAAGCAAAATTGAAATGTGAGGCATTATAGTTACATTTCACATTAAGTAATGTTGAACCCTTGTTGGCTGGGGTCAGACTCCATGCTGAGCTCTAAATCGTGATTTATAAAAACCACAATGGTTTTCTTCACACAATATCTAAATCATAGATAAATAAACCACACTTTGGCTTCGTGAAACACAAACCCAACCAAAAAAATCTTGAAATTGCTCCTTTCAACAAGCTAATAATGAAGTTCACATAGCTTGATTATATTTTAGAGATGTATATGCAGATATGGGAAAAGTAAAATATTATCAGTGCTCAGAGTGCCAGAATCAGAGCAACAAAGAGTAACACGAGAGAGAGTTTTTGGACTTATGAGAATCTCCTATCCCTGTCTCATACTTTGAACACTGATATCTTATGTATATAAATACTAAGGTCACCAGAAGGAAAGCTGGTTGTTCAGTCAGAGCCCAAAGGAGACCGGGCTTCAGGTGGAAAAGGAGGAAGAGAAAAAGGGAAGTGTTGCGTTGTGGGAAAAAAGACCCGAAACCCAGTTGATCTTCTATTCTTTTTATTTTATCTCTAGAAACTGTCTGCCAGCGAAACTGCGGCAGCCTTCAGGCTGCTCGCAGCTTATGGCCAATGATGGCTCTTCAAATTTCCCGCCATCCGGACCAACCCATCTTAGGTGAGTATGTAAATATATAACACCCCTCCCCATGTGGTCCAGTCCAACCAATTAGGCCTCCCCTATGTAACATAGTCACGTAAATAGGTGGGGCTCTTATGGTTTCGACTGGACCTGTGCAATTCAGTCGTGGGTTTTTTCTCCGGACTGTTCGGATGGGGTTGTTGTTTCTCCCATTCTCGTCCATGGAGTCTCCTGGAAGGTAGAGTCAACCATGCCATTCCTGCCAGGCCTTTCCTGGCTGGTTGAGTCGGTTCAGCTGCTCCCGCCAGGAGTGGCTTCTTGATGGTTCTCCGAAGCCTGCTCCAGTCTCCCCAAGTTGTCTTCTTCTTCTATGGCTTCAGGTACATGTTTGCGATTTCCAATCGTGGCTAATGTTAGTATTGGTTGTTGTATCGTTGTTAGGGTTTGTTTTGTTATCTTTTACTTGTGAAGGGTCTCCCCCTCCCTTCTTGTTTGTGTTTGAGGGGTCTCCCCCCCCTCTGGTTTGGCTATTTTGTTTAATATTTGAGGTGATTCCTTTGTTTGTGTAAGTTCTTCCCATTCCTCACCCTGATTTTTAGTGTTTCTCAGTGTGCTCCTCGATCTGATTTGGTCTATGTGTCTCCTCCAGCTCTTTCCATCCTCTGTCTCTACCCTGTATGACCGGGGTCCTGTTATTTGGGTTATTGTTGCCGATATCCTTAATGGTTCCCCCATGAGATTTTTTGCATAGACTAGGCCCCCTGTTTTGAATGTGCGGCATTTACTGGAGGAAACTGTTGGCTTTTCAGGGCTATATGTGGGATGTAGTCTGTCTAGGTTTGATCGTAGTTTTCTTCCCATTAATAGTTCTGCTGAGCTTTTATTTGTTGTGGTGTTTGGTGTAATGTGTTGTATACTTAGTAGTTTATATATCTTTTCCTGTATATCTCCAGTTCCCAATTTGTGTAGCATTTCCTTAGAATAACGGACCATGCGTTCCGCCCATTTGTTCGTAGCCAGCCGACCCAGCGCTGTTAGTGCATGCCTTATCCCTTGTTCGGCTAGGAACTTCTCAAATGTTATTGCCGTGAATTGCGGTCCGTTGACAGATACAACTAAA